>CP136057.1:607811039-609021753 GCA_032464435.1 Aegilops umbellulata
GAACCCAGGTCGGAAAAATGCGTCTTCATAGGATACCCTAAAGAAACTATTGGGTATACCTTCTACCTCAGATCCGAAGGCAAGATCTTTGTTGCCAAGAATGGATCCTTTCTAGAGAAAGAGTTTCTCTCGAAAGAAGTAAGTGGGAGGAAAGTAGAACTTGATGAAGTGTTACCTCTTGAACCGGAAAATGGCGAAACTCAAGAAAACGTTCCTGAGGTGCCTGCACCGACTAGAGAGGAAATTAATGATGATGATCAAGATACTTCTAATCAAGCTCCTACTGAAATTCGAAGGTCCACAAGGACACGTTCCGCACCAGAGTGGTACGGCAACCCTGTCTTGGAAATCATGTTGTTAGACAACGGTGAGCCTTCAAACTATGAGGAAGCAATGGCGGGCCCGGATTCCGACAAATGGCTAGAAGCCATGAAATCCGAGATAGGATCCATGTATGAAAACGAAGTATGGACTTTGACTGACTTGCCCGTAGAGCGGCGAGCCATAGAAAATAAATGGATCTTTAAGAAGAAGACAGACGCGGATGGTAATGTGACCATCTATAAAGCTCGGCTTGTCGCTAAGGGTTATCGACAAGTTCAAGGAATTGACTACGTTGAGACTTTCTCACCGGTAGCGAAGCTAAAGTCCGTCCGAATCATGTTAGCAATTGCCGCATTCTATGATTATGAGATATGGCAAATGGACGTCAAAACGGCATTCCTTAATGGTTTCCTTAAGGAAGAATTGTATATGATGCAGCCGGAAGGTTTTGTCGATCCTAAGAATGCTGACAAAGTGTGCAAGCTCCAACGCTCGATTTATGGGCTGGTGCAAGCATCTCGGAGTTGGAACATTCGCTTTGATGAGATGATCAAAGCGTTTGGGTTTACGCAGACTTATGGAGAAGCCTGCGTTTACAAGAAAGTGAGTGGGAGCTCTGTAGCATTTCTCATACTATATGTAGATGACATACTTTTGATGGGAAATGATATAGAACTCTTGGACAGCATTAAGGCCTACTTGAATAAGAGTTTTTCAATGAAGGACCTTGGAGAAGCTGCTTATATATTAGGCATCAAGATCTATAGAGATAGATCGAGACGCCTCATAGGTCTTTCACAAAGCACATACCTTGATAAGATATTGAAGAAGTTCAATATGGATCAATCTAAGAAGGGGTTCTTACCAGTATTACAAGGTGTGAAATTGAGCTCAGCTCAATGTCCGACCACGGCAGAAGATATAGAAGAGATGAGGGTCATCCCCTATGCCTCAGCCATAGGTTCTATTATGTATGCCATGCTGTGTACCAGACCTGACGTAAACCTTGCCGTGAGTTTGGTAGGAAGGTACCAAAGTAATCCCGGCAAGGAACACTAGACAGCGGTCAAGAATATCCTGAAGTACCTGAAAAGGACTAAGGAAATGTTTCTCGTTTATGGAGGTGACGAAGAGCTCGTCGTAAAGGGTTACGTCGACGCTAGCTTCGACACAGATCTGGATGACTCTAAGTCACAAACCGGATACGTGTATATTTTGAATGGTGGGGCAGTAAGCTGGTGCACTTGCAAGCAGAGCGTCGTGGCAGGATCTACATGTGAAGCGGAGTACATGGCAGCCTCAGAGGCAGCACATGAAGCAATTTGGGTGAAGGAGTTCATCGCCGACCTCGGAGTCATACCCAATGCGTCGGGGCCAATCAAACTCTTTTGTGACAACACTGGAGCTATTGCACTTGCCAAGGAGCCCAGGTTTCACAAGAAGACCAGGCACATCAAGCGTCGCTTCAACTCCATTCGTGAAAATGTTCAAAATGGAGACATAGATATTTGTAAAGTGCACACGGATCTGAATGTCGCAGATCCGTTGACTAAACCTCTCCCTAAGGCAAAACATGATCAGCACCAGAACTCTATGGGTGTTCGATTCATCACAATGTAACTAGATTATTGACTCTAGTGCAAGTGGGAGACTGTTGGAAATATGCCCTAGAGGCAATAATAAAAGCATTATTATTATATTTTCTTGTTCATGATAATTGTCTTTATTCGTGCTATAATTGTGTTATCCGGAAATCGTAATACATGTGTGAATAACAGACACCAATATGTCCCTAGTAAGCCTCTAGTTGACTAGCTCGCTGATCAATAGATAGTCATGGTTTCCTGACTATGGGCATTGGATGTCAATGATAACGAGATCACATCATTAGGAGAATGATGTGATGGACGAGACCCAATCCTAAACATAGCATAAGATCGCATAGTTCGTTTGCTAGAGTTTTCCAATGTCAAGTATCCTTTCCTTAGACCATGAGATCGTGTAACTCCCGGATGCCGTAGGAGTGCTTTGGGTGTGCCAAACGTCACAATGTAACTGGGTGACTATAAAGGTATACTACGGGTATCTCCGAAAGTGTCTGTTGGGTTGACACGGATCGAGACTGGGATTTGTCACTCCGTATGACGGAGAGATATCACTGGGCCCACTCGGTAATGCATCATCATTATGAGCTCAATGTGACCAAGTGTTTGGTCACTGGATCATGCATTACGGTACGAGTAAAGTGACTTGCCGGTAACGAGATTGAACGAGGTATTGGGATACCAACGATCGAATCTCGGGCAAGTAACATATCGATTGACAAAGGGAATTGCATACGGGGTTGCTTGAATCCTCGACATCGTGGTTCATCCGATGAGATCATCGTGGAGCATGTGGGAGACAACATGGGTATCCAGATCCCGCTGTTGGTTATTGCCCGAGAGCCGTCTCGATCATGTCTGCATGTCTCCTGAACCCGTAGGGTCTACACACTTAAGGTTCGGTGATGCTAGGGTTGTAGGGATATGTATATGCAGTAATCCGAATGTTGTTTGGAGTCCCGGATGAGATCCCGGACGTCACGAGGAATTTCGGAATGGTCCGGAGGTAAAGAATTATATATGGGGAGTGCTGTTTTGGCCATCGGGACAAGTTTCGGGGTCATCAGTATTGTACCGGGACCACCAGAAGGGTCCCGGGGGTCCACCGGGTGGGGCCACCTGCCTCAGGGGGACACATGGGTTGTAGGGGGTGCGCCTTGGCCTACATGGGCCAAGGGGAACCAGCCCCAAGAGGCCCATGCGCCTAGGGTTCCAAAGGGGAAGAGTCCCACAAGTGGAAGGCACCTCCTAGGTGCCTTGGGGGGAGGAAATCTTCCCTGGCCGCCGCCCCCTTGGGAGATCAGATCTCCCAGGGCCGGCGCCCCCCCCCCCCAAGAGGCCTATATAAAGGGGGGAGGGGAGGGGGGCAGCCGCACCCTTTGCCTTGGCGCCTCCCTCTCCCTCTCCAACACCTCCTCCTCCTCCATAGAGCTCGGCGAAGCCCTGCCGGAGTACTGCAGCTCCACCATCACCACGCCATCGTGCTGCTGCTGGAGCCATCTTCCTCAACCTCTCCTTTTCCTTGCTGGATCAAGAAGAAGGAGACGTTACGCTGACCATACGTGTGTTGAACGCGGAGGTGCCGTCCGATCGGCGCTAGGATCTCCGATGATTTGGATCACGTCGTGTATGACTACCTCATCCCCGTTCCTTGAACGCTTCCGCACGCGATCTACAAAGGTATGTAGATGAATCTGAATACTCGTTGCTAGATGAACTCATAGATGGATCTTGGTGAAACCGTAGGAAAATTTTTATTTTCTGCAACGTTCCCCAACAGTTTGGGCGATGCAGACGGGCATTTAATGCCCTTGTCCCCTGCCGTCAGGGTTAGGTATGATACACTGTGTAGGTAGCTGTACCTACCGCAACACCTTTCCATTTTTGCCCTTATCGACGTTGCCACCTGTTGGAGACTCCTTGAGCATATAAAAGGAGGCCCATGCACAACGTAGAGAAAGGGGGGAGCAGAACATTCGCGCTCGGTCTCGTTAGCTGCTGGTGTGTACTGTAGCACTCAGCGCTCCCGAGCAAGAACTCAATTCAAACCACAAAGCAGCAGTAGCAGTATTATCTCTCCGGAGAGCTCCGAATTTGGGTAAAAACCGCTCGTGTGCCCTGCCTCGATCTGCGCTTCGTGCGACCTCCGCCCCCCACCGAACCGAGAAGGGGCTCCGTCCCCATAGGTGCTCGCGGAGTCAGTTTCCCCGACAATGGTGGCTCCAATGTACTTTGCAAAACTTAATACCCTTGCTGCGGGTGACTCGGCTGGCAAACTCAAAAATCTTAACTGGGTTCTCCTCATAAGTCAAATCACTGTCCAACTGAATCAGCTCCAATGGTACTGTATCTCTTAATGGTATATCGGCCATCTCAGCATGACACTTCTTCAGCTATGAAACGTGAAACACATCGTGAACTCCTGACAGTCCCTCTGGTAATTCCAACTTGTAGGCAACTTCTCCCATCCGTTCCAAAACACGATACGGTCCTACAAATCTCGGGGCTAACTTTCCCTTAACTCCAAAACGTTTCACTCCTCGCAAGGGTGATACTCGCAGATATGCTCTGTCTCCAATTTCATAAGCTACCTCCTTGCATTTTGAATCTGCATAACTCTTTTGCCTGGACTGGGCAATCTTCAGTCTATCACGAATCAACTTCACCTTCTCCTCAGACTCCTTGATCAAGTCTGGTCCAAATAATTGTTGGTCTCCTACTTCATCCCACATCAACGGCGTTCTGCACCTTCGTCCATATAGGGCTTCGAACGGTGCCATTTCAAACTGGCTTGGTAGCTATTGTTGTATGAGAACTCTGCATAAGGCAAATTGTCATCCCAACTAGATCCATAATCTAGCGCACAGGCTCTCAACATGTCCTCCAAAATCTGGTTGACTCTCTTGGTCTGTCCATCCGTCTGCGGGTGAAACGTTGTACTGAACTCCAATCTTGTTCCCAAAATCTGGTGTAACTGATGCCAAAACTTTGAATTAAACTGTGTTCCTCTATCTGATACGATGGTCCTCGGAACTCCATGTAGACATACTATCCTGGACATATATATCTTGGCCAACTTCGTACTTGTATAAGTGGTTTTCACTGGGATAAAGTGAGACACTTTGGTCAAGGGATCAACTACTACCCATATAGAATCATATCCTGATTTGGTCCTGGGCAATCGGGTGATAAAATCCTTGCCAAGTTTATCCCACTTCCACTCGGGTATCGGCATAGGCTATAACAATCCTGCTGGCTTCTGATGCTCTGCCTTCACTCTCTGACATACATCACATACGGCTACATACTCGGCAATATCCTTCTTCATACTAGTCCACCAGAAAGGTTCCTTTAAATCCAAATACATCTTGGTGTTTCCGGGGTGTATCGAGTATGGTGAGTCATGAGCCTCTTGAAGTATCAACTTCCTTATCTCAGTGTTGTTGGGCACATAAACTTGGTCCTCAAACCATAAGGTATCGTGCTCATCCTCATGAAAACCTTTGGCCTTTCCTTTGCTCATCTTCTCCTTTATCTCGGCAATCTCTTTCTCATCCTTCTAGGCTTCCCGAATCTTACCCAACAATGTCGACTGAACCTCCATCGTTGCAACAAAACCTCTTGGAATAATCTCCAAT
Organism: Aegilops umbellulata; assembly: GCA_032464435.1. Classification (NCBI taxonomy): domain Eukaryota; kingdom Viridiplantae; phylum Streptophyta; class Magnoliopsida; order Poales; family Poaceae; genus Aegilops; species Aegilops umbellulata. The sequence goes on from CP136057.1 coordinate 607,816,606, forward strand.
CGAACTTCCATGATATCCTCTGCTAACTCCCTTGGTAATCTCGTGCTCTCTAGGATATTAGCATAACTCTTCTGGCTCAAAGCATCTGCTACGACATTGGCCTTTCCTGGGTGATAGTGTAGCTTCATGTCGTAATCCTTTATAAGCTCCAACCATCTGCTCTGTCTAAGGTTCAGCTCCTTCTGGGTGAAGATGTACTTCAAACTCTTATTATTCGTGTACACATCACAACGGTTTCCAATAAGGTAATGTCTCCAAGTTTTCAACACATGCACTACGGCTGCTAGCTCTAAATCATGCATGGCATAATTCAACTCACGAGGTTTTAGTTGTCGTGAGGCATACGAAACAACTCTTCCGTCCTGCATAAGCACGCATCCAAGTCCTAAGCGAGAGGCATCGCAATACACTTGGAAATCCTTATGTATATCTGGCAGTGTTAGCACTGGGCTGTAGTCAAACGTTTCTTCAACTCCTGGAAACTTGTCTCGCAATCTTCTGTTCATTTAAACTTAGTATCCTTCTTCAATAGTTCAGTCATTGGCTTCGCAATCTTGGAAAAATTCTCAATGAATCTCCGATACTATACTATGAGTCCAAGGAAACTAAGGATCTCACTAACTGAAGAGGGTGCCAACAATTCAGTGACTGACTGAACCTTGCTGGGGTCTACTGCTATTCCTTCTCCTGATATAACATGTCCAAGGAATCTGACTTCCTTCAACCAAAATTCGCACTTGCTAAACTTAGCATACAACTGGTGTTCCCTAAGTTTTTCGAGAACTAACCGCAAATGCTCCTTGTGATCCTCTTCATTCTTCGAGTATACCATAATATCATCAATAAACACCACAACAAACTTGTCCAAATACTCCATGAACACCTTGTTCATCATGCTCATGAAATAGGCAGGGGCGTTAGTCAGTCCAATCGACATGACCGTATACTCGTATAATCCATACCGCGTGGTGAACGTTGTCTTTGGTATATCCTTCTCTTGAATTTTCAACTGATGGTATCCTGATCATAGATCAATCTTCGAAAAAACCTTAGCTCCTTGCAACTGATCAAACAGATCATTTATCATCGGAAGTGGGTACTTGTTCTTAATCGTTACTTCATTCAAGGCTCGGTAATCAACAACCATCCTTAGGGATTTATCCTTCTTCTCAATCAAAAGTACTGGGGCTCCCCAAGGTGACGAACTCCTTCGAATGTAACCTTTCTCCAATAACTCCTTGATCTGTTTCTTAATCTCCTCCATATCATTTGCGGGCATCCGATAGGGTCTCTTGGATATTGGCCCTGTACTTGGCAATAACTCTATCAGAAACTCAATGTCTCGATACGGTGGCATGCCTGGTAACTCCTCTCGAAAAACATCCAGGTAATCCTTCACTATAGGCACTTCCTCCTGAACAACTCCCGTGAGGGCATTCACTTGGCTCCTCCTAGGCACATGCCTAGATACATACTTAATCCTTGTTCCCTCCGGGGTGGTGAGATAAATCGACTTACTAGCACAGTCAATACTTCCTCCATACTTTGACATCCAGTCCATACCTAATATCACATCCAATCCTTGTGACTCCAAGATAATTAGGTCGGACGGAAAACCATGTGTGCCAATGGTTAGGGGTATCTGGTCGCACCATCGGCTAGCCATTTACTCTGCTCCAGGTGAACTCACTAAGAGAGGGGTCCTAAGGGTTTGGGTTGGTAGTTTAAACTTATCCACGAATCCGCATGATATGTATGAATGTGATACTCCAGTATCAAAAAGAACAAGAGCCGTAAATGACTTAACCAAAAACTTACCTATTACCGCATCCGGCTGCACTTCAACCTCCTCCACGTTAACGTGGTTCACTTGTCCTTTGTTGAATGGATTAGGCTTCTTCCCAGCGCTCCCATTTCCGTTTCCATTTCTTCCTTCAGGGCAATCATTGGCATAGTGCCCTGTCTTCCTGCACTTAAAGCAAGTAACTTGACTTAGGTCTCTTTTGGCGGGTGTGGCTGGGTTGGAGCGGTTCTGATTGTTGTTACTTCCGTTCCCATTCCCATTCTTTGAACCATTGTGGTTATGTGATCCTCCTCCGGTCTAGTTATAACCTCCATGGTTATGAACAAGTCCTCCCGAGTTCGGGGTTAAGCGAGGCTTCTACTGAGCTCCAGAGTTATACCTCCCTTATCCATACTTCCTCTTACGGCTCTCAATCTGCTGCTGCTTCCCTTCAATCATAAGAGCCTTATCTACCAACTCCTGGTAATTGTTGAAGGTTTCTACCATCAACTGCATGCTCATCTCATCATTCAACCCTTCCATAAACTTCTCCTGCTTCGCGGCATCTGTGGCCACATCGTCAGAGGCATAGCGAGATAATTTGCTAAACTCATCCACGTACTGAGCCACAGTACGGTTCCCCTGGCGTAGATTGCGAAACTCCCGCTTCTTCATATTCATAGCTCCAGTTGAGACATGGGCTGTGCAGAAAGCTTGCTGAAACTGATCCCAAGTGACATTGGCTATGGGAAAAGTGGTCGTGTAATTCTCCCACCATGAGGCCACTGGTCCATCCAATTGATGTGCTGCAAAGTGCACCTTCTCAGCATCTATGCAACCTGCGGTGGTTAACTCTCTTCCAATACGGTGTAGCCAATCATCAGCAACTATAGGCTCGGTGCTACTGGAAAACACCGGCGGATGTAACCTTAAAAAAACGGGCTAGGTTGTCCACTGGCGGCGGGTTGTTGTTGTTGTTGTTGTTGTTGTTGTTGTTGTTGTTGTTGTTGTTGTTGTTGTTGTTGTTGCCCTGGTTCTGAACTAGCAATTGCATCAAGGCATTCTGCTGTTGGATCAACTGAGTGAGCTCTGGCGGGAAGGCAAAACCGGTGTCATGTCTCGGAGGCATCTGAGGGGTTTAGATGGAAGAGATCAGAATAGAAAAGGGGTCTAATGAGAAAGCACTACCCATATGCACATGAGACAAACACAATCATTTCACTCAATCAATCAAGCAAGGGCATACAAGCGGTCTAGAACTATCGCAAAAGTGCTCAACTACTACTAAATACAAGGGGGAATACTAATAATATATGGTGGTCATCAAGAAATTTTGATCGGTGGAAGACTCCATGATGTCTGTTCCAGCTTCGTCTTCAAAGTCATCATCACTAGGATCGGAATCAGTGTCGTCGATAATGATGTAGTTGTCCGGGCAAGTGGAATCGTCGTCTTCTCCTCCCGGTGCTAGACCTCCCATGAATACTCCGATCTTCTTAACTAGGTCGTTATTCTTCTCCAATAGTGTCTTGATTTCCTCCTCATATCCATCTCGTGTAACCTTGAGTTCTTCCTCCAGCTCGGTGATCCTAGTCTTCGCCTTCTTCAAGTCCATCATGTCCGCGCACATCTGGTTCTCCTGACTTCGAATGTGCTGGTTTAACTCCTGGATGAAAGCTGCAATGGATCTATCCTTCTTGGTGCTGATCACTTCCCATTGCTCGTCTCGGCGCCCGCATATCTGGTAGATAGTGTCCTTAAGTTCCCTGTTGTAGACTTCTCCAATGAGTCCCATGGTAATGTGGGCTGCCTTGCTCTTGCCTAGACTCCAGGTGGGTGCTTCGAAAGAAAATTCTATGGGTTTAGAAGTTGGCGAGAAAGTCCTTCCTGGAACTTGTACTTGGATCATCCAGCGTTCCACTTCTGGCAGTGTGGCGTTGTACGTCCTGGTAAAGCTTGGTATTCCAATGTTCAAGTACCTAGTGACTTCCTTCAAATGGCGTCCAAAAGGGGTGTCTTCATCTGGTTGTGCAAACTTGTTCTTCATCTCCGCGATCCTAAAGAGTAGAAAATGGAGAGGAGTCAGAAATGAGTAGAGAAGAGTGACCTATGGTTTTATCTTAGTTGTCCTGTCCTACACTCAGCGTGTGCTCTGATACCATATTGTAGCGAACCGACCTCAAACGGTCAAGTCTCTGTGCTTCAGTGTCATCCCTAGATCGGTAATGCTGACACACACAATACTCGAAGGATTTATAACAGAGTAGCAATCAGACACTTATTACATCGAATATCTCAAAAGAGAACTTATTACAATAAATATGGCTTAAGGCCATCTAATACGATAACAGCGGAAGGCTTGGAAGATAAAGTGAGTCCATCAACTCCAACGGCATAGCTGAGCTGCACGGCAACGACCTAAGGAACCTTACTCCTCATCTGAAAAGTCTGCAACATAATACGTTGCAGCCCGAAAACGGGTCAACACATGGAATATGCTGGCAATATAACACAGTAGAGCATGAACAGAATAATGCTATCACTACATGCATATTTGGCTGGTGGAAAGCTCTATGGTTATAGTTTTTGCGAAAAGCCAATTTTTCCCTACAACAAAGGAATATATTTTAATTTAACTATCATGGTGGTTGAACAACATTGAGAAGGTACCCCCAACTCAATCCCAATTAAAGTGATTAAAACCCAACAATATTAATTAAAAGTGATGAGATACACGTGATAACCCAAGTACTAGATACTCAAGATTGTCCATAACCGGGGACACGGCTAACCATGATCAGATTGTACACTCTGCAGAGGTTTGTGCACTTCTCCCCACAAGACTCGATCGCCTCCGTTGGATTTCTCGCACTGCATGGTGTTTGAGAAACGGATGACCGAGACACAGTCTTTTAGAAACATTAACTCTCTACTCCGGGTAGACCATACCAAACCTACAAACCCACTACCTGCTGATCTACCTCTTCAAGAGCTTCACGTAACTTACTCAGCTATGCTAGAGCCCATAATAGCTTGTGGCTGCACACGGAAGTTTCTAGCATGAATCATCTCATTTCCCTTTGAGCCTGGGTGGCGGTCCATAGGAAGATCACACGGGTACCCCGGGATTTCCAAAACAATACAGGGAACACTGGGTTCCCCAGGTGCCTCAATCAACCCATATGTTTATTTAAGTTGCCACCTTAAGCTGAACCATTAATTAACAATCTCACATCTGTCATGGATTTCACTCAAACCCAAACCACGTCTACGAGCATGGCATAGCAATATAAGCAACGCGTAGAAGTAACTCCCAAGGGTTTGATAGTAACAGGGCAATAGGTTCTACCTCGATAACGACTTCCCAACCCACATGTTAATGACATCCTAATCATGCAATTTTTGAGGATTTGAACTAATGCATAAAAACTTGGTATGAATAGAGTATGATCAATGTGTTACTTGCCTTACTGACGATCCGCGAATCCTAGGGACTCGTAGTAACACGCTTCGCACTCCGGGAATTCTATCGCAAACAAACAATAGCATACATAAATAACAAGCAAAGATTCACAGGCAAAACTCAACTAAGAGAGATTGACCACAAAGTTCAACTTAAACACTCCGGTTTGCAAAAAGAATCAAATCAAAAGGAGAAACGAAACTCAAACGGCAAAAGAAACAAGATCCATTTACTAATCTGAACTAAGGTCAAATTTTACAGTACCAAAATCTTGTTTAAGTTGATTAAATATAAAGAGGGTCTCGAGACGAAGATCTAGGCGCTTGAATCGCCTGATTCTGACTAACGAGTGAAAACATAAACAGAAACTAAGATCAGATCAGAAATCGTGATTGAGAATAATCGCGGAAAAATCTGATAAAAGAAAACTGATGAATAGACTAACGAAAGAGCGTTCGTTAGCTGTAACTAACGGGTGAAAAATTGTTCGTTTATACGAACGTACAGACGAACGTCCGCTAATTAGAAGAACCGAGAAAACCGGCGAACGGATCTAAAAAATGAACTATGGTTTCTAAAAAAACCGAACGGTTTAAAAAAACCGGCGGCTCGGATCGGCGCGGTATCACGACGAGGTGGCTCCGGCGAGACGGGGTCGGCCGGCGGGGCGGCGGCTTGCGGGGTGGCGGGGCTCGGTGGCGGCGCGGGCGGCAAGCGACAGCGGCGGCGAGCGGCGGGCGGCGGGAGGCGGCGCGGCTCGGGGCGGCTGCGGCGGCGGCGGTGGTTGTGGTGGTCGGGGGGCTCGGGCGGCGCGGATTTAAAGGGGGGGCAGCTGCTAACTTGGGCGAGGGGGCGCCCGGGGAGGAGTCCGAGGCGGACTCTCCTCGGCGTCCGTGTCGAGCACGGCGACACGCGCGAGAGAAGACGGTGCGCGAGGTGGGCCGGCCTGGCTCGGCCGGGCTTTGGCCCAGTCGGGCGCGGAAAGTTTTTTTCAAATAATTTCGCCGACAGAAAATAAATCCTATAAAATAAAATAAAAATCTAAAAATGTCAAAACAAACTTTCACCGTCTAAATAAAATATTTAGGACGAGATGAACATTTTCTTGGCCCTAAAATGCAATTTTGAAAACGTGCAATTTTTCTAATGCAAATAAAATCCAAATAAAATCAAATAAATGGTTTTAACATTTTTCCGCCAATATTTCAATTGTTTTGGAGAAGTCATATTATCTCCTCTCATATATTTTAATATGAAATATTTTTCGGAGAGAAAAATGATTAAAATAAAAAATCCTCGTTTCGTTATTTGATAAAAATCAAATATGAAAAACCGGAAAATCCCCAACTCTCTCCGAGGGTCGTTGAGTTGCTTAGGATTTCGAGGATTACGGAACGAAAATGCAATAAAATATGATATGCAAGAATGACCTATGTATAACATTCCAAATTGGAAATTTGGGATGTTACAAGTATTCAACCCAAATTTATTGATTCGACACAAGGGAAGCCAAATAATATTCTCAAGTATGAGCAGTTGAGTTGTCAATTCAATCACACCTGGATAACTTAATATCTGCAGCAAAGTATTTAGTAGCAAAGTAGTATGATAGTAACTGTAACGGTAGCAAAAGTAATATTTTTGGATTTTGTAGTGATTATAGCAGTAGCAACGCAAAAGTAAATAAGCAGAGAACAATATGTGAAAAGCTCGTAGGCATTGGATCGGTGACGGAGAACTATGCCGGATGCGGTTCATCATGTAACAGTCATAACATAGGGTGACACAGAACTAGCTCCAATTCATCAATGTAATGTAGGCATGTATTCCAAATATAGTCATACGTGCTTATGGAAAAGAACTTGCATGACATCTTTTGTCCTACCCTCCCATGGCAGCGGGGTCCTAATGGAAACTAAGGGATATTAAGGCCTCCTTTTAATAGAGTACCAGGCCAAAGCATTAACACATGCTATTATACATTGCGGCAACTCATCAAGTTGTAAGCGCAGTACTCGTGTCGAGCGAGAAACGGACGGACACAAATTCCCCCTGCAAAAGCCGGTTTACTATGTGTCCACGGTCCTTAGTCCATGCAAGTCACGGTACCCGCATTATCAAAAGATAGCGTACACGGTATTCATGGCGTCCCGGAAGCTGCGACACTACTTTCAAGAGTGTTCGATAACGGTAGCCTCGGAAGTGCCACTTAACGATATTATAAACAACCGCGAAGCGACGGGCCAGATTGCCAAATGGGACATTGAACTCCTCCCGTTCGACATAACTTAGAAGCCACGGCGAGCTATTAAGTCGCAAGTTTTGGCCGACTTCGTCGCTGAATGGACGGAAGCCGAACTCCCTAAAGAGTACGGCACATATTCCAACTAGATCATGCACTTCGACGGCTCCAAAATGTTGGCTGGTCTGGGGGCTGGCGTCGTTTTGACATCCCCAACTGGAGATACCATTCAATACGTGCTCCAGATAATGTATACGGACTCCAACAACGCAGTCGAATATGAGGCCCTTCTACATGATCTCCGGATGGCAGTATCGATGGGCATTCAACGCCTAGAGGTGCGCAGGGATTCGAACCTCGCGATATCCCAAATAAATGGAGACTTTGATGCCAAGGATCCGAAAATGGCAGCTTATCTCAACGCCGTCCTAAAAATGTCAGCTCGGTTCGAGGGGCTCGAATTTCACCATATAGCCCGGGAAAACAATCAGGCGGCAGATGTCCTGGCACGCATCGGTGCAAAACGCGATGCCGTCCCTCCCAACATCTTCTTGGAAAGGCTGTTCAAGCCATCCGTGGTATGGGAAGGGGAACCCGGAAATAACATACCGGACCCAACCGCACTGCCCGACACCGAACACTCTGACATAATTGGAGGCTCTGCCAACAAGATAACATCTTCAGCCCACGTAATAATGGCAGTCATCGCCCCGTGGACAGAACCATTCCTAGCCTACCTAACTAGACAGGAACTTCCTGAGTACCAAAACGAGGCACGCTGCATAGTGCGGCGATCTAAAGCCTATAAAGTCCATGAGGGAGAGTTTTACAAGAAAAGCACCACCGGAGTCCTTCAAAGGTGTATCTCCGAAGAGGAAGGGCGGAATCTCCTGGCTGAAATTCATGCCGGACTCGGCGGTCACCACGTTGCAGCCCGGGCCCTTGTAAGCAAGGCCTTCCGTACAGGATTCTATTGGCCGACGGCCCGGGCAGACGCTCAGGACTTAGTCCAACGATGCGTTGGTTGCCAGCTTTTTGCTAACCAAAGCCATATGCCACCCACCGCCCTCCAAACTATCCCCGTCACCTGGCCCTTCGCGGTCTGGGGGCTTGACATGGTTGGACCCCTTAAAGGAGGAACCCACAAGCAAAAATACTTACTGGTCATGGTGGATAAGTTCACCAAATGGATAGAGGCCAAGCCTGTTAAGATGGCCGAATCCGGACCGGTGATAGAATTCATATCCAGGGTCGTACACCATTACGGCGTCCCCCACAGCATCATCACTGATAACGGCCCGAACTTTACGGCTGACGAAGTAAAACTCTGGTGCAAAAACATGGGCATCAAGCTCGACTATGCTTCAGTCTATCACCCACAAACTAATAGTCAGGTTGAGCGAGCAAATGGTCTAGTTATGAGCGGCATCAAACCCAGGTTAGTGCGGTCCCTCAAGGAATCTAACACGCGCTAGGTAGATGAGCTCGACTCCGTACTCTGGGGGCTGCGGACCACGCCAAACCGCACTACCGGATACACACCATTCTTCATGGTATACGGCGCAGAGGCAGTTCTGCCTTGCGACATAATACATGACTCACCTCGAGTGCGCATGTACGAAGAAAGAGAAGCCGAGCTCGATCGGCAGGACAGTTTGGACGCCTCGGAGGAGGAGCGTGACATGGCTAAAGCCCGTTCCGCGTTCTATCAACAGCAGGCTCGAAGATACCAAAGCAGAGAAGTACGGGCCAAAACTTACAATGTTGGCGAGTTAGTTCTACGCCTACCGGATAAGAAAAAGGACAAACTCAAGCCCAAGTGGGAAGGTCCCTTCATTATTGACCAAGTCCTGACCGGTGGAGCGTACCGTCTGCGGGATGCATCGGATAACCGACTCGAGCCTAACCCATGGAACGCAGCCCGACTCCGAAGATTCTACGCCTAGCGCCGGACTCTGTGTTCATCTCCTTCCTCTGTCCATTTTTTATATCTGTCTTACATTTCTCTCCTTCTCCCCCTCTTTTCTTTCACAGCCTTTAAGGGCCCATTTTTTCCTTGTTCTCACATAACTGACGCACTATCCGCGCTCATTATACCTGGGGGCTTCTTTTACAGAAGCTTATTCATACGGGCTTCATGCCCAACACATGTGTTATACTTCCGCATGTACCATTTATTCACCATTATATGCGTAGATATGACTTAAGTTTTGGCCAAGCTGGGTTGCCTCGCTCTTGTATTTATGCCCTACGTTCCCGTTAATTCGGCTAGGGCATAAGGGGAGCACCTCTGCGATTGTTACTGCCGGGTCAGCCGGATGTGTACCTCAGACTGGGTGAAGCCGAAAGCTAGCGTTCTTAAGGGAATATTCGGTCGGTGAACTAAAGATGATTTCACACTTTTTACTTATGAGCCCCCAGATGTTTTTTCTGCGTCTCTTTTCGCAGTCGGGACATGCACTTTAGGGCATGCCTCCCAGGGAAAGGAACCCCTAACGGAACTATTCTCCCTAGAAGATGTTTCTTACTAACCATGTAATATAACATAACTAGTTGGGCACTTGTCTGTTAAAGCACTAATGACCCCTACGCCTGGTCTCCATGCATGCCTCAGTTCTTACATAACCGAGAGGGTATTCGGATACACTCCAGACCGTCAGGTCTCGAGGTTGAAGCGAAAAGGTCCGCCACGACAAACGATCTACAATCCGGCTAGAAGGCATTATACATGTCACTTTAAATTACATAGTCAATTTGACTGGTTGAATTCCTCTTCAATACCATCCAATAGGCTGTCTAGTCTACAGTCCTGTTGGGAATACTTTGTGGCCAATTCTACTTGGTCGTATACTAAGCTCACAGGGATCTCCTTCCCATCAGGCCCCACAGGTCCGACCTCGGCCATGTGGTTTGGGTCAGCCTTCGTGTACCGCGTCTTCACCATGGCCCAGGCTTCCCTGGCGCCTTGACGATAGGCCGATATCTTCCATAATCGGAAGCGCCGCCGTGCTCCCTTCAGCTTCTCGGCAAGCTCTCCAAGGCCTTCGGGCATGGAGATGGATGGCCACAAGGCCTAGGCGACGCCTTGCATCACCTGCCGAACTCGTTCGTGCAGTTGTGAGAGCTCGGGAAGAAGGTCACCCGTAGAACCGGGCATTTCCTCTGCAGGATGACCTGTTAGCATACCTACAGACATAACTCTGTCAGCCTACTTCCTCGCCGAACTCTTTTTCAAAGTTCGTTCAAGTACTTACTAAATATGCCGCGTCGAAGCCACCGATTCTCCTTAAGGGAGTCTGACAGTTGGGCACGAACATCCTTTAGTTCCACGCCCAGCTTGGTGTTGGCATCTAGGAGATCATTCTTCTCCTGCCTCACCCTCGTAAGCACGCTCTCACCGACTTTAGCTGGCGTAGGAGTTGTTGCTTATCCGGATTAAGCCCGGCGCCATCTGCAATTTTATTGTCTGATCTGCATACACGCCGCACAGGATACTTGTCATTTGAAGGATATATTACCAGAGGGGGTCTCTTTGGGCTCCCCTGCTGCGGCTAGTGCTGCCTCAAGCTGGGCTTTGCACTATTCTAGCTCCTGGGACAGTTGGGTATTCTTTTCTGTAAGATCCTACATAACAATTGATCCTTAAGTCAGTTATTCTAACTGTTTCAAGTCTCGGGGGCAACTCGTATATATAGTCACCAAATTTTCTCACCCATATGTCCTTTACATACTGCTCCGTGGCTCTGGTTAGACCATTTTGAGCAGCACGGAGGTACGCATCTCCCGAGATGAAGGCCTCCAACGCCTCCTGGGAGAAACAAGTGTCGCGAAGAATTGTCCGAAGACGCCTGTGGTTCATGGCACTCTCCACCTCGGAATTGGTGGCAGACAGCCTGTCCGCATCCTCTGTCGGAGGAGCGTCCGGGGCACGCCTCATGTTCGCCTCCGCTTCCGGACCCGGCTTTGGAGCCTGGCTGGTAGACGCGCGATTGGCAACCTCTCCGGATATAGTCCGGCGAGCGCTCTTTTTCCTAAAGAGAGCATGGGCGTTAGTATGCCTGTGAGAATGATATCTTGGAATAAGATGGTGCCCCATACCGTTGCGCCGGCGTCTCAATCCAGACCGCACTTCTTTTCAGCTTGCTGGGCCTCGCGGCCCCTTGTTGGCTAGTCGCCGCAGGCTCGGCCTCCCGCCTTGAGGGCCTCCCCTGCAAAACACCGTTGGTATACGGTAGTCAAAAAACGCAAAAACAGATTCCCTTTTCAAAGTGCTGGGACTTCCGTCTCAGTTACCTGTGAGGCTGGGAGTAGCCCAGGGTAATCGGCTGTAATAGACACCAAGACATTGTCAATGCTCAATTGGTGAAATACCCCATCAATCAGCTCCACAGATATGTCCGGATCCTCTTGGGAGGCCGGGTCGAGGGACCGTACTGGATCCTCGGGTTGTGGAGGAGGGTTGTTTATCTCCTTTACGGCCTGACGCAGTTCCTGCATCGAAATCGCAATATAGGATACTTAACTATGGGAATATGGAACGGATGGGCAAAAAAGAAGTGTCCGCTTACCCATCTTGGAGGGTTGTACATAGAAAATCCGCCCAATGGATTGACGCAGAGAAATTCCTCCTCTTCTCCCTTGTACAAAGCGGGCGAGATCTTCGTTAGAGCGGCAACCGATTCCGGCCCCTTACGGCCGCAGCGGGTGGCATCATCCTCCCAGTTGAAATCCCACATGGGGTGGCCTCTATACTGAAGCGGCTGCACCCCCCGCATAATGCATATGGCCATGACCTCGATCATGGTCAGTCCGGAATGAGCTAGCAACCTTATCCGGCTCATCAGGTAAAGGACGTCCTTGTCATTTTCCTTCTGAGGGCTCCATGGACGCCAGCTTAGGCGCTTCTTCAAGGGAGCATTATCGAACTCAGGGAGGCCAATCTGAATAGGATCCGGCAGGGGGGCGTCTTCTATATAAAACCATTCTGAGGGCCAGTCTTCGGACGCCTTCTTCGGGGTTCCGGATAGATACCCTGTCCTAGCGATGCGCCACACTTCGGCTCCGCCCACTTGATATACTGACCCCTTTTGAGAACGGGGCATGAGGCAGAACAGCTTCTTCCACAGCGTGAAATGAGCCTCGCAGCCCAAAAATAGCTCGCAAAGGGCTACGAAGCCCGCGATATGCAATATGGGGGCAGGCGTAAGGTTGTGCAACTGGAGGCCATAGAACTTCAGAAGCCCCAGAGAAACAGATGAATTGGGAATCCGAGCCCTCTTATCAAATAAGGGACAAGGCATACCCGCTCTCCTTCGGAGGGATTAGGGACGCTCTCCGCTTGCTTTCCACCATTATAGGTGGCAAGCCCGGCTCGAACCGGGACCATGTAGGCTGGGGGAGAAAACCCTTGGTTTAGACCATCACTAGCTCGCTGTGCGGGACGGAACATCTCTCCCAATCTCCAGGATGAGGGCTGGTAAGGCGAGAGGAGGAGCTGCGACGACCGGCCATGATGGAATGGATCTCTGTTGAAAGCGCTCCGATGAATACTCGCAGAGGGAAGATGGTGTGATTCGGATCTAAATCCTCGTCTCTTTAATAGGCAGCTCATTTACGCAGCTAGGGGGGTAAATGCAAAAACACCCTGGCTTTTCGCATTCATTTGACACGTGGAAGAAGGCCATTATTAGGTGTGGGAGCCAAGAAGCGCAATATTCACAAGAAGCCGGACACTATTCAACAGGTACACAGAATTTGGAGGAACCCGCCTTGCAATGCCGAAGACAATCTGTGCGCCGGACTCATCGTCATTGAAGCCTGGTTCAGGGGCTACTGAGGGAGTCCTGGATTAGGGGGTGTCCGGATAGCCGGACTATAACCTTTGGCCGGACTCTTGGACTATGAAGATACAAGATTGAAGACTTCGTCCCGTGTCCAGATGGGACTTCCCTTGGCGTGGAAGGCAAGCTTGGCAATACGGATATGAAGATCTCCTCCTATTGTAACCGACTCTATGTAACCCTAGCCCTTTCCGGTGTCTATATAAACCAGAGGGTTTTAGTCCATAGGACGAACAACAATCATACCATAGGCTAGCTTCTAGGGTTTAGCCTCTCTGATCTCGTGGTAGATCTACTCTTGTACTACCCATATCATCAATATTAATCAAGCACGAGTAGGGTTTTACCTCCATCGAGAGGGCCCGAACCAGGGTAAAAACATTGTGTCCCTTGTCTCCTGTTACCATCCGCCTAGACGCACAGTTCGGGACCCCCCTACCCGAGATCCGCTGGTTTTGACACCGACAGTACCCATCAACGTACGGTGCTCCTCTGAGATAGGCGCTCGCCCTAGCAGATCCTTCAGCGCCTCTGACCGTGCACCAGGCGGTGCCAGACTCGTTAGATTGCCTTTATTGGAAGCCGGATTCTGAGGGCTACGGGTGGCCATATTACTACCTTCCGGCCTTGCCGGATCAGGAGAAACCCTCCGCGACGACACCTCGGGGTCGCCCGCCTCATGAGGTGGTATGACAGGAGGAGGCGTTCCGCTCTCCATCATCTCCGGAAGAAGATCCCCCGAAGACGAGCTCTACTGAGAAGGGCTAAGGTCCGAACTACAAGGTAAATTTTTGGTTATTTTCCTCAGAAGTAAAGCAAAGATTTCTCTCATTATTAAAAACATCCTTTTTACTTACGGCTCGGTGGAGGGCTGATCCCCTTAAGGACATAATACGGCCGGGTATCTCCCGGCACAGGACCCTCTGGCAAAGATTTCTTCCCCCGCTTTGAGACTATGGTCTCCGGGTCTTCAGAAGCAGTCCTTTTCTTTCCCTGAGTAGAGGAATTTTCGATTCCTCCTTTCCAGACAGCCTCCTTCGGGGAGGCAGTAACTTCCTTGTTCCCCCCTTCGCTTTCTTCCGAAGTCGCGATCTCCAGCATCCTGGTTAACACGGAATCCGGCGAAGTCTCAGGAAGGGGGGTCGGACACCTGATTAACCTCGCCTTCGCTATCCACTCATGCTTCGAGGACAAATCTTTTAAGGTCAATGTTGTGATAAATGTACGGATGGCGTGATAGGGCACAGGGATACTTACTTGAGTATCCGGACGATTGCAGCTCAGAGTTGCGTCCTCAGTCGAGTCCGGGCACGCTGCTTGTGGCCCGAAGAACAACTTGTACATCTCCGCTGGCGTCGCGCCCATAAAATGTCGGAGAGCTCGTGGACCCTCCGGGTTGAACTCCCACAGGCGGAGGGGGCGACGTTTGCAAGGCAGGGTTTGGCGAATCAACATGACTTGCGTCACCAGGACCAGACTGATGTCTCTTTCCAGGAGATCTCGGATGCGGTCCTGCAACAAGGGCACGTCCTTTGTCGGCCCCCAGCCCAGCCCCTTATTGACCCGTGACGCTAGTCAGAGCGGAGGACCCGAGCGGAAAGCAGGCGGCACCACCCACTTGGTACCCCTGGGAGCTGTGATATAAAACCACTCTTGTTGCCATAAGATGGACTCCTCTTGAAAAGAGCCCTCGGGCCATGGAGCATCGGCATTCTTGCTTATACAGCGCCTCTGCACTCCGCGTGTTGTCCCTTGATCTTCTTCGGCTCTACTTTAAAGGTCTTGAGCCACAGTCAAAAGTGAGGAGTAATACGGAGGAAAGCTTCGCACACGACGATGAACGATGAGATGTGGAGGATGGACTCCGGAGCCAAGTCATGAAATTCTAGCCCATAATAGAACATGAGCCCCCTCACGAAGGGATCTGTCGAGAAGCCTAGCCCTCGGAGGAAGTGAGATATGAACACCACGCTCTCACCGGGCTTGGGAGTGGGAATAATCTGCCCTTGAATAGGCAGCCTATGCGAGATTTCGCCGGTCAAATATCTGGCCTCTCTCAGCTTTAGAACGTTTTCCTCCGTGACGGAGGAAGCCATCCATCGGACTTGAAGGTCGGAGCCGGACATCATCAAAGGTCCGAAGCGCCTAAATTTGGAGCCCTGGGTGTTGGAACTCGAGGCGAGGGGCGAATTCGATTGAGATCGAAAGTAAGGAGTAAGGCCTTGGTCTCTTTATAAGAGGTTGAAAACCAAGAGCCCTTCCCGTGACCGTTTGGGACTTACCTTTGATCGAGGAGACATACCAACGGGCATGACTAGGTTACCCACGTCCGTATTGATGAGAATCCCGTAAATAAAGGGGACACGATCTCTGCTTCGACAAGACGTGCCAAGGAAACCGCCTCGTGAAACGCACTGAGGTGGGACCGTAAAAACAATTCGAATAAAGGCTTGGTTGTGGTGTGATGTCATACTACGGAACGCATCCGCAGATTAGATTTGTGTAAATATTATTCTTTGTGTTCAAAATCTTCTATGAAGTATTTGGAGGAGAAACCCTCCTTGCAATGCCGAAGACAACCTGCGCGCCGGACTCGTCGTCATTGAAGCCTGGTTCAGGGGCTACTGAGGGAGTCCTGGATTAGGGGGTGTCTGGATAGCCGGACTATGACCTTCGGCCGGACTGTTGGACTATGAAGATACAAGATTGAAGACTTCATCTCGTGTCCGGATGGGACTTTCCTTGGCGTGGAAGGCAAGCTTGGTAATACGGATATTCAGATCTCCTCCCATTGTAACCGACTCTGTGTAACCCTAGCCCCCTCCGGTGTCTATATAAACCGGAGGGTTTAGTCCGTAGAACAACAATCATACCATAGGCTAGCTTCTAGGGTTTAGCCTCTCTGATCTCGTGGTAGATCTACTCTTGTACTACCCATATCATCAATATTAATCAAGCAGGAGTAGGGTTTTACCTCCATCGAGAGGGCCCGAACCTGGGTAAAAACATCGTGTCCCTTGTCTCCTGTTACCATCCGCCTAGACGCACAGTTCGGGACCCCCTACCCGAGATCCGCCGGTTTTGACACCGACAAGCGGCATTTAAGCACAACATCCATGACGAGTGGCTCGCACGGCACCTTGGCCAGGAAAAGCCGAAGTCTATGGCAGCCCTCACAACACTCATGACCCGCTTTTGCGCGGGAGAGGATAGCTGGCTGGCTCACAGCAACAACATATCAAGGAACCTTGGCACTCCGGATACCAAGTACAGTAACGACAGGCCACGTCGTAGCAAACACAAGTGCTGCAACAACGGCGATAACGCCGAGGATACGGCAGTTAATGCCGGATTCAGAGGCTCTAAACCCGGTCAGCGGAAAAAGCCATTCAAAAGAAGCACTCCAGGACCGTCCAGTTTGGGACGCATACTCGATCGCTCGTGCCAAATACACGGCACGCCTGATAAGCCAGCCAATCACACCAACAGAGAATGTTGGGTCTTCAAGCAGGCCGGCAAGTTAAACATCGAAAACAAGGACAAAGGGCTGCACAGCGATGACGAGGAGGAGTCGCGGCCGCCGAACACGGGAGGACAGAAGAGGTTACCCCCGCATGTGAGGATGGTGAACATGATATACGCAACCCACATCCCCAAGAGGGAACGGAAGCGTGCACTAAGGGACGTATATGCGATGGAGCCCGTCGCCCCAAAGTTCAACCCATGGTCCTCTCGTCCAATCACCTTGATCGTAGGGACCACCCCACTAGTATCCGTCATGGCGGATCTACTGCATTGGTCTTAGACCCCATCATTGACGGATTTCACCTCACCCGAGTCCTTATGGACGGCGGTAGCAGCCTGAACCTGCTCTATCAGGATATAGTGCGCAAAATGGGTATAGACCCCTCAAGGATCAAACCCACAAAAATGACCTTTAAAGGCGTCATCCCAGGTGTAGATGCCCACTGTACGGGCTCAATCACAGTGGAAGTGGTCTTTGGATCTCCGGACAACTTCCGAAGAGACGAGTTAATCTTCGATATCATCCCGTTCCGCAGCGGCTATCACGCACTGCTCGGGCAAACCGCATTCGCAAGATTCAATGCGGTACCGAATTATGCATACCTCAAGCTCAAGATGCCAGGACCTAGGGGGTCATCACAGTCAATGGAAACATAGAGCGCTCTCTCCATACGGAGGAGCACACTGCGGCCCTCGCAGCGGAGGCACAAAGAAGCCTTTTAAGGCAATCCACTAGTTCGGCGATAAAGCCCTCGGACACCGTCAAGCGCGTCCGGAGTAACCTGCAACAGGATCGCCTGGCACGTTCAGAGCTCGCCTAGCAATTCGGCCCCCGCCCTAGTCTTAGTCGAACGGCGAAATTCGTGCAGCGCGTACATAATTACGCATTGAAAATACCATAGGCATAGGTGGCGGCACGATTATGGCACGTCCCATAATGCGGCTCAACCGCACTAGGGGCTTACTACCTTTATCATTCTCTCTCTTTCAGGACTTTACTCTCTGGAAGCCCTATCCGGCAGTACGATTGCCGGACAAATGATACAACATCCAAGGAGGCAGGAAGCTCCGTCGTACAATGGAATCCCCAGGTGGTCTCTAATAACGAGTGAAATACCTGCTTTAAGATACCAGTTCGCAGCTTGCCCTCGGATGGGACATGTCAAATAGTCCTACTTTTCGCTTACCGCACTACTTGTATCAGTATGCTTCGACGCATTTCTCGAATAAACAATGCATAGCACTAGTCTATTATCGCATTATATATTCTATTTTATATATATGTTCATTTATGACAGTTAACACCCATACACTCTGGTACGGCCAGTATGCCAGGGGCTTCCGTATACCCCATAATACGGTGTGAGAAGTCTGAACACTTTCGACAGTGCGGCACCCCAAACTTATAGCATTATATGCATCAGCTCCGAATCATGTCTTGGGTCAATAGTTGGGTTTGCCCGGCTCCCATGTTTTGGTACCTTATGTTCCGCTATATCGGCTAAGGCAGCACTGGGAGAACTACTACGATTGTACACCGGTTCTTCCGGACGAGCACCTCAGTAGAGAAAGCTAAAACTGACTGTCATGATAAGGCGAGAGTTGGTCGTTGTTCGAGAGGTCTCAAGTCCCTAAAGACTTTTTCCGCTTCGGGCGAGGAGTCGGCCTTGTCTGACTTAGGCGTGTATAGCGCCCCAAATTCGGCCTTCCGAATACTAGGGGCTTCGCCAAAATTTAAAATTGTAGACTTCTATGGCTAAGTGAGAGTGATAAAGCATTATATTCCGATTGCCTGGTTCGTTGCACTGAGCACCTCCCTCGAAGGACCCAAAAATGGGAAAAAGAGTGCTCAGATTTATCCCGAACACCCCAGCACTAGTTGCATGGGGGCAGAAGCCGACGACTAGCCAACTCTCAGATTTTTTAAACGGCCGCACAGAAGGTAATATTTTAAATACAAAAGCGTCGCATAGCACACATGAACTAGTTTTCATAATACAGGATCACATGAGCAAGTTCATTCATAAATTACATCTTGGGAACACTCGTCCGCCACAAGACGGGCACCCTTCAAGACACCCTCATAATACATTTCGGGGTGGCGATGCTCCTTGCCCTGCGGCGGCTCCTCCTTCACCAGCTTCTCGGCGTCCATCTTGGCCTAGTGCACCTTCACACGTGCAAAAGCCCTGCGTGCACCTTCGATGCAGACGGATCGCTTTATGACTTCCAACCGTGGGCAGGCATCCACAAGCCGCCTCACCAGGCCGAAGTAGCTGTTGGGAAGGGCATCGCCAGGCCACATCCGGGCTATAAGGCCCTTCATGGCCTGTTCGGCCGCCTTGTGGAGATCGACCAGTTGCTTCAGCTGGTCGCTCACGGGCATCGGGTGTTCGGTCCCAGTATACTGAGACCAGAACACCTTCTCCGTCGAGCTCCCCTCCTTGACCCGGTAGAACTCCGCGGCATCAGACATACTGCGGGGCAGATCTGCGAACGCCCCTGGAGAGCTCCCAACTCAGGTAAGAAAATAGAAATTTTCTTTCACATGCTTGCTTTGCATAATGAATGCCTTACCCGCCGCTATCTTCTTCACCGCCTCAATCTCCTGGAGGGCCTTTTGGGCTTCGGCCTTGGCATGTTCTGCGCTTTCGAGGGCCTTGGCAAGCTCGGACTCTCGCGTCTTCGAGTCAAGCTCCAAGGACTCGTGCTTCTTAGCTCTTGTTGCACCTCGCCTACTCGGGCTTCGTGTCTTTCTCGCTCGATGCGCTCCTTGGCCGCTTTGTTTTTAGCCTCGGACAGCACCTTCTTCAGGGTCGCCACTTCGGTCGTGGTCCCTGGCACATTCATGATGATCCTATTATCTTGCAACCAAATTTCTTTTTATATAGACAAGGTATTGCTTACCTTTGTTCCCCTCGAGCTTCCTCTTGGCAAGGCCGAGTTCTTCCTCGGGCCGCTCAAGGTCCTGCTTCAGTGCGGCGACCTCCGCAGTACGTGCGGCAGCGGCCAGCAGTGAAGCCTGCATACGCATACAGACATATTTGGATTAGACTCCTGCAGTTACTATTTGATCCTCTATTCGACTTTTCTTTGCGAACGCCAAACAGAGCATCAGGGGCTACTGTCTATGCGGTAATATTTTCCTATATTTCGATCACTCACCTCAAAGCCTATTAGGAGGCTGGCACAGGCTTCAGTCAGTCCGCTCTTGGCAGACTGAACCTTCTTGATCACCGCACTCATGATAGTGCGGTGCTCTTCGTCGATGGAAGCGCTGCGAAGCGCTTCCAGCAAGTTGTCTGGTGCCTCTGGATGGACAGAGGTCACCGGCACGGGCGGCTTGCCCCTCTTAACAGGGGGCCGCCTGCCGGAGTCCAAGACCACTTGGGGTTCTGGTGCGGTGTTCAGCTGGGGGCCGAACTTGGAGCCCGTGGGAGTCTTGCTCCCTTTACGCCCAGGGTCCGGAAGGTCGCCTCGAGGTGCCTCCAGGACTACCTCCCCTCGGCTTGGTGCCCTTTGAGACAACACCTCGACATTGTCCGTAGGGCGAGGGAAGGAGGCGGTCGGAAGTGAATCACTATTCATATCCGACAGGTCCAAAGAACCGTCCGACGAATATACGTCAATATGGGCTCGGGATGGACTGCATAATCATATTCGGCGTAAGGAGAAGCAGTGCAATAAAAGCATACCATGAATTACTCCGGTATTCGAATACTTACGACTTCGCCAGGGGATTGTCCCTGGGCAGCCACTCGTCTTCGCTATGCGCGGCGGTCGTGGAACAGTCCGGGAGGAGAGTCCTTCCCTTCTTGGACCCTTCGGCCTCCCCGGTTGGGGCGGCCTTCCTTTTCTTGTCTCCCCCGGCTGGAGGGGGAGAACCTTCATCTTCTTCCCCCTTGTTTTCATGAGAGGAGTGCGTCTCGGAGTTATCGGACGATGAGTCTGATACCACCTGACGCCGGGAACTCTTTCGGGTCCCCGTGGCCTTCTTCTTGGTCTTCTTCTCCGGCACCTCATAAGGTGCCGGAGTCAGCATCTCCGTAAGGAGAGCGTTGGCTGGATCTCCGGGCAGGGGGGCCGGGCAGTCGATCTACTCCGCTGTCTCCACCCAGTCCTGTCAAAGGCATGGGAGCTCAGATCCCGCACATGATTAAACTGGGGAAAGTAAATACCCTATAAGGTGTAGAGAACTTACCGGATTCGCGGGGCGCTTTGCGCTAAGTCTGCGGTCCTCGGTGAGGGAAGGGGGAACCTTGGCGCCCTAGAACAGCACCCTCCAGACGTCCTTGTGCGTCATGTCAAAAAGCTCGCATAGAGTCTGGTGCTGGGCCGCGTCGAACTCCCATAAATTGAACGCCCGTTGTTGACACGGGAGGATCCGGCGGAAGAGCATGACCTGGACCATGTTGACAAGCTTGAGTTTCTTGCTTATCATGTTCCGGATACACTTCTGGAGTCCGGCCAGCTCCACCGATGAACCCCAGGACAAGCCCTTCTCTTTACAGGAGGTAAGCCGCATGGGGATTCCGGATCAGAACTCGAGGGCCGCCACCCAGTTGGTGTCACGCGGCTCGGTGATGTAGAACCACCCCGATTGCCACCCCTTTATGTTCTCCACGTAGGAGCCCTCGAGCCATGTGACATTGGGCATTTTGCCCACCATGGCGCCTCCGCATTCCGCTTGCTGGCCGCCCACAACCTTCGGCTTGACAATGATGGTCTTCAGCCACAGGCCGAAGTGGGGCTGGACGCGGAGGAAGGCCTCGCACATGACGATAAACGCCGAGATATTGAGGGTAAAGTTCGGGGCTAGATCATGGAAGTCCAGCCCGTAGTAGAACATGAGGCCGCGGACGAACGGGTGAAGGGGGAACCCCCAGTCCGCGGACGAAGTGGGTGAGAAAAACTACCATCTCGTAAGGTTCCGGGGTAGGGACGATCTGCCCCTCGTCGGGCAGCCGGTGCGCAATATCCGCGGCCAAGTATTTTGATGTCCTCCTCCGTGACGGAGGATTTCATCCACTTGCCTCCCGCTCCGAACATGGTTGGAGCGGTGTGAGGAGAAAGGTGCGAACTTGGGCATTGGAGCTCGAGTGCGCAAGAATGGATGAGCAAGGAGGAATAAGGCGTCGGTGAAGGTGAACCCTTATCCCTTTATAAAGGCGGACGAAACTATATGCCCCCACTAGCCTGGTAAATTCGCTTATTCCCCAAGCGCCATAATTGATGGCGTGGTTGGGTTACCCACGTCCGTATTGATGAGAATCCCATGATATGGGGACACGATCTCTACTTCGACAAGACGTGCCAAGGAAACCGCCTCGCGATATGCGTCAAGGCTGGTTGAGAATAACGATTCGAATAAAGACCGGGCCGTGGTATGATGGCATGATGTCGAGTGTGTCAGCAGATTAGATTTGTGGAAATATTATTCTCTCTACGGTGGTATGTGGAACTTGTTTTGCAGAGCCGGACACTATCCTTGTGTTCAAGATCTTCTATGGAGTATTCGGAGGAGGAACCCGCCTTGCAATGCCGAAGACAATCTGCGCGCCAGACTCATCGTCATTGAAGCCTGGTTCAAGGGCTACTGAGGGAGTCCTGGATTAGGGGATATCCGGACTACCAGACTATATCCTTTAGCCGGACTGTTGGACTATGAAGATACAAGATTGAAGACTTCGTCTCGTGTCCGGATGGGACTCTCCTTGGCATGGAAGGCAAGCTTGGTAATACGGATATGAAGATCTCCTCCCTTGTAACCGACTCTGTGTAACCCTAGCCCCCTCCGGTGTCTATATAAACCGGAGGGTTTAGTCCGTAAGACAACAACAATCATACCATAGGCGAGCTTCTAGGGTTTAGCCTCTACGATCTCGTGGTAGATCAACTCTTGTACTACTCATATCATCAAGTTCAATCAAGCAGGAAGTAGGGTATTACCTCCATCGAGAGGGCCCGAACCTGGGTAAACATCGTGTCCCCTGCCTCCTGTTACCATCCGCCTTAGACGCACAATTCGGGACCCCCTACCCGAGATCCGCCGGCTTTGACACTGACAATGATGGCCATATCATATCACTTATTTTTTATTGCATGTGATGTTTATCTTTTATGCATGTTATTTTGCTTATTACGACGGTAGCATTATAAGATGATCTCTCACTAAATTTCAAGGTATAAGTGTTCTCCTTGAGTATGCACCGTTGCTACAGTTCGTCGTGCCGATACACCACGTGATGATCGGGAGTGATAAGCTCTATGTTCACATACAACGGGTGCAAGCCAGTTTTGCACACGCAGAATACTCAGGTTAAAATTAACGAGCCTAGCATATGCAGATATGGCCTCGGAACACTAAGACCGAAAGGTCGCACATGAATCATATAGTAGATATGATCAATATAGTGATGTTCACCATTGAAAACTACTCCATCTCATGTGATGATCGGACATGGTTTAGTTGATATGGATCACGTGATCATTTAGATGACTAGAGAGATGTCTATCTAAGTGGGAGTTCTTAAGTAATATGATTAATTGAACTTTAATTTGTCATGAACTTAGTACCTGATAGTATTTTGCATGTCTATGTTGTTGTAGATCAATGGCTCGTGCTACCATTCCCTTGAATTTTAATGCGTTCCTAGAGAAAGCTAAGTTGAAAGATGATGGTAGTAACTACACGGACTGGGTCCATAACGTGAGGATTATCCTCATTGCTGCACAGAAGAATTACGTCCTGGAAGCACCGCTAGATGCAAGACCCGTTGCAGGAGCAACTCCAGATGTTATGAACATCTGGCAGAGCAAAGTTGATGACTAGTCGATAGTTCAGTGTGCCATGCTTTACGGCTTAGAATCGGGACTTCAACAACGTTTTGAACGTCATGGAGCATACGAGATGTTCCAGGAGTTGAAGTTAATATTTCAAGCAAATGCCCGAATTGAGAGATATGAAGTCTCTAATAAGTTCTATAGCTGCAAAATGGAGGAGAATAGTTCTGTCAGTGAACATATACTCAGAATGTTTGGGTACCACAACCACTTGGCTCAACTGGGAGTTAACCTTCCTGATGATAGTGTTATTGACAGAGTTCTTCAATCACTGCCACCAAGCTACAAAAGCTTCGTGATGAACTATAATATGCAAGGGATGGATAATACAATTCCCGAGCTCTTCGCAATGCTAAAGGCTGCGGAGGTAGAAATCAAGAAGGAGCATCAAGTGTGAATGGTTAACAAGACCACTAGTTTCAAGAAAAAGGGCAAAGGGAAGAAGGGGAACTTCAAGAAGAACGGCAAGCAAGTTGCTGCTCAAGTGAAGAAGCCCAAGTCTGGACCTAAGCCTGAGACTGAGTGCTTCTACTGCAAAGGGACTGGTCACTGGAAGCGGAGCTGTCCCAAGTATTTGGCGGATAGGAAGGATGGCAAAGTGAAAGGTATATTTGATATACATGTTATTGATGTGTACATTACTAATGCTCATAGTAGCGCCCTGGTATTTGATACTGGTTCTGTTGCTCATATTTGCAACTCGAAACAGGGGCTACAGATTAAACGAAGATTGGCTAAGGACGAGGTGACGATGCGCGTGGGAAATAGTTCCAAAGTCGATGTGATCACCGTCGGCACGCTACCTCCACATCTACAGTCGTGATTACTTTTAGACCTAAATAATTGTTATTTGGTGCCAGCATTGAGCATGAACATTATATCTGGATCTTGTTTGATGCGAGACGGTTATTCATTTAAATCAAAGAATAATGGTTGTTCTATTTATATGAGTAATATCTTTTATGGTCATGCACCCTTGATGAGTGGTCTATTTTTGTTGAATCTCGATTGTAGTGATACACATATTCATAATATTGAAGCCAAAAGATGCAAGGTTAATAATGATAGTGCAACTTATTTGTGGCACTGCCGTTTAGGTCATATTGGTGTAAAGCGCATGAAGAAACTCCATGCTGATGGGCTTTTGGAATCACTTGATTATGAATCACTTGATGCTTGTGAAGCATGCCTCATGGGCAAGATGACTAAGACTCCGTTCTCCGGAACAATGGAGCAAGCAACAGATTTGTTGGAAATAATATATACTGATGTATGCAGTCCAATGAGTGTTGAGGCTCGCGGCGGGTATCGTTATTTTCTGACCTCCACAGATGAGACCTCCACAACTACTGCGTTCCCCAACACTTCTCTATCATTGCAAGCAAAGAAGTCTCTAGCAGTTTCTTCATCCATAACATAACCCTCAGGTACAACAGGCAATTCATATCTATGGGGAGAATCGTAATCATCAGTTCCAGTGATATCATTAGTTTCAGTAATTTCATTCTCTCTAACGCTAGCAAGTTGTTCATCAAGAAATGCACCAAGTGGCGCAGTACCATAAAGCATAGAAGTAGTTTCATCATAAGCATCATGCATAGGAGAAGTGGCATCATCAGTAACATGTGACATATCGGAATCAATAGCAGGTGTAGGTGTCGCAAGTTTACTCAAAACAGAAGAAGAATCAAGTGCAGAGCTAGATGGCAGTTCTTTACCTCCCCTCATAGTTGAGGGGAAAGTCTTGGTTCTTTCATCTTTCAAATTCCTCATGGTGATCAACAGATATAAATCCCAAGTGACTTAGAGAATAGAGTCATGCTCCCCGGCAACGGTGCCAGAAAAATGTCTTGATAACCCACAAGTATAGAGGATCACAACAGTTTTCGAGGGTAGAGTATTCAACCCAAATTTATTGATTCGACACAAGGGGAGCCAAACAATATTCTCAAGTATTAGCAGCTGAGTTATCAATTCAACCACACTTGAAAGACTTAATATATGCAGCAAAATATTTAGTAGCAAAGTAATGGTAATGGTGGTAAAAGTAACAGTAGCAGTTTTGTAGCAATTGTAATCGTGGCAATGGAAAAGTAACGCAGCAAAGATCAATATGAAACGAGCTCATAGGTATTGGATCAATGATGGATAATTATGTCGGATGGCATTCATCATGCAACAGTTATAACATAGGGTGACACAGAACTAGCTCCAATTCATCAATATAATGTAGGCATGTATTCCGAATATAGTCATACGTACTTATGGAAAAGAGCTTGCATGACATTTTTGTCCTACCCTCCCATGGCAGCGGGGTCCTAATGGAAACTAAGGGATATTAAGGCCTCATTTTAATAGAGTACCAGACCAAAGCATTAGCACTTAGTGAATACATGAACTCCTCAAACTACGGTCATCACCGGGAAGTGTCCCGACTATTGTCACTCCGGGGTTGCCGGATCATCACACGTAGTAGGTGACTACTACTTCTTGAGCTTGTGTTGGTTTTACCCTTGAAGAGGAAAGGGTGATGTAGCAAAGTAGATTAAGTATTCCCCTCAGTTTTGAGAACCAAGGTATCAATCCAGTATGAGACAACGCACAAGTCACCGAATACCTGCACAAACAAACACGAACTTGCAACCAACGCGATAAAGGGGTTGTCAATCCCTTCATGGTTATTTGCAAAGTGAGATCTGATAGAGATAGATAAACGGTAAAGTAAATATTTTTGTATTTTTGGTTTATAGATTGGAAGTAAAAGATTGCAAAGGAAGTAGATCAGAAACTAAAATTGTAAATCGGAAACTTATATGATGGAAAATAGACCCGGGGGCCGTAGGTTTCACTAGAGGCTTCTCTCAAGATAAAAAATATTACGGTGGGTGAACAAATTACTGTCGAGCATTTGATAGAAAAGCGCAAAGTTATAACGATATCTAAGGCAATGATCATGAATATAGGCATCACGTCTGTGTCAAGTAGACCGGCTCCTGCCTGCATCTACTACTATTACTCCACACATCGACCGACTCCTGCCTGCATCTAGAGTATTGAGTTCATGAAGAACAGAGTAACGCATTAAGTAAGATGACATGATGTAGAGGAATAAACTCAATCAATATGATGTAAACCCCATCTTTTTATCCTCGATGGCAACAATACAATACGTGCCTTGTTGCCCCTATTGTCACTGGGAAAGGACAAGACAAGATTGAACCCAAACCTAAGCACTTCTCCCATTGAAAGAAAAACAAATCTAGTTGGCCAAACCAAATCGATAGTTTGAAGAGACTTGCACAGATATCAAATCATGCATATAAGAATTTAGAGAAGATTCAAATAATATTCATAGATAAGATGATCATAAATCCACAATTCATCGGATCTCGGCAAACACACCGCAAAAAATATTACATCGAATAGATCTCCAAGAACATCGACGAGAACATGGTATTGAGAATCAAAGAGAGAGAGAGAGAAAGCCATCTAGCTACTAGCTATGGACCCGTAGGTCTATGGTAAACTACTCACGCTTCATCGGAAGGACAATGGTGTTGATGTATAACCCCTCCGTGATCGAATCCCCACCGGCAGGACTCCGGAAAAGGCCCCTAGATGGGATCTCACAGCTACAGAAGGTTGCGGCGGTAGAAAAGTATTTTTGTGGATTCCTCTGGTGGTTTGGGCATATAAGAGTATATATAGGCGAAAGAATTAGGTCAGGGGGTGCACGAGGGGGCCACAAGGGTGGGGGCACGCCCTCCGTCCTTGTGTCTGCCTCGTGGCTCCTACGACTTCATCTCCAAGTCTCCTGGTTTCCTTCTGGTCCAAGAAAGATCATCGCGAAAGTTTTATTCCGTTTGGTATTCCTTTTCTACGAAACTCTAAAACAAGGAAAAAAACAGAAACTGGCACTGGGCTCTAGGTTGATAGGTTAGTCCCAAAAATAATATAAAATAGCATATTAATGCATATAAAACATCCAAAACAGATAATGTAATAGCATGAAACAATAAAAAATTATAGAAATGTTGGATACGTATCAGTGACTATTGACTTGCAAGATAGGATCAAGAACACAAATATATTCATGAAAACATAATAGGTTTAGATCTGAAACCATGGCACTCGGGCCCTAGTGACAAGTATTAAGCACAGCAAAGTCATAGCAACATCAATCTTGGAACATAGTGGATACTAGGGATCAAACCCTAACAAAACTAACTCGATTACATGGTAAATCTCATCCAACCCATCACCGTCCAGCAAGCCTACGATGGGATTACTCACGCATGGCGGTGAGCATCATGAAATTGGTGATGGAGGATGGTTAATGATGACGATGGTGACGGATTCCTCTCTCCGGAGCCCCGAACGGACTCCAGATCTGCCCTCCCGAGGAAGAACAGGGCTTGGTGGCTCCGTATTGTAAAACGCGATGAATCCCTCTCTCTGAATTTTTTTCTCCCCGAACGTGAATATATGGAGTTGGAGTTGAGGTCAATGGAGGTCTAGGGGCCCACAAGGACAGAGGGCGCGCCCCCATCCTTGTGGCCAGGGCGTGAGCCCCCTTCGATTGATTATTTCGCCAATATTTTTTACTAATTCTAAAACTGATCTCCATGAATTTTCAAGTCATTCCGACAACTTTTATTTCTGCACAAAAATAACACCATGGCAATTCAGCTGAAACATCGCCAGTCCGGGTTAGTTCCATTCAAATTATGCAAGTTATAGTTCAGAACAAGGGAAAAGGAGTTTGGAAAAGTACATACGATGGAGACATGTCAATGGGGCATGCTGAGATGCCTCAATGCCATAATCTTTTTCAAACTAAGTTTGTTGTCAAAGGGCATTCCGTTCGTGTAATCATTGATGGTGGAAGCTGCAATAATTTGGCGAGTATATAGATGGTAGAGAAGCTTTGCCTCACCACTATGAGACACCCCCATCCATATTACATCCAATGGTTCAATGACTATGGTAAGTTGAAGGTAACGCGTTGTGTGAAAGTTCATTTTACACTTGGTTCGTATCATGATTATGTTGATTGTGATGTTGTACCTATGCAAGTTGTTTATTGTTAGGCCGACCTTGGCAATATGATAATAGTGTTACCCATCATGGTCGAACAAATTTGTATACTCTCGTGTTTGAAGGAAAAACAATTAACTTGCTTCCTATGACCCCCAATGAAATGATAAATGATGAGAAAACGAACTCAAGGATCGTAGTATGCATAGTATGCTTGCTATTAATTCTGAAATTTTTCCATTGAGTGTCTCAACTTCTGAACTAGACATACCACATGCTCAGGTAGTTCATTTGTGTCCCTGTAATTCATATATAGACTATCTGTGGGATAAAATTTATCATGGTATTCATAGTGTCATGCTCGGACATGAGGAAATTTATCATGATATTCATAGTGGCGTCATTACAAAATTATCACATGCTCATGCGCTAATGCCTGTGGAATGGCCTATATACACTGCATCTATTTTTGCTTTGCTTTCTAATGTCTTCCAGATAAATGAAAGCCGAGGACGGCTTTGTTTTCAAGGGAAGGAGGATGATGTGGGCATAGTTATCATAAAAATGTCTACAAATATTACACGACAAATTAATAACCATGAATAAAGGGTTCAAATGATCAGTTAAAGATGAAGATTACTATACGTTAAATCCAAGTGAAGTAGCACGCCTTGCATCCATGCATGCTACATGCACTGTTCGTAGTACTAGAAAAGAGAAGGAGATTAAGGGGGTGTTTGGTTGAAAGGGATTCGACTTTTTTTAGTCCTAAGTACTAAAGAAAAAAGACCCTTGAGTAGAGTCTTTTTCTAGTCCCTTAAGAAAAATTCCTTCCTGTTTAGTTCCATAGGGACTAAAAGGGATTTTTTTTTTTAGTCTAGTCCTTGTAACCAAACAGGGCCTAAGGCTTCATGGACAAGACGGAGACACGTTACAGACCAGCCCATCTCATGAATTAAAGAAAGAATTAAGTCCAAGGCCATGCAATAGTCGGTCAATATGTGGGCCGGCTCCTGAAGAGAACTCTTCGAAGCAGTCCACCTGGGACACGTCGACGCGCAACGTCAACAGTTAGGGCGGCCACCGTCCTTAATAAATTGCTAGCTAAATTAGGTTTTTGACTCGGGTTTTGTTTAGAGAAGTTTAGCTATTGCTACTTTTATTTGTCTTCGCTCGTAGCGGCTAGTGCGACCGTCAAGACATCCTATCGGAACCTCACCTTGTGAGATTTATTTCATCTAGCATATCCGCAATTTTGAGATTGCTTGGCTATTATTTTCTTGCATGTTCTTCGATTTGTTTGCAGGAAAAATCCTTCGTGGATAGGTCGATCGTGTCGTTGGTTCGGTCGATAACGCCGTGGAGTTGGTTCAACGATTGCCGTGGATATCAGTCATGTACGGTTCTCCCTGTACGGTTGGTATCCGGATCGTGAGGGTCAAGTCCCACCCAAAATCGTAGTTATCTCCCTCTCATCGAAAGATCGGGCCCCAGTTCACATCACCGACGCTGAGCCCGAGCACTGAAATTGCGTCCACGTCGACCTCGACCAGCCCTGCGGCAGTGGAGCCTGCCATTTGATGAGCTCCTTGTCTTTTGTTCCTACCCTTTTGATCGTCGAATTTTGGATATGTTCGATCGCCGACCCTGTGGCATGATGGTCGCTGAACTGTGTCGTTTTTTTTTTTTGCGGCGACAAAGCGAACTTTCAAATTTTGTGCGTTTGGGGGCCGAAACCTGGGGGCGCAGCTGGGAACTCGATCGCCCCCAAACAGAAAAACCGCCAGCACAAATGCCAAAAACCCATCGCCAGGTGCAAGGTTGTCAGAATTAGGGATGAAAATGGAGCGAAAACTGACAGAACTCAATGCTACCACATATGTTTTCATATATTTTGTAGAAGCGGAAACGAATACAGGAACCCCAGAAATGAATACGGAAACAGATACTACCGGAAATGGACATGGAGCAAATACAAAGCAAACAAGGAAACAGAAGCGGGCGTTGACCGGAACTTAAAAAACCCTTGAATCATAGAGAAATACACACAATTTTTCTAATGAATTGTTAACATGGCTACAAAATAATATCATTATGTTAGTTGTTGGAGATATGCCCTAGAGGCAATCATGTATGATAATATTTCCTATGTGTATATGAACAAAGATAGTCCTTCGATATTATCAATGATGTGTATCACCAAGTACGTGACTTGTTTGTGGGACTATGCATTTTATGATGACTGTCCTAAAAGGTCCCTAGTCGAAAGGTTGTGTGGATGCGCAGCCAACTAGACTAGCATATGACACGGTCGATGGCTTGGTCTCACTAGCCATGGGGCATTAGATGCTAACCGGATAATATGGACTTGGAAGGATCTGGTCGAATTCGACGTAGTCGGATCCGAGTCGAGATAAGGTCCGAGTCGGACAGATCCAACTATGAGACGCAACGATATGTCATCTGTGAGTATCTAGTACAACATGTGTTCTATGTTCTAAGACCTGAGCTAGAACATGTGCTCGGGATGGTGACAGAATTGCTTTGGGCCAACCAAACGCTACTCCGTGACTGGGTAGTTACAAAGGTAGGTTTCAGGCTTGTCCAGACCGACATGGTCGAGCAAGATGGGATTTGCCCCTCCGATCAGGAGAGATATACTCTGGGCCCCTTATGTGATCCGACCAGGATAAGCATGGCCATGCGACAAGGATTATGAGATTATCTAGTTTGTGGTCGGCATCACTGGAACAAGAAAGAGGTCGAGCTAGCACAAGGATGACAGACTCGCCTTGAGCCCGACAACATATATCGTGTGGCAAAGGAAACAAAAGTATGATGTACAGGTTCGCCTAACCAGCTTCATAGTTTGCTAGGTGTTCGACATGCCTTGCTAGGGGCCGCTACCAACCGTGCATTTCGGAGGTGATCCGAACTGCGACCAAGCCGGCTTGAACCTAAGGGGTCGCGAGCTTAAGGGAAGGAACCTACGAGGCTGGATCCGAGGACACTGGTCAGATGTGATCCGAGCAGTATTCGGATTGTGCCCGAGTAGACTTATGGGCTTTAGGGTCTGTGTGAGGCCCAAGTGTTGAGCCCGCGACGGACGTCTATATAAAGTGGAGGTGCCGCACACTCATCAGGTTGATCGCTTCGGCGCTGTCACTAGGGTTTGCATGTGTTGCGAATAGATACCTCCACTCGCCGCCGGTTGTGTGATCAGACCTAGCAGTCCGCCGCACGACGTTCCTCCTGCACGCGCGGATACCGTTAGAGGCGGTGCACTTGCGCCGCTCCGGCGAACCTGTACGAGGGATCCGACGACCGGCTGTTCAAGGAAGATCGGAGGAGGAGGAGACGATCCACGCGGACGTGCTGCCCCAACTCTTCTTCCGCTGCACGACACTGCGCGTCTAGTGGTAACGAACTATGATCCATCTCCGTAGCATGTTCTTGGTTGTTCTGTGCGTAGGAAATTTTAATTTGCAGTCGACGCACCCTACCGTAGAATCCAACAGTGGTATCACAGCCTCTGTTATAGGATTTGGATTCAGATCGTCTGCATATTAGATATGTGGAGGCGGCATATGAGATCTGTTGTCATTGATGAGATCAACTGTGTGCATGGTTGATGAGATCAACTGCACATGGGGATCGATGAGGCTATGTTTTCTAATGATGGGGATCGATGAGGTCGTGACACAACCTACCCCTACCGGTCGGAATCCTCCATCAGGGTTAACAGTGAAACGTAAATCTGAATCGGATTCGTGATGATCGATAAGATCGGTCATATCAGAAAATTCGGTGTGATCGGGGCCGCCATGTGCGTAGCGCCTTGTATTTCATACATGATCACTCAAACCGGTAGAATGTGATTCTATGCATAACTTTATTTTGCAGGGTTTGATGTGAATAGTATGGATCATGTGTATGTGATGCATGTGTGTAAATTATACATGGCCTGCGTGTCATGTTTGTCAGCCGGCAGGAGCCAAAGTGTTGTCATTATATTGTATAATGACCTGCGTGTCGACTTGTGACTCTATGTAAAATTCATTACTAGTAGTAGTAGTTGGATAATAGAGGTCAGGTTGGTGGCTTGGCATCCCGGCATGACAAACAAGATGGAGTTCCTAGATGGTCATCGGATTCGGAACCGACCTGGAAGAACGTCCATAAAGGAGCCATACTATTTCACAATATATGTTTATTTGTGATTGTTATGCTTCTTTTTTCTATGCATGTTAGAATGGTAGAAAGATCCCTCGTTAATATCAAGCAATATGCCATTCCCGATGTTGCACCTTCGCACGTCAAGTACGTCTAGTAGTGGGCTCATAAAATTGGGGTGCTGCTAGGTGTCCTTGAACTGAAGGGTTCGTGTCGGACACGGACATGCACTGCATCAGGTTAACTTGACAAGGCTATCAAAACGGTTTTGGCCCTTGTGGCAGAGAAGGTTGGGGGCCGGGGTATGAGATACCTTCCCGGCCGACAGAGTTGTATAGAGATACGATTAGCAAGGAGTTGCTTACCGGATAGGCATGTTGTCTAGCAGTGATGCTAAAGCTCACTAGTCGCATGTGCTAGTTGGATCCTGAATCACTGAGAGTTTGCGGAGGAATGCTAACTTCAGTGGGAGTATTTATATTTAAGGCTTGAATTACTCTATATAAACACATTGCTTAGTGATTACATATTTTCCGTTGTAGATCAATGGCACCACCTGCTCAACCCAACTTTGCACTAGAAAAGGATAAACTGAATGGAACAAACTTTACCACATGGTATAGAAATCTGAGAATTGTTCACAAGCATGATAAAAAGGAACATGTTGTATCAAGAGCATGCCGATAATGCTAATATTACAACTAAGAACGCCTACCAGAAACTCGTTGATGAATCAACGGAGATCAGCTGTCTGATGCTGGCTTGTATGGAGCCTGATTTGCAACAACATTTCGAAAATGTTGAGGCTTATGATATGATCGAGAGTCTCAAGAGCATGTTTCAGACACATGCTAGGACCGAAAGGTCCAACGTCTGGCGATCCTTGATGGATTGTAAGCTGAAGGAAGGTGATCCACTAAGCCCGCATGTGATCAAGATGATCGGATACGTGCAAGCTTTGGATCGGTTGGGCTTCCTGCTCTTGGATGAGCTGGCTACAGATGCAGTTTTGGGTTCTCTTCCGCCCAGCTATGGGACGTTCATCTCGAACTATCATATGCATGGCATGGATAAGAAGCTCACTGAATTGCATGTGATGCTCAAGGTGGCAGAGCAGGATATTAAGAAAGGCACACATTAAGTGTTGATGGTGTAGAAATCGGCTAAGTTCAAGAAGAGTTGGTCCAAGAAGAAGGCAAAGGCAAAGGGCACGGAGATGGTAACCTCCGCCGTTGCGCCGAAGTCAGGACCGGATTCGAAGACCATTTGTTATCATTGCAAGGAAACTGGTCACTGGAAGAGGAACTGTAGCAAGTGGCTTGCAGAGCATGGCAAGAAGGCTGGGAATGCTGCTTCAGGCAAAGGTACACTTGTTGCTTGTTGAACATATTTTCAAATGTGTACACACACACACACAGACACACACACACACACACACACACACATATATATATATATATGCGAAATTCTGTGAAATTGAATGAATTTAAGAAGAAAAAGCAGGAAAAAAAACAAGGGCTATACAGGTTCTTTGTCGTCTGCTGGCAGACGGCAAAGAGGTTTACCCTCAGCCAGCAGACGGCAAAGCTGCCACATGGCAGCTACCTGTGCAACCTGGGGGGCACTGGGCTGACCTATATGGTTGCTTTGCCGTCCGCTGGCAGATGACAAAGACCTTTGCATCTTTGTCGTCTGCCAACAGACGGCAAAGCACGCCGTTAACCCCTTAACGGACCTAAGCTGCCACGTGTGCCGTCCAGGTCCTCTGCCAGCAGACGGCAAATGCTTTTGCATCTTTGCCATCTGCCAGCAGATGGCAAAGTGCTCTTTGCCATAGTTTGTTCAGCCGGATGTGTTGTCGACTGGTGGCTGACGGAAAAGGCCTTTGCGCCAAGCATGCCTTTGCCGTCAGCCATGGCAAACGACAAAGTTCCTGATTCTTGTAGTGAGGTCTATAGTCAAAACGGAAATTCCATATTCACGGAAACGGAAAGTTCCATTTCCACCCCTGTTCCAACGGAAAACACTATTCTGTTTTTGTTTTCGTTTCCGCATAAAAAATTTCATTTCCACTTTTATTTTGTAAATTTTCATTTCCGTTTTCGTATTTCCTCTTCATTTTCATTTTTCCTTCGGAAAAACGGAAAGTTTCTACTCCATTTTCATCCCTAGTCAGAATCGTGATTCTGAATCGGATCGAAGCTCCGTTGGTAGGATCGCAAATCGTAAATCTTCACTATGAGGATCATAGAAACGTATATTCTAGATACTAACAGCGTACAATCAAAGGGGTTACTTTCGACCGTAAAGTCCTAAAATTGTAAAACAGAATCACGATTCTGACTACCTTGACTAGGTGCGTTGAGGGCCAAACGGGTGAAGATGCTCTTACCACTATGGTTGCGCTCCACACACACACTAGCAGCAGGCAGCAGCACAGCGAATGCAGATCGGGTTCCTCAGGCCCCTAATAAAACACGTACGGACGGTCGCAGGGGCGAGGTTGTATCTGGCAGCGGCGTGCCCTGAGGAGGTCGGATCCGGCGGAGGCGCGCGCTCGGAGAGGCCGTATCCAGCGGAGGCGACCGGCAGGGGGGAGCACGCCGGCTCGTACGTAGCGTCGTCGTGGTGTCCCCTGGCGACTGATTTGGGCAGCGCGGTGGATGTGTTAGGAGGAATGTGAGCGCGCCGTGTGTTTGTCCGCCAGTGCCCAACTGCCGCACTGCCTCAAAAGGCACGTGCTAGGGTACTATACTTAATTAGCAGCGCCTTACGCACCAGAGCTTGCACCCTTGCACCTGCTGCCATGGATCTTGATCACAGCAGAGAGAGCGACGGCGAGATGGTGGGCACCGTCGCCAGCTGCGGGCTGCTGCTCCACTCGCTTCTCGCCGGGCTCGGGCGTCGCGCCGCCAGGTTCGCACGGAAGGTGGGCGGCGCCGCGCGGGAGGACCCGAGGCGGGTGGCGCACTCGCTCAAGGTCGGCCTGGCGCTCGCGCTGGTGTCCGTCGTCTACTTCGTCACGCCGCTCTTCAACGGCCTGGGGGTCTCCGCGATATGGGCCGTGCTCACCGTCGTCGTTGTCATGGAGTACACAGTTGGTACGCACTATGATCAATCAAACCAGCATATGTATTATGCTCGCTCGCTCGCAATGTCTGAAACGTACTTGCATTTTTTTTTAAGAAACGTACTTGCATTAATCGTGTTCTCCGACGCAAAATCGTGGCAGGTGCCACGCTGAGTAAAGGCTTGAACAGAGCTTTGGCGACGTTGGTAGCTGGCTGCATCGCCGTCGGAGCTCATCAGTTAGCTGAATTAGCTGAACGCTGTGGTGATCAGGGCGAGCCCATAATGCTCACCGTGCTCGTCTTCTTCGTAGGTAACTACGCATGTGCAGTACATGGTTAATTAGTACTACTAGTACACTTTGAGACTCTCCTTTTAATTACTACTTCCTCCATCCCATAGTACAACCTAGAATACTACTCCCTCCATCTCATAATTTATATGTCAAAAATATTTTTATATTATGAGACTAATGTTAGTTAAAATCGCTCTTATATTATGGTACGGGGCAAAGGGAGTAGGCCAGTAGCTAGTAATATCTGAAACGATTACCTCTACCTAACGATGCTCCTTGAATACATGGTGGATTGGTATTCAACGCAGCGTCAGCGGCGACGTTCTTGCGCTTCATCGCGGAGATCAAGGCCAAGTACGACTACGGCGTGACCATCTTCATACTAACCTTCGGTCTGGTGGCCGTGTCGAGCTACAGAGTGGAGGAGCTCATCCAGCTCGCGCGCCAGCGGTTCTACACCATAGCTGTCGGCGTCTTCATCTGCCTCTGCACCACCGTCTTCCTCTTCCCCGTCTGGGCCGGAGAGGACGTCCACAAGCTCGCCTCCGGCAACCTCGACAAACTGGCTCAGTTCATAGAAGGTAACGTAATGTGTGTTAGCAGTAATCTTGTCTGGTTGATTAATTAATTCCTAGCTCAATTGTTTAGTCCGGCTAGGAGGTATCTTGGCTATAGACGTGTGTATCAAGTAGTACTAGTCCGGCAGGATTAGTAGTGTCCTAGACGTGTGTATCAAGTAGTACTAGTTCGGCAGGATTAGTAGTGTCCTGGTAGGTTTCTTACGTATGTGTCCGTGTATGATCAGGTTAATAAAATCCATATAGGGCGGGGTCTGGTTGGTCGGCTGGAAGCTGTGTATATATATACATAGCCATGTCATGAGATTTGTACCAAGTCAAGAAAAAGCAGAAAAGAAATAAAGAGGAAAAGAGAGGCACGACACGTGCCTTTGGCAAAAGTTATCGTGTGCGCGTCTCTATCGTGATTTGACGTGATTGATCCTGTGGGCAAAATTTCAACAATGTGGCGGACCTAAGATGTAATTATTTAGGGTGCAAACCATCAATACATATACATATATATATATATATATATATAATAGGTAAAAGTCATAGAGAAAATACATAAAAGTAGTATGATGGTGCCTAAACGTCATAGTAAATCCTACAAATAGTCTAAAAATTAAGGCTAACATGCTATATAAGCTATTTGGCAGGTCAGAACATCAATGTACGCTCCCCACAGGTACTGATGTATTCCAACATTCCATGGCAAAGATTCGTCATTCGTTCATAATTATAATTTTTTCGACATTCTGGCTCTCACTGTTATCGTAAGCCTTGTCTAGTTTACAAACGCAACTTGATGTGGGCCTAATTAAAAATCTGAAATACATAGTCAGTGTCATATCGAGAGAGAAAAAACTGACCAGGACCAGCCGGGCGAGCAGGGACATCTTGGATGGCCGCAAAGTAGGGTGCCTGCAGGAATGTTTGGTTTAGGTGTATATACACCTTATATGAAAAAAAAAGTAATTAAACGAAAAAAAATTCTAAAAATATTGTTGATATAAACTTGACTTTCCATTGTACTTGTAGAAAAAATTCCACAAAAAAAACCATTGACTTCATTTAAAAAAAATTAAGGCTAAAATAGTGTGGATAGTGACTTATAATAGCAATAGATTTTTTGTGCTAAAGTCAATGCTGATTTTTTATTCATGAAAATTTATATACTAATGCAAAAGAAAGTCAAGTTTATTCTAAAAACACATCTAATTTTTTTTGAATTTTTGAATTGTTATTATTTTTCCATATATATTAGGTGTATATACACCCAGGAACCAAAGAGATTTTCCCGCCTCTACCTATTCTCTCTTAAAAAAGGTGCCTCTAACTAAAATGCAAACTTAGGTCAGAGTCGGACACCCCGCAAGAAAAGGACGGAGTCCGACAACCTACATGATGATGAGGCACAATAGCAAAAGTTTCTTCTGCCACGAAGTCTGAGCTCAGCCAACACGATAAAAAACTCGGAGAAGGATCAAAGTTTTGCTCACTTGGATCTTAGATTGAAGTTTTTATTTGGGGAATCAAGATTCTCCGAACTTTTAGATCTACACCAACATTGCGGGTTGACTACGAGAAAAAATGGCAAGTCCAAACCAAAATGCGGACCCTCTAGACTTCACTTCAGATTTGGTATTTTGGCCCATGTACACCTCGGACCAATGTCCGAACCCTCAAACATAACACCATATTTGTTTCGAGCCAAGAGGAACATTAGTGGATAGGAGGGATTTTTGGTGACAATGGATGTACCATGTGACATTTACCTTTCACCCAAGTTTCGCCAAACCCCTCTTTATAGTACGTTG
This sequence comes from Aegilops umbellulata, assembly GCA_032464435.1. Classification (NCBI taxonomy): domain Eukaryota; kingdom Viridiplantae; phylum Streptophyta; class Magnoliopsida; order Poales; family Poaceae; genus Aegilops; species Aegilops umbellulata. Next base: position 607,855,253 of record CP136057.1, read on the forward strand.
CCCCTATGACACGTGACAAAAACCACTCAACCTCAAGAAATGAAATCAAACTTATCGCATGCACCATCTTCTTTTACCTTTTTTGTTGTTGGTAGTGGTGTGAGTGGGTGGGGAGGGGGGGGGGATGGGGTGTCGACAAAAATATATCTTTCATCATAGTGGAGACTTTCACTGCACACATATCTCAATAAGAATGTTATTCCCCTTGACCATACGTCATTAACACCAAAATCCACTTGGGAGGGCCATTTCTTCTTGTACTGACATATTATTTTAGACACTAAAGACTACATATAACTATATGCAGGAATGGAATTCAACTGCTTTGGTGAAAATAGTGTTGCAAATAATTCTGGCGGAAAGAATTTCCTCCAAGCGCACCAGAGCGTCCTTAATTCGAAAACCACTGAGGACTCTTTGGTAAGCACACTCCACACACTTTTCATGGTACACCAACTATAATATGGACCCTCATTTTAGAGTAATCTAATGGCTTATATATTCAACTTTGTGAATACCACCACCAAACTAACCAGAAGTAATACATTCCTAGAGTGGCCCTTGGGTGGATACAAGCAAGGGCAACAGCAGCCCAAGACCAAAACCACACATATTTGTAGTATTAGATTTTCAAAAAATAGAAGATATGGTATGACATACCGCATTGTTCAACAGTGGACAAAGGCCAATCTAGTCGTATACCATTACACGAAAAATAGATCATAGAGAGGGGGTGGCACTCAAAGGGGACTTGGATACAGAGGGTGCGGCTTAGAAGCATGGGGAAGGGGAGTGGATCTAGTGGCTAAGGAGTTCTTTTGCATTTTTAAAACTGCAACACTTATTTTGGATCAGAGGGAGTAACTTTCATATTTATTCTAGTTTTGATGACTCAAAATGTTGGTCAGAATCTGGCTGCAATCAATTTTCGATAGCTACATCTAAAAAAACATAGATTTCAGTAGTATCATATGATAACCTCATAACGAAAATTGACCAATCTTCATCAATGAAATGTACTCACTTGGGTAAAATGCCATACAAATTGCAGTGCACCTTTGCGAAATGGGAGCCTCGTCATGGCCAGTTTAGATTTCGACACCCATGGAGCCAATACCAGAAGCTGGGAACTCTTTGTCGCCAATGTGCGTCTTCTATGGAGGCTCTTGCTTCATATGTCATCACAACCTCAAAAACCCAGGTATAACTCTAGCTCCTACAATTCCCCATTTCATGTTCAAAACACAACCGAGTCGAACTGAAGGAAATAACAACCCACAATTGATGTTTTTCCTTGCTGATCATTAGTACCCTGCAACAGCCAACCCCGAGCTATCATTTAAGGTTCGAAAAACATGCGGCGAAATGAGCTCGCATTCCTCCAAGGTGCTTAGGGAGCTCGCAATGGCAACTCGAACAATGACTGTGCCGTCTCCAGCGAATATCACCATGGCTATAGCCGTGAAAGCAGCGGAAAGCCTCAGAACCGAGCTTGCAAAGAACACGGCTCTGTTGCAAGTGATGCATGTGGCCGTCACCGCAACTCTTCTTGCGGACTTGGTTGATCGGGTGAAGGAAATCGCGGAATGTGTTGATGTCCTAGCCAGACTGGCGCACTTCAAGAACCCCGAGGACACAAAAAATGTCATTGTCCATACCGTGAGTCGAGGGATAGACGAACCTTTGCCTGACGTGGTTATTCTTTAAATCTTCAAAACATCGGTAGACTATATGGTGAAGAACATGGTAGTACTACAGTAGTACTATATATCGGTACTCGAGGTTCTTGTATTGGTTGATTTTGTATTTATTACTACTGAGAAATGTTGGATATATGATCAATTATCCATATGCTTTGCCCCAGAAATATGAGAGATAAAACATGATAATTGGCTCAACCAAAGTACGAATCAAATTAGACATACAATTTGGTAGGTAAGACCAAAACAACACGTGCAAACCGATTGCTGGTACTAGTAAACCAAACATAACCTCTAATAAAAGAGATAGAAACATGTGCGATGCGACGGAGGAAGATGACTTTGCAGTGTTCGCCGAAGAAGACATGTCGTCGTGGAAGTACTCGTCACCGGGAAAATAGTCGCTCTCAGTAACTTCGGAGGAGATGCAAGCAATCCCATGAGTTCGCTTCCCAACACATGGTTGCCTCTCTTCCGTACAGGATTACGGGCCGGTTCTTTTGCTGGTTTTTAAAATAAGTTAGAATAAATTGCCCCTACTAAAAACACAACCATAGATATTTTTTAGAAGCCTACTAGACAATTCTTAATTAGTAGGCTTCTAAACATATTAATTTGCTTGGTGGCCTCTCATGGATGATTGTTTGTGCCTATAATCTATACCAATATAAAAAGACCCAAAAAGGCAGATCCAATATAAAAAGACCCAAAAAGGCAAATCCAATTAATCTCGGCCATCAAATCATGTCAATCCAACGACTTAAACCGATTCAATATTGAGCGCTCAACACGTTTAGCGTGCAGTTAGTGCTAATCTCATAATAACATGCAAATAATATCCTACCTAATATCCGCATGCATTTAATATACTTCTAAATAACGTGCATTGCACGTACACATTAACTATATAAAGTAGCGTGTCAATTCTTAGATATCATAATAGCAAGTTCCTCGTAAACATCTTGTGCACTCTGCATCTTGCTAGTTATGGGCAAAGGAGCGACCTCTTACGGACTGCTAAAATTGAAACTGATCCACTACAGTGGAGACAAACGAAGACCGTCTACAGCCAGTCGTTAAGAATTAATTAGATATAGTTAATTATGGATAATCTCCACCTTGTAAACCGACAGGCGGTTATCCTTTTCTAACCGTCGCGTCTCTCCTCGCTCCTTCCCGAATGGATATATTCATTCATTCGCGTCCCTTCAGGGATATATAATGTACAGAGATCATCAATGAAAATGACAGAGATTCATTTGTCTTCCTTGTTTCACATCACGTTATCAGCACGCTCACCGGCAGAGCGATTCAATCACCGATGACCGATGCAGCGCAAGACGGGACGATGGCCAGTCCGTAGCAGCCGGCGGTGCGAAGACAGAGGCAGCCCGGGCGGAGACATAGCGCATGGCGGGCCTCGACTCCATCCCTCCTCCTAGCGGCACGGAACCAGATGGCGGTGGCGAAGAACCGGCGGCTCGCCTCGGCGAGCCCATGAAGTCAGCCTGCCGCACGGCGGGGAGTCACAGCGTCGGCAGCGAGTGCCGGCGCACAACCGCGCAACAGCCACTTTCGCTCTCGAACGGCGGTCACCTTCGAAATCGATGGCTGAAGAATTCGTCGCTATGCCGTCCGTGGAAAACACGGGCATACGTCGGCAATCCTTTTTGTTTTGTCTTCTTACGATCCATCGCCGATCTAACTGGTTCTGTATTATGCATGTACAAATCGCTTGTGAATACGGCGAGAAGAATCAATCGCTGCTTTTGAACCGGAAGATATTCTTCATCGGCAGAGGCTGTCGGCTGCGCGCCAGTTCATGGCGCTCCTGCGCGGCAGGAAGCAGACCGGCACGGCAGCAATTAGGCATGGCGGCCACGATGGTTGAGGCAGCGGGATTAGCGCAGGCTACGCGTCCGTTCACGGTTTGAAGAGACGCTCACATCTGACCACCAATCAGGTGCGTGCAAAACCATTAACCGATGCATGGATGCAGTTGCGTCCTTTGGTGCACAGTGCTAATTAATCACCATGCTAATTTTAAAGCACATACTAATCACTAATGGCTGCACTTTGCATCGCTTTTGCTTTCCTTCGAGTTATGGCAACGGTGGTTGCAGGGCCGCAACTTCCGAATGCGAGACACCGCTGACCGCTATGTGGCGATGATCGGCGGGCAGCAGGTCGTGGTGACGGTTCGCACGGCGGGTGAACTCTAACCATTGCCGGCGCCGGCCCCTAGTTTCGGTTCGACAGGTCGAAGGCCGGAGCGGCCCATGCACACGTGAGGATGGCCTATTATGGGCTTCTCCAGTACACCTGCGTCAAAAGGGTGGGCCGAGGCTCATGGACAGATTTCGGCTGGAGGATATGTTCAACATATCCAAGAGAGTTTTGCTGAGTTTGCCATTTATGGCGGAAATTACCAAACTTGAGGCATGGATGTCAAGACTAGCTTGTCGGGTTGGGATGTCAATTCCCCATAACCACGGCCGCTCGGGGCTCCTTCTATAACTTATATAGCAGAGTATGTTATCTGGTTCGTGGCAACATACAACTCTTTTGTGCATCAAATGAACTCGAAAGTTGAGTTACTGCAGTAGTGCAGTTTCAGATGCCAATCTCATCGATGAAATGTGTTCCACTTTCAAACCTTTTATGAGGATTTTTGACTGAATAGTTTCGTCAATGGTGGAGGAAAGTGGAGACATGATGAGAAGCAGAATAAGAATGGGGCTGAAAAGAGAAAAAGTCATTTCCAGATCAATGACAAGGCCAGCAACTCTAATGGTTGCTATAAGTGTGGTTTTAGAACATGGGTTGCAAGGATATGTGATACTTCCATGCATTTGGTGGATCTGTGCATGCATCAATTGGCCAAGGGCAAGAGGCCCATGGGAACAAGTGTGAAGCTTACTTCCCTCGATATAACAATAATTTCCCGAAGGTTGAAAGTTCCCACACGTTCCTTGGAACGTGGGCAACCAAGATCATGCTCGGCAAAATGAAGATCCGCTACTTAGTGTCGATGACATGCTAGTGGACTTCGCTACCAGTGATATACAATGTATGTATTTCTATATGAGTTCAATCATATCATAAAATTGGTTTCTTTCTCTATAGAAGCCTATTGGAATAATCCAATTGAGAAGAAAATGTGTTAGTAGAAACTGGGTCTACTAACATGATGCTAAGGGAGATTAAGTATTTCCAGACTATTGAGAAGAGTAGTGGAAACATCATGACAATTGTCAGTCATGATGGGGTAATTGTTGGTTTCGGTCAAGCCATAATTCCACTCCCTAGGGGTACTATATGATAATCATGAATGAATTCATGCATCAAGATTCTACTCGTACCTTGCTGAGTTTTAAGGATATCCGCAATGGTTTCTATGTTGAAACCCATAAAGCGAGTGAGGTTGGAAGCCTACTCATGACTCAACAAAAGGGATTTGAATGAAATCCTAGAGTAAATGTCTTCTCTATCTTTTGGATTGTACTATACATACATTAAATTAGATATGCATTTGGCGTATAAGATAATTTTCTAGAGTCTTGATAAGTTCAAGATATGGCAACATTGCCTGGGTCTCCCTAGTATTGGGATGATGTGAAAATTATTGATGGTCCAATTGGACACAAATCTAACGGTGTGAATTTTCTAAATTCATTGAATTGTGTATGCACGATGTGTGCAAACCAGGAAAACTGATCATAAGGCCATCTTATCTCATGAAAGAGGATGGGCCACTAGATTTCCTTGGATAGGAGATATATATGTGATCCAATTCAACCGTTATATGGCATATTCACATATTTTATAGTGCTTTTGGATGCATTGGTGAGATGGTCCAATGTGTGTCTTATTATAAGGGACCATGCTTTTACATAGTTGATTGCTCAGATCATTAATTTGAGAGTAAATCAATCCTAGCACGGGATAAAATCCATCAGAATGGATAATGCTGCGAAATTTAGTTCATGAGCATTTGATGATTACTGGCTAGATTGAGGCATAACTATGGAGCATATTGGTACTTTGTGTACATACCCAGAATGATCTTGCGGAATCACTTATCAAGAGGATTAAGTTGATAGCAAGATAGCTCCTATTGAATTGTAATCTCCCAACATTTAGTTGGGGACATGCAGTTTGACATAATGCATAGTTCATACAAATTCGACCAACTGCATATTATATAGTCTCCCCTTGCAGTTAGTACGTGGAAATCAGCAAGTATTTCCCATCTGCGATAATTCGGTTGCATTGGATATGCACCAATTTCACCACCGCAACGTACATATATGGGCCCTCATAGATAAATGAGGATCTATGTGAGGTACAATTCTCCGTCAATCGTAAAGTACCTAAAGTCTCTTAAATGAGACTTGTTTATGGCCCTATACCTTGTTTGTATTTTGATGAGGACATTTTTCCGGCATTAGGGGGAGATAAGAACCACATTGAATGCCGGGAAATAGAATGAGATGTTAATAGACATCTAGTCCTTGGTCCACGTATGAATAAATCTGAACTAGAGGTTCAGAAGTTTCTAGATTTGCAAAGTATCGCAAATAATCTGCCAATTGCATTTACTAAGTATATAGGTGTCACAAAGTAAAATGTTCCCATAGTGAATGTGTCAGAGAGAGTGGATGTGACCCATAGGTCCACTCGGCCACCGATGAGGGGGAGGAATCTAGACACAGAGGACAATAATTTAAAAAAAAAGTGTCCCGAGGGGAATGAGGAATCCTCAAACAGTAAATGCAGGTCAACTTCATGTTGACGTTTCAACCTAGGGTTGAAGGACACCAAAAGGATGTTGGACACATCCGGGACCCAACACGAGTGTGCACACAAATATTGGTGTTGGGACATCGGAAGACCTTGACTCAACTGTTGTGGGAAATCAAGAAGAGTCAAAAAGGTATTGATGAAATCTCCACTATGTTTATGGATTCAGGGGAATCATATAATATAAAGACTACATTATGTCAACATTTATTTCTTCTCAAGAATTGCAAAAGACCTTGAATTGGATCTAGAACTTAAGTGCATGGCTGAGTGTCTTGGACACTCTGGTGGATCCAAAGGAAGGCAGCAATTGAGGAGGCGCTCGCTCTCAAGAAGAGGGGATATTGACCTGATCAGTAATATCCACTCCTCTCAATGTGTTCCTTGGAGGAACACAGTTGGTTTTTGTTCATGAGAAATGAAAACCAAGAGGTGGTGAGGCATGAAGCGAGGCTTGTAGCACAGGGGTTCACGCAGAGACCTGTCATCATTTATGATGATTCATATTCTCCTGTTATGAGTGGATTAACGTTCCGATATTTCATATCACTGGCAGTGAATAATGAATTTGTATATCCAACTGATGGATGTTGTGACTGAATAACTATATGAGTCACCTGATTCAGATATCTCTATGATATTTCCGAAGGAATGGAAATTCTGAATTTAATCGCAACATGTGTTGTGTAAAGCTTCAGAAGTCATTATGACTTGAAGTAGTCGGCAATGATGTGGTAGAACCGACTGGGTGAGTTCCTTTATTAAAAGTTTACTCGAACATTGATGATTGTTCATGTATGTTCATCAAGAAATCCAAAGAGGGATTTTGTACAATTTCTGTGTATGTTGATGATCTAGTATCAGTGGAGCTACACAAGAGATACATGATACAATCATATCATCTTAAGACGGAGTGTAAGATGCAAGATTTGTTGAGACCAAACCTTGCTTGAGTTTGGAACTTGAGCGTATTCCTTCGGGAATACTTGTTCATCAGTCCAAATTTATCCAAAAGGTTGTTGAAAGTTCAACATGGATAAGTCATATCCACTAAAGAACTATGGTTTTGAGACCTCTTGATTACTAGAGATAAGGACCCATTAAGGCCTAATGGCAGCGATGAAGAGATATTTGGACTTGAGTTTCCATATCGCGGTGCAATGAGAGCACAAGTGTATCTAGTAAACTGCACTAGGCCTGGTATTTCATTAGCAGTAAATTCATTAGCTAGATACAATGCATCACTGATTAAAAGGCGTTGGGTTGGTGTGAAGAATATTTTTAGATATCTTCTGGACACTATAGATCTTGGTTTGTTCTATGAGAAAAAAAATCAAGATATGACCATGGTTGGATATTGTGATGCTGGGTATGTATTAGATCCCCATAATCCTACATCATGGACTGGTTTTTGTCTCCTCGAATGAAGGTGTGACCTTCTCTAGGAAGTCGAGAAGACATATTTTAGTGGCTGCATCCACTAGTCATTCTGAAATCGCTGATTTGTATCACATGAATGTATGTGACTTCACGGAATGATGAACTTTGTTGAAAGTTCAAGTGGGATTGGTCACCCGCCATTATCTATGAAGATAATTTTTTGTTTGTATTATGCAGATGCATACAGGTTATAAAGAGAAACACTAGAATGTGTATGGCTCTAAAAGTATTTTATTCCCCATGAGTTGAAGAAAGGTGGGAGATGAATATCTTGCAAATGAAGTCATGCGATAATTTTGTTGATTTATTCACAAAGTTTTTACCAAGTTCTTCATTCCAGAAATAAGTTAATGGAATTGGTATGAGGTGACTTTATTATTTGCAAGGTTCAGGGGGAGTGCACTCCTGAACGATAACCTGTTCGAGATCTTCGGATCTTTTGTATTGCACTCTTTTCCTTTATGAGTTTTTTGTAAATGGTTTCTCATGAAAGGTTTTTAATGAGGCAATAGTAATACAAATAGTAAGATATGTCGGTTTCTCCTTATTTTCCCATGGGGTTTTTGTAAGGAGTTTTTCATGGCATATTATGTATATCTCCTCATATTTTTCCCACGGGTTTTTTGGAGGAGCACTTTTCAAGATGATGACTCTACATAATCAAGGCGAAGATTAGGGGGAGTGTTAAGAATTAATTAGATATAGTTAATTAAGGATGATTGTTTGTGCCTATAATCTATACCAATATAAAAAAAACCCAAAAAGGCAGATCCAATTAAAAAAGACTCAAAAAGGCAAATCCAATTAATCTCGGCCATCAAATCATGTCAATCCAACGACTTAAACCGATACAATATTGAGCGCTCAACACGTTTAGCGTGCAGTTAGTGCTAATCTCATAATAACATGCAAATAATATCCTACCTAATATCCGCATGCATTTAATATACTTCTAAATTAACGTGCATTGCACGTACACATTAACTATATAAAGTAGCGTGTCAATTCTTAGATATCATCATAGCAAGTTCCTCGTAAACATCTTGTGCACTCTGCATCTTGCTAGTTATGGGCAAAGGAGCGACCTCTTACGGACTGCTAAAATTGAAACTGATCCACTACAGTGGAGACAAACGAAGACCGTCTACAGCCAGTCGTTAAGAATTAATTAGATATAGTTAATTATGCATAATCTCCACCTTGTAAACCGACAGGCGGTTAGCCTTTTCTAACCGTCGCGTCTCTCCTCGCTCCCTCCCGAATGGATATGTCCATTCATTCGCGTCCCTTCAGGGATATATAATGTACAGAGATCATCAATGAAAGTGACAGAGATTCATTTGTCTTCCTTGTTTCACATCAGGTTTCATCCTCTGGACAAATTTGATAATTTTGACCTGTGGATGAAATCATTTCACAAAATGAACTGCGAAGGCGCCACACTACACTGTGCAGCGCCTCACAGATAGGCGCTACACGCCTGGCCAGCGTCGTACTCCGGACTGCCTAAAAATTACTAAGTCCTAGGCGCTACACTGCCTCTAGGCGTTGCACTAGTGGTTGCACAGTGTAGTTGGCGCCTTCGTGTCGGGCACCACTAAAAAAGGTCAGCTGAGTGAATTTTTTTTTAAAACAGTTCATTTTGTGAAATAATTTCATCCACGGGTCAAAATTGTCAAACTTGCCCATCCTCCGCTAGTTCGAAAGACGTTTGGGTTTCTGTCATGCGTATTGAGAGGCTCATATCATCGACCGACCAAGCTGACATATGGGACCTAGCTTGTTCGTAAGTCCCATCTCATTCATGTACGTACATGCGAGTGGGAGTCCCCAGTTCCCCACGTTTGCGCCACACACGCATCAGTTTGATCATATACTGATAGCTTGACATCGTTAGCCCACCGAACTAACATCTGGGACTCAATTTATTTGCATGCATGCCCCACTCTTGTACATGCAGGTTCCCTACACATCCCGTAAAAAAGTGAAGGCGGCTGCTACAAATCATTCGAATGATTTAATCCAAAATTAAACCGCCTCCTTAGCCGTTCGATTAGACGCTCTGCAGCCGTAAGATCAGGCAGCTTCCCATGGCAGCACAACGCAGCAGCTCTCATGGCAGTAGCTGGCGGCGCTTCACTGGAACCCCTGCCGGAGCTCCGACGACCCCCACTGCGCTTCACTGCAGCTCCGGCGACGCTTCATCGGAACCCCCGCGGCGCTTCAACAATCCCGTGACACTTCATTGCAGCCCCGACGATGTTTCGCTGCAGCATCAACATCGGCGCGGCGGTGCTCTACCGCAGCACCCCGACTCGCCGAAGCTTCACTGCAGCAGCACCGCCACGCGGCGATGCTCCATCGCCGCACCGGCTGCCCCGTGGAAGCTCCATTGCAGCACCCGATGGCCACCCGCGAAGCTTCATTGCAGCGCGCGCGACCGCGATGAGGTGCTGCGACGAAGGACGACGGCGACCGCGGATGCTGTGACGCAGCACGGCGGCGACGAGGATGCTGCTATGCAGCATGGCGACGACAGAGATGCTGCGACGCAGCACGCGGGTGGCGACGGCGGACCCTGCAGCAGCAGCGGCACTGATGCACGCGGTGGCCGGAGGGGTCGCCGTCTTGCGCGGCCTTGTGGTTGGTTGATGGGGAAAAGTGAATCGAGAGGAAGAGGAAGAGAAGGTTGTGCTGGAGTTCGTTGAGAGAGAGAAATGAGGATAAGGCAACGCTCAGGAAAACGACTGGACGAGGTTCTCTCCCGTGAAGAGCCAAGCGGTGGTGGTCCATCCCATAGGGACACGTGTCAAGCGTCAGAGGCGGCTTGCGTTGTGATTAAATCATCCGGATGTTTTTGATCGTTTTCTAAAAGTGAATGGTGAGATTATCCAGATCATAGGCGGCCGTGTACAAGACGCCAGCGGGTCAGATCATCAGATGGCTAGCAACAGAATTGTGTTAATCAAGATTTGTCATCATTTGCTCTAACCCTTTGATTTTAATTTTTATTAGCTTAATAATATGATTAATCGCCGTGGTCCCGTAGCTCAGTTGGTTAGAGTTTCCGTCCGATGTACGGAAGGTCATGGGTTCAAGCCCCATCGGGACCAACATTTTTTTTTTCTAAATTTAAGGGCGCCGCTACGCGTCTTTCGGCGGATGTATTGAAAACATCCGCCGCATGGGGCACCTAGCCGTCTGATCTAACCATCGCACGCACGTGACCACCTCCCTACTTCCTGCAACAGCCGGTCAGTTTCGGAAACAGAATCCCCTCTCCGTCGTCCTTTTCACAGCTTCGCCCAGCGCGGCGGCAGTCGCCGCCACCGCAAAATCGCTGCCGCCGGCGCGTCGGGGAACTAGTCCTTGTCGTGCTCGCCGGAGTTGCTTCTCCTCCTCCGTATCAGCCCGGCGAGCAACTGCTAGCTCCAATCGAGCACGACGGCGGCAACCTCTCACGCCCGACACTTCTTCTGTGTTTTCTGCAACCGGAGCTATGTTTCTCAAACATCCCTCATGTTGCAATGTCTGACCACTCACTCTCTAACACCGGGCGCTTCTGCGGCGCTGCAATTCAGATTATGTTTCTAAAACAAGACCCTTGTTGCACAAAAAAAACCTTCACAACCAAATCATTTTTTTTCTTTTTGAAACAAAAATATGTTGCAGAAACTTTTTGAAACAAGACCCCAGTTGCAGGGAAAAAAACTTTCACCACCGAATATTTTTTCTTTCTTTCTGAAACTAGTCATATATTGCATAAATCTACTGAAACAAGACCCTTGTTGCAAAAAAACGACTCGTCGCGCCGGACTGCCTTATGGCCAGCCTGACTGCTTGATCGGGACTGATCTAACGGCTACGCAAGCGGCGGACACTCGCGCGCGCATCAGCCGGTTGAAGGTAAACTTTTCCCTAAATTTAATATTAAATTTAATTGTGATTTTCTATATTTTTTAGTATACTCAATCAATCTCTCCCCCGTTCGCGACCATCAAGTTTTCCATTGTATACCCGCTGAAAGAAAACTTTTAACTTTCCATGAAAACAAGCTCGTAATTTCATCTTACTACTTCACCGAATATTAATCCAGCCAGCCATTCTGTCAGTCCTTCGTGTTGACCGCAATAAAATCACCTGACCTACAGTGAGCAGCTCGTAGCCGTTGCCAGTCCACTCCACACCCCCACCGCATCCCCCAAGATCCGAACGTTACAATCCAAAAGGCGTTCGACCCGACATAGCCGCCACACTGCTCGTGCTCCACACCACCCGCAGCTCACTTGCCAGTCGCTTCGCTACCCACCAACGACCCTACACTGCTCGGCCTCGCACGACCCCGCCCACCCACCACGGCCCCGGCGATGGCCGCCGCAGACCGGGACGGCCTCGACGAGGAGTCGCTGCAGGAGCTGCGGAGCCGGGCGACGCGGCTGCTGCTCAAGGAGGACTGGGAGGGTTACGCCGCCGTCTGCTCCCGCATCGTCCACGGCGCCGCCGCGACGGACCGCCGGGTGCTCTGCTCCGCGCTCGCCCACCGCGCCGACGCCCGCGCGCGCCTCGGCGACCGCCCCGGCGCGCTCGCCGACTGCGACGCCGCGCTCGCCGCCGACCCGACCCACCCGGCCGCGCTGCTCGCCAAGGGCGCACTCCTCCGCGGCCTCGGCCGCTACGCGCTCGCCACCGACTGCTTCCGCGCCGCGCTCCCCGCGGGCGCCTCCGGCGCCGACGAGGCGCGGGAGATGCTCGAGCAGTGCAGGCGCCTCGAGGCGCAGGCCAGGAGCGGGGCGGTGGACCTGTCGGACTGGGTCCTCGCCAGGTTCTCCGGGAAGTGCCCGGACCTCGCAGAGTTCGTCGGCCCGGTGGAGGTGCGCCGGTCCGCGCACGGCGGCCGAGGGGTCTTTGCGGTGAAGAGCGTTGAGGCGGGGGCTACTCTGATGATCTCCAAGGCGGTGGCGACCGGGAGGGGGGTGATCCCGGATGCGGCGGACAGCGACGAGAAGATGGTGGTCTGGAAGGACTTCGTAGACAAGGTGCTCGACGCGGCGGAGAAGTGCGCGAGGACGGCGTCTTTGATCTATACTCTGTCCACCGGCGAGGAGCAGGAAGACGAGCTCGCCGTGCCGGACATGGCATTGTTCAAGCAAGAATCAGAGGATCTCAGCGACGGCGTACCAGAGGCTGGCATTGGCACACGAGAGGCTCTCGATGTGGACAGGGTCATGAAGGTGCTCGACGTGAACTGCTTGACCGAGGACGCGCCGTCTGCCAATCTTCTCGGCAGCAATGGCATCGTCAACTGCGGCGTGGGGCTGTGGATCTTGCCGTCGTTCCTAAACCACTCCTGCCACCCCAATGCCCGGCGCACCCACGTCGGCGACCACGCCATTGTTCACGCCTCGAGGGACATCAAGGCCGGGGAGGAGGTCACGTTCCCCTACTTCGACGTGCTCACCCCGGTGGGGAAGCGCCGGGAGGCAGCAAGGGCGTGGGGGTTCGAGTGCCGGTGTGACCGGTGCCGGTTCGAAGCCGAGGACGCCGTTCTCAGGCAGGAGCTCGTGAGATCAGAGAACGAGTTGGTCAATGGAGGGGCAGACATGGGAGCACTGGTAGTGAGGCTTGAGGACAAGATGAGGAAGTCCATGGTGAAGGAGAGGCGAAAGGCATTCGTGCGTGCATCCTTCTGGAGCGCGTACTCTTCCTTGTTCGACAATGGCAGGTTGATGAGGAAATGGGGGAGGAAGGTTCCCCAAGAGTCCGTCATCGCAGAGAGCGTTGCCGGCGCGGTCGGCGGGAGTGAGAGTGTGCTGAGGGCAATGCTGAGGGGTGCCGACGATGGCAATGGCTGCGGCAATCGGCTGGAGGTTGAGGACAAGGTGGTGAGGATTGGGAGGGCTACCTATGGCAAGGTAGTGAAGAGGCAGGCAATGAGGGCTCTCTTCAGACTTACACTGGACGGTGACAACAGCAAAAGCCTCTAGATTTTATTTTCATTCTTGCTCTTAACCTTATTCTTTATTCGTTGGTTCAGAGATAGGTTTCTAACAGCAAATTTTCTTGTTTGCTCAGTGTTTCGTAATAAGAGGATGGTCGAATATCAAGATCATAGAAAGCTCTATTTTTACGCTCTCTTGGTCTTGGTTTCGGGTAATTCTTTCAGTGTATAACATGAACTCTCCCATTTTATCCATGTCATTTATCAAGTGATGTTCTTCAAAGCAATGGATCAGGAATGAAATTGTGCCTTACACATACTCCAATTGTGCTCAACTTGAAAATCTTAGCAATGTTGGGCTATTCATTCGGTGTTTGGCATAGAGACATGTTTGTCATGAACTCCCATTGTATATACATGTCATTTATCAAGTGATGATGTTTTAAAGTATACTGGATTAGGACTTAGGAGTGAACTCTGCCCTACACATAATTCTCAGCTGATAGGAATCAATTGTGATCAACTTGAAGGTCGTAGGAACACAATGTTTGGTTATTCTTTCATTGTTTGCCATAGAGACATGAATTATCTTCATCAGATCACTGTCAAATTTAGAGTGCTCTTCATTTATTGTACATCATCTGCAACTCCTGTGGTAGTACCAACAGAAAATGATCAGCTTGAAAGTTTTGCAATGCAATGTTAGGGAGTACTATTAAGAGCATCTCCAACAGCCGCGCTAAACAAGCGTGGCGCCGCAAATTCGCCCGTTTTAGCGCGCGCGCAATCGGTGGAGTGGCTCCAGCGGGCGCGCAATAATCACGCGCGCGGCATATAGAGTTGGGCGCGCGGTCCGAATCGCCAACGCCCGCTGTGTATTTGGGACGCCTGCTTTCGCGCGCGGCACACACAAGCGCTCGCGTCGGCGAACTGGACCGGATGGATGCACGCGCCGGCACCCCCTCACCCCATCCTACAGCCGCGACCCCTCCACCACTGTCGCCGCCGCCGCAAACCCTACCGCGGGGAGCGTTGGCCTCGCCTCCGCCGGAGCTCCTCCGAGCATCGGCCTCGCGCGCGGCCTCTTCATGTCGCTGCGTATGACCTCTGCGGCGGGTGGCGGCGCGCCGGCGCCCGCCGTGTTGAAGCCACGTGCGCCCCCCTCAAAGCTCCCAAATGCGGCGCGGCCAAAGAACGGCAAGACATCCGCGAAGAAGAACAAGGTGGCGGACGGCTCCGGCACCTCGAAGGCGTCGAGGAAGAAGCTTGCAGGTGAAGGACATATGCCCTAGAGGCAATAATAAAGTTGTTATTTATATTTCCTTATATCATGATAAATGCTTATTATTCATGTTAGAATTGTATTAACCGGAAACTTAGTACATGTGTGAATACATAGACAAAACAGAGTGTCCCTATTATGCCTCTACTTGACTAGCTCGTTAATGAAAGATGGTTATGTTTCCTAACCATAGACATGTGTTGTCATTTGATGAACGGGATCACATCATTAGAGAATGATGTGATGGACAACACCCATCCGTTAGCTTAGCATTATGATCGTTGAGTTTGATTGCTATTGCTTTCTTCATGACTTATACATGTTCCATTAACTATGAGATTATGCAACTCCTTAATACCGGAGGAACACCTTGTGTGCTATCAAACGTCGCAACGTAACTGGGTGATTATAAAGATGCTCTACAGGTGTCTCTGATGGTGTTTGTTGAGTTGACATAGATCAAGATTATGATTTGTCACTCCGATTGTCGGAGAGGTATCTTTGGGCCCTCTCGGTAATGCACATCACTATAAGCCTTGCAAGCAATGTGACTAATGAGTTAGTTACAGGATGATGCATTACTGAACGAGTAAAGAGACTTTCCGGTAACGAGATCGAACTAGGTATGATGATACCGACGATCGAATCTCAGACAAGTAACATACCGATGACAAAGGGAACAACGTATGTTGTTATGCGGTTTGACCGATAATGATCTTCTTAGAATATGTAGGAACCAATATGAGCATCTAGGTTCCGCTATTGGTTATTGACTGGAGATGAGTCTCGATCATGTCTACATAGTTCTCGAACCTGTAGGGTCCGCACGCTTAATGTTCGATGACGATCGGTATTATGAGTTTATGTGTTTTGATGTACCGAAGGTAGTTCAGAGTCCCGGATGTGATCACGGACATGACGAGGAGTCTAGATATGGTCGAGACATAAAGAATGATATATAATGGATGATGTTATTCGGACACCGAATGAGTTTCGGTGGTCACCGGATAATTATCAGAGTGCGGGGGGGGGGGGGGTGTTATCGGAACCCCCGGGGGAACTAATGGGCCTCTATGGGCCTTAGTGGGAAGAGAGGAAGGTCCAGGAGGGGCTGGCCGCGCCCCCCTTGGGTCCAAATTGGACTAGGGGAACGGGGCGGTGCCCCCCTTTCCTTCCCTTCCCCCTCTCTCCCTCTTGATGGATTCCTACTAGGACTTGGAGTCCTAGTAGGATTCCCCTCTTGGAGGCGCGCCCTTGGGCCGGCCGGCCTCCCCTTGATCCTTTATATACGGAGGCAGGGGGCACCCTAGAACACACAAGTTGACAGTTGTCTTAGCCATGTGCGATGCCCCCTCTACAGATTTCCACCTCGGTCATATCATTATAAAGCTTAGGCGAAGCCCTGCGTCGGTAACTTCATCATCACCGTCACCATGTCGTCGTGCTGACGAAACTCTCCCTCGGCCTCAGCTGGATCAAGAGTACGAGGGACGTCACCGAGCTGAACGTGTGCAGATCGCGGAGGTGCCGTGCGTTCAGTACTTGGATCGGTTGGACCGTGAAGACGTTCGACTGCATCAACCGCGTTACTAAACGCTTCCGCTTTCGGTCTACGAGGGTACGTGGACACACTCTCCCCGCTCGTTGCTATGCATCACCTAGATGGATCTTGCGTGTGCGTAGGATTTTTTTTGAAATACTACGTTCCCCAACAGCAGGGCGTGTGACGGGCGCGGCGGCTACCGAAGCACCGACGAGCTCACTTGTTGAGCCGGCGGCCGACGCGCACAATGTGTTCGAGGATATGCCCCAAAGGTAGAAAATTTCCCCAACTCTTTTTTCTTGTTATTTTTTGAATGCATACATATAGATAGCTTATTTGCATTGTTCTATATACTGTGTAGTCTCAACGATGATGCATACATGTGGGTGTTGGCTCCAACAATTCGCATTGGTCTCAAACCAATGACATGCACTTCGACGACCATGAGTTTGAGGTGGACGAGGATGGTGTGGGCATTCTCGGCGCACCGAAAGGAAGAGCGGGCAATTACACTAATGCTAAAGACATCTTACTATGCAATACTTGGTTGCAAGTGTCGAGGGATCCATCCGCTGGAGGTGATCAAAGTAGAGATGCTTATTGGCTTCGGATGAAGGAACACTTTGGTGTTCGCAACGTGAGTGGCATTGACCGCTCCGCCCGATCTCTTTGGTCCCGGTGGTCGACAATCAACAAGGATTGTCAAAAGTGGGCGGCCGCACAAAAGGCGGTTGACAAGTTGAACCGAAGTGTCACACTAATGAGGACGATAGAGTAAGTGTCATTTCATCCATGTTCATCATACTTGTTGTTGGTGTTTGAGTGCTAACTTGTTTTGTTTTCATGTAGTACAACATTGCACAAAACTTGTTCAAAGGAGAGAAGAAGAGGACCAAGAAGGGGAAGATCAAGAAAGGAAGGCCATTTACCTTGCCTCATTGCTATGACGTGTTGAAGGATGATGAGAAATGGAAGAAGCGTGATGATTTGGATGATTTGGATTTGAGCAACAAACTCAAGCGAACAATTGAGTTGGATGATGATGAGGAGGAGGATGCATCAAGTGATGAAGGCAAGAGAAGCCCCACACCCATCTCAGTTTCCTACTCGAAGCCAAAACGACCGGATGGGTGCAAGAAAGACGCAAAAGAAAAGAAGAAGAGGAAAGGAGATGATGAGCTCAAAAATGCTATGGAAGCTATTGTGAAGGCAAGAAAAGAAACCAACGAGGTGAGGAAAATGTCAAGGAACCAAGATGCCGAGGAGAGGAGGTTGGCTGCCGAGGAGAGGAGGGTGGCGGCCGAGGAGAGGAAGGTGGCTTTGGAGGAGAGGAAGGTGAGCAATGAGGAGCGAACTAGATTGTTGGAATGGGAGAAGTACTTGTTCTTCTTAGACACATCTATTCTCAATGAGGCGCAAAAGGAGTATGTCAATCTTGCCCGTGAAGAAGTATTGATCCAAAAAAGAGCCATGATTCGCGCAATGGGTGGCGGTGGCCTTGGCGCCATGGGAGGCATGGGTGGTTTCGGAGCTACCATTGGCGGCATGGGTGCCATGGGTGGCTTTGGAGCTACCATGGAGACCATGGGAGGCATGGGTAGCTTTGGAGCACCTCCCGGTGCCATGGCCGGCATGGGAGGCATGAATTTTGCCTCTCTCATGGGAGGCATGGGTGCACCTCCGGCCGTCATGGGTGGAATGTCTTCCGGTTTGCCTCACACACCTTCCCATGAAGATGTTGGGGAACGTAGTAATTTCAAAAAAATTCCTATGCACACGCAAGATCATGGTGATGCATAGCAACGAGAGGGGAGAGTGTTGTCTACGTACCCTCGTAGACCGATAGCGGAAGCGTTATGACAACGCGGTTGATGTAGTCGTACGTCTTCACGGCCCGACCGATCAAGCACTGAAACTACGACACCTCCGAGTTCTAGCACACGTTCAGCTCGATGACGATCCCCGGACTCCGATCCAGCAAAGTGTCGGGGATGAGTTCCGTCAGCACGACGGCGTGGTGACAATCTTGATGTTCTACTGTCGCAGGGCTTCGCCTAAGCACCGCTACAATATTATCAAGGATTATGGTGGAGGGGGGCGCCGCACACGGCTAAGAGAACGATCACGAAGATCAACTTGTGTCTATGGGGTGCCCCTGCCCCCGTTTATAAAGGAGTGGAGGAGGGGAGGGCCGGCCCTCTCTATGGCGCGCCCTAGGGGAGTCCTACTCCCACCGGGAGTAGAATTCCCCCTTTCCTAGTCCAACTAGGAGTCCTTCCAAGTAGTAGGAGTAGGAGACAAGGAAGGGGAAGAGGGAAGAGAAGGAAGGAGGGGGCGCCGCCCCTCTCCCTAGTCCAATTCGGACTAGTCAATGGGGGGGCGCGCGGCCTGCCTCTTCCTCTCCCCTAAAGCCCAATAAGGCCCATATACTTCTTCCCCGTATTCCCGTAACTCCCCGGTACTCCGAAAAATACCCGAACCACTCAGAACCTTTTCGATGTCCGAATATAGTCGTCCAATATATCGATCTTTACATCTCGACCATTTCGAGACTCCTCGTCATGTCCTCAGTCTCATCCGGGACTCCGAACTCCTTCGGTACTTCAAAACTCATAAACTCATAATATAACTGTCATCGAAACCTTAAGCGTGCGGACCCTACGGGTTCGAGAACAATGTAGACATGACCGAGACACGTCTCCGGTCAATAACCAATAGCGGAACCTGGATGCTCATATTGGCTCCTACATATTCTACGAAGATCTTTATCGGTCAGACCGCATAACAATATACGGTGTTCCCTTTGTCATCGGTATGTTACTTGCCCGAGATTCGATCGTCGGTATCTTAATACCTAGTTCAATCTCGTTACCGGCAAGTCTCTTTACTCGTTCCGTAATACATCATCTCACAACTAACTCATTAGTTGCAATGCTTGCAAGGCTTATGTGATGTGCATTACCGAGAGGGCCCAGAGATACCTCTCCGACAATCGGAGTGACAAATCCTAATCTCGAAATACGCCAACCCAACATGTACCTTTGGAGACACCTGTAGAGCTCCTTTATAATCACCCAGTTACGTTGTGATGTTTGGTAGCACACAAAGTGTTCCTCCGGCAAACGGGAGTTGCATAATCTCATAGTCATAGGAACATGTATAAGTCATGAAGAAAGCAATAGCAACATACTAAACGATCGGGTGCTAAGCTAATGGAATGGGTCATGTCAATCACATCATTCTCCTAATGATGCGATCCCATTAATCAAATGACAACACATGTGTATGGTTAGGAAACATAACCATCTTCGATCAACGAGCTAGTCAAGTAGAGGCATACTAGTGACGTTTAGTTTGTCTATGTATTCACACAAGCATTATGTTTCCGGTTAATACAATTCTAGCATGAATAATAAACATTTATCATGAAATAAGGAAATAAATAATAACTTTATTATTGCCTCTAGGGCATATTTCCTTCAGTCTCCCACTTGCACTAGAGTCAATAATCTAGTTCACATCACCATGTGATTTAACACCAATAGTTCACATCATCATGTGATTAACACCCATAGTTCACATCGTTATGTGACCAACACTCAAAGGGTTTACTAGAGTCAATAATCTAGTTCATCGCTATGTGATTAACACCCAAAGAGTACTAAGGTGTGATCATGTTTTGCTTGTGAGAGAAGTTTAGTCAACGGGTCTACCACTTTCAGATCCGTATGTATTTTACAAATTTCTATGTCAACAATACTCTGCTTGGAGCTACTCTAGCTAATTGCTCCCACTTTTAATATGTATCTAGATTGAGACTTAGAGTCATCTAGATTAGTGTCAAAACTTGCATCGACGTAAACTTTTACGACGAACCTTTTAGTCACGTCCATAATCGAGAAACATTTCCTTATTCCACTAAGGATAATTTTGACCGCTGTCCAGTGATCTACTCTTAAATCACTATTGTACTCCCTTGCTTAACACAGTGTAGGGTATACAATAGATCTGGTACACAGCATGCCATACTTTATAGAACCTATGGCTGAGGCATAGGGAATGACTTTCATTCTCTTTCTATCTTCTGCCGTGGTCGGGCTTTGAGTCTTAGTCAATTTCACACCTTATAACACAGCCAAGAACTCTTTTCTTTGACTGTTCCATTTTGAACTTACTTCAAAATCTTGTCAAGGTATGTACTCATTGAAAAAACTTATCAAGTGTCTTGATCTATCTCTATAGATCTTGATGCTTAATATGTAAGCAGCTTCGCCGAGGTCTTTCTTTGAAAAAAGTCCTTTCAAACACTCCTTTGTGCTTTGCAGAATAATTCTACATTATTTCCGATCAACAATATGTCATACATATACTTATCAGAAATGTTGTAGTGCTCCCACTCACTTTCTTGTAAATAGAGGCTTCACCGCAAGTCTGTATAAAACTATATGCTTTGATCAACTCATCAAAGCGTATATTCCAACTCCGAGATGCTTGCACCAGTTCATAGATGGATCGCTGGAGCTTGCATATTTTGTTAACACCTTTATGATTGACAAAACCTTCTGGTTGCATCATATACAACTCTTCTTTAAGAAATCCATTAAGGATTGCAGTTTTGTTATCTATTTTGCAAGATTTCATAAAATGCGGCAATTGCTAACATGATTCGGACAGACTTTAAGCGTCGATACGAGTGAGAAAATCTCATCGTAGTCAACACCTCGAACTTTGTCAAAACCTTTTTCGACAAGTCCAACTTTGTATATAGTAATACTACTATCAGCGTCCGTCTTCCTCTTGAAGATCCATTTAATCTCAATGGCTCGCCGATCATTGGACAAGTCAATCAAAGTCCATACTTTGTTCTCATACATGGATCTCATCTCAGATTTCATGGCCTCAAGCCATTTCGCGGAATCTGGGCTCATCATTGCTTCCTCATAGTTCGTAGGTTCATCATGGTCAAGTAACATGATCTCCAGAACAGGATTACCGTACCATTGTGGTGCGGATCTCACTCTGGTTTACCTACGAGGTTCGGTAGTAACTTGATCTGAAGTTACATGATCATCATCATTAGCTTCCTCACTAATTGGTGTAGTAGTCACAGGAACAGATTTCTGTGATGAACTACTTTCCAATAAGGGAGAAGGTACAATTACCTTATCAAGTTCTACTTTCCTCCCACTCACTTCTTTTGAGAGAAACTCCTTCCCTAGAAAGGATCCATTCTTAGCAACGAATGTCTTGTCTTCGGATCTGTGATAGAAGGTGTACCCAACAGTCTCCTTTGGGTATCCTATGAAGACATATTTCTCCGATTTGGGTTTGAGCTTATCAGGATGAAACTTTTTTCATATAAGCATCACAACCCCAACCTTTAAGAAACGAGAACTTTGGTTTCTTGCCAAACCACAGTTCAGATTGTGTCGTCTCAACGGACTTAGATGGTGCCCCTTTTTAACGTGAATGCAGTTGTCTTTAATGCATAACCCCAAAACTATAGTGGTAAATCGGTAAGAAACATCATAGATTGCACTATATCCAATAAAGTACGGTTATTACGTTCGGACACACCATTATGCTATGGTGTTCCAGGTGGCGTGAGTAGTGAAACTATTTCACATTGTTTTAACTGAAGACCAAACTCGTAACTCAAATATTTGTCTCCATGATCAGATCGTAGAAACCTTATTTTCTCGTCACAATGATTTTCCACTTCACTCTGAAATTCTTTGAACTTTTCAAATGTTTCAGACTTATGTTTCATCAAGTAGATATACCCATATCTGCTCAAATCATCTGTGAAGGTCAGAAAATAATGATACTTCTCGCGAGCCTTAATATTCATCGGACCACATACATCAGTATGTATGATTTCCAACAAATCTATTGCTCGCTCCATTGTTCCGGAGAACGGAGTCTTAGTCATCTTGCCCATGAGGCATGGTTCGCAAGGATCAAGTGATTCATAATCAAGTGATTCCAAAAGTCCATTAGCATGGTGTTTCTTCATGCGCTTTACACCAATATGACCTAAACGGCAGTGCCACAAATAAGTTGCACTATCATTATTAACTTTGCATCTATTTGGCTTCAATATTATGAATATGTGTATCACTACGTTCGAGATCCAACAAACCATTTTCTTTGGTGTGTATGACCATAGAAGGTTTTATTCATGTAAACAGAACAACAATTGTTCTCTAACTTAAATGAATAACCGTATTGCAATAAACATGATCAAATCATATTTAAGCTCAACACAAACACCAAATAACACTTATTTAGTTTCAATACTAATCCCGAAAGTATAGGGAGTGTGCGATAATGATCAAATCAATCTTGGAACTACTTCCAACACACATCGTCGCCTCACCCTTAACTAATCTCTGTTCATTCTGCAACTCCCGATTCAAGTTACTAATCTTAGCAACTGAACTAGTACCAAATACTGAGGTGTTGCTATGAACACTAGTAAAGTACACATCAATAACATGTATATCAAATATACCTTTGTTTACTTTGCCATCCTTTCTTATCCGCCAAATACTTGGGGCAGTTCTGCTTCCAGTGATCAGTCCCTTTGCAGTAGAAGCACTTAGTCTCAGGCTTAGGTCCAGACTTGGGCTTTTTCACTTGAGCAGCAACTTGCTTTCCGTTCTTCTTGAAGTTCCCCTTCTTTCCCTTTGCCCTTTTCTTGAAACTAGTGATCTTGTTAACCATCAACACTTGATGCTCTTTTCTTGATTTCTACCTTCGTCGATTTCAGCATCACGAAGATCTTGGGAATTACTTTCGTCATCCCTTGCATATTATAGTTCATCACGAAGTTCTACTAACTTGGTGATGGTGACTAGAGAATTCTGTCAATCACTATTTTATCTGGAAGATTAACTCCCACTTGATTCAAGTGATTGTAGTACCCAGACAATCTGAGCACATGCTCACTAGTTGAGCGATTCTCCTCCATCTTTTAGCTATAGAACTCGTTGGAGACTTCATATCTCTCAACTCGGGTATTTGCTTGAAATATTAACTTCAACTCCTGGAACATCTCATATGCTCCATGACGTTCAAAACGTCTTTGAAGTCCCGATTCTAAGCCGTGAAGCATGGTGCACTAAACTATCAAGTAGTTATTATATTGAGCTAGCCAAACGTTCATAACATCTGCATCTGCTCCTGCAATAGGTCTGTCACCTAGCGGTGCATCAAGGACATAATTCTTCTGTGCAGCAATGAGGATAAACCTCAGATCACGGATCCAATCCGCATCATTGCTACTAACATCTTTCAACAAAATTTTCTCTAGGAACATATCAAAATATAGGGAAGCAACAACGCGAGCTATTGATCTACAACATAGATATGCTAATACTACCAGGATTAAGTTCATGATAAATTAAAGTTCAATTAATCATATTACTTAAGAACTCCCACTTAGAAAGACATCCCTCTAATCCTCTAAGTGATCACGTGATCCAAATCAACTAAACCATGTCCGATCATCACGTGAGATGGAGTAGTTTCAATGGTGAACATCACTATGTTGATCATATCTACTATATGATTCACGCTCGACCTTTCGGTCTCCGTGTTCCGAGGCCATATCTGTTATATGCTTGGCTCGTCAAGTTAAACCTGAGTATTCTGCGTGTGCAACTGTTTTGCACCCATTGTATTTGAACGTAGAGCCTATCACACCCGATCATCACGTGGTGTCTCAGCACGAAGAACTTTCGCAACGGTGCATACTCAGGGAGAACACTTCTACTATGATAATTTAGTGACGGATCATCTTATAATGCTACTGTCAATCAAAACAAGATAAGATGCATAAAAGATAAACATCACATGCAATCAATATAAGTGATATGATATGGCCATCATCATCTTGTGCTTGTGATCTCCATCTCCGAAGCATTATCATGATCACCATCGTCACCGGCGCGACACCTTGATCTCCATCGTAGCATCGTTGTCGTCTCGCCAATCTTATGTTTCTACGACTATCGCTACCGCTTAGTGATAAATTAAAGCATTACAGGGCGATTGCATTGCATACAATAAAGCAACAACCATATGGCTCCTGCCAGTTGCCGATAACTCGGTTACAAAACATGATCATCTCATACAATAAAATTTAGCATCATGTCTTGACCATATCACATCACAACATGCCTTGCAAAAACAAGTTAGACGTCCTCTACTTTGTTTGTTGCAAGTTTTACGTGGCTGCTACGGGCTTAAGCAAGAACCAATCTTACCTACGCATCAAAACCACAACGATAGTTTGTCAAGTTGGTGCTGTTTTAACCTTCGCAAGGACCGGGCGTAGCTACACTCGATTCAGCTAAAGTTGGAGAAACTGACACCCGCCAGCCACCTGTGTGCAAAGCACGTCGGTAGAACCAGTCTCGTGTAAGCGTACGCGTAATGTCGGTCCGGGCCGCTTCATCCAACAATACCGCCGAACCAAAGTGTGACATGATGGTAAGCAGTATGACTTATATCGCCCACAACTCACTTGTGTTCTACTCGTGCAAATAACATCAACACATAAAACCTAGGCTCGGATGCCACTGTTGGGGAACGTAGTAATTTCAAAAAAATTCCTACGCACACGCAAGATCATGGTGATGCATAGCAACGAGAGGGGAGAGTGTTGTCTACGTACCCTCGTAGACTGATAGCGGAAGCATTATGACAACGCGGTTGATGTAGTCGTACGTCTTCACGGCCCGACCGATCAAGCACCAAAACTACGGCACCTCCGAGTTCTAGCACACGTTCAGCTCGATGACGATCCCCGGATTTCGATCCAGCATAGTGTCGGGGATGAGTTCCGTCAGCACGACGGCGTGGTGACGATCTTGATGTTCTACCGTCGCAGGGCTTCGCCTAAGCACCGCTACATTATTATCGAGGATTATGGTGGAGGGGGGCGCCGCACACGGCTAAGAGAACGATTACGAAGATCAACTTGTGTCTATGGGGTGCCCCCTGCCCCCGTATATAAAGGAGTGGAGGAGGGGAGGGCCGGCCCTCTCTATGGCGCGCCCTAGGGGAGTCCTACTCCCACCGGGAGTAGGATTCCCCCTTTCCTAGTCCAACTAGGAGTCCTTCCAAGTAGTAGGAGTAGGAGACAAGGAAGGGGAAGAGGGAAGAGAAGGAAGGAGGGGGCGCCGCCCCTCCCCCTAGTCCAATTCGGACTAGTCAATGGGGGGGCGCGCGGCCTGCCTCTTCCTCTCCCCTAAAGCCCAATAAGGCCCATATACTTCTTCCCCGTATTCCCGTAACTCCCCGGTACTCCGAAAAATACCCGAACCACTCAGAACCTTTCCGATGTCCAAATATAGTCGTCCAATATATCGATCTTTACGTCTCGACCATTTCGAGACTCCTCGTCATGTCCTCAGTCTCATCCGGGACTCCGAACTCCTTCGGTACATCAAAACTCATAAACTCATAATATAACTGTCATCGAAACCTTAAGCGTGCGGACCCTACGGGTTCGAGAACAATGTAGACATGACCGAGACACGTCTCCGGTCAATAACCAATAGCGGAACCTGGATGCTCATATTGGCTCCTACATATTCTACGAAGATCTTTATCGGTCAGACCGCATAACAATATACGGTGTTCCCTTTGTCATCGGTATGTTACTTGCCCGAGATTCGATCGTCGGTATCTTAATACCTAGTTCAATCTCGTTACCGGCAAGTCTCTTTACTCGTTCCGTAATACATCATCCCACAACTAACTCATTAGTTGCAATGCTTGCAAGGCTTATGTGATGTGCATTACCGAGAGGGCCCAGAGATACCTCTCCGACAATCGGAGTGACAAATCCTAATCTCGAAATACGCCAACCCAACATGTACCTTTGGAGACACCTGTAGAGCTCCTTTATAATCATCCAGTTACGTTGTGATGTTTGGTAGCACACAAAGTGTTCCTCCGGCAAACGGGAGTTGCATAATCTCATAGTCATAGGAACATGTATAAGTCATGAAGAAAGCAATAGCAACATACTAAACGATCGGGTGCTAAGCTAATGGAATGGGTCATGTCAATCACATCATTCTCCTAATGATGCGATCCCATTAATCAAATGACAACACATGTCTATGGTTAGGAAACATAACCATCTTCGATCAATGAGCTAGTCAAGTAGAGGCATACTAGTGACGTTTAGTTTGTCTATGTATTCACACAAGCATTATGTTTCCGGTTAATACAATTCTAGCATGAATAATAAAAATTTATCATGAAATAAGGAAATAAATAATAACTTTATTATTGCCTCTAGGGCATATTTTCTTCAGAAGATGCCATTGAAGATCTTGCCAACACCATCCGAGCTTCACGTGATGCGGTGCGCGACAATGATGATGAGGTGGAAGAATCGTCTTCGGAGGAGTTGGATGAATCGAAGGAAGATGAGGACGAAGAGGAGGACGAGGCTTGATGTGTCTTTCGTTTGTGTCATGAACTTGCTTTGCATTTTGAACTTGGTTGGATGAACTTGTGGGCATGGACTTTTATTCATCAACTTGTTTGTGTGAAATTATATTATGCCATGTTCATTGCATTTTGAATGTTTGAAATCCATTTTGTGTTCAAAATGCAACATATGGCATGCGCCAGCGAGTCGAGCATGCTGCATTTTTGCGCGCGGCTGTTGGAGCCAGCGCTGCCCGCCGCGCCAAACCAGGCGATGGGCGCGCGACAAAGTAGTTTTTAGCGCGTGACGCGTTGGGCGGCTGTTGGAGATGCTCTAAGTAGAGAATATATGTGATAAAAGTGTTCTCATCTGTGGAACATATTTATTTGGCAGCACTAAATGCTTCCGCATATTGCAAGGTTTTCAATATTTGTGATCATTTCTGTTTCAAGCTTCTAATAAATAGAAGGTGACCACTTTCATCAAAATTTTCTTCTATTTAGCTTCTGCTACAAAATTCTAATAAATATAGAAGGGGGAACTTTCAGCAAGATATTTTTTATTTTCAGGCTTTTTCCATTTAGGGAGAACATTAGAGCACCCCTTGACAGTTGACACCCCTTCATTTGAAATTTCTCAACTTGTTCTGCTTTGACTTCAGAAACTGTTTCATTGAAAGATGCACTTTGTATTGGTTAGTGCGGGTTCTATAAAGATCAGATGGACCATAACCATGGCTCCAACTGTGATCTTTCTACTTCAGCGTCCCCCTCCCCTAGCGTCCTCCTCCTCCCGCCGCTCGCCACTCCGGCGGCGGCGTCCATCCCACCTGCCGCCTGCTACTCCAGCATCGGCGGCCACCCCGGCCCGCTCCCTCCTGCCAGCTGCCTCCCTGGCCCCGGCGGCCACTTCTCCCACCCTCGCGCTCCCTGCCCGCCATGTCATCCAACCCACAGTCCGTCACCTCCTCCTTCCGTCGCGCCAGAGAGCGGCCCATCGTGTCCGGCCTCGGCCTCTCCTCCAGTTCTGAGGGCTCTGAGGCGCAGGGCCTGGTTGGTCGGGAGGCTGACGCTGGCGCCATGGTGGTGACGGCGGCCGGGGCTCCAGAGTGGATGCGCCCCCATCTGTCCAAGAAGGAGCTGTGGAGGCGCCGCCTGGCCGACGGCTCGGGCCCTTCGCACGCCACCCCACCCAGGGCGCGCCGCGAGATCTCGCCGGACATGGTCGGACTCTGCTTCAAGTGCTTTGAAGAGGGTCACTACAAATCGGACTGCACCAACCAAGTTGTGTGCTTTCGCTACAAGATGCCTGGCCATGAATCCAAAGATTGCAAGAGACCGCTGAGCGCTTCGCCAGGAGAGGACCTCAGGCGCGCTGCGGCGACAAAAGTGGCGCACAGGGACCAGACGCCACGTCCTGCAGGCGCCGCGTCCAGAGCCCCTCCCCCCCTCCCCCACCCGCGCTGCCCTCCCTCACCACGCCTGCGGCCTGGCCGCGCCTGTTCGCCCCACGGCTTCCGTCGCCAGGACCGGAGCAATTCTCGGCGAGCGAGCTCTGCGTCGTCCACTCAGAACATGGGGTCTTGGAGCAGAGGCTCCAGTTCGCCATGATGGCATATTCGGGCGGGGCACGGCACGACATCTCCCCGGATTTCATGGTGCAGGCGCTTGGTGCGGTGGTCGGCATCGAGCAAGAGTGGCTCTCCATCCACAGCTATCGGCCGGAGGATTTTTTGGTCGTCTTCGCGCGGCGGGAGCACCGCAATTCTGTCGCGGCCCGGCCGTTCATCGAGTTCCAAGGTGTGCGGCTCTAGTTCCGCCAATGGAACCGCCAAGCTCAAGTTGTTCACTCCGTCCTCAGCTACAAAGTCTCGCTCGTCCTAGAAGGGATACCACCACATGCTTGGGATTGTGAGGTCGCTGAGGATCTGCTGGGATCTTCTTGCCTGGTGGACGTCGTGGCGCCGGAGACATGCTCGCGCCGTGACCTTTCTGTGTTCAAGCTCTCTGCTTGGACGGCGGACCCGGAGGCCATCCCCTCTCTCCGTTGGCTGGCCATCCCGGAGCCGGGCTTGATCGCTCCTCTGTCTGAGCCGACGTTGCTCCAGTACAAGATCCTTATTCACCTGGACTCCATCTCGGACTTCTCAGATCGCGACGAACCTCTGTTCCTGGGGGTCTCATCGGACAGTAGCCAGAGCGGATTGCCGTCAGACGGCAGGATCAGCGGGAGTGGTGGTGCGGTGCATGCGCCGATACCGCATCAGATGCCATGGAGGTTTGGTCATCGTGACGCCAGAGGCACCGCCGGAGTTGGAGCTCAGCCTTGTGCGCACGGCGGCGCGTGCTCGCCGGCGAGGTCTCTGCCTGGCTCCGATTGGCACATCCCGCCAATGGCGGAGAGGGAGTTTGTGTCAGCAACGGGCCCTGCGCTGGCAACCAGAGACAGGCTGTCCGTCAGAGTCTCAGCTTTTGACCGCTTGACCACACAAGTTGGACCCACAAGAGATTCGAATAGGCGTTCAAATGAGGAAGGCAGGCCTGTGATTGCGGTGGGACCAGAGCCGCAACGTGTGGTACTGCCATGGGATGTGATCACTATTGAGCCAATCATCCGTGTAATCATTGGTGCCTCGCAACAGCCGGTCCATGGAAGCCCCCCCCTCGGCTGCGGATTCGCCCCGGGCCAATCAGGAAGGTGGCCATCTACCACGAAGAGATATTGGTCTGGGGCCACTTGATGATCGTGATCAATCAACCCCACCCCAACCAGGCAGGTTGGTGGATGTGGGGTCACATGGCACTGTCCTCGATGTTTCTATGCGCCCTGGTGGGACCTGGTCAGGCGCGCCCATGCTTCAGCCAACCGGATCATCGACCGCCCACCCCGAGACCCCAGGCCGCGACAACACCGATCCCAAAGAGAATGTGCAGCCAATCATGGTGCCTGCCGACATGTGTGCACCCACCCTGGAGAGTCTTCCCGAGGAGATCGTGCGGGGCCCGCCGATTGCCATTGTCGCCTTGATGGGACGAACTGATGGGAATCATGCATGCCTCTCATTGGCGGAGATGGCAACCCCATGCACTACTGATTTTTTGCCTCAAGGAGAGATTAACTCAGGCATTGCTGCAGATCAAGATCTTGCCCCGTCCTCAACTCTGATGCTACATCCTCTGGCCCTACCGGAGAAGGAAACAACTAATGGCATGACCCCGCAAGAAGCAATTGCATATGCACGTCTAAAGAGATTCTGCTCCAGCATCATCAAGAAGCTCGCCCCCCTACTCCGCGAAGTCTCCAGGCTTCATCCGGAGGCTGAGCCATTCACCCCCAAGCGCACCACGCGATCCACCAAGAGAGTTGCTGGGTCAGGTGCACCAAAGTCCAGCAAAGTGGAAAACGTCCTGATGCGAGCTCTCGGCCTCATCCCGGAAGATATGGTGGTGGATGACGAGGCTGTTAGGGAGCTTCAGGACTTGTTCGACTCACCGCTCCGCGAACAGCACGTGAGGGTCATTGCAGCGCTCTTCGGCAAGTGTGTGCCCAACAACATCGACCTCGCCGGTGCTTCTGATGTTGTGGTTAGTGTGCTTTGAGCACGCCCGTTGGTGCTGGGGTTGCCTGTTTTCCTCATGGATCACAACCCATAGATTGTATGCTGGAACGTGAGAGGCTTAAACAACCCAGCCAAGAGGAAAGTAGTTAGGGAGTTCTTTGCTTCATTGAGAGTTAATGTAGTGTGTCTTCAGGAGACCAAGTTGGAGACCGTGGACTAGTTCATAGTAATGCAATGTCTCGGACCATCTTTTGATGGGTTTTCTTATTTGCCTACGATTGAGATGTGTGGTGGTATTTTGCTCGCCTGGGACTCGACATGCGCGAATGTTGATCACCTACAGTACGATGTTAACTTCCTCATCGGCAAAGTTCGGTAACTTGATGGTACCGAGTGGTGGATATCCATGGTGTATGCACCCCAGGGTGATGAGCTTAAAACACAATTTCTCAACGACTTATATGCGCGAAGGCTGCAATGCCCAGACCCTTGGATGTGCCTCGGTGATTTCAACATGATACTCCGCAGCTTAGAGAAGAGTAATCAAAATATTAACAGAACCATGATGACCAAGTTCCAAAACTTTGTTGATGACCATGAGCTCAAGGAGCTGTACATGCATGGGCGTAGGTTCACTTGGTCGAATGAGAGAAACACCCCAACCCTGACCAAGATTGATAGGATGCTTGTTTCGGTTGAATGGGAGTTGGCTTTCCCGGATTATCTCATGCAAGCACTCTCTACTAGTGCGTCTGATCATGCACCTCTCCACCTCTCTATGAGCAACACCTACGGAGCTAAGAGACGCTTCCGGTTTGAACTGTATTGGACCAAGCTTGAGGGCTTTGAAGATGCGATCGAAGAAGCCTGGGTCTGTAGCAATGATATCTTCGATCCTTTTAAAAGGTTGGATGCGCTCTTCAGGAATACTGCTACTTATTTACAAGCTTGGGGCCAAAGAAAGACCGGAAACATCAAGATCCTCATGATGGTTGCGAACTGGTTAAT
Organism: Aegilops umbellulata; assembly: GCA_032464435.1. Taxonomy (NCBI): domain Eukaryota; kingdom Viridiplantae; phylum Streptophyta; class Magnoliopsida; order Poales; family Poaceae; genus Aegilops; species Aegilops umbellulata. The sequence goes on from CP136057.1 coordinate 607,886,979, forward strand.
CACGAGACTTGATAGAGCGCAGGAGAGACGTCCCTTGTCTTTGCTGGAAACCTGGTTACGCCGAACTTTAAAGCTCTCCTTGCTTGGTCTTGCATCCCTCGAACGCACCATTGACAGGCAAAGATCCAGGATTCGCTGGCTGCGGGAGGGCAACACAAACACCAAGCTGTAGCCAATGGAAGACGTGCTAAGAACTTCATCCCCTGCATCAAAAGAGGAGAGGAAATCATCACTGGCCAAGTTAGAAAAGAGGAGGTTTTTTCCGAGGCCTTTGAAAATCTGCTTGGGGAGGCCTGTGTCTGTGAGAACACGATTGATCTTGAATACCTTTAGACCCCTGAATACAACCTCGACGATCTCGAGCTAATGTTCACTGAAGAGGAAGTTTGGAACATAATTAAAGAGATCCTGGCTGATAGAGCTCCAGGACCCGATGGTTTCATTGGTGCTTTTTACCACATTGCCTGGCCTATCATTAAAGGGGATATCATGGCTGCGCTGCTGAAACTATATGTGGGAGATGGGCGAGGCTTCGATAAGCTCAATCGCACGCACATTGCATTGATTCCCAAAGTCCCTGATGCCCTGGAAGTCGGTGACTACCGCCCCATTAGCTTACCGCACAGCTTTGCCAAACTCTTCGCCAAACTTCTTGCGACTAGAGTTCGTCCCCGCATGTCTGAGACCGTGGCCATAAAACAATCCGCTTTCATCAAGGGAAGAGACATCCACGACAACTACCTCCTAGTCAGACAACTTGCCAGGAAACTTCGTGCTAGAAAGGAGAAGGGGTTGTTTCTCAAGCTAGATATATCTAAAGCGTTCGACTCACTGTCATGGCCATTCCTTATGGAGAACTTAAGGGCGAGGGGTTTTGGTCAGAGATGGATTACTTGGATCTCGATCCTCCTTAAAAAGCAAACACCCGGGTGGTGGTCAATGGTGTCCCAGCTAGAAGATTCCATCATGCCAAGGGCCTAAGGCAAGGGGACCCGGTCTCGCCTCTCCTCTTCGTCATCGCCATGGACTCCCTCACCTCCATCATTAGTAAGGCAACCGAAGAAGGAACCCTCAGCTCTTTCATAGGTGTCACGACCACGCAGAGGCTTTCCCTATATGCTGATGATCTTACGTTGTTCTTGAGGCCGTCCTTGCAAGATCTTACCTTCGTCAAGGCCACGTTCGACATCTTCGGCGAAGCTTCTGGCCTTCGAATCAATTATAGAAAATCAAATGCAATTCTTATCAAACACAATGAGACTGATCATCATAGAGTGGAGTCGATATTGCATTGCAAGATGGGAAGCTTCCCATGCCGCTATCTTGGTCTTCAACTCGCGATCAATCATCTTACGAGGACGGATTGGCAGCCGCTCCTTGATCAAGTCAGGAAGTTCATTCCTGCTTGGCAACGAGGCCTCATCCAGCGACCTGGAAGATTGATCTTGGTCAAATCTGTTATCGCTGCAAGACCGGTCCACCAACTCCTAGTGCTCGACCCACCTGTTTGGGTTCTTGAAGAGATCAACAAGTGGATGCGCTCTTTCTTCTGGAAGAGAAGAGCCATGGCGGACAATGCCTTGTCGCCTAGGACGCGGTTTGCAAACCAACTTCACTCGGAGGCCTAGGAGTGAAGAATCTAGCTCTGCAAGCTCTGGCACCGTGTGTCCGTTGGGAATGGTTGAGAAGATCTGATCCGAGCAGACCCTGGCAAGGGCTAAACCTGATTGTGGATGAACAAGCGTGTGAGGTCTTCAACAGCTTTGTCAAAATTAAGGTAGGGGAAGGATCTAAAGTTCTCTTTTGGAAAGATCGTTGGATTCACAGTGAGACGGTTGCTGACATAGCCCCATTACTCCATGCGATGGTCAGCACAAGGAACAAGAACATAAGAACGGTGAGAGACGCGCTCAACGACAATGCCTGGACGTTCGATGTGCAAGGGGAGCTATCTTTCTTGGGCCACATGCAAGTTTACGCTCTATGCCAGGCCATCAGTACTGTGGAGAGGAATCTGGATGAGCAGGACCAATTCATTTGGCCTTGCCACACATCTGGCAAATACAATGCAAGTTCCACTTACATCTGGCTTTGCATGGGGCAAATCAAAACCCCCACCGCAGGCTGCATCTGGCAAAGTTGGGCGCCGCTTAAGTGCAAAATCTTCATGTGGCTCGCCAGCCAACACCGTCTCTGGACTTCTGACCGTCGAGCTCGAAACAGCCTCCAAGATACGGCGTCCACCTGTTACACATGCTTGCAAGATGAGGACAACCCCGATCACATCCTCGCTCATTGTGGTTATGCCAGAGAGGTGTGGCACTCCTATTTCAACGAGTGGAGACTCAACATACAAATCCCATCCACTGATGCCACCTTCTTACAATGGTGGCTCGACCAAAGGAGACAATTCAATGGCAAGCTCAGAAGAGTATTTGGTTCCATCACGATCCTAATTGCTTGGGCCCTTTGGAAGCAGCGCAATGCGTGTGTGTTCAACAATGTTTCGAGACAAAGATCGGCTGCACAACTTAAAACAGAGATCCTAGATGAGATAGATGACTGGAGGAAGGCCGATTTAGGCGGAGTTGGTGCTTTAGACCCTTTCGCAAGAGAGTAGTCATAGTTTCTAGGGAGCTGGCGCTGAGTGGGTTCCCCCTACGAGTTGTCCGCACCTCGTTAGGGATCTTGTACATATTTTTCTGCCTTCTATAAAAATATGGTATGCCATTGGCATACTCTTGAAGAAAAAAAAGATAACATAATCACAATGCTAACTGTCATAAATGCAACTACATCCCCCGCAAAATGAAAATAAAAATGCATCACCTACATTTACAGTAAAACAGAAGGAAAATGCAGAATACATGACCTAGCTTAGCACCAAGCACATACTAACATTTCTAGTTATGCATATAAAAATGAGTATTTTCTTGGTCAGCAGATCACAAAAAGGACACAAACGGTAGGTTCCATCTAGTCAGGGGGTTAGGTTAGGGACACCATGTGGATGAGGCAATCTTAATTCTCGGCCACACCAAGATTGTTTGGTGCTCGGCAGCACTAATGCCCAATATATTACCTAACCGAGCCATCCAAATGCTACATACAGTTAATCCTCCTGTAGACTGAACCCAGTCCATGACCAGCCCCATGGATGAAGCTCATCTTGGCATGCCGTCGACGACGGCCTTCTTCCCGCTGGCAGGGCTCCACAAGTTCATGGCCATCTTCCTCGTGTTCCTCTCGTGGATCTTGGTCCACTGGTGGAGCCTGAGGAAGCAGAAGGGGCCGAGGTCATGGCCGGTCGTCGGCGCCACGCTGGAGCAGCTGAGGAACTACTACCGGATGCACGACTGGCTCGTGGAGTACCTGTCCAAGCACAGGACGGTCACCGTCGACATGCCCTTCACCTCCTACACCTACATCGCCGACCCGGTGAACGTCGAGCATGTGCTCAAGACCAACTTCAACAATTACCCCAAGGTGAAACAATCCTCGAGATGTCAGTAAAGGTTCAGTATAATCGGTACTGACAGTGTTACAAATGTCTGAAATCTGAAATTGTATGTGTAGGGGGAGGTGTACAGGTCCTACATGGACGTGCTGCTCGGCGACGGCATATTCAACGCCGACGGCGAGCTCTGGAGGAAGCAGAGGAAGACGGCGAGCTTCGAGTTCGCTTCCAAGAACCTGAGGGACTTCAGCACGATCGTGTTCAGGGAGTACTCCCTGAAGCTGTCCAGCATACTGAGCCAGGCTTGCAAGGCCGGCAAAGTCGTGGACATGCAGGTAACTGAACTCATTCCCTTGATCATCTGAACATCAATTTCTTGGACAAAATTTCAAGATTCTGACGCGAGCGAGCGAATTCAGGAGCTGTACATGAGGATGACGCTGGACTCGATCTGCAAGGTCGGGTTCGGGGTGGAGATCGGCACGCTGTCGCCGGAGCTCCCGGAGAACAGCTTCGCGCAGGCCTTCGACGCCGCCAACATCATCGTGACGCTGCGGTTCATCGACCCGCTGTGGCGCGTGAAGAAGTTCCTGCACGTCGGCTCGGAGGCGCTGCTGGAGCAGAGCATCAAGCTCGTCGACGAGTTCACCTACAGCGTCATCCGCCGGCGCAAGGCCGAGATCGTGCAGGCCCGGGCCAGCGGCAAGCAGGAGAAGGTGCGTACGTGATCATCGTCATTCGTCAAGCTCCGGATCGCTGGTTTGTGCAGGTGCCATTGATCACTGACACATTAACTTCGTGCGCAGATCAAGCACGACATACTGTCGCGGTTCATCGAGCTGGGCGAGGCCGGCGGTGACGACGGCGGCAGCCTGTTCGGGGACGACAAGGGCCTCCGCGACGTGGTGCTCAACTTCGTGATCGCCGGGCGGGACACCACGGCCACGACGCTGTCCTGGTTCACCTACATGGCCATGACGCACCCGGCCGTGGCCGAGAAGCTCCGCCGCGAGCTGGCCGCCTTCGAGGCGGACCGCGCCCGCGAGGAGGGCGTCGCTCTGGTCCCATGCAGCGACGGCGAGGGCTCCGACGAGGCCTTCGCCGCCCGCGTGGCGCAGTTCGCGGGCCTCCTGAGCTACGACGGGCTCGGGAAGCTGGTGTACCTCCACGCGTGCGTGACGGAGACCCTCCGCCTGTACCCGGCGGTGCCGCAGGACCCCAAGGGCATTGCGGAGGACGACGTGCTCCCGGACGGCACCAAGGTGCGCGCCGGCGGGATGGTGACGTACGTGCCCTACTCCATGGGGCGGATGGAGTACAACTGGGGCCCCGACGCCGCCAGCTTCCGGCCGGAGCGGTGGATCGGCGACGACGGCGCCTTCCGCAACGCGTCGCCGTTCAAGTTCACGGCGTTCCAGGCGGGGCCGCGGATCTGCCTGGGCAAGGACTCGGCGTACCTGCAGATGAAGATGGCGCTGGCCATCCTGTGCAGGTTCTTCAGGTTCGAGCTCGTGGAGGGACACCCCGTCAAGTACCGCATGATGACCATCCTCTCCATGGCGCACGGCCTCAAGGTCCGCGTCTCCAGGGCGCCGCTCGCCTGATCTTGACCTGGTTCCGGCGACGGTGGTGGACGCTCCGGTGGCTGGCTGGCCGGACGGCCGGCGTGTTATGACAGGCTCGGTTTTAACTTAGCTACTGTGATAAACTCGTACGTATATGTAGGCAGAGTGGAGAGGGTGTTGATCGATTCGCCATGGACGTTGCTCGTCCGTTGTTACCATCGTACCATGTTTGTATTGCTTCTAGATCATTATAGTTCGTGTTTGTTCTTGAACCTAAGTATTTAATTGCACATTTCAAAAATGACAAATGGATGCAATTGTCTTTTTTGGGTGTTTTCTAAGGGTAGTATTTTCATAGATTTATTTTCTCGACCAAACCCTAGCCTTTGATCCCTCTCACCCTCGCCAGGGTGCTGCTCGTGGGGAGCTCGATATGGAGGAGCTGGTGGACTGCTGCAGGACAACGACGATGATGAGTGGTCGGATTGCGGTTGTCGACAGGTGATGCTCGATGGCGGCGCTGGTGAAGGCGACGGTGGTCGGAGGGTCACATATCCAGCACGGCGATCTTCAACAGTGGCCCCTCTTGACCAGGTCATTGGGAGAAGAGGGGCGTTGATGCATGGTCCTGGATGGCGGCGAGCTCGACATCATACCTGGACCTATCATGCAACGACATGTGTTTTTATTTTCAAGTTTACTTTAGCGAGTCCTAGTTTAGGAATAATGTTCCCTCGTTTTCGTTGGTGTGCTTATCGCCGACGGAGGACATGTGGAGCCGTGTCTTCGATTTGTCTTCCGGAACCCGGCCTGTTTACGTGTTTTGGTGGATCCATCTGAATTCGGGTGGCTTCCATAGTCTACGGAGTTTCTACGCCTTCATTAGCATTTTCTCTGCCGGGACAGCGATTTGCTTCACAGATCGCGGTTGCCGACATCTTCAAGTCTAGATTGACGACTTCCCAGCCGCTGCTTCTACAAACTCATGAGTTTTAAAAAGTTTGCTTCTTTAAGGTGAAAGCCCAGAGCGGCATCAAGCTATGCTCACAACGGGTTGCCAGTGGATGCAGGAGAAAGACTTTGGCATACGAAAGGATTTGAATGTAATTTTATTTTGTGTGAGCGTGTTTGGAAGGACCTGTAATACTTAATGTTTGGCTTTGGGCTCTTTCAAGAGAAAAAAAAATGAAATTAGGCCATCTTAACCTTTTTTCGGAAAAGGCCTAAGGCCATATATTAAGAATCATAGGACCTTACAAGCACAACCATGCCGAAAAGGAAAATTACAATCAAAGCTTTAGGATCTTAGCTTTGATTCACATGATTCCATAAATACATGAATAAGGAAAACATACCACACTACAATGTCATGCCCAGTTGATTCAGATTGTGTTTGCACCAAACTTTGTTTGGTTGAATAGTAAGAAAATACAAAAGAAAATTTTCAGGTGTTAGACTGCATCATATTTTCTCTATAAAACAGTCTTAAGAAATGTTCTAAACAATTTTGCTAAATCGCATCTAGATGTGTAATAAATATTGCACATCTAAGTCCTAGTATATCATTGATCTTACACGGAGATTCATGTGGGTATTTTCTTTTTCTTTTTCTTTTTTTATGCTTGATTAAGTCACTTTTTTAAATGGAAATTAAGTCACTGTGCAATAACTATGACACTCTATATGTGCTCTAGACACACCTAACTTTCATTAGAATTCAGTTCTACAAATCAACTGTGTTTCTCGTCCTTCTATAAAAATATGCCGGGGTGCTCGTCCCTCTAATCTCGTTTTTTTTACAGATCATATATATATTTTTGAATTGTTTGAATTGCTTAGCATATGTGTCATGTGGTTTTGTACATGTTAAGAATAAAGCGACGTCATTAGCGCCAAGAGTCATTACGTGTGTTCAAAGCGCCGTACGGACGCGAACGTCCGTACGGACGTCTTCTCGCGCCACAGGCGCCTGTTGTAAACGGACGCCTCTCCGGAGGCGCCCCAAATCCTTGTATAAATAGGGCTTTGCCCAGAATCAATAGAACACAAGTTTTCCATCAAATCTTTACACGTTATCAGCCACGCTAGCCTCGACCAACAGAGCACGAACAAGAAGAGACGAGAAGGTGAGATGGCAGGGATGAACCTGCATAGAATCGCCTCTGCCCTTGTTCGATTCATTGGACGGGAGATCCGTTGATCTGCCAGACGCCACAGTGCTGGTGCTCCTCGCCATTGGGGCCCAGGCAACGGCCGCCGTGGTCGCCGTGGTCACCGTGGTCGTCAGGATCACCCTGGCCCCGCCGCCGCAGAGCAGACAGGACCAAGCAACCCATCTGCCGCCGTCCACCATGCCTACCAGGCACCCCCGATGCCGGCCTTCGTCGCTCTGCCAATGGACTGGGCTTCCGCCGAGGCTGCAGCCCCGTTCCTGGGCGAGGAGGAGTTCTTCGACGCCGCCCAGGCCCCGCCACCGCCGGGGGTCTTCTTCGGCAATGGCATGGACGCAGGCGTGGCCTTCTGTCCGGTGCACGGATACGGCCCTTGCCCTGCCCGCGATTTCTGCCCCGTGCATGGGTACGGGCCGTGCCCTCCACCGCCGGCCACTCCACCACCGGAACCGGAGGTCATCGACGAGCCGCTCGCCTACCTGGACCTCCCAACACCGACGCACGCCGACGAAGACGAGGAGCACTTCGCCCCTCCAGGCTATGGCCCTGTGCCCGCCATGATGGAGTGGGAGGTGACGCCGAACGAAGAGGAGAAGCAGTGGCTCAACTCCGTTGTGAAGCCGGAGCCAACCACGCCGGCGGAGACCGACGAACCCAGCGCCCCCATCCCCGACCTCAACACTGCCACCGGCGTGAAGATCGAGGAAGCGGCGTCGTCTTCCAAGGCCCCAACATCTCCGCCGCCTCCGCGCCCCGCAAGCCCGCGAACGCCTCCACCGGCGGCTCGCCGGATCCTTCGCCGTTTCGCGGCGGCGCTGGAGCAGTACCGCCCCGGCCTCTGCGTCGGCTCCTGGGCCCCTGCAGGCCTCCACCTCCCCGGCTACGCTGCGGGGGGGGCGTCCTCCTCCTGAAGATCGCCGGCGCTGGGCGCCATCGGCGGCGGCCGGCGGGATCCCATGGAGGTGGCGGTGGAATGGGGGGAATTGACCCCAACCGCCCCACCTCCCGTCCCCCATATCCGCTCGATGTCTCCATCAGCGGCGCCGCCATGGGCCTGGGCCGAAAGGCCTCGTGGGCTGTGGCCCATGTTGCAACGACCAGAAAAAAAAACCCAACGGGTTATAGGCTAGATTGCAGAAAAATCCTTATATTATCGGGATTTCGTGCATTAGTCCAACTACTAGTACTAATTTAGTGCTTGTCATGTTTTAGCCCCGTAAATTTGGGAATTCGCAGATAGGTTCAACTACTAGTGCTTGTCATGTTTTAGCCCCGTAAATTTGGGAATTCGCAGATAGGTTCAACTACTAGTGCTATAATTAAGTACTTGTCATGTTTTAGACCTTGCATCTCGATGTGATTATATATTGTACTCAATTAAATTGTGTATTGATGTTTAGACCATATTATTTCTATAAATCATTATATGTTCAATGTGTTTGCAATTTGCAATCCCTATAACATGTACAAATGGTACAATAATATTATTTTGCAATTGAAAATCATTTATTCTTGCAACTCAAATATTAATTCGCCATCAATTAAGTCCAAAAATGCCTATGTAGCACAAAAATAGACTTAATTCGAATAGAATTAATATGCAAATATTTATATAATCTAAAAAAAGTTCATAACAATTGCAAAATTTATTACAACATGACCATGATGATTTTAATTTACATATAAGTAAATTGATCGATTATCTGGTTCTCAATCTTGTAGGACAAAATGACCGTCAAAGAATTTGAAGAGCTTGCGCTCGACGGACACAACTATCCTACATGGGCTATGGATGTTAAAATCAGTCTTTCATCCCGTGGAATTGCAGCTGCACTCATACCTCCTGCAGACCCTCCCCAAGAGGGAATTGCACAATTAACCGAACAACAACAATATGTTGCTTTATACATAATAAGGCACCATATCCATCCAGATCTGAAATCTGAATATTTGATGGAGGAATCTCCAAGCAATATGTGGCAATCACTTAAGACTAGATATGAACAGCAAAAGGCAGTTATACTTCCTGAAGCTAGTCATGAGTGGACCCATTTAAGACTCCAAGATTTCAAATCGATCGGAGCTTATAATCATGAGGTTCATAAAATTTGTTCAAAGTTGCGGTTTTGCGAGAAGGAGCCTACAGAAGCAGATAGGATAGAAAAGACTCTATCCACTATGCTCCCAGTTGACAGGATCCTACAACAACAATATCGTGCCCGCAATTATACAGTTTACTCTGAACTTATACATGTGCTCCTCCAGGCTGAGAAACACGATGAGCTTTTGCTAAAGAATAGTAATCAATGCCTAGTTGGGGCCGCTCCTCTGCCTGAAGTACATGCAAATTTTCAGAAAAATACCAAGTTCAATGGTTCTTTCAAAGGCCAAAACAAGAACTTCAAGGATAAGAGCAACCACAACAAGAAAAACAAGCCACAAAATTCAGACAAGGGGAAGGGCATAACAAAGAACAAGTTTGATAAAACTAAACTTTGCCAGAAATGTGGATGCTACAAGCATGTCACCAAAAAATGCCGCACCCCAAGACATCTGATAAACCTCTACCTGCAATCCATGGGACGTAACAAACCTGCCCAAGGAGCAAGATATGAAGCTCACTTCAATCTTCAACCTGATAACAACAAGAAAGCTGGTTGTTCGCAAGATGTTCGAGGAGCACCAAGTAACAACAAGGAATTCCATATATCGCAGGACTCCATGGACACGGAGAATATGATGACCGAATACGCCGCCGACATGTTCGGGGACTTTGACTAGTCAATTGACTCCATTTAGATATTTTATTTGTTTACATCCATCAGATTGTTGTAATAAAAACATATTATTATTGTTATTGTCATCATTCTATATTGTAAAAACACAATATATATTGTATCAGCACTTTGATATCAATAAAATTTGTATGTATTCTATATATCCAATAAAGTGTTTTTCATTAAACTGAAAATTCCACATTTTTAATATATAGATTTCTACGGGAGTCAATCCAATGGAGGAGGAAATGTGCCTTGTGGACAGTGGCACCACAAACTCTATACTTAGGGAAATAAAGTATTTCCAAACTCTTACAAAATTGAATGGAGATATTTTAACAATCGCTGGACGCGATGCGGTAATTGTTGGCAAAGGACGTGCCATATTTACCCTCCCTATGGGTACACAAATTGTAATTGAGGATGATTTATTGTATCCCGATTCAACTCGTACCCTCATAGGTTATAGAGATATCCGCAAAAATGGTTTCCACATTGAAACTTATGAAGATAACAAAGAGGAATATCTCCTCTTTACCAAAGACAACGGATATGGAAAACATATATTTGAGAAAATTCCCTCTTTATCATCAGGATTGTACTACACGTACATAAAACCCGTAGAGCACTTTGCGTATAAGGTAATTTTTCAGAATGTAAATGCATTCCAAACTTGGCATGATCGCCTTGGTCATCCTGGTATAGGGATGATGAGGAAAATTATCTGCAATTCCAATGGACATGACTTAAATGAAGCTAAATTCCCACAATCTTCAGATTTTATGTGCACTGCATGTGCTACTGGGAAACTCATTTTAAGACCATCATATCTTAAAATTCAAGCAGAACCACTACAATTCCTTGAACGAATTCAAGGTGATATTTGTGGTCCGATCCAACCATTGTCTGGACCTTTTATGTATTTCATGGTTCTAATAGATGCATCTACACGATGGTCTCACGTGTGTTTACTATCTACATGAAACCATGCATTTGCCAAAATAACGAGACAAGTTATCAAATTGCAAGCTCATTATCCTGAGAATCGAATTAAATCAATTCGAATGGACAACGCTGCTGAGTTCTCTTCACATGCTTTCAATGATTATTGCATGGCATTAGGCATTGAAGTTCAGCACTCTGTCCCATATGTCCACACTCAAAATGGATTGGCCGAATCTCTAATTAAGAGAATTAAGCTCATTGCACGACCCTTACTAATGAATTGCAATTTACCAACTTCTTGTTGGGGTCACGCAGTTTTACACGCTGCTGACTTAATCCAATTGCGACCAACTGCATATCACAACACTTCCCCTCTGCAATTAGTACGTGGAAACCTACCAAATATTTCCCATCTGCGTAAATTCGGATGCGCCACATATGTGCCAATCTCACTACCGCAGCGTACATCCATGGGCCCACACAGAAAATTGGGGATCTATGTGGGGTACAAATCACCGTCGATAATCAAGTACCTTGAACCCCTCACAGGGGATCTGTTCACAGCCCGTCACGCTGACTGCATCTTCAATGAGGACCATTTCCCGGCATTAGGGGGAGACATCAAGTACCAAAAAGAATGCCCGGAAATCGATTGGAATGCCCAAGGCATTTCTTCCTCTGATCCACGTACTCAAGAAACTGAACTTCAAGTTCGGAAAATAACTAATTTGCAACACATTGCAAATAACCTGCCAGATTCATTTACTGACTATAAAGGTGTTACCAAATCCTACAATCCTGCTAAAAATGCGCCCGAAAGAGTGGAGGTACCAACAAAAACTACTCAACCCCCTGTTGAAAGGAAGAGGGGGAGAAGTACGGCCACAGAACAGGATTCAGCTCCTCACAAGCAACAAAGGAAACAGAGAAAGAAACTCTCTGAACCAGTAAATGTAAACCAACCTAGCGTTGATAATCATCAAATGGGTAATATACACCCAGTGGAAGAACAACCTCCACAACCCAGCTCAGTTGTGCACAAACTAACTGGAACATTGGAACACCCAGACTCAATCGTATTGGGAAATCATGAAGAGTCACTAAGGGTGCAGGAAATTTCTATCAACTACGTTGATTCTAGAGAATCATTTAACCGTAAGACTACGACTGTCGACATATATTTTGCTGAAAAGATTGCAGATACCCTTCTCACTGATCATGATCCAAAGACCATGGCAGAGTGCAAGAAACGCTCCGACTGGCCTAAATGGAAGGATGCAATCCAAGCAGAATTAGCCTCGCTCAATAAACGAAAGGTATTCATTGAAGCAATACCTACACCTCCCAGAGTTTTCCCCGTGGGATTCAAATGGGTTTTTGTTCGTAAAAGAAACGAGAACAACGAGGTGGTGAGATATAAAGCAAGGCTCGTAGCACAAGGTTTCACGCAGAAACCCGGCATTGATTTCACTGAAACATATTCTCCAGTAATGAGTGCAACCACTTTCCGATATCTTATATCTTTGGCAGTGCAAAATTGTCTATCTATGCAGTTGATGGACGTAGTGACCGCTTACCTTTACGGTTCACTTGATTCGGACATATACATGAAGGTTCCTGATTGTAAGTGCATCTAGTGCCCCTTAGTGATTTTGGTGTATTGAAGACTTATAGGTTAAGCATCTGATGTGTTTATGAGTGTACACATGTCTATAAGTCTAAGAGGAGTTTGATATTTACAGTAAAAGTCGGCCCCTAAAAATGAAGTTCTTCGACTGAAGACTTTGATATTCTGAAGACTTTCTGAAGACTTTGAAAGTGAAGAAATTGGTGTGACCTTGAAGACATGGTATTCGTTCGAGGAACGTGAAGCGTGAAGATTTGTTTTCGTAGTTTCATTTTTCTCTTTCTTGAGTTTAGGAAACACCGTACTGTTAAAGGGGGTCGAGGAAATACTAAGGAGAAAATTTCCATGTGATGCTCAACTCAAATCCTACACCTACCAATCCCTTCGAGTTAAGCCATTGGAAATCTCATACAGTTCAGTCAATTTCTTCAGTGACAGAGACGCAGTTCTTCTGGTCACTGAGGACTTTGCTCTGACTGAGGAGTTAGGAATTCGCCAGTGCGAATTGCCTACACAGTGAGGAACATGATAGCCCTGAGGAATTTGTACTCCAAATTTCCGACCGTTGCTGTGCCACGCGCCAGCTGTCCTAAAATATCTTGTCCACCTAACGGTCATATCATTGAAGGGCATTTATGTCTTATCATGTCGGGCTGCTCCCTAGGCTATAAATAGCCGCCCCCTTCAACCACTAGCTGGTTGGCTGCTCCGCGTGAACTTGACACTTGTCATTTGAGAGCAACCCATCCTCCGAGGACTTTGAGCGAAAATCATCAAGTGAGGGAAATCCAAACCCAAACCCAGAACACCTACAAACCCAAAGTGATTGAGCATCACTGAAGAAATTGATCCTGCGTGGATCCGACGCTTGTTACCTTTGAAGACTGTGCTTCTTCCAGACGGTTAGGCGTCAAGGTCTAGAGCATCCAAGAGGAATTGTGGATCGCCGAGTGACCAAGTCTGTGAAGGTTTGGAAGTCACCTGAAGACTTACCACGAGTGAATGGACGAGGACTGTGTGTCCTTAGTTCAAGGAGAATACGGTGAGGACTTGGTGTCCCGAGCTGCGTGCTCAGGACTGGGTGTCCGGGACTGTGTGTCCTCGAGTTTAAATACTCAGCCGCTCCAACCAGACGTACAACTGAGACAACAGTTGGAACTGGTCTACCAAATCATTGTCTTCACCAAGCTTACTGGTTCCATTTCCTCAACACCTTCATTTCCCCATTACTGTGTTGTCTGTTTGTTCATATCTGTGTTTGAAGACTTTGACTGAAGACTTTCACAAATTCCTCAGTTCAATTTCTTCAGTCTGTTTGTGTTCATCTAGAGTTATCCTGTGCCTACGCTTTATGTACTCTGTGTTTGTCTTCATTTCATCATGATGACCATGCATGTAATCTGTTATGTTTACTTCTGAGTACTTATTCCGCTGCAAGTATTTCTTCGCTAAGGAATTTCCTCACGAGCAAATTCCTCAGTGATGAATTTCATAAAAATCGCCTATTCACCCCCCCCTCTAGTCGATATAACGCGCTTTCAATTGGTATCAGAGCAAGGTACTCCCTTGTTCTGTGTGATTTTGGTTTAACCGCCTGGAGTTTTAGTTATGTCGACCGCAGGTATGATCAAGGTCTGTGCTGGGTGTCCTACCTTTGATGGGACGGACTACCCCTACTGGAAGAACAAGATGCGCATGCATCTTGAGGCAATTGATAACGATCTCTGGTATGTTGTGGAAAATGGTGTTCCCTCTGTCTCACCCTCACTGAACGCTACTGATGTGAAGAGATTCAAGCAACTTGATTCCCAAGCAAAGAATATCATATGTGGCCATCTGAGCAAAGGACAGTATGGTAGAGTGAGTGCTTTGGAAACTGCTAAGCTTATCTGGGATAGGCTGTCCAAAGTCAATGAAGGAGTTTCAACTCAGCGTGATTCTCGAGTTGATGTTCTTCGCAATCTCTTCAACCGCTTCAAAAGACTCGACAATGAAAATGTTCAGCAAACCTTCGATCGCCTCACTGACATCTCAAATGAGCTTCAAGCACTTGGTGCCACTGACATCACCGACCATGAGGTGGTGAAGAAATTGCTGAGATCGCTTGATTCCTCATTTGACACTCTGGCACTGATGATTCAAGAGCGTGCTGATTACAAGTCACTTGACCCCGCTGATATCCTCGAGAGGCTAAACACTCATGAGTTCCAGCTTGCTGAGAAGAGAGATCTCTACGGTTCGAGCTATGGCAGATCACGTGCACTGAAGGCCAAGGTAGTATCTGAGTCCGAAGATGAAGACTCTGATAGCAGCCTTGGTGATCCTGAAGAACTAAGTCATGATCTGGCACTGCTTGTGAAGAAATTCCAGAAGTTCTCAAGACGTGGTCGTTTTGGAAAATCCTCAAGAAGCAATGATTCCTCAACCAGTGACTATAATAAGAGGCTTTGTCACAAGTGCAAGAAACCAGGACATTACATTCAAGATTGTCCTCAGTGGGAAAAGGAATCAAAGAAGAAGAAATACAAGGATTACAGTTCTGATGATGCAAAGAAAAAGAAGAAATCCTCAAAATCTTCATCATCAAAATCCTCGAAGTCCTCGTCTCACAAGAAGAGCAGCTCCAAGAAGGCTCGGGCATTCATTGGCAAGGAAATGGACTCTGAGGCTGAATCTGAAGAAAATGAGGAAGAGGAACAATCTGAAGACTCTGAGTCTGGTGTGGCGAGCCTAGCCCTCGCTACTGCATTCGTCAGCAAATCCATCTTCAACGCTGAAGAAAGTGATCTCACCAACAAGGCTGACGAAGGCAGTGATGACTACGCTCCCACCTATTGCTTCATGGCAAAGGGTGCCAAGGTACTCAAATACGCCTCCTCTGAATCTAGTGATGATGAATCTGATGAAAATCTTAAGCCTAGCTACTCTAAACTTGCTAAGATTGCTGTGCAACAACACAAGGCTTTTGAAAAGGTTCAAAACATGCTAGACAGAAGTGATGATATGTTGGGTGAAGAAATGGATCGCACTAAGGCCTTGACTGAAAATCTTCAGAGACTTCAGACTAAGCTTGAAAACCTTCAAAATCATCATAACACTCTCTTATCTGATCATGAGAAGCTTTCTTATGAATATCTTCAAAAGAAGCAAGATCTTGAGAAGCTAAGAGTGAGTTATGAAGATCTTCAGAAGGAGCGCGATTCATTACTTGCTCAACAAATCAGCGCTGCTCAGGAAGAATTTGTTCCTCCATGTTTAAAATGCATTGAACGAGAATCTGCCAATTCTTCACCTGAATGTTCAAATGCTTCAAATGTTACAAATTCTTCACCTATCTCTGCTATCACTAATTCCTCATCTGAGGACATTGCTAGTATCACTGACGATGCAGGGCTGAAGGAATTGTACATGACAGGCATGTACAAAAGCCTCAAAGGGCATCAGGCTCTTTGTGATGTGCTTAAAAAGCAGATCCTCAACAGGAACCCTAGGAAAGAGGGTATTGCCTTTGAGAGGAAACTCAATGCGGATGGTACTTATTGGAAGCCTGAGCAGTACCCCAAAACCTCATGGGTTGCTGCAAAGGGACCTCCAGTTGATCCATCTGATTTATCTGGCTATACATGTGAATCTTCTCATTCTTCTGATGAGTCATTTGACTACAACTATAAACTGTTCAAAAATCATAATGGTGAAGTATTTGCTAGATATGTTGGCACTAACTGCAGGAACGGTTCCCCTATGAAGAAAATCTGGGTTCCCAAAAGCTGCCTTGAAAGTCTTCAGGTGAATGTCCTCATGACACCACCTGTGAAGAAAAGGAACCCCAGATCTAATTCTTCATATGGACCAAATTCTTCATATGGATCCAAGTCCTCATACCGACCAAATTCCTCAAGAGGATCAAATTCCTCACATGGATCAAAGTCCTCATATGAACATCATCGTGCTAACAACTCTGTTTCGCAGGGAAGAGCCAAGGGCTATGAATATGAGCATTATTCTTCAAATTATTATGTTCATAAGTCCTCGAAGAATTTCTCTGCTTATTCATATGCTTATCCTAACCCCTCTTATGTGAAACGAAATGGTTTGGCTGCTTTGCCACCATTCTCATATGGAGCTCGCAGAGTGATGAACTCTTTGCCACCCCTTCAGATGTGGGTGGTGAAGAAAAAGAACTAATCTCTTCTGCAGGGTCAGGTCTCCAGACGTGCTGTAACGTCTGAAGAATTTGCTGGGGACCTGACAAAAATGCCTGAAAGGACGCAGGCTAACCATGATGAAATGAACTTTCATTTCACACGTCCTCCCTCTGTTTTATCAGTTCCACTGCTTGATGAAATTGATCTGATGAATCGTGATGTCATATTCTTCACTACTGAAGTATATGAGGTTCGTAAGTTGCACTAATTCATCTACAGGATGATCAACCCAAAGCCACTGAATGGGTACTTGATAGTGGATGTACAAATCACATGACCGGTGACAAGAATCTGTTAATGGATGCTCCCTTATCAGCATCACACATGAAGCATATCATCTTCGCTGATAAAAGCAAAAGTCAGGTATTGGGTCTAGGTAAGGTTGCTATCACAAAGGATCGACACATGGACAAAGTCATGCTTGTTGAGTCCTTAGGATACAATCTTATGTTTGTCTCAATGCTTTGTGATCTAGATATGGTTGTTGTCTTCGGCAAGTATCGTTGTGTTGTGATTATGGAATCTGACAAATCCAAAGTCTTCGAAGGCTTTAGGAGAGGAGACTTGTATATTGTTGATTTCTCTGCAGATTCACAACCTGCCGTGTGCCTACTTGCAAAAACTTCAGAAGGATGGCTATGGCATCGACGACTTGGTCATGTAGGCATGAGGAATCTGCACACGCTTGCGAAGAAGAAGCATGTCATTGGCATTGAGAATGTCAAATTCCTCAAGGATCACTTATGCGGTGCCTGTGAAGCTGGAAAGATGACCAAGGCCAAGCATCCAGCGAAGACTATCATGACCACCACTCGTCCATTCGAATTGCTTCACATGGATCTCTTCGGTCCTAACCATTATTCCTCTATCTCTAATGAAGCATCTCAATATGGTTTTGTTATTGTTGATTATTACTCTCGTTACACATGGGTGCACCTTGTCTCTTACAAAACTGAAGTGCAGGAAGTCTTCAAACGATTTTCCTCGAGGGCTTCAACTAACTTTGGTGTGAAGATCAAGCACATCAGAAGTGACAATGGCACTGAGTTCAAGAATTCGGGTCTCAATGACTATCTTGATGAACTTGGTATTACTCATGAGTTATCTGCTCCTTATACTCCTCAACAGAATGGCGTCGTGGAGCGCAAGAATAGGACTCTTGCTGAGATGGCTCGCACTATGCTCGATGAGTACAAAATCCCTCGTCGTTTCTGGGTTGATGCAATTGATACTGCGCGCCATATCATCAACAGAGTGTATCTTCACAAATTCTTCAAGAAGACTGCCTATGAACTCCTCACTGACAAGAAACCCAATGTGAGTTATTTCAAAGTCTTCGGTGCTAAATGCTGGATTAGAGATCCTCATCACAACTCTAAATTTGCACCGAAAGCACATGAAGGTTTCATGCTTGGTTACGGAAAGGACTCGCACACCTACAGAGTCTTCAACAATGTTCTTCACAAGATTGTTGAAACTGTAGATGTGCGGTTCGATGAAACTAATGGCTCGCAAAGAGAGCACCTACCTTCTGTGTTAGATGAACCAGCACCTGAGGAATCGATCAAGCACAAGGCTACTGAAGATATCATTCCTACTGAAGAATCTGCTAAAGAATTCGTTCCAGAACGTGAAGAACGTCGAACTGATGCACCTGAAGAAAATGCTGAGGAAATTGATGCTGAAGAAAATGCTGATCAAATTCCTCAACGGCAACCAACTCACCCTCGCATTGCAAAAGAAGTGCAAGTGGAGAAGATCATCGATGACATTAGAGCACCAGGTCCTCTCACACGTTCAAAAGCTTCACATCTATCTAACTTTTGTGGGCACTTTGCTTTTGTCTCTATCACAGAGCCCACTAAGGTAGATGAAGCATTTCTGGAGCCTGAGTGGATTCAGGCCATGCAAGAAGAATTACATCAGTTCAAGCTCAACAACGTATGGGAACTGGTCAATCGTCCCGATCCTCGCAAGCATAACATCATTGGTACAAAGTGGATCTACCGCAACAAGCAAGATGAAAATGGTGTTGTGGTGAGGAATAAGGCACGACTAGTAGCTCAAGGCTACACACAGGTTGAAGGAATTGATTTTGATGAAACTTTTGCACCTGTTGCTAGACTTGAAGCTATTCGCATATTACTTGCTTATGCTAACCATCATGATATCATCTTATACCAAATGGATGTGAAAAGTGCATTCCTCAATGGTAAGATTGAGAAAGAAGTATATGTTGCTCAACCACCAGGTTTTGAAGATCCTAAACATCCTGACAAAGTCTTCAGACTTAACAAGGCCCTCTATGGCCTCAAGCAGGCCCCACGGGCGTGGTATGACACATTGAAGGAATTCTTCATGAAGAAAGGCTTCACACCCGGTTCACTCGATCCCACTCTTTTTACTAAATCATATGATGGTGAACTGTTTGTGTGCCAAATATATGTTGATGATATCATCTTTGGCTGTACTAACCAACGTTATAGTGATGAATTTGCCTATATGATGAGTGAAGAATATCAAATGTCTATGATGGGAGAATTGAAATTCTTTTTAGGTCTACAAATTCGTCAACAGCACAATGGGATATTCATATCTCAGGAGAAATACCTCAAGGATGTCCTGAAGAAATTCGGCATGCAAGATTGCAAAGGTCTCAAAATTCCTATGCCCACAAATGGTCATCTATGCACTGATGAAAATGGTACTGACTTCGATCACAAGGTATACCGCTCCATGATTGGCTCTTTATTGTACTTATGTGCATCTAGGCCAGATATAATGCTTAGTGTTTGCATGTGTGCACGATTTCAAGCTGCACCGAAGGAATCACACCATATGGCTGTGAAGCATATTCTTCGATATCTAGCTCACACACCAACACTAGGATTATGGTACCCCAAGGGCTCAGACTTTGACCTCATTGGATATTCTGATTCTGACTATGTTGGTGACCGTGTGGATCGCAAGTCAACATCTGGTACTTGTCATTTCCTCGGACGATCCTTGGTCTGTTGGTCCTCGAAGAAACAGAACTGCGTATCACTGTCTACTGCTGAAGCTGAGTACATTGCTGCTGGTTCTTGCTGTGCTCAACTACTATGGATGAAGCAAACACTCAAGGACTATGGAGTCAACGTGAAGAATGTGCCTCTCCTCTGTGACAATGAGAGTGCCATCAAGATTGCTCACAACCCAGTTCAGCACTCTAAGACAAAGCACATTCAGATTCGTCATCATTTTCTTCGCGATCATGTGTTGAAGGGCGACATTTCTATTGAGCATGTGAAGACTGAAGAACAACTAGCCGATATCTTCACTAAGCCCTTGGATGAGAAGAGATTTAGCAAGTTGCGGTGTGAGCTAAATATCTTAGAATCTTCGAATGTACTTTGAAAATGCACTCATCCTAACACTTATGCATAATTGATGACTTAGATGTGCAACACATGAAGAAACGTTTTTCTTCAATCAATGAAGAATAACACTCTAAGTGTGAAGAAATTAATGAAGAATTTGATTCTCAGAACCCTACGACAATTGTACGCGGTGTCTGAAATCATCATTCTTACACGGTGGGTCACGCCACCACAAAAATTTGAAAATCTTCGATTTGAGTTTGCCTCAACTTTTGAAATTCTTCAGTTTTTCAAATTCTTCAAACTTTACAAAGTCTTCACTTGTGCCGTCGTTTTTCTTCATTTGTTATATATATATATATACGAGTTTATGTCCTCTACAGCATTCACTTATAGCTATTTCTTCAAGTTGGAATTTTTTTTCTGCTAAGTGAATGTGATCGGACCCTTCCCCTCTATGCTATACTCAATCCAGTCTATCCACAAATTCTTCATGTGCGTTCTATTTGAAACCCGTTCAAATTCTTCACTGTGTCCTTGTCAGCTGAAGAAATTGCGAACGGAACGTTAAAACTAATCTTATCCAAACCTTCGGTTTTGCCGCGCAATCCGTTCCACTTCCCACGATGGATTATTTTACTCACGCACGATCTTACACGATCTCCACTACACAGTACGTGGGTGACACATATCAAGTGAAGGAGAACGGCCAGGGGCATGTTAGTCCTAAATCTTCGGATGAGCAGTTTTTTCACTGCGGCTATAAATACCCCTCCGTTGCCATCCTCACTTTCTTTACCTCGCTCGAGCTCTCCAAACCCTAGCGCCGTCGCTACTCCATCGTCGCCGGTGAGGAAAAGCTTCACTGCCTCGACCTCATCGCCGACGTACTCGCGCCGACAGCGGAAATCTTCACCTCCGCCGCCGCCGTAGACGCCTTCCTCCGCCAAGTTAGGGCGTGGAAGATCTGCATTGACGAACTTCGCTGTTCCAACTCACAGTTCGTCGTGTTCTTCAATCAGGGTAATTAAAAGCTATTTTTACTGCCCTCTTTGATTCGAAGTTTTTCTACAAAATCTTCAAAGGTGTTTTTATTCTTCAAATCCTCACACACAAAACACCTCACTTGTTCTCTGTTCTTGATTCATTTCCCTAAGTCTAAATTTCTTCAAGATTCCTCAATTGTGTGGATTCTCAATCTATACAACTCTGGAACCTAAGATATATATGGAGCTTAGTGAAATTCCTCAAGACGAATCTGGTCAAAATCCTCAAAACTTGTTCTTTATGAAAAACCCTCTGAGAACGCATATGACCTCTTCAAATTCCTCGCAACTATACTCTGTTCACAGGTACACATGTCCGCTGCTGAATCCTTAGGTTCTCATCAACTTAACTCATTTGCAGCGTTCCTCGAAGAAAAGTTGCATACTTCTTCAGAGAATTCATTGTTCAAATTCCTCATCTGAAGAAAATGGCTGAAGGTAAAAGGCCGCAGAAAGGAGGAAAGAGACCATAGGTCATGACTGCATTTGAAATCCCTGAGGACATTTATGCTGGGTACTGCACACCTACTGAAGAAGATAGAAATCAGCGAAAGGTGCACATACAGAGGATTGAAAGGAGATGGGCAAGAGAATGGAGGGAGTACAGATATGTTACTCCTAAGTATATGAAGAAATTCGCCGTAAATCCTCCATGTCAACGCCCTCCATTGGCACCTGGCCAAGTGGCTGATCCCTCTAGCATCAGAAGAGGTGAGGAATTTCCTCAAGAATGGGCCAAGCGCCAGCGTAAACTGCAAAAGCAAGCAAAAGAAGCAGTGAGGAAATTCAATGAAGAATCTGCTGCTGCTGCTGCCACTGAGGCTTCTGCCAAGCCGAGGAAATCAATGATGAAGAAGCCTGCTCGTAAGCCAAGTGCTTCACCTTCAATGCCCTCACGGCCAAGTTCCTCAGCTGCGCCCTCACGGCCAGAATCTTCAAAATCTTCAAAGCAAATTCCTCATGCTGCTCCTGCTCCCACAAAGTCCTCAGCTCCTGTGCATCTGGCCTCATGCCAAAGGACAACTGGCATCTCTATTGCCTTTGGTGTCTCAGCTAGTTCCTCAGCTGCACCAAAATCCTCAGCTGGACCCTCGTTACTAAAGAAAAAGGTTACCGCTGGACGCGGCACTCGCCCAAGTCCAAAGAAGCAAGTGGTCTTCACTATGCCATCTGATGACGATGAAGCTGATGAAGAAGAACTCGCAGAAATCATCAAAGACCGCCAAGAAAGGGCTGCTAAAGCCAAAGGCACACCTGTGCCCCTGCTTTTGGATCCAAAGGCGATCCTAGACTATATTGATCTATGGCACAAGGATCCCAACACTCCTATGCCTGATTTCAAGCTGACACCTGGCCAAAGTCACATGCTGACTCACTTCATCCAAGAGGAGAAGTGGAAATATGATAGGGCCAGAGAGATCAAGAAATCCCAGTACCGCAAAGAGAAGCTGCTGAAAAAAAACGTTCTCAAAATGAAGCCTGAGGAACTTGTCAAGATGCAGGCTGAGATCAAAGCCCTCAGCGACAACTTTGACTCGTACTATGCTGATTGGCAAGGAGCCAAGGTCAGATTTGTGAGGCTGACTGATACCTTCACCAAGGGTACTGCCTCAAAGCAACAAATTCCTCAAGCTGAAGCATCTGTTCAGCAAACTGAAGAACATGCCAGCACCGCTGATGAAGTTCAGGCTGCTGAAGAAAATGCTAGTTCCAAGGCTGATGACTCTGCTCCAGCCGTTGATGAAATTGCCAGGGTATCCACTGGTGGTGCGCCTGAAGAAAATGAAGAGACCAGGGCAACTGCATCAATTGTGCCTGAAGAAAATGAACCAGATTCCTCAGCTCCACCTGCACCAACTCCAACTCCAATTCTTCCCTCTGCTTTAGATGTGAAGAAAACCAAGGCTGCAGAGCGAGCTGCAGTGAAGAAAAGGAAAGCATCACGTGCTTCAGAATCTTCAGTCCCAAAGAAGATGAAGCACATGACCAGCTCATTTGCCAATCCAATTGATGCTGTTCGTATCTCCTCCATGCCATCAAAGGACCTTGTTCCTTTTGGTGAAGATTATGAGATCCCAAGTGGATCAGATGAAGAAACTCAGTCTGCTGCTTCCTCAGAGCAGATTGATGAAGAAATTGAAGTGGATACAATCCCTTCAACCCCAATAGTCTCATCACCAATACCTCAGTTTGATGCTGAAGAGGCTGGTGTTGAAGAAATTGATGATGAAGATGTGGATATTGGAAGCACAACTCCAGTAATGAATGACGACTTTTGGGAAAGTTTGCATCCCAATTCCCCTCTCTTCACTCCCCTGCAGCAAATTCCTCACTCTTCTTCACCAACCGTAAATTTGGGCTCTGATGCAACTCATCCCACTGCTTCTGTGAATGAAGAAATTCCAGCCACTAGTGCTGAAGAAACTGCTGCTGAAACAGACAAGGTGACTGCACCTGAGGAAAATCCTGAAATTCCTCAGCCTGAAGAACCTGAGCTTGTGATTCCTGAGGTCGTTATGCAAATCACTGACACTCCTCTGCCAAGGCCAAAGGATCCATTCTCACGCAAACAGAAATTCAAGGCTGAAGACTTCTATGGCGAGCATGTATTCTTCACTGAATACAATCCTTATGACTCTGCTCGCATAAGGAAGAGGCGTTTCTGGACCGCCAGCGAAGCGAACTTCTATTCCTCAGTGCTTTACAACAAAGACAAAGTCTTCGACCATGCACATATTCCTCACGTGGATATGGAGTCTATGCCATGCTTCACGCCAGTCCTCAGTGTTCTTCACGACGCTTGGCTACTTAATTTCTGCACTGATATATGCGATTGGAATGAAGAACTCATTCTTCAGTTCTATGCTACACTGCACATCACTGGCAACTCTGAAGATGTCAATTCATGGGTTCTGGACTGGATGACTGAAAATACACATTACAAGGCCCCAGCAACTGAATTGCTTCGCTGCCTTTCTCTTAGTCCGCCCATTGAAGATGCGCGTTGCGTGTATGATGAACCTGAACTGTCAAACCACTATATGCAAGTGCTCATGAAGCCTCTGAAGCCAGGTCAATCACCTCGTACCAAATTCCTCGTCAAGGAATTGCTGTATGTGCCTAGGACTGTCTATCGCATTCTGACGAAGACAATATGTCCCATCAAAGGACACGATTCTTCCGATGAAGAAATTGTTGGCATCATGAAGAATATGCTTTTCAATATCATACATGGCGTTCCCATAAACTTCCATGATTTCTTCATGAGGACTCTAGCCAACATTGCTATGTCACCATTTGAGCTGAAGCCTTATGCACCTTGGATTATGAGATTCATCAGGACCAGGTCTTCACTCAACTACAAGGCTGAAACTCTCAACCACTGCAGCTACTTGCCTCCTATTGAAGTCCTCAAAAGGACATTTTCCTCAGCTGATGAAAAGGGCAAGGCCACTGCTGTGATAGATGAAGGCATTGGATGGTCAATTTCGCAAGGCTGCTTCTTATTCCACCAATGATGACTCTGCCACACATGACTCTGCTGCTAATACTGCCAAGACTAATCCTCAAGCCACTGCACCCGGGGTGATGACTGATCGTGAGTTACTCCTTAGTCTTCATCAAAAGGTTGATCGCAATCACAAATGGGTCAAGCGTCAGTTTGGTTCAATTCTTCACAACATGACTGCCACATATAATGCAGTGAAGAAAAACCATTACTACCTTCATGAAACCTTCAACCGCACCTGGGCTGTTCTGTCTCAAGTATATAGTGCTGAAGATTTAGAGAACATGGGTCTCAAAGAAGAATTTGCCTGGTCGGCACCTCCGTCGAAGAAATTCAAGAAGGTCAAGGTTCCTTCTCTGGTGGCCAGTTCATATTCTTCATCACGCGACACTGATGAAAATGAAGACTTGGACGACACTGCAGCAGGCCCTACTTCAACAACCGACCCCAACAACACTGGCGCTCCTCCATCAACTTGAATTTCTTCAGGGGCGTTAGTCCTCAGTTTCGATCCTTTTGGTCATTTGATGACAAAGGGGGAGAAATCTGAGTTAGTCTTCAAGCGGGTCTATAATAAGGGCATTTTTAAGTTGCAACTCTCGTTCTTCCGAAACTTTTATTGGATCGAGTTGTAATCTTAAACCCTATGGTGCTCGGTGCTCTGATACTTTGATACATGCTTGAGCTCTGATACTTTTGATGCGCTATTCTGCATGCTTATTCCTCATTAATGTTATCGCACGCATGCTGAATTGCATCAGGCACCATATTTCATCATGCATTTCAAATTCTTCATATCATATATCAAATGCGTGTATGAATTACAAGATATAGGGGGAGATCTCCATGATTTAACTCTTCAAGTGTGCACTGCCTCAAAAGCAAATTCCTCACTATGCACAACTTCAGGGGGAGTTCTTCTATATCTTGCAATCAAATTCCTCAATATTAGTTTCTACACTTCATATACTTATCCCCGTTGAAAACTTAACCTATATTGTCATCAATCACCAAAAAGGGGGAGATTGTAAGTGCATCTAGTGCCCCTTAGTGATTTTGGTGTATTGAAGACTTATAGGTTAAGCATCTGATGTGTTTATGAGTGTACACAGGTCTATAAGTCTAAGAGGAGTTTGATATTTACAGTAAAAGTCGACCCCTAAAAATGAAGTTCTTCGACTGAAGACTTTGATATTCTGAAGACTTTTTGAAGACTTTGAAAGTGAAGAAATTGGTGTGACCTTGAAGACATGGTATTCGGTCGAGGAACGTGAAGCGTGAAGATTTGTTTTCGTAGTTTCATTTTTCTCTTTCTTGAGTCATAGGAAACACCGTACTGTTAAAGGGGGTCGAGGAAATACTAAGGAGAAAATTTCCATGTGATGCTCAACTCAAATCCTACACCTACCAATCCCTTCGAGTGAAGCCATTGGAAATCTCATACAGTTCAGTCAATCTCTTCAGTGATAGAGACGCAGTTCTTCTGGTCACTGAGGACTTTGCTCTGACTGAGGAGTTAGGAATTCGCCAGTGCGAATTGCCTACACAGTGAGGAACATGATAGCCCTGAGGAATTTGTACTTCAAATTTCCGACCGTTGTTGTGCCACGCGCCAGCTGTCCTAAAATATCTTGTCCACCTAACGGTCATATCATTGAAGGGCATTTATGTCTTATCATGTCGGGCTGCTCCCTAGGCTATAAATAGCCGCCCCTTCAACCACTAGCTGGTTGGCTGCTCCGCGTGAACTTGACACTTGTCATTTGAGAGCAACCCATCCTCCGAGGACTTTGAGCGAAAATCATCAAGTGAGGGAAATCCAAACCCAAACCCAGAACACCTACAAACCCAAAGTGATTGAGCATCACTGAAGAAATTGATCCTGCGTGGATCCGACGCTTGTTACCTTTGAAGACTGTGCTTCTTCCAGACGGTTAGGCGTCAAGGTCTAGAGCATCCAAGAGGAATTGTGGATCGCCGAGTGACCAAGTCTGTGAAGGTTTGGAAGTCACCTGAAGACTTACCACGAGTGATTGGACGAGGACTGTGTGTCCTTAGTTCAAGGAGAATACGGTGAGGACTTGGTGTCCCGAGCTGCGTGCTCAGGACTGGGTGTCCGGGACTGTGTGTCCTCGAGTTTAAATACTCAGCCGCTCCAACCAGACGTACAACTGAGACAGCAGTTGGAACTGGTCTACCAAATCATTGTCTTCACCAAGCTTACTGGTTCCATTTCCTCAACACCTTCATTTCCCCATTACTGTGTTGTCTATTTGTTCATATCTGTGTTTGAAGACTTTGACTGAAGACTTTCACAAATTCCTCAGTTCAATTTCTTCAGTCTGTTTGTGTTCATCTAGAGTTATCCTGTGCCTACGCTTTATGTACTCTGTGTTTGTCTTCATTTCATCATGATGATCATGCATGTAATCTGTTATGTTTACTTCTGAGTACTTATTCCGCTGCAAGTATTTCTTCGCTAAGGAATTTCCTCACGAGCAGTGAAGAATTTCATAAAAACCGCCTATTCGCCCCCCCTCTAGTCGATATAACGCGCTTTCACTGATGGAGTCCCAATCCCGAATCCAAACGCAAAACGCAACGCATATTGTGTAAAACTAAATAAGTCTTTATACGGCTTAAAACAGTCGGGTCGCATGTGGTACAACCGACTTAGTGAGTTCTTTTTGAAAAAAAGGATACTCCAGTAATGATGATTGCCCATGTGTTTTCACAAAAGTCCACAACTGGATTTTGCATTATTTCTGTGTGTGTTGATGATCTGAACATCATTGGAACCACACAAGATATTGATGAAGCACGCAATCACCTAAAGACGGAATTTGAGATGAAGGATTTGGGTAAAACCAAATTTTGCTTAGGATTACAACTTGAGCACCTTCCCTTTGGTATTTTGGTTCATCAAACCGCCTATATCCAGAAAATATTGGAGAAATTCAATATGGACAAATCCTATCCATCCAAAACTTCTATGGTAGTTCGATCTCTAGACGTAGAGAAATATCAATTTAGACTAATGGATAATGGAGAAGAGATATTAGGACCTGAAGTTCCATATCTCAGTGCCGTTGGAGCACTCATGTATCTTGCAAATTGCACCAGGCCTGATATTGCATTTGCAGTGAATTTACTAGCTAGACATAGCGCAGCTCCTACTAAATGCCATTGGACGGGAGTTAAGAATATCTTTCGATATCTCCAAGGCACAAAGGATCTTGGCCTATTCTATCAATTTCAGAGAAATTTGGACATTGATATGATTGGGTATGCTGATGCTGGCTACTTATCTGACCCCCACAATGCCAGATCACAAACCGGTTTTGTGTTCCTACATGGTGGGACATCCATATCATGGAAGTCTTCCAAACAGACTCTAGTGGCTACATCCACCAATCATTCTGAAATAATCTCTTTATTTGAGGCAACACGTGAATGTGTATGGCTTCGCAGAATGATAAACCACATATAAAAATCATGTGGTAAAGGTTCTATCGAATCTCCAACCATTATCTACGAAGATAATGCAGCTTGTGTTGCTCAAATGCAAACAGGTTACATAAAAAGCAATATCACTAAGCATATTTCTCCTAAATTATTTTTCCCCATCAATTACAAAAGAAAGGGAAGATAAACATTTTGCAAGTCAAATCATGCGATAATCTAGCTGATCTATTCACAAAATCGCTCCCAGCTTCAACATTTGAAAAATATGTTCATGGGATTGGTATGCGACGACTTCGAGATTTGCAAAGATCAGGGGGAGAGCCTCTCTG
This sequence comes from Aegilops umbellulata, assembly GCA_032464435.1. Taxonomy (NCBI): domain Eukaryota; kingdom Viridiplantae; phylum Streptophyta; class Magnoliopsida; order Poales; family Poaceae; genus Aegilops; species Aegilops umbellulata. The sequence continues at coordinate 607,915,433 of CP136057.1, forward strand.
AATCATAACCTGTTCAAACATTATATTGCACTCTTTTTCCCTTTATGAGTTTACTCTCATGGTTCTCATCAAGGTTTTTAATGAGGTAATATCAACATAAAAATATATGTCATACATCCTATTTTCCCCACCGGGGTTTTTAATGAGTGTATACAAGACATATTAATTGTCCTCTAAACTTACCAATGACTTTTATCCTCAAGGTTTTCTCATATAAGTTATCAAAGAGACGATAACATATGTTGTAACGTTTTCTCCTTATTTTTCTTACTGGGTTTTAATGGAGTTTTAACAACATATCAAGTTCTATTCTCCTCATATTTTCCCACAGGGTTTTTTTTGGAGGAGTTATTCAAGATCATATACACTTGTGATTAAGAGCAATATTCTCAAAGTTATACAAGGATGCAAGACGTAGAAGAAGCAGCTTTGTACAAGGGGGAGTGTTAAGAATAAAGCGATGCCATTAGCGCTAAGAGTCATTACGTGTGTCCAAAGCGCCGTACGGACGCGAACGTCCGTACGGACGTCTTCTCGCGCCACAGGCGCCTGTTGTAAACGGACGCCTCTCCGGAGGCGCCCCAAATCCTTGTATAAATAGGGCTTTGCTCAGAATCAATAGAACACAAGTTTTTCATCAAATCTTTACAGTACAAATCATATTATTCACATAAGAATCAAATTTCGCATGTGCCAAAAATAATCTAATCTTGCAGAGGCGAGGGGGGCAATCCTCCTTTTCAAAAAGGAAAAGGAAAAGAAAATATCTAATGTGGAAGTTTTGTATTACCAGCGAGGCATAAGTGTGCTTATGGCCAGTTGCTAGCTCTAGGTGGGAAGTGCACTCGCCGCGCTCTGTCGCAATTTGCCACGCAGACACAACGCAGATGCTGCGGAAGTCCGGCACCCAGCGCCGGCAGCCGGCGCTGTGGCGGCGGTGCCGTAGCCTCCGCCAAATCAAGCAGGTCCACACGCTGCTGGTCCTCCGGGGCTTCCTCTCGGACCCCTCCGCGCTCCGCGAGCTCCTCTTCGCGTCCGCCGTCGCCGTGCGCGGCGCCATCGCCCACGCCTACCACGTGTTCGACCAAATCCCGCACCCGGACCTCTTCATGTACAACACCCTCATCCGCGGCGCCGCGCACACCTCCGCGCCCCGGGACGCCGTCTCCCTCTACGTGCGCATGGCGCGGCTCAGCAGCTGCGGCGGCGGCGGCGTGAGGCCCGACAAGATCACCTTCCCGTTCGTGCTCCGGGCGTGCACCGCCATGGGCGCGGGTGGCACCGGGGCGCAGGTGCACGGCCACGTCGTGAAGGCTGGACTGGAGTCAGACGCGTTCGTCAAGAACGCGCTCATCGGCATGCACGCGAGCTGCGGAGAGCTGGGTGTTGCAGGTGCTCTGTTTGACCGCAGGGCGCGTGAGGATGCCGTGGCGTGGTCGGCGATGATCAGCGGCTGCACAAGGAGAGGGGATATTGGTGCTGCCCGGGATCTGTTCGACGAGTGTCCTGTGAAGGACCTTGTGTCCTGGAACGTGATGATCACCGCATACGCCAAGCGGGGGGAGATGGCGCCAGCAAGAGAGCTGTTCGACCTGGCACCTGAGCGTGATGTCGTGTGCTGGAACGCCATGATCTCTGGGTATGTGAGATGTGGCTCGCACAAGCATGCCATGGACTTGTTTGAGCAGATGCAGCGCATGGGCAAAAAGCCAGATGTTATCACAATGCTGAGCTTACTGTCAGCCTGTGCCGAGTCCGGTGATCTAGATGTTGGCCGAAGGTTGCATTCCTCTCTTTCAGAGAAGTTCTCAGGATCTGGTTTTACTGTAGTCCTGGGAAATGCACTGATCCACATGTACGCAAAATGCGGGAGCATGAAGAGTGCACTGGAGGTGTTTCGGGTGATGCGAGATAAGGATGTCTCAACTTGGAATTCAATCATAGGAGGATTGGCACTGCATGGGCACGCCCTGGACTCCATAGATGTGTTCAAGAAAATGTTGAAAGAGAGAGTCAGGCCTGATGAGATCACCTTCGTCGCGGTCCTTATTGCATGCAGCCATGGTGGTAAGGTTGACAAGGGGCGTGAGTACTTCAAGTTGATGCAACAGCAGTACAGGATTGAACCCAATGTCAAGCACTATGGTTGCATCGTTGATATGCTGGGTCGTGCCGGGCTTCTGAAAGAAGCATTTGAGTTCATTGACACCATGAAGGTGGAGCCTAATTCTGTCATCTGGAGGACGCTTCTTGGGGCTTGTAGGGTCCATGGTGAGATCGAACTGGCTGAGCACGCTAACAGACAGCTGCTAAAGGCGAGGAGCGATGACAGTGGGGATTATGTGCTCCTTTCGAACATCTATGCTTCAGCTGGAGAATGGTTGGAGTCAGAGAAGATGAGAAAGTTGATGGATGACAGCGGTGTCAACAAGGAGGCAGGTCGCACGGTTGTAGATGGCAGCACAAAGGATCCAGTGCAGTCTTTCAGACGGTCGAGATCACATCCTGGACTGAAAGGATTTATTGGTTGAGTAAGTACTTTTGAGCTCCCAGCTTCTGGATTTATTGGTTGAATATAAGTACTTCTGAGCTCCCAGCTTCTGGATCAGAAACTGAACATATAGCACTGATAAAATTGAGATGTGCATCTGATTGCAATACCATCACAATATAAAATCGCCAATAATGCACATGGCACATCAAAAACACATTCCTAAAACTGTGAATCTCTCTCTGTTACTCATCTTACGGCGAGTAATAGAATAAAACAACATAAAACCAACGCAAAATGTCCAACACAGGACCTTTCCAAGTAAGGTTAGTTATGCGGCACTAGCCTTCTGACTATTTTAGACTGGAGGATTAGGCTCAGGCTCCTTGAGAGACATGCTTTCTTTCTTTCCTTTGCAGGGGCAGAAATATGCTTTCTGAACTACAAATATTGAACCACCGTAAATCTTGTTTCTAACACATAATTTGTTTTGCAGTTTCATTGTAATGGCATTACATAAAAATTAATTACATTGGCTAGTCACTTGGAAGCCTGATGAATATATACTGGCAGCTCCATTACCGACACTAACTCAAATATCAAACATAACTCCATTACCGATGTAAAGCACTAAACTTTTTCCTGCAGTTACAGTTCAACAACAACATACAACTAAGTCCAAAGCAAATGACAAATGATGGTGCACGACAAGTTCCGCCCATCCCAAAGATATTGGAAATTAAAAAAAAACAGCAATATCCCCCACATAGATTCCTTTGCTGTATTCGCCATGTCAGGTCCCTGAGTGGAGAGAGTCATGAACCAAAACATGCTATGAGATTAATGGCCAGAGAATATGAACTACCCATAAAGGAAAGTTATGCCAAGCAACATCAACTTTCCTTGTCTAGTTCAAGTTCTGAAAATATGGGGGCTATGAAGGAAAACAACTCATCAATTGGAATTTCATTTTTGGCAGTTTGGCATGTACATGATAGAAACAGATTGGGCATAGTTTCCTACAGGGAGCAATGGTAGGAAGGCTGAAATTATGGAATAACACATGTCGGGAACATATATTTTAATTTCTAATAATGCATCCTCGTTCACTATACTTAAAAAGAAAAATAAGCCTTAAAAGAGTTTGAGAGCATTGGTAGTGCATCGATCATAATTACACAGGTTCTTAAATGTCCAGAGAATTTGGAAACGATTGCCCTCACACTTGATAATCTCCGTCAATACCATGCAATCCATAATGTTTTTGGACCCAGGCACTAGTTTTTCTTTTTCTTTTATTGACACAGAGGATCCATGCATTAGTTGATCAACTAAAGATTCATTGACCTTGCAGGAAATATGCAATGCGGATTGTAAGAATACAATAATCTTAGTGAGATCAAACATACACTTAAATCAAACCAAATTTATCTAACTAAGCATATATATACCTGAGAGGATACTCAAACCAAGTGACGCCTAGCAGGTACAATGTATTTCCCGCTTCCCTGGCCATCATCTCTTTTAGCCAAACCAACATCCTCTCTCTTGCCCAAACCAGCACCCTCTCTCTTGCCCAAACCAGCACCCTCTCTCTTGCCCAAACCAGCAGGCATTCTTGCACCATCCGATTTTGCCAGACTAGGAGGTTCATCAGGGCACTGAAGGAGAATAATAACACCTCAGTAACATTACTAACAAGTACAAACCGCACAAGATGTAAACATTACCTTGTATATACGTCTTATCCTAGCCTCCTCATCCGCCAACCTATCCTCCTCATTCTTGATGTATGCAGGTACCCATAGACCGACGCCACCGCACCATGTTTTGTGCGGGCGAGAGTGGCGACATTCGTATTGATCAGCATTGACAGGGTGCTTCAAATCAGCATTTCCGTAAGTGGTACAACCATAGCATCGGCCTTAGGCAAAAAAACAAAACATGTGTAGACAGTCACTACATATGTCTGGGCATGAACTAGCTTAGATATTAAAACTATAGTAAAACTCAAGGACAGTAGACGAGATGAAGGGAAACATGACACTAGGGGCAACCAAATGACGTCTACCAGATAAATGTGACCCAGAACTGTATGAGCAGAACTTAATGTAAGGCGGAACAAATTACCATTGTCATTACGTTTCACCATACAGAAACAATTGAGCACATATTCTACATTTTCGCCCTTTATTCGTGCGACCTCAGCAAAGAATAGATTGTTGCTGCCACCGTGAGAACCATCAGCTCCTTTAGTTTTTGTAGTAAAATTGAGATGACAGTACATTTTGAGGCAGCCAGTCTCCCCCATATAAAATTCTTGGAAGGTCACAAGATCATCAAGTTCATATGCAAGATCCTAAAAAGCAGGCATGGACTGTATCAGCAATTAGTACATGAATACAAGAAATTAAGACAACCCTGGTAACAGGACAAGGATTGAAGGCGGGAGGAGGAACAGAGAGCAAACCCCCAAAAGACAGTGATCTTCACTGTACTTGTCCAGTAAAGCTTGAACCAATAGGTTGATATTCCGACGTTCTGGATGGATTTTGGAAGACATCCTTCTTGTGCCATCAGGCCAGTAAAGAGCATGCCGTACCGCTTTTTCCGCTTGCGGAGGCCCATCTGTGCACCTAGTTCAGGTCAGAGCATTCTATATGTTAGTAGATTGTAATTTCTGCTATCTTGGAAATCCATGACAAAGTTGAGAAAAATCACATTATTGGAGAGCGCAGGTCATCAAGATGGCTATCGAAGGCATTCTCGGCTTCCTGCAAGCTCTGGAATGGCCCGCTCAGGCGAGGATACGTGTGGAAAGAACCTCCACGATCTGTTCTGATGAGAAACTGTATAGGCCAACCAGGAAAAAACCAAGCCAAAACAGGTGGAGACGAGTGGCTTGGCGTTGGCGGCACGTCATGAGTTACCGCCTCTGCCCGCCTGGAGGAAGAGGATGTGTTGGTGTCCTTCGGCTCCAGCAGCATCGTTTCCGACGGCGCAGGCACATCATACCTGAAGTGGAACACATGTCACAAGGTTAGTAGACAACAGATAATCTTTGCTCTTTGGAGATGAATAATCCGATATTATCATGGATATAAACTAGAAATAAGGGAACAAGAGGCACATACCGTCGATGTCGAGGCAGCCACGGTGTGCGGGTAGCCCGGGGTTTCTCCTGGAACCGTGTCATTTGAGGGTCAGGAACAGACGTTTTTCCAGATGCCGCATGCTCACCTCTGAAGTGGAACACAAGCTCGATGAGTTGAAGAACAACTTACTTATCAAGGTATCAACTAACCAACCAACCATCTACTGAATATGGCATCCAGCATAGCAGAGTGGCAGGCACCAGGAGTAGAAATCTACTCCCTCCGTTCGGAATTACTTGTCGCAGGCACCAGGAGTAAAATACGTCTAGATACATCCATTTCTGCGACAAGTAATTCCGAACGGAGGGAGTACTAGTGATGGATCATGATCAAGATGTGATAGCTGAGGATTGCACATTACTTTGTGTAGATGTGGTAATAACTGGAAGTGAAGGCGAGGTGCTAGAATTTGGCCTCGTTGCTTCAGGGACAGTGACTTTATAAAAGCGAGAGAGGGACGGTGTGGTGAAGTTCAAACCTCGGTGGAGGCTGCCGCCGGTCGTGGAGCTGGAGCCTCGTCTGGACGTTGGAGCGGGCGGCTTCCACGTTTACATCTGCAATGCGTCGAGATGTTCCATCCACGCCGGCGAGGAGTTGTCCACCGCCGCCAGCGTCGGCACGGATATGGCGGCCGTCGGGAGGACATGCCGCACGAACGCGGCGAGGCATGGCGGCGGCGTAAAGAAGCTTTCGGGGGAAGGGAGGGGGAGCGGCGGTGCGGTGTCCCGACGTGCGCGTACCGCCTCCGTTTATAACGTGCAAAAGGAGAACAGACCATGACTCCAACTCGGACTTGGAAACGCTCTGGCGCTCTGCTGCACACATAGAGAACTAGGAAACCACATCATCAAAGCCAAAGCGGTACGTATATCCTAAACGGATTACTACTGCAAGGTACACTCTCGGGGCGTGCTACCCGTCAGCCGACAGATCTTTTAAAAGATCCGCCGCCTCGCGAGCTGTCAGATCGGACTCAATCTATTGGCCGAGTGTCGTCCTCTATTTGTTGCAGAATCCTTCGCAATAGAGATTTTGTTACGGAAACATTTGCAATAGAGATTTTGTTGTAGAATTTTTTTATGACACAAATCATGTTGCAGAAACATCAGCATATTTTCTTTGCAACAAAAGGTCAGGTTGCAGAAAATTTATGCAGTTTCTTTTTTGCAACAAAGATAATGTTGCAGGAACTGTTGTGTGAAGGCGGAAGAGGCTCCAACGGAGGTGTGCCTCGCAGAGGCGGGCGACGCGGGACGACGGGGCCGCGGGGATCTCAGGCACGTCCGTGACGCCAGCCGGCAATCTAATCTAGGTGCAGGAGGGAAGAAGCCTCCAGCACCAATGTGTGCATCCAGGTCGCTGGCTGCCCGGTGTGAGCTGTGGCGGCCACCACCTACCAGCGCTCGTGCGATCTGGGAGGAGAGATGCGAGAGGAAGAGGAAAGTTGTGGGGAATATGATGTAGTTGAGGCATTGTTCTGGGAATCAGAAATCAGGTGGAGACGTGCGTGGCCCATAGGGACACGTGTTAGGTAGAGAAGACAGCGGACGCGGCGTCACTTTTCAGCCGGTTGGCTCTGAACATTTTCCTTTCTGAAAAGTGCTATAAATTTAGCGGATGCTACACGTCGGCGGAATGATAATCCTAATGGATTGACCGCCCTAACGTCCGTTTGATAGAGCCATGGAGGACAGCTATCTGATCCTTCTGATCCTTCCTCGTGGGCCACTAAGCATTTGCAACAAGCCTCATGTTACTCTCAGCGCCTTGCAAAACGAGCCTTGTTGCAATCCGGCAAACAATTTTTCTTCTTTTGTGTGAGTTGATGAGTCTTTACAACAAGTCTTGTGTTATGCTCATGCTTTGCAACGCGAGCGTTGTTGCAATTCCCAAACAGTTTTTATTTTTATTTTTTCTGGACGACATTTGTCCGATTGTCAGCTATTTGCAACATGGCTCATGTTATGCTTGGGGTTTTGCAACATAATCCATGTGGCGCTCCATTCAAAGCGTCTTCTCAACGAAGCGTTTAACTTTTGACAAAATTTATAAGCCTTTTTTTAGAGCCGAAGGGAGTACTACACTACAATAGTAGGAAGCAATGTTAGAACATTTTACGTCCCAAAATATAGTGCATATTAGATTTTTTTGTGAACTTTGAATATCTAGAATATCAAAGTTATATCATCAGATTTATCATGAAATATACTTTCATATGATATTTATTTGGTATTATAGATATTAGATTGAGGGAAATATATTACACACCCGCAAAAAAAGGGAAATATATTACAGACCTGTTCGTTTGAACCTCTGTTACTCTGGTTTTGTTGTGATCAATGGAAGGGGGGTGGGGGCTTTGGCCGCCATGATCTTCTAAGAAAATAAACATTTTTTTCACATAGTATCAATTTGGTATTATACATATATAGGGTTTAGGCATTACAGCTTTGTGCTTTTTGAACAAAAAGAACCTGATGCCTGAGGGGATACTCAAACCAACTAACGCCTAGCAGGTACAATGTATTTCCCGCTTTCCTGACCACCATCTCTTTTGCCCAAACCAACATTCTCTCTCTTGGCCAAACCAACAGGCATTCTTGCACCATCCGATTTTGACAGAATAGGAGGTTCATAAGGCGCTGAAGGAGAATAATAACACTTCAGTAATATTATCAACAAGTACCAACCGCACAAGATATAAACATTACCTTATATGTACGTCTTATCCAATCCTCCTCATCCGCCAACCTATCCTCCTCATTCTGGATGTATGCAGGTAACTCTGGATCGAAACCGCAACCTAGTGTGAATGGACGAGAATGGCGACCTTCATATTTATCAGCATCGACAGGGTGCTTCAAATCAGCATTCCCGTAACTCATACAGCCATAGCATCGGCCTTGGGCAAAAAAAAAAAAAGTGTACACAGTCACTACATATGTCTGGGCATGAATTAGCTTAGATATTAAAATTACAGTGGATGAGATGAAGGGAAACATGACACTATGGGCAGTCGAATGACGTCTACCAGACAAACATGACCACAAACTATATGAACATAACTTAATCTAAGGTGGAAGAAATACCATTGTCATTGTGTTTCACCATATACAAACAATTGAGCACATATTCTATTTTTTCGCCCTTTATTCGTGCGACTTCAGCAAAGAATAGATTGTTGGCGTCGCCGTGAAAATCATCAGCTCCTTTAGTCTTTGTAGTAAAATTGAGATGATAGTACATCCTGAGGCAGCCAATCATCCCCATATAAAATTCTCGGAAGATCACGAAATCATCAAGTTCATAAGCAAGATCCTAAAAAGCATGCATGGATTGTATCAACAATTGCTACATGAATATAAGACAATTAAAACAACCCTGGTAACAAGATAAGGATTGAAGACGTCGAGGAGGGAGAGAGAGCAAACCCCCAAAAGACAGTGATCTTCGTTGTACTTGTCCAGTAAAGCTTGAACTAATAGGCTGATATTCCTACGTTCCGAATTGCTTTGGGAAGACTTCTTCCTTGTACCATCAGGCCAGTAAAGGGCCTCTCGTATACAAATCTCCGCCTTCGAAAGCCCATCCGTGCACCTAGTTCAGGTCAGAGCATTATATATGTTATTAGTAGATTGTACTTTCTGTTGTGATGAAAATCCATGAAAAAGTTGAGAAAATTCACATTATTGGAGAGCGCAGGTCAACAAGATGGCTTGCAATGGCATTCTTAGCTTCCTGCAAGCTCTGGAATGGCCCACCCAAAGAAGGATATGTGTGGAAAGAACCGCCAAGATCTGCTCTGATGAAAAACTGTAAATGCCAATTAGAAAAGTAACAAGCCAAAATAGGTGGAGACGAGTGCCTTGGCGTTGGCGGGATGTCATGAGTTAGGGCCTCTGCCTGCATGGAGGAAGAGGATGTATTGGGGTCCTTTGGCTCCAGCAGCGGCGTTTCCAATGGCGCAGACACATCATGAGAAGGGTACTCACACCTGAAGTGGAAACATGTCACATGGTTAGTAGGCAACAGATAATCTTTGGAGATGAATAATGAAATATTATCATGGATATAAACTAGAAATAAGGGAACAAGAGGCACATACCGTCGGTGTCGGGGAAGCCACGGTGTGCGGGAACCCCAGGTTTTCTCCTGGAAATGTGACAGTTGAGGGTCAGGAATAGATGTTTTTGTAGACGAATTGAAGAACAAACTTATTTATCATGGGAGATGTATACATGAAGTTGAATCGATCAACAATGTAGCACCGAGAGAGAGGGAGAGAAAAATAGTTTCTAATGTAGCAACCAGCATATGGCAGACACAGCAACTAGTTTTTTTTTTAATGTCGACACAGCAGGCAGTAAAAATCTAGTGGTGGATCATGATTGAGAATTTGAGATAGGAGAACTGAGGATTGTACATTACTTTTTTGTGTAACTGGAAGTGAAGACGAGGTGCTAGAATTTGACCGTGTTGCTTCAGGGACGGTGACTTTATAAGCTAGAGAGGGACGGTGCGATAAGGTTCATACCGTGGTGGAGGCTGCCGCCGATCGTGGAGCTGGAGCCTCGTCGGAGCGGGCGGCTTCCACGTTTACATCTGCTACGCGTCGTCGAGATGCCCAATCCACGTCGGCGAAGGGTTGCCCTTCCCCATCAGCGTTCGCACGGATGTAGCGGCTGTCGGAAAGACATGCCGCACGAGCGCGGCGAGGCATGGCGGGGAGCGCGGTTGTCGTCGTCCAGGCGGCGTAAGGGAGCTTTCCTGTGAAGGGGAGGGGAACGACGGCGGCGCCCCAGCGCGCGCGTATCGCCTCCGTTTTATAACGTGCGCAGGAGAACAGACCGTGACTCCAACTCGGACTTGCAAACGCTCCGCTACACATAGTGAGCTTGGAGATCGCATCAATCGATGCCAAAGCGGTCGGGAAAAAGGAGAGAGAATAAGTATGTATATGTAATAAACCTATAAAAATATTACTGCTACTTACTACAAATACAAGCTACTCTTTTTTGGGATTTTTTATCTATCCATTATCAATTTGTGACAGTACAACGAACACAAGAAATAAAAATAAAAATATCTAGACCTGTAGACCACCGAGAAACGACTACAAGCATTGGAGCAAGCCGAGGATGCGTCACCATCATCGCCCCTCCCTCACCGAAGCCGGGTAAAACTTGTTACTACAAACTACTCCCTCTATTTCGAAAAAGTAGTCCTATGAATTTTATCCGAAACCGAGCGATGAATTTCTCTAATTAAATTTATAAGAAAGCCTAACAAAAACTATGATACCCAAAATTGATTTGTTTTAACATAGTATAGACGTAAACGCTCATATACGCATTTTTTGCGGGAAAATTTCTGATTTATTCATCTTCAATCATGAATAATAATAATTCCTAATTATATGTATATCTGTAAACCACCTAGCGACGACCACAAACACTGAAGCGAGCCCAATATTAATATTGCTGGATACATATTAGAATATATTTTTATATTATATCTATTTAGTATTGTAGAATTGTAGTTATTAATCATTTTGCTTACAGGCATGCTCAAACCACAAGTAAATCTGTTGGGCGGAAGCTTACCGTCCACAACTTCCTCTTATCTGATTCGTGATCCGACATCTTGGGATTGCTCGGACTTTGGTCAGGGCGAAATCCCTGCATGCTATGCTGGCAACGGCGACACCCGCTGGTGGCGTCCCCTCTTGGAGATGTTGTCACAGCCATTATCTGAGCCCCTCTTCAAGCATCAGAGGAGACCCTAGCTCCGCTTATCTGGGTCAGACAGCGGTGGCGTCTCACCGTCATTCTCCTTCATGTATGCGTCGTCTTGTTTGATTGCGTCGTGCTTGGATCTGGATCTAGAGATTATAGTCGTCTTGTTGTTGGTTTTGGCTACTTCTCAAGAAGGCGAGTTTAGTTGTGTTTTTCTCTGTTTGGGCTGAGCACCCCTTACTTCTCTTCCCCGGGAACCATGTTTACGCCTATTCGTCATGTGTTGTATCACATCTTGTACTTTTTCGGGATAAGTATATTTTTCGTCCTCGAACTCTGGCGATAGTATAGAAATCGTCCCTAAACTCCAAAACCGGTAAAACCCAGTCCCTCAACTATTTAAACCGGATACTTTTCGTCCCTCGGCTACACTTTAAGTGGTTTTGGTATGACGTGGACTGATTTTGACTAAAACTGTACATGCGGTTGATTTTGACCGCCATGTCACTTAAGTGACCCTGGATCTCTCTCTCTCTCTCTCTCTCTCTCTCTCTCTCTCTCTCTCTCTCTCTCTCTCTCTCTCTCTCTCTCTTCCATTCTCCTGGGGCAGAGTTTGTCCAGTTTGGAGAGTAGAAAACAGATTATATTTCTTGTTTATGAAAACTTGTTCTATCGCATGGTTGTCCAGTGTGGACAGAGTACATAACAGGTTGCATGTTTGTCCAGTTTGAACAGAATACAGAACAAATTGCATGACAAACGTAGTCTGACATAACCACAAACATAGTACAGATTAGTCTTACAAGCAAACCACAAGGGAATTTCTCAAAGTCTAACAAAGCAAATAGGAGATAGTACTGATTAGTCTTACAAGCAACCACAAACATGAATTCTGACATAACCACAAGGCAACATCAGTACTAGTCTAGTAGTTTTGCTGGGACTTTTTTTGCTCTTTTATTTCCTCCAACTTGAGAAGTTGCAGCACCAGATGTAACATTGACTGTAAATGATGAGCTAGACTGCATGTTTACTGTCACATTTTTTACAGCAATATTGGAGGAAGCCTTCATCTTGTGCTTAGGCAGTCCTAGGGATTTATTTTTTGCGGGAAAATTTCTGATTTATTCATCAGTACGCATTTAGAGGAAGCCTTCAATATGGAGGAAGCCTTCATCATATACGCATTTTTTGTGGGAAAATTTCTGATTTATTCATCTTCAATCATGAATAATAATAATTTCTAATTATATCTATATCTGTAAACCACCTAGCGACGACCACAAACACTGAAGCGAGCCCAATATTAATATTGCTGGATACATATTAGAATATATTTTTATATTATATCTATTTAGTATTGTAGAATTATAGTTATTAATCATTTTGCTTATAGGCATGCTCAAACCACAAGTAAATCTATTGGGCGGAAGCCTACCGTCCACAACTTCCTCTTATCTGATTCGTGATCCGACATCTTGGGATTGCTCGGACTCTGGTCAGGGCGAAATCCCTGCATGCTATGCTGGCAACGGCGACACCCGCAGGTGGCGTCCCCTCTTGGAGATGTTGTCACAGCCATTATCTGAGCCCCTCTTCAAGCATCAGAGGAGACCCTAGCTCCGCTTATCTGGGTCAGACAGCGGTGGCGTCTCACCGTCATTCTCCTTCATGTATGCGTCGTCTTGTTTGATTGCGTCGTGCTTGGATCTGGATCTAGAGATTATAGTCGTCTTGTTGTTGGTTTTGGCTACTTCTCAAGATGGCGAGTTTAGTTGTGTTTTTCTCTGTTTGGGCTGAGCACCCCTTACTTCTCTACTCCGGGAACCATGTTTATGCCTATTCGTCATGTGTTGTATCACATCTTGTACTTTTTCGGGATAAGTATATTTTTCGTCCTCGAACTCTGGCGATAGTATAGAAATCGTCCCTAAACTCCAAAACCGGTAAAACCCAGTCCCTCAACTATTTAAACCGGATACTTTTCGTCCCTCGACTACACTTTAAGTGGTTTTGGTATGACGTGGACTGATTTTGACTAAAACTGTACATGCGGCTGATTTTGACCGCCATGCCACTTAAGTGACCCTGGATCTTTCTCTCTCTCTCTCTCTCTCTCTCTCTCTCTCTCTCTCCCGTCCATTCTCCTAGGGCAGAGTTTATCCAGTTTGGACAGAGTAGAAAACAGATTATATTTCTTGTTTATGAAAACTTGTTCTATCGCATGGTTGTTCAGTGTGGACAGAGTACATAACAGGTTGCATGTTTGTCCAGTTTGGACAGAGTACAGAACAAATTGCATGACAAACGTAGTCTGACATAACCACAAACATAGTACAGATTAGTCTTACAAGCAAACCACAAGGGAATTTCTCAAAGTCTAACAAAGCAAATAGGAGGTAGTACTGATTAGTCTTAGAAGCAACCACAAACATGAATTCTGACATAACCACAAGGCAACATCAGTACTAGTCTAGTAGTTTTGCTGGGACTTTTTTTGCTCTTTTATTTCCTCCAACTTGAGAAGTTGCAGCACCAGATGTAACATTGACTGTAAATGATGAGCTAGACTGCACGTTTACTGTCACATTTTTTACAGCAATATTGGAGGAAGCCTTCATCTTGTGCTTAGGCAGTCCTAGGGATTTATTTGCCCTCTTTTGCACAGGACCAAGGTTCTCATCAGTTGTATCTGCTCTTTTTCGGCTGGTGCTTTGTTGGGATGTTTTCACATTTGCCTGACAAGGAAAGAAATATTTCACATCAGCAAGAAATACATTTACAAGAGCAAGAAATCCATTTACAAGAATTTAGTCTATTGTACCTTGGAAGTAGACATCTTGGAAGCTTTTGCATTGCTTCTGGACTTGGTAAATGATCTAGCGGCATTTCCTGAGGTTGCATTTCCTGAAGCTGCATTTTGTCCAATAGTAGGTGGTCTATTTGAACTCGAAGCGGCATTTCCTGGACATGTAGTTTTATTGTGACCAGTGCACTTGCATTTCCTGCATCTAATCAAAGTTCCAACCCCCGAAACTTTGGAAGCTTTAGGTTTTTCAATACCCTCTCTCTTTCTCTCTTTCCGAGGCCTTCCTGGCATCTTAACATATCCAGGAGCTAGTGGTTTAGGCTTGTCTGATTCCGGCCAACCTTGGGGTCCTTCAACTGGTTGCAGGCAATATGCATAGGTTTTCTTGAATGCTTCCACTGAGTAGCAACTAGCCACATAACCATGTAACTGATTGGTGTGTTGATGGATTGCAGAGACGGCATGAGCACAAACTATACCAGATAACTGCCAATACGTACAGCTACAGGTCATTTGATTGAGATCAACTGTAAACCTTTGAGATCCATGTTGCACCTCAAAACAGTTATTTCCATTGCTAACTGCATGACATATACCAGATACATCGATGGCCTTGCTTAATTTCTTGTTTATATTGGGACATATAGGATCATCCCATTTCTCACACTTGTCTCTGTTCTCTTGTATTCTAACCATCACCATTCTCCTAATTGTCTCTAGCATGAAAAGAATTGGGAGAAACCTAGCTTCTACTATCCACTTGTTAAAACTTTCGCACATATTATTGTCGACAGAGTCACAATTGCTACCTAATTTGAACCATGCTCTACACCAATGCTTTGGATCGGTTTTTAACATTTCTCTAGATCCAAGGACTGTAAGTTGAGCAAGCTTGGCTCTGCAATAGTTGAAAAAACTTACACTTGCAGCCTTTGCACAAGCCCAGAATGGCTTCTGCCATTCCTTGTTCTTGAACTTCATCCTCCAGTTGGCATAAATATGCCTGGCACAATTCCTATGTTCAGCCCTCGATGCCCAGTTTGAAACTGCGGTGATGATACCCTGTAATGGTGATAGACAAGTTATGACATGGAATAGAGTGCAAAAGAAGGCAAGTTATAACATCTAGCTACAATAATTACCTTTTGTTGATCTGATATAATCACCCAACCTTCACCATCTAGCACATTCACATCTCTGAAAAGTAAAGAACAAAACCAGTCCCAACTATCATTGTTCTCTTTTTCAACAACTGCCCATGCCAAAGGGTATATCTGGTTGTTGGCATCCCTCCCTACGGCACATAAAAGCTCTCCATTGGTTGCTCCCTTGAAAAAGCAGCCGTCAAGTCCAATAACCTTCCTACAGCCAGCTATGAACCCTTTTTTGCATGCCTCTAAGCATATATATATCCTTTGGAAGATAGGCTTCACTTGATTTGGTTCCAATTTAACCACTACTGTGCTACCTGGGTTACTCCTTAACAACTCCAACTGATAGTCAAATATTCTGCTATATTGACCTTTCCTTACATCCAGCCACTTTTTCATCACAATCTTCTTAGCTCTCTTCACCTGAGCAGTAGTCACATTGGCAAACATATCTTCTTGAATGTGTTGTTTCAAGCTTGAAATCTTCCACATTGGATTAGATCTAATTAGCTTGTCATACTTGGCAACAATTCTTGTTGAGTTAACTAACTTATTGTCCTTCTTTTTTGGGCATAAATGAACATCATGAAAAGAGCTGATCTGCCAACTACATGATCTAGTGGTTTTACTCAAAAGACATACCCAAGGACATGTTGGCCAATCACACTTTGCCCTAACTCTTGCCTTGTCATTTTTCGGAAATCTGATAAGCTTCTTGTGATGCAGACCATATCTGATAATTGCTTGCCTAAATTCTTCCTTGCCATCAAACTTCATAACAAGAGTAAATTCCGGTACATCCCCTTTGTCCTTGAACCTTCTATATCTAGACTTGAATGTATTTACTTCACCATCACTGCCAATCTCATCGAAAGAATCATACAAATCAGAGATATCTTCATATGCAGTACCATTTCCATCATTTTCCTCCCCCACCTTATTTGAGGACCCTATTGCAGGCCCACCATCCAGCATAGCATCATCAAGGTGCTCTAGCTGTCCAGCCTTCATCTTTGCCTTATACTCCTTATATTTCTTGTTGATCTCGACAACCTCTTCATCTTCATCGGAAATGATGTCATCATCAGGGCAGTAATCACTCTTGCTGCTATCCTTGTCTTCATCTTCTTCTGAATTTTCATGCACATCATCTGAATTTTCCTCTTCAGGCTCTTTTGAGTTACTCATTAAAACACAATCGTTGTCCGTAGGTGGACAAGTAGCCAATGCGACAAAATGATCTGCAACTCCCTCTGATTCACTACTATCATTCGGACCCATCAGAAGCTCAACGTCTCTGCCTGGTTTAGAGAGAGAGAGAGAGAGAGAGAGAGAGAGAGAGAGAGAGAGAGAGATCCAGGGTCACTTAAGTGACATGGCGGTCAAAATCAGCCACATATACAGTTTTAGTCAAACCGGGTCCACGTCATACCAAAACCACTTAAACTGTAGCGAGGGACGAAAAGTATCCGGTTTAAATAGTTGAGGGACTGGGTTTTACTGGTTTTGGAGTTTAGGGACTATTCCTATACTATCGACAGAGCTCGAGGACGAAAAATATACTTATCCCTACTTTTTCTAAACTCCTTCTATCAATAAAATGATACGCAAGCTTTGCGTATTCATGAAAGAAAAACTTAGCCCCTTGGCACAGCTCTCAGGTCCACGTTTGTTAGACATTTTTTTCCAAAGGGGCGTTTTATTACTTAAAAGATTTAAGCATTACACCCGGCCTCTGCATAGCTAAGATGCACACAGCCAAACAATATCCTCTCATTAAAAAAAAAGGCGAAATACAAGGAAAACATGCAGTATCCGTATAACGCCTAAAATGGAGGGAGGCCAATCCTAAGATCATGCTGCCATCCATGTTGGGTAAAAATATCCCTCGCCGTAGCCTCCAATCGTGTACACACCTCCATAAACAGGTCTCGATTCTTCACACGTTTGTTAGACATGTACAGGAAGAGAACTTTGTGATTAAATTAGGACTCTTAACATTCATTAAACTATTGGTGCCATGCATAATTGTTTCCATCATCTCGCATAAACTTTAGTATGATGAAAATATATTTTCACTGTAAATGTACTTTCCCAAATATATTTTCATCGTACTAAGTTGAGACAACATTCATTGTAATATATTTTCCCAAATATATTTTCATCGTACCAAAGTTGTACTTATATTGCTATCTAAATATATTGCAATACCTTCGCAGTGAATATTTGGTAATATAGATATATATAGAGTTTAGTGATTATAGTTTTGCACTTTCTTAACAAATATCTAAAACAGATCCCAAAAGCGAACATATGCTTCAGGAATACTCAAACCAACTGACTCCTAGCAGGTACAATGTACTTCCCGCTTCCCTGGCCATCCTCTCTCTTGGCCAAACAAGCATCCTCTCTATTGGCCAAATTAGCAGGCATTCTTGCACAATCCGATTTTGCCAGAATAGGAGGTTCATCAGGGCACTGAAGGAGAATCATAACACTTCAGTAACATTACTAATAAGTACCAACTCCACAAGATATAAACATTACCTTGTATATACGTCTTATCTCAGCCTCCTCATCCGCCAGCCTATCATCCTCATTCTGGATGTATGTAGGTACATCATGGCCAACATCTCGTTCTGGAACCACACCACAACATAGGTTGAATGGGCCAGAATAGAGACCTTCGTATTTATCAGCATTGACAGGGTGCTTCAAATCAACATTTCCGTAACTCATACAACCATAACATCGCCCTTGGGCAAAAAAAAAAGCATGTGTACACAGTCAGTACATACGTCTGGGCATGAAATGGCTTAGATATTAAAACTATACTCCCTCCGGTCCAAATTAATTGACGCAACCTCTATATAATATGTCACTTATATTGTATAGAGGTTGCGTCAATTAATTCGGATCGGAGGGAGTAGTAAAACTCAAGGATAATAGATGAGATGACGTTAAACATGACACTATGGGCAATCGAAATGACGTCGATAAGAGAAATGTGACCACAAATTATATGAACACAACTTAATATAAGGTGGAAGAAATACCATGGTCACTAGGTTTCACCATTCGGAAACAGTTGAGCACATATTCTTCATTTTCTCCTTCTATTTGTGCCACTTCAGCAAAGAATAGATTGTTGATGCCGCCCTGAAAATCATCAGCTCTTTTAGTCTTTGTAGTAAAATTGAGATGATAGTACATATTGAGGCAGCCCATCTCCCCCATATAAAATTCTCGGAAGATCACAACAACATCAAGTTCATATGCAAGATCCTGAAAAGGAGGCATGGATTGTATCAGCAATTAGTACATGAATATAAAACAATTAAGAAAACGACAGAGAGTGAGGGTGGGTAGGAGGAAGAGAGAGCAAACCCCCAAAAAATGGTGATCCTCATTGTACTTGTCCAGTAAAGCTTGAACCAAAAGGCTGATATTCCTACGGTCCGGATTTCCTTTGGAAGAGTTCTTCCTTGTGCCATCAAGCCAGTAAAGCTCGTGTCTTACTCCAATCTCCGCATGCGAAAGCCCATTTGTGCACCTAGTTCAGGTCAGAGCATTCTACATGTTAGTACATTGTAATTTCTGACATGTAGCAACCTATGTAAAAGTTGAGAAAATTCACATTATTGGAGAGCGCAGGTCATCAAGATGGCAAATGATAGGCTTCTCAGCTTCGTGCAAGCTCTGGAATGGCCCACCCAGACTAGGATACGTGTGAAAAGAACCCCCAACATCTATTCTGATGAAAAACTGTAGATGCCAACCGGAATGATAACGAGCAAAAACAGGTGGAGACGATTGCCTCAACGTTGGCGAGATGCCATGAGTTACCGCCTCTGCCTTCGTGGAGGTAGAGGAAGTGTTGGTGTTGTTTGGCTCTTGCAGCGGTGTCACATCATAATAAGGGTACTCACGCCTGAAGTGGAACATTGTCAGAAGGTTAGTAGACAACAAGTTTTAATCTTTGGAGATGTTTCGCGGAAAAAAAGAAGGAATGATCCATATTATCATGTACTTATAAACTAGAAACAATGGAACAGAGGCACATACTGTCGAGGCAGCGGCAGATTGCGGGAAGCCTGGGTTTTCTCCGTGGAACGGGGCATTTGAGGGTCTGGAATAGACGTTTTTGGAGATGCAGCAGTCTCACGTCTGAAGTGGAACACAAGCTATATGAGTTGAAGAACAACTTATTGAATATGGCAACCAGCATAGCAGAGTAGCAGACCCGACTAGTAGAAAGTTAGTGGTGGATCATGATTAAGATAGGATAGCTGAGGATTGCACATTACTTTGATGTACATGTGGTAACTCCAAGTGAAAACGAGGTGCTAGAATTTGGCCAAGTTGGTTCAGGTACAGTGCAATGACTTGTAGAAAAATAGAGAAGCGAGAGAGGGTCGGAGAGGTCGAGGCTATGAAGTTCATACAATCATACCGTGGAGGCTGCCACCGATCGTGGGGCCTCATGTGGACGCCGGAGCGGGGGGCGTCCACGTATACGTCTGCTACGCGCCGAGATATCCCGTCCACGTCGGCGAAGGGTCGTCCAGCCCCGTCTGCGCCGGCACCGACATAGCGGCCGCCGGAACGACGTGTCGCACGAGCGCGGCGGCGAGGCATGACCGGAAGGGGTTGATCGGAGAGGACTTGTGTTGTGTGTACAGATGGTGTTCGTCCGGGCAGCGTAGAGAGAGGGAGACGAGGGCAAGGGAGAGGGGGAGCTACGCCTACGGTGCCCCCAACGCGAGCGTATCACCTCTGTTTATAACGTGCGGAATAGGGAACTCTGAACGTAGCATGTATCCTGAACGGATTACTAGTACGATCTACTACTGGCAGGTTCAGACGAACGCACACGCTGATACTAATCCACAGGAAAACGTACGCAAAAGAGCAAATCTCTCCCATACCCTCTCCATCCACGAATAAGTGTATATCTAGTTTTTGTCTTAAATAAAAGTTTTAAAACTTTTGACCAATTTTCTAGGGAATAGTAGTAGCACTTATGACACTAAATCAGTATCAGTAGATCCGTTTTGAAATGTTCTTTCATAATATATCAATTTGATGTCATATATGTTACTACCCTTTTCTATATAATTGATCAAAAATTTAAAACATTGACTTGGGATAAAAAGGTAGATGTATACCTATTCGTGGGCAGAGGGAGTATATGCTAGCCTATGTCTTGACTAAATAATTATACTAAAATTGGAGTTTAAGCAAATTACCCGATAAACATAGTATGCACAATTCCTGCAAAAGAACATACTCCCTCTGCAAAAGATGGAGTAGTATACATAGATGAACCCCTAAAACAATTTAGTATACACCAATAAAAAATTAGGCGGTAAGCGCTCGCTTAGGCGTGGCTAGACACTTAGATTCTCTCTTAGACACTCCCTCCTTCCTAAAATATAAGACTCGATTGACTTTGCACGGTCTTTGATGCATGACTTTTACCTCTAATATATACGAAAGTACATGGATTAAATATGTATAAATGGCATCATCGTATTTTGTCTTAAAAAAATTTATTTTATATGTTTGTATACTAATTTTGTAGATATATAATACTCCTTCCGTCCCAAAATAAGTGACTCGACTTT
Organism: Aegilops umbellulata; assembly: GCA_032464435.1. Lineage (NCBI taxonomy): Eukaryota > Viridiplantae > Streptophyta > Magnoliopsida > Poales > Poaceae > Aegilops > Aegilops umbellulata. The sequence continues at coordinate 607,936,401 of CP136057.1, forward strand.
GTACTAATTTTAATACAAAGTTAATACAAAGTCGAGTCACTTATTTTAGGACGGAGGGAGGTCATGAAAATCATAGTCAAAGTTGTGTAACAAAGATCGGAAAAGTCAATCGGCGCCTTATATTTTGAGAAGGAGGAAGTACATACTAAAATATAGTTTTATATTACGAGAAAGCTAAATTCCAAACCATTTCTGTTACGATCGTTTCTTTCCCTCGATTATCCCGTTCACCAACTCAACTAATGTCTACGGTTGTTAAAAACACAAAAGCCATATTTGACCTTGTATTACTACCATATCACCCAAAATTCTGTATTTTTCTCGCTCCTTTCTTGGATTGTCTCTAGTGCATAATGTGTTATTTCTCAAGAATATATACTTGAAAAAAGTTAATAAAATGTACCGTGATAAATTCTATGTAAATATCATGATACAGACAGGAAACCTGAAAACTTAGCTACAAACACCATGATAACTTTAATTCAGGAAAAAAACATTGTGAAAACACACCAAAAAGTTCTATGTAAATAACATGATAATATACTCACATCAATGACTTACGTATAAACACCATGGTAGCTTTTTCACCCGGGATATTTTTATCCAATATACCACCGATAACTTCTGTGTAAATAGCATGATAATATATGCGTAGACCAAATAACTTACGTACAAATATCATGGCAATTTTTTACTCGGGAAAGATGTTACTGAAAACATACCTCTGGTAACTTTTATCTAAATAGCATGGTAACATACGAGTGCGGTGTTTCGGTGCCCAGGCTCATCTGCATCCGTCCATGAAAAATCACAAAAAATTCAAAACAAATTCAAAAAAAATCAATCTTTTCTTGCATGGTAGAAAATTTATCACATAAGGTCCGCTCCAAATTTTAGATCATTTGAACTTCTGAGAAGCTCTCGGCAAAAAAGACAAATCGAGTCAGAACAGTGTATGAATAGTAAACATTTTTAGAGACCCCGAATTTGTCTTTTTTGCCGAGAACTGCTTAGATGTCCAAATGATTTGAAAATTAGAGCGCACCTCACGCAACAAATTAGCTACTACACACAAAAAATCTGATTTTTTTTGAATTTTTCTAGTATTTGTTTTGATTTTTCTCGTAAGGGTGGGTGCAGCTGAGCCTGGGCTCAGAAGTTACCGGGTAACATACTCATTACAGACCTATTAACTTAGGTACAAACACTCGCGTATAATTTATATGTAAATAACATAGTAATACACGCACAGTAGACCTGATAACCTATGTACAAACACCGCCGTAACTTTTGAGAAGGGGTTGTTGAAAAACATAGCTCGATAACTTGTGTATAATTAACATGGTAATATACGCACCACATACCTCAGAACCTATGTACAAACACCACGATAACTTTTGACCGAGGGAAAAAGTTGATGAAAAACATACCGGTAACTTTTGACAAAAATATGTTGTCGGAACATATCAACATGGGATCTAGTTTTGAAGGTCTCGTCACTATGAATTTTTTTATGTGAAAATGGTTTTTGTATTGAGCGACGGTTTGAGCTGCAAAATATTTCCGTCTTTTGTATTTCTGTGAAATCTTCGCTGACGTAAGTATTTTTTGTTTTCTAGTGCATGCGTGAATGTGCATGTGGGGAGGGAGAACCATTTTTTCTGCCCCGGTCAACATTATAACTTGTGTACCATAGACGGGAGATGGATTAAGAGCACACGACGACGACGCCCTTCGAAATCACGGCCTGTCGTCTGGCCCCTGGGGATTCACATCACTTTAGCCGAACTGATTTTTTACGCATGAATACACGACGAAGTTGTATAGTTTAGCAGTGCGTACATGTCCTTTGACATTTAATATAGTTGACACTTAATGGTATATTTGTGCAGCGTGGTGGGTAGCATACTAAATTGGGCAACAAAAGTTAATATTCTCAGTTAATGTCATGCGTTTGCATGCAAGAAAGGTTCCTGTGATGTCCTTTGTCTGCACAGGTATATCAAAGTAGTTGTTAGTACCACGTAATTAATGTGCTGTGTTCGAACTCAGAGCTATGACACGACTTAATAAATACAAACAAAACAGTAATGTAATTATCGTTAATTCATCTTTGCTCGGCCATGAAGATGAACGATTAAATGCGACTACGCTGCACTGATAAACTAGACAAGGTGACTAATAACATAGTTTTTAGAGAAGGAAAAGTTTTGGAATTACTATAATTAATCTATCAAGAATTATTATCACGAAGTTCTTGGGTTTAACTAAAATAAAAATAAGAAGACTTAATTTCATGGAATTTATTCCATGAGTTTTCCAGCAATTAGAATATTGGAATTCTTTATTTATTTAAAATTCTAATAATAATGAAATCCACTATTTTAATTGTCATAGGATGAGGTTCTCAATTTTATAGAAGACACATAACTTGATGTTTTTTTTTTGATATTACAGTTTTAAAACTGAAACAAAAACATAATCTTGCAAAGGATATTGTCAAATGAAAAATAATATTGCAGTTTAAAAACTTGGTAGAAACTAAATATTAGATGTGTTAGATGATTCAAAACGCATGGCTCAATAAAATCTGCATGCATGCAGGGCCGCTGTCAGATGTCATTCAGCCACCCACATCTCCATACTTTATTCTTAGTCAGAGATCATTAAACATTTGGAAGAATACAAACCCTATACCTCTCCTAAAAGAAAACATACGTCAATCTAAACTGAAGAATACATGCTGTCTAATATAGCAGCACGAATCACTATGCTTATTTAATGGAGAGGTATCAGGGTGGTGAGCCCACAGGTGCTCCTAGGCATTTTCGATCATTGACGTGATAACTTACATAGCACACACATGGTAACTTTTCAGCCGAAAAAAGTCGTGAGAACATATCAACATGAGGTTTAGTCGAAGGTCTCGTCGCGATGACTTTTTATGTAAAAATAATTTTTCAATCAAAACTATAGTTTGAACTACAAAATATTTTTTGAAGTTGAATTTTGATAGAATATTTTGCTGACATCATTTGTTTTGTCTTATCTGCATGCAAGCATGAAGGTTTTTTTAGAGAGAATTAGTACACATGATGCAAATATCCTTAGAAACAACCCCAATCACATGTGGTTCCATAGCAGCAGCACAACGGGGTGGTCTCAGCTTGCCGTGAGCACCGGTCTGTCGTTGGCCACCGTGGTGTGGCGTTGCAGTGGGGGTTGGGCGCGGTCGCCGCCATGGTGCGCCGTTGCAACCAGGGGTCAGGCTCGGCCACTGCCTTGGTGCTTGTTGCTCACCTCTACCACTCCCGTCAGCTACGCACGGTGCACCTACCTTATTGGAGAGAAGGATGGCAACGAGGCGACCTAGTCTGAGGTCCAGAGCTCGCCGACGGCAACACGATGGCAAGGACGGGCGGTGCCGCTCCTCCCTCATCACCGTTCGACAGGAGCTCGTGGCGAACGACCATGGTCCTTTTCTTGCAACATCCTCCTTGTTGTGATTTCTATAACATTAGTGATGTCGCAAAACTTTCTTCCGCAACACATGTATAAAGGCGAATATATTTTTCTTTGCAACATTAGCTCTGTTGTAGAAAACATTTCACAACAATATTTTTGTGCAGAAGTTCTGCAACATTAACTCTGTTGCAAATGTCCAAACACAACATCATCCTTGTTGCAAAGCTAGCAGCTGAATCTAACATGCACCCCACATTGAGTTCAATGGCTCGCGAGGCCGCGGATCTTTTAAAAAGATCCGCCGACTGACGCGTAGCATTGGCCAAATTTATAAGAATTTTTTAAGACGAAGGGAGCACTATATTAAAGTAGTAGGACAGAATGATAGTACCTTTTACGTCCCAAAATATAGTGCATATTATACTTTTTGTGAACTTTGAATACCATACTATAAAAGCAATATCATCAGATTTATCACGAAATACATTTTCATAAGGTATATATATTTTTGGTATTTTATAGATATGTTGGGTTTAGGAATTATAGTCTTGCACTTCCTTAGCAAAAAAAAAACAAACATATGCATAAGGGGATACTCAAACCAACTAACGCCTTGCAGGTACAATGTATTTCCCTTTTCCTTGGCCATCATCTCTTTTGGCCAAACCAGCATTCTCTCTTTTGGCCAAACCAACATCCTCTCTCTTGGCCAAAACAGCAGGCATTCTTGCACCGTCCGATTTTGCCACAGTAGTACGATCATCAGGGCACTGAAACAGAATAATAACACTTCAGTAAAATTACTGACAAGTACCAACCCCACAAGATATAAACATTACCTTGTATATATATCTTATCCTAGCCTCCTCATCCGCCAGCATATCCTCCTCATTCTGGATGTATTCAGGTACCCCTCGATCGACCAAACCGTACCCTACTTTGTGTGGGTGAGAGTGGCGACCTTTATATTTATCAGCATTGACAGGGTGCTTCAGATCAACATTTCCGTAATTCATACATTCATAGCATCGGCCTTAGGGGAAAAAAACATGTGTAGACAGTTACTACATATGTATGGGCATGAACTAGCTTAGATATTAAAACTACAGTAAAGCTAAGGTAAACATGACACTAGGGGCAACCAAATGACATCTACCGACTACCATATAAGTGTGAGCACGAACCGTAGTATGAACAAAACTTAACGTAAGGCGGAAGAAATACCATTGTCATTGCGCTTCACCATACAGAAACAATTGAGCACATATTCAGCACTTTCGCCCTTTATTTGTGTGACTTCAGCAAAGAATAGATTGCTGATGCCACCGTGAAAATCATCAGCTCCTTTAGTCTTTGTAGTAAAATTGAGATGATAGTACATACTGAGGCAGCCAATCTCCCCCATATAAAATTCTTGGAAGCACACAACACCATCAAGTTCATATGCAAGATCCTGAAAAGGAGGCATGGTAATGAATATAAGACAATTAACACGACCCTGGTAATAGGACAGAGACTGAGGGCAAGGAGGAGGGAGAGAGAGCAAACCCCTAAAAGATGGTGATCTTCATTGTACTTGTCCAGTAAAGCTTGAAGCAATAGGCTGATATTCCTAGGTTTCGGATTGTCTTTGGAGGACATCTTCCTTGTGCCATCAGGCCAGTAAAGGCAATATCGAACCGCTATCTCCGCCTCCGAAAGCCCATCCTTGCGCCTAGTTCAGGTCAGAGCATTCTATATGTTAAAAACATTGTAATTTCTGACATGCGAAAATCCATGATAAAGTTGAGAACATTCACATTATTGGAGAACGCAGGTCGTCGAGATGGCTCGCGATAGCATCCTTGGCTTCCTGCAAGCTCCGGAATGGCCCACCCAAAGGAGGGTACGTGTGGAAAGAGCCCACAAGGTCTGTTCTGATGAAAAACTGTAAATGTCAACCAGAAAAGTAAGGAGCCAAAATAGGTGGAGAAGAGTGCCTTGACGTTGGCGAGACGTCGTGAGTCGCCGCCTCTGCCTGCGTGGAGGAAGAGGAAGTGTTGGTGTTCTTTGGCTCTAACGGCCCCGCGGGCACATCATGATAAGGGTACTCATATCTGAAATGAAAACATGATCAGAAGGTTGGTAGACAAGAAAGTTTAAAACTATGGAGATGAATAATTCCATAGTATGATGGATAAAATAGAAACAATGGAGCAAGAGTCACATACGTACCGTCGGCCTCGAGGACGCCACTGTTTGCCAGGAGGAATATACGTTTTTGCAGATGCCGGATGCTCCCGTCTGAAGCAGAAGAACACAAGCTCGATGAGTACGTTGATGAAGACAACTTATTCATCAACTAACCATCTATCTACTGAATAATATAGCAACCGGCATAGCAGTGTAGCAGATACAACAAGTAGTCGAAATCGAAAGCTGGTGGATCATGGTTAAGTTTGGATATAGCTGACGATTGCACATTTCCTTTGTGTAGGTGTAGTACTGGAAGTGAAGGTGAGGTGCTAGAATTTGGCCATGTTACTACTTACTAGCTTGAGGGACAGCGGCTGACACGTACAGTAGAAAAATAGAGGAGCGAGCGAGAGAGGGATGAAGTTCATACCGTGGGGGCTGCGGCCAACTGCGGATCCTCGTCTGGCCGCCGGCCTCCACGTTTGCACCTGCTACGCGTCGAGGCATCCCATCCGCGCCGGCGGGGACATAGCGGCCGCCGGGAGGCATGACGGGAGGGGGTTGGGCGGCGGTGGATGCGGCCGATGGCGGCTGCGACCCGCCCGGACGTCGGTGATGGCTTCTCTGCAGAGACGGTGGTCGTCGCGGCGGCGCAAAGAGAGTTTTGGTGGGGAGACGAGGAGAAAAAAGCAGACGTGTGCTGTACTATTTGTTCTTCATGTTTTCTTATAAGCGGAAACGGACACAGACCTCTCGGAAACGAGGACGGAAACGGATTATATATTGCCAGAAACGAGCACGGAGCAAATACGGTCCGAAACCGATACAAAAGCGGATGTTTGCTGCAACTAAGAGACCCCTCGAATTCGAATCATCATGCATAAAAAGTGCTCAAGCACGAGCAAACCAACAAACTCGTTCAATTGCTAAGATGACTGAATATTACTCCCTCCGTTCTTAAATAATTGTCTTTCTAGCCATCTCAAACGGACTACAACATACGGTGTATGTAGACATCTTTTAGAGTGTAGATTCACTCATTTTGCTCCGCATGTAGTCACTTATTGAAATCTCTAGAAAGACAATTATTTAGGAACGGAGGAAGTATGATACATCGCTTCATGGTGCACCACCATCAGTTCATCAGGACTGGTTCTCGGCACCATGGAGTATATATATATATATGCAAGCAACAACACAGTTTTTTCCGCAAAAAAAAAAACAGAAATGTTAACGCTCACACGTGTGGGCCTTTGCTTCTCGCCCACACGCGTGGATCCACGTCCGTTCATGAGCGCACGAATCTTGGCATGTTTCTAGTGCCACGTAGGACTGGCCTGGTGTGTGGGCGTTAACCCGGTCGCCCACACGGCCGTTTCACCACACAGGAGGGGCTGGTGTGTGGGCGTTCAGCAGTTCGCCCACACGCCACTTTGCACGCACACACAAGGGCTAGTGTGTGGGCATTTGCCATCTCGCCCACACACCCGTCTTCTCTCCCACACCCAAGCTGCTAGTTGCCATGTGTTTTGCAGTGCACATGGCAACTGCCCCTAGTGTGCTTTATAAGCAGGTGGCAACTCTTTTTTTTACCCGAGTTGCCATGTGTTTGCAGGGTACACGGCAACTGCCTAGTGTGCACGTAAGCAGATGGCAACTCTCTTTTTACCGAGTTGCCATATGTTTTTGCATGGTACATGGCAACTGCCCTAACGTGCACATAAGCAGATGACAACTCTTCCTTTTTACATGGCAACTGCCCTAGCATGCTTGTGAGCACATGGCAACCCTCTCAACTGCCTAGTGTTAGTATGTGGCAACTCCTAAAGTTATGAAATCATGGCAACTACATTACATCAGACCATACATGGCAACTACAGTTGAGCAACCATGTCAACTGCAGTTGTCCGACATGGCAACCGTAGTTCAGCGACATGGCAACTGCAGTTAAACGACATGGACGAGGGTCTGGACCATGGCAACTGCGAGCGCGCGGTGACCGTCACGCGTGGCGTGCGGGACCAGGAGGTACGAGGCCTGACATACGGGTGTGTGGGCGTTATCAACTTCGCCCACACGCACGCGTGTGAGAGGGATCGGGAGGGGAAAAAAGAGGTGTGTGGGCCGTGCCTTTGCGCGCCCGGACGCGGTCGTGCGGGCTGGTTCCTGTCCATGCCACACGAGGCGTGTGGCACAACTATCCAATACACCACACGTGTGGCAGTTATCGGGACCAAAAAGAAACAACACATTGGATGAGACTCGAAATAAGACATTACACACACTGGGTTGATCGTGTGTTTAAATCACAAGTTAACATGAAGAGAAAAAATAAACAGACAAAACATCATCGAAGGACCGGGTTAGGACATGTGGGATAAGGGCAGTAGACGACCATGGAGGGGCAGAAGACACCGTCGACACGACACCAGCGTTGCAGCGTCGACGATGAATCCCTGAACCCCGTTTTGGTCGACGGGTGCATGACCTAGTGTGGCAGGCTGGGGGCACAATCAGGATTCGGCGCTTACACCAATGGCCCTGAATCCTGGTGGTTCCTTCGAGGTGCTGGCGTGGAACCACAATGTGATCAGACGAAAACAATAGCACACCTTGAAATACGACATCCATTAACAGTGTGCTCAGGAACAAAAGAAAAGGCTATGAGATATTACTGTTGTGGTGCTGGACCATCCACCCTCGTGTAAAGAAAAATCGTGCGAGAAGAACATGAGAGATATCAAATCACAACAAGATTTATCAGGAGCAGCTTCGGATGGTCGGAAGTAAGGTCATCTTGATGCACTTCCTTTTTCTCTAGCTGCGGAGCTCGCAAGATCCTATGCTGCAAGGGAAAACAACACAAACATGCATATATTCTAGTAAAACCTATATACTCCGCGGATCGATATGACCAGAATATGTTGTACAGAAACATAACAAGGTATTTACCCTTTTTGTGTTGCCAATTCGCCGGGATGCATCCAGGACAATTTGTGGTCAACAATGATGAACAGAAAGAGATTTGCCGCGGGCTCAATGTCCATGTATTGCCACTGTTCCACTTTTACAGAGGTGCAGAAGGCCGTATCTCTATCTTTAGTATGCGAGCCGGTAGCCGATGTGCGGCCACAGTAGCAGTGACGCAGCCGCCTTGCAGGTGGTTCTTCTTAGGAGGGCAACCATCCATAATCCCCTTGCCATCAGCATTGGGTATATCTTTGCATGGGAAAAAAATCACTTCCTCCTATTATCCTTCATGGGGAATTGACTGGATGAAATAATTTTCGACAAAATAGGTTGTTCACATCCTTCAGTCTTCCTATCGGTACTGCTTAAATTGCTTATCACCGACCACTGCATCTCAAAGTTGGGTATGTGTCCTGCTTGCTGCATGTCATGCAGAAGTCCTGCGGCTTCCGGTGTGTTGTTACACCTACGGTAGTTATCAAATACAGTTCTATACATGCCAAAGGATGCTGCAGACCCAAAGGTCCTTAGCAAATCCAAAATCTTCTTAGCGTCACTGGTTCTTCCCATTGAACAAAGGCCACGCATGAGCACATCACAGGATCTCTCACTTGGTTTTAGGTTCTCCAACTGCATCTCAGCAAGAAAATCAAGCGCCCGGTCAAATTCTTTCAGTATACACAGCCTGTGAATGACAGAGCTGTAGCTAGCTTCACTTGGAAGTCTACCATGCTTCAACATTGTATTTATCAGATTAACAGACATTTCCACGTCACCCTGTCTGCAGAATTCCTTGATTAGCACATCAAAACTAATGTAAGATGTAGTTAGTGCACTTCTGCTCAGGTTGTTCAGACATGATTTTGCTTCAGAATTTCTTCCAAATGAAAGGAGAGCTGAAATGAGAGTCAACTCAATGACTAAACCATGCTTCCATCCACTGCCCTCAATCAGATGAAATAATTGCAGTGCTTTCTCGAGGTTCCCTAACATGCAGTGGTGACTCAATACTATTCTGAGACTGCGGTTGGTTGGTGTTAATCCCTGAGCAATGCAAGCATCAAGCATAGTAACTGAACGATCGGTATCTCCAGACTTGTGAAACCCATAAACAAGGAAATCATATGTTGTTTTGTCTGGAGAAATACCGTTACCTTCCATATCCTTCAACAAATTATGAACCTGCAAAATGTTTCTTCTCTTGAAAAGACAGAATAACAGAATGTTGTATAAAATCAGATCTGTTGACTTCTCACTGTCTTGGATCAGCTCCTTGAGGCATAATGCACTAGAAAACTGACTCTGCTCACACATTCTGCGGACAAGTAGGCGGTAGCTAGAAATAGAAATGCTAGCATGTATCTTTAGCATGATACACAGAACTGCGTCTACTTTTCTCCAATTGTTTAGACAACAATATGATTGAAGGATGGAATTTAGCAATTTGTCACTTAATTTCTTCCCTAAAGTGGATGCTTGAACAACTGATATTGCCTGGCTTACTTTTCCTGCCTGCAGTAATTCATTCACAATGCAGCTGCAAGCTGGGACATCAGAACATTCTGTTTTCATCATAGACTGTACCAAGTCCTTGCATCGTTCTGCATCAAACCATGCTAGTGAAGAGAATGCAAATTGGTGGGTGAACACATCCGATACTTTTATTTTGTTAAGGCAGATGCCATACAATCCAATCGATTCGACAGTCCTCTGCTCCTTTAGGAAGCCCTCTGCCACATTAAGAATCAGTGAACGGCTCACATCCACACCCTTTTCTAGGAGAGCCTCCAGCATCGCACATCCAACATTAGTGTAACCTGTCCTGCATAACTCTTTGAGAAGTGCACAATATGCACTAAAAAACAAATTTGGATAGCAGTCGAGCAGCGCACTTATAAGCTGCAAGGCTTCCTCCATTACTCCCCATTTGCACAAGTGACTGATGAGGGGTATCACATCCTTCTTATCAGGAGACCAACTAAACTTTGTTGCAACATTCCAACACTCCCAAAACCCTGTGATGTTCCTTTCTGTACAGAAGCCTAAAAGCAAATGAGTATATGTATCTTGATTGACTGGCAAGCCTCTTCTGAATAACCTGTCCAAAACTAATCTTGCACGAGCTGACATCTCATTCTTACTCAGTGTTTGGACGACTAAATTTAGAGTTTGAGCATCCAATTTATCAAATGTATATGGCATTTCCTTCATAAGGTCAATAACATCCATAACATGCGCATGGCTTGCGCACAAGGACTTGATTAGTTCTGAAGAGCTAGCTGGTGAAATGTAATGTCCCCATTGAAAAGCTTCATTTTTCAGCAGAAGAGCACTTGCAACATTGCCTTGCTGACACGCACTGACTATCTTTGAGTTAATATCTAGGTAAAGAGCATTATCAAGAATCTGTACCAACGAAATCTCAAGCCTTTTGGAGTCAGTGTCCAAATACAGGCCATTGCCTACTGAATCAAAAAACTCAGCTTTCGGGAAGCCAGTGGCGTTATCTCTCTTGACCTTCACTCCTAAGTGGTCTAGCCCCAGGAAGGATAAGGCCTTAGAGAGCACACAATTTCCAGATGGAAGATCATTTACACCATTAGTCTCCATTGTTCTCAAGATATGTTCTATATCATCAAACTGCCTATACTTGCAATATCCTGCCAGAAGTATCCTGTATGTTAAAAGTTCTGGCATTATTTTTCTTTCAATCATGTCTTCAAGGATATATTTCGCATGTCTGTACAATCCCTCTGTGAAAACACCACCTATAATAGCATTATAAGCACAAACTTTAGGTTCAATATGTCTAGAAAAGCACTCAGATAAATAGAGGAATGCAGCTTTGAGTTTCATTTCTCTACAGCTATGGCATATGAAAATGCCAAAGGTTGTAGCATCTGGGGCAAATCCTAAGGACTCTAATCTTTGCAAGACAAACCATGCCTCGTCAGTACCAAGATTTGTGCACAAAGACGCAAGCATTCGATTGCAAAGACGCAGCTCAGGTAAATACCTCCACTCTTCCAAGAAATTCATCATATCACCAATGTCCTTCTTCTTGCAAAATTCTTTTGCGACAGTTGACAAGGATCCCTTACTTATTTCAATGTTCAAGCTCTTTAGCTGCCGAATTATACGAATAGCCTGTAAGAATTTGTCTCCCTTGACTAAAGCATTGATGACAAAATCAAGAATATCTCCTTCTGTGCAAGAGCCTAATCCAACTTCAAGCATGTCCAAATATACTTTTAATACTAACTCCTCTTTTCTCCTTCTGACCAGACGATTTAGAAGTACTTGATAGCATGAGGCTGAGGGAATCAAACACTTGGACCTTGCACGATCAAAAAGTGCCACTGATTTGTCGAGGTGGCCAGCTTCTGAATACATCTGGGTAATCTGACTGAACAGTCTACTCGCATCGGTCAGAGCCCTGTTGTCATCCAGCAAGAGAAGCAATGATTCAGCTTGGCTGAGCATATGAGCATCTGCAAGTATTGACACCATGATGTCATTCGACCTTGGAAGATGTCGGAAGCCCTTGCTCTGCCACGAAGCCCACCTGTACAAATTCCACAGAAATCTTGCGTTCCTAACTTCTGCTGCAGCTTGCACAAAACCGATCAAAATGCCAAGAAAATCCTCGGGCTTCAGATGTGAAGCACGCCAGAACCTACGGAGGGTCTCAGGTGAGAGCCAGAGACCAAGCTTAAGAACATCCCGCAAGCTGCAATTCCCTTCAAAGGTGTCCCTTCCAGTGTAAAAAATGAAAGAGCATTTGGACACAATCAATTTCCCAATACCAGGGCCCAGTTTTGCTGCCAAATGGACATCAGCATCGCACTTATCCCCAATTTCGTGCTCCACACTAAATCCGGCTTCATCTGAAGCTCCGGCGACGGCTGAATTGCAGAGAGAGGCGCCTTCTCTCTTCCACAATGAGTAGTAGCGTTCACCATCGAACAAGCTCCCTTTGTTGGAGCTCAACTCCGGAGCATTATTGGCATAACCTCGGTGCCCAATCTTGGGCTCTCTCCTTAGATCCGAGCTGGAAGTGGTTGAAAATGAAATAAAATTAGTGTCAAGCAGGAACAGCAGTGCCGTTCTGGAGCAAAGAAGCTCTGTCACTCACGCACCTTAGTCGACGACGCCGTAGATGGATTGCTCGGCGCAACTGCCACGCTTTCCACATGTGATTCCCCCCTATACTTCGCGCGCGGTTGGGGCCGCCGCATCGCTCACCCGCCGAGGCTGGTGGGCGGACCCATTAGCGCGCCGCCTTCCTCCTCACCCCGTATTCTCCGGAGACGGGCCGCGGCGGCGTCTGTCAGGGTGGGCGTGCTGGTGAAGGCGGCGCCGCGAGGTCGCCGCGCGCAAGGAGTGGCGAAAGATAGGGTCCGGGCCGCCGGAAGAAGGAGCGCGGGGGCGGGGATGGGGGAGACGGCGGAGGCGCGCGGTGATCCCACCCGGCGAAGATGGCCGGAGTTGGGTCAGTGGAGCCGCTGGGCCTGGCGCAGGAGATCGTTGGGCTGCTTCTTTCTGATGCTTTGGATAACAAGGCCCACCACCAACAACAACGAGGCCCAATTCAAAACCGACACGAACGCGCGCCTCTGTCCCGACAACATATACAAATCGCCTCCGAATCTCCCGACGAGCGCCGAGTAAGCTTTTGATTTTCGGTTTGAGCTTTTTCTCGTCCTAGGCCGAGATGGCAGAATTTCGGCTGTTTTCAAAAATTTTGGCTGAAATTTGACCAAATTTTGACTGCAATTTGACCAAAATTTACCAAATTTGACAAATTTCGGCCTAAAGATACTTTCCGCCCCAGGCCGAGATGGCCGGAATTCGGCCGAAATCTGTTTTTCTCGGCCGAAAATCAAAACAGTGGCGCCGACCACCATGGGCACGAAGACGAAGGGATCCTTCCCCGCATACTCCTTCCAGCCCCACGCCGTCGACGAGGCAGCCGGCTACCCCAGCTCGTTTCTCCTTGACAGCAAGGCCTACTTCGCCGACCGCGAGAACGGCACCACCGCGGAAGCGCAGTCGATCACCGGCCGCACCGTGAAGGTCACCTTCTGCCTCGCGGATCCGCCGGCCGTCTCCCACTTCTGCGTGCACGGCCCCGGGTTCAACATCGAGGACTACGCCGTTGAGCCTCGGGTTATATCCTCGGACAGGGACCTCGTCCTCCTAGGCTTCGCCTTCGCCGCCAGCCCCCGGAGCAACGTGCTAGGACGTGGTCACGCCGAGTACTTCGTCTGCAAGGCTGGCCGCGGCGGCAGGCCGTCGCTCACACCGATCCCGGCCACTCCCCCAGGCATCCAGAACACATGGAACGTCGGCATCGTTCGTGCGACGACGAGGGGGGATTTCTCCTCGCTGACCTCATGCATACAACGACTACCCTTGCAAACTATGACCTCACCGTCTTTTCATCCAAGACTGCTACGTGGACCACCAGGGAAACTGCAAGTGCAGGCGCCGCTTAGCCGCATCAGGGTAGATGGCCTGTTCATTGCACCTCACAAGGTGATCACGCTTGGCGGGGGCATGGTGGCATGGGTCGACCTCTGGCGCGGCATCATCGTTTGCAACATTCTCGAGGAGGAAGCCGACCTTTTCATCTATTTCATCCCTCTGCCCAAGCCCGAATTCAACTTGCTCCGGAAGGGCGACCCAACACGGATCCGGGATGTCACCTTTTGCAATGATGTCATCAAGTTCGTCGAGATGGATCATCATCTTTATAGACAGGAGGGTGTTACCAAGAGGTTCAAGGTGACAAAGGATCTGGATAGCATAGATAGGCTGCACGATGTGGACATTCTCCCCACTCCACATGATGACTTCATAGGAGCACATGATCAACAAGAGCAAATAAATAATATCAGTGATGGTTGGAAGGTCCGGACATGTTATAGGCATCTTTCTTGAGACCACTGGTTCAAGGGACACGTTGTTCATGTCGACGACTGTCGGTGTCAAAACCGGCGGATCTCGGGTAGGAGGTTCCGATCTGTGCGTCAAGGTCGGATGGTAACAGGAGACAAGGGACACTTTATTTTACCCAGGTTCGGGCCCTCTCGATGGAGGTAAAACCCTACTCCTGCTAGATTAATATTGATGATATGGATAGTACAAGAGTAGATCTACCACGAGATCAAGGAGGCTAAACCCTAGAAGCTAGCCTATGGGTATGATGATGGTTATGATGTGTTCGTCCTACGGACTACAACCCTCCGGTTTATATAGGCACCGGATAGGGTTAGGGTTACACAGAGTCGGTTACATTGGTAGGAGATCTTGAATATCCGCACGCCTAGCTTGCCTTCCACGCCAAGGAAAGAACCTTTCGGACACGGGACGAAGTCTTCAATCTTGTATCTTCATAGTCCTGGAGTCCGGCTGGAGATATAGTTCGGCTATCCGAACACCCCCTAATCCAGGACTCCCCCAGTAGCCCCTGAACCAAGCTTCAATGACGACGAGTCCGGCGCGCAAATTGTCTTCGGCATTGCAAGGCGGGTTCCTCCTCCAAATTCTTCAAGAAGATAATAAACACCAAAAAATAGTGTCCGGCTCTGCAAAACAAGTTTCCACGTATTGCCATATAGAGAATAATACAAACACAAATCAAATCTGCTGACGTATTCCGCAGTGCGTCATAACACTGCGACCAAGCCTTCTGTATGGATTATTTTTTGTTGTTCCACCGCAGCACGTTCAACGAGGCGGTTTCCTTGGCACGTCTTGTCGAAGCAGAGATCGTGTGCCCCTTTTAACGGGATTCTCATTAATGCGGACGTGGGTAACCCAGCCGCGCCATTTACCACGGCGTGTGAGCGGCAAGCGAGTTTTATTAGGTAGGTGGGGACGCATAACGGCATCAGCCTATATAAGGGGATAAAGATCCACCTCTTTCACCTACGCCTTCTTCCTCCTTTGCCCATCCATCTCCTGCGCACTCAAGCTCCAACGCCCAAGTTCGCTCTTTCTTCCCCAACCTGCTCCAGCGATGTCCGGAGCGGGTGGCAAGTGGATGGCTTCCTCCGTTACGGAGGGTCAAATCAAAAAGCTTAGGAAGGTCGGATATCTGTCCAAGGACATCCCGCACCGGCTTCCCGAGGCGGGGCAGCTTCTTCCCACCCCAAGGCCCCATGAGAGGGTAGTTTTTCTCCCTCATTTCCTCCGCGGACTGGGTTTTCCACTTCACCCTTTTGTCCGGGGGCTCATGTTCTACTACGGCCTGGACTTCCACGATCTGGCCCCGAACTTTATCCTTAATATCTCGGCGTTTATCATCGTGTGTGAGGCCTTTCTCCGCATCCGCCCCCACTTCGGCCTCTGGCTCCAGACCTTCAACGTCAAGCCCAAGGTGGTGTCCGGCACCCAGGCGGAGTGCGGAGGTGCTATGGCCGGCAAAATGGCCAACGCACTCTGGTTCGATGGCTCCTTTGTGGAGTCTTAAAGGGGTGGCAGGCAGGGTGGTTTTACATCACCGAGCCACGCGACTCGAAATGGGTCGCGGCCCCTGAGTTCCGATCCGGACCCCCCACGCGGCTCATGTCCTGGAAAGAGACGGGCCTATCGTGGGGCAACGAAGAAGAAGTGACCGGACTGCAAACTTGCATCCGGTCCCTGATGAACAAGCCCATCCGGCATGTCAACATCATCCAGGTCATGTTTGTTCGCCGGATCCTTCCGTGCCAAGAACGGGAGTTCACTTTGTGGGAATTCGACCCGGCGCAGCACCACACCCTCAATAGGCTCTTCGACACGACGTATGAAGACGTCTGGAAGGTGCTAACCAAAGGCGCCGAGTGCCCCACATCCACTTCCGAGGACCGCGGATACAGCTCGCAGCGCAACGCTGGCGAGGTAGGCTATTTATACCTTTCACAGGTTCGTTAAGCTTTTCTACATAGATTAACTCTATGTGGGATCTAAAAAATCCCTTTGCCTTTGACAGGCGTGGCTGAAGATAGCCGGACCAATCAACTGTCCGGCTCCTCTGCCCGGAGACCCAGCCCCAGCTCTCTTAGAGAAGCTGCTGGCTCCGGCGCCCTATGTGGTGCCGGAGAAGAAGGTCAAGAAGAAGAAGATCACCGGGACTCGAAAGAGTGCCCGCAATGTGGTGGTGTCGAGCTCGTCATCTAGCGAGTCTGCGACGCCCTCCTCTCGTAAAAATGAGGAGGAGGAACAAGGAAGCTCTCCCCCTCCATCGAGGGGAGCGAAAAAGAAGAAGCCGCCCCAACAGGGGAGGGCGAGGGGTCGAGGAAAAGGAAGACCCCTCCGCCGGACTACTCCCCCAACGCCGAAGAGGGCGGAAAGGAGTGGCCGGACAGAACCAAGCGTCCGGCAACATCGTAAGTATTCACATACCAGAATGACTCATAGTATCTTCAAGTGCGCAGCTTACCCTAATGTCGAATGCTATTTGTGCAGCCCGCCCCGAGCCGCACTCGATGATTCATCGAGCGGCTCCCTGGACTCTTCGAACATGAACTCTGTCCCGCCCGCAGTCCCCCCCAGCGGGGCGGATGACGCCAAAGCGGCGTCCCGCCGAACAGGGCAGGAGGAGGTGGTCCTGGAGGAGCCGCAAGGCAATCCTCAGGACCCCAGGAGTAAAGGGGATGAAACTCCCCAGGGCTCCCAGTCCGGCTTTGTGCCGGACACCGCGCCGGACTCAACCGTCTTGGCTCGCGGTGGGCGAACTCCTTCCAAGAGGAGTAAGCCGTCTGAGCCGGCGACCTCTGTCCAACTAGAGGCGCCGGATAGTCTGTTGGAGGCACTTGAAGGCGCCACCATCGACGAGGAGCACCGTACTGTTATGAGTGCGGTAGTCCAAAGGGTTCAGTCCGCCAAGAGCGGACTGAATGAAGCTTGCGCTAGCCTTCTAATAGGCTTCCAGGTAAGCAAAAAATATGCTAAATTCATTACCGCATATACAGTAGCCCCTGATGCTCTGTTCGGTGTTCGGAAAGAAAAGCCGAATAGAGGATCCAACAATTTTCACACGAGTCTAATAAAAAGTCTAATATGCGTATGCAGGCTTCCCTGCTGTCCACCGCCGCACTGACTGCGCAGGTGGAAGTCCTGAAAAAGGACCTCGAGCGGTCCGAGCAAGAGCTCGGCCTTGCCAAAAGGCAGCTCGTTGAAAAGGAAGGTAAGAAATACCCCTTAGAAGAAAAAAAAGGGGTGCCTATAGAGAGGCTTGATTGCAAAAAGAAATAACAGGATTGTACTGCTTATTGTAGGGGCCACAACCGAGGTGGCAACCCTGAAGCAGGCGCTGGCTGAGGCCGAGAAGAAAGCGGCCGAGGAGCGCGCCGAGCGAGAAAATCTTGGGTCCAAGTCGGCGAGGTGCAGCAAGAGCTGCAAGCTCTCATGAAGAAACATGAGGGTTTGGAGCTTGAGGCAAAAACGCAAGCATCCGAGCTCGCGTCGGCTGTTGAGACCACCAAGAGTGCCAAGGCCGAAGCCCAAAAGGCCCTCCAAGAGTTGGAGGATGTGAAAAAGATAGCAGCGGGTAAGGCATTCTTAATGCAAAGTAGGAATATAAAGGTGAAATACCTATTACTTACCCGAATCCGGAGTTCTCCAGGGGCGTTCTTCGATCTTCCCCGCAGCGCATCCGACGCCGCCGCATTCTACCGAGCTGAAGAGGACAGCTCGATGGAGAGTGTGTTCTGGTCTCAGTATTCTGAGGCCGGACACCCTTTGCCCTTAAGCGATCAGCTGAAGCAGCTGGCCGAGCTCCACAAGGCGGCCGAACAGGCCATGAAGGGCTTACTAGTTCGGATGTGGCCTGGAGAGGCCCTGCCTGGGAGCTACTTCGGGCTGGTGCGGCGGCTGGTGGAGGCCTGTCCACGGCTTGAGGTCATCAAGCGCTCCGTCTGCATAGAAGGTGCCCGGAGGGCCCTTGCCCGTGTAAGGGTACACTGGGACAAGCTGGACGGAGAGAAGCTGGTGAAGGACGGGCCGCCGCAGGGGAAGGAGCATCGCAAGCCCGAGAACTACTACAAGGAAGTTCTCGCTGGAGCTTGCCTTGTCGCGGATGAGTGTGCCAAAGATGTAATATTTCAATGAACTCGCTCGTTTGTATCCTGTGCGCTGAAAACTTGTTCATATGCGCTTAAGCAATGCTTTCTGAATTTAAAATATTATTTTCTGTGCGGCCGTTTATCAATAACTGAGAGATGGCGAGTCGTCAGCTTCTGCCCCCATGCAACTAGTCCTGAGGTGTTCGGGATAAACCTGAGAGCTCTTGTTCCCATAGTTGGGTCCTTCGAGGGAGGCGCTCAGCACAGCGAACCAGGCAATCGGACTATAATGCTTGAACACTCTCACTTAGCCATAGAACGTTATAATTTTAAATTTCGGCGAAGCCCCTAGTTCGGAAGGCCGAATTCGGGGCACTATCCACGCCTTTAGCCGGACTTAACCAGCTCTCCGCTCGAAGCGGCATAAGCCTTTAGGGACTCGAAAAACCTCTCGAACAGCGACCGGTCTCGCGCCTTATCATGACAGTCTGTTTTAGCTTTCTCCACTGAGGTGCTCACCCACCTGATCTGGGGCACAATCACAGTGGTTCTCCTAGTGATACCTTAGCCGATAGAGCGGAACGTAAGGCACCAAAACATAGGAGCCGAGCAAACCCAACATATGACCAAAATCATGACTCGGAGCCGATGCATATAATGCTATAAGTTCGGGGTGCCGCACTTGTGAAAGTGGATGGACTTCTCACACCAGATAGAAGGGTAATAAAGCCCCTGGCGTGGTTTGCCGTACCATGGTGTACGGGTGCGATCATGTTATTTGAGTAAACATATGTATATTAAAAGAAGATAATGCAAAAAATAGACGAAAAGCTATGCATTATTTATGAGGAGGCTGTTTATTCAAGCCGAACGATACAAGTAGTGTGAAAAAAATTAGACTATTTAACATGTCCTGACCAGGCGCAGGCCGCGGAATTTAGAAACAGATATATCGCTCGAAATAGAGACCACCTGAGAGTTCCATGATGCGGCGTTGTTTTGTCTGCTTTCCTGGGTCATGTATCGTCTGTGCGGCAGCGAGGCCGAACACTGTATCCAGAGTATGGAGTCCTGAAAGAAAAGAAGAACCCGGCAGCCCCTAGTACGTTTGACGCCGTATTGTTGGCATGCCGTTTTATCTGCCCCTTCCCCTATGCCCATGGAATTGTAAGGGCGTAATTGTGTACTCGAGGTACTAGCTCCGCTATGTAGCGATGGCTGGGGTTGGGGCCGTATTGCTACGCGTGCTCTGAACGCGCCAGTCGGTCTTGCTGCGGGTTACTCCGGGCGCGTTTTGCTTTGTCCTGCTTTGTAGCGGCCGGACTCGAGAGCTGCCTTAACAGGCTGCTTTGTACCTCTGCTGCGAGGGCCGCTGTGTGTTCCTCCGTATGGATGGAGCGTTCGGTGTTTCCGCTGACCGTGATTACACCTCGAGGGCCTGGCATCTTGAGCTTGAGATATGCGTAGTGCGGCACCGCATTGAATTTAGCGAATGCGGTTCGTCCAAGCAGAGCATGATAGCCACTGCGGAACGGAACTATGTCGAAGATTAACTCTTCGCTTCGGAAGTTGTCTGGAGATCCGAAGACCACATCAAGTGTTATGCAACCTATGCAATTGGCCTCTACACCTGGGATGACGCCTTTAAAGGTCGTCCTTGTGGGCTCGATCCTTGATGGATCTATGCCCATTTTCCGCATTGTATCCTGGTAGAGCAGGTTCAGGCTACTGCCGCCGTCCATGAGGACTCTTGTAAGGTGAAATCCGTCAACGATTGGGTCAAGAACCAATGCGGCGAAACCGCCGTGACGGATGCTAGTGGGGTGGTCCCTTCGATCGAAGGTGATCAGGCAAGAGGACCATGGGTTGAACTTTGGGGCGACTGGCTCCATCGCGTATACGTCCCGTAGCGCACGCTTCCTCTCCCGCTTGGGAATATGAGTCGCGTATATCATGTTCACCATCCGCACTTGTGGAGGAAACCCCTTCTGTCCGTTGTGTTGGAAATATGCCCTAGAGGCAATAATAAAAGCATTATTATTATATTTCCTTGTTCATGATAATTGTCTTTATTCGTGCTATAATTGTGTTATTCGGAAATCATAATACATGTGTGAATAACAGACAACAATATGTCCCTAGTGAGCCTCTAGTTGACTAGCTCGTTGATCGACAGATAGTCATGGTTTCCTGACTGTGGACATTGGATGTCATTGATAACGAGATCACATCATTAGGAGAATGATGTGATGGACAAGACCCAATCCTAAATATAGCATAAGATCGCATAGTTTGTTTGCTAGAGTTTTCCAATGTCAAGTATCCTTTCCTTAGACCATGAGATCGTGTAACTCCCGGATACCGTAGGAGTGCTTTGGGTGTGCCAAACGTCACAATGTAACTGGGTGACTATAAAGGTATACTACGGGTATCTCTGAAAGTGTCTGTTGGGTTGACATGGATCGAGACTGGGATTTGTCACTCCGCTTGACGGAGAGGTATCACCGCGCCCTCTCGGTAATGCATCATCATAATGAGCTCAATGTGATCAAAGTGTTTGATCACGGGATCATGCATTACGGTACGAGAAAAGTGACTTGCCGATAACGAGATTGAACGAGGTATTGGGATACCGACGATCGAATCTCGGGCAAGTAAAATACCGATTGACAAAGGGAATCGTATACGGGATTAATTGAATCCTCGACATCGTGGTTCATCCGATGAGATCATCGTGGAGCATGTGGGAGCCAACATGGGTATCCAGATCCCGCTGTTGGTTATTGCCCGAGAGCCGTCTCGGTCATGTCAGCATGTCTCCCGAACCCGTAGGGTCTACACACTTAAGGTTCGGTGATGCTAGGGTTGTGAAGATATGTATATGCAGTAACCCGAATGTTGTTCGGAGTCCCGGATGAGATCCCGGACGTCACGAGGAGTTTCGGAATGGTTCGGAGGTAAAGAATTATATATATGAAGTGCTGTTTTGGCCATCGGGACAAGTTTCGGGGTTATCGGTATTGTACCGGGACCACCGGAGGGTCCCGGGGGTCCACCGGGTGGGGCCACCTGCCTCGGGGGGGCCACATGGGCTCTAGGGGGTGCGCCTTGGCCTACATGGGCCAAGGGGAACCAGCCCCAAGAGACCCATGCGCCTAGGGTTTCAAAGGGAAGGAGTCCCACAAGGGGAAGGCACCTCCTAGGTGCCTTGGGGGGAGGGAAACCTCCCCTTGGCCGCCGCCCCAAGGAGATTGGATCTCCTAGGGCCGGCGCCCCCCCTTGGCACTCCTATATAAAGGGAGGAGGGGAGGGGGCAGCCGCACCCCTGGTCTTTGGCGCCTTCCTCTCCCTCTCCAACACCTCCTCCTCCTCCGTTGAGCACGGCGAAGCCCTGCCGGAGTACTGTAGTTCCACCATCACCACGCCGTCGTGCTGCTGCTGGAGCCATCTTCCCCAACCTCTCCTTTGCCTTGCTGGATCAAGAAGAAGGAGACGTTACGCTGACCGTACATGTGTTGAACGCAGAGGTGCCGTCCGTTCGGTGCTAGGATCTTCGGTGATTTGGATCACGTCGTGTACGACTACCTCATCCCCGTTCGTTGAACGCTTCCGCTCGTGATCTACAAAGTGGTATGTAGATGCAATCTCTCTCCCATGACTCGTTGCTTAGATGAACTCATAGATGGATCTTGGTGAAACCGTAGGAAAAATTTTAATTTTCTGCAACGTTCCCCAACAGTGGCATCATGAGCTAGGTCTCTGCGTAGTTCTCTATTGCACGAGTAGAACACAATTTGTTGTGGGCGTAGATGTTGTCAACTTTCTTGCCGCTACTAGTCTTATCTTGCTTCAGCGGTATTGTGGGATGAAGCGGCCCGGACCAACCTTACACGTACGCTTACGTGAGACCGGTTCCACCGACTAACATGCACTAGTTGCATAAGGTGGCTGGCGGGTGTCTGTCTCTCCCACTTTAGTTGGAGCGGATTCGATGAAAAGGGTCCTTATGAAGGGTAAGTAGAAGTTGACAAATCACGTTGTGGCTTTCATGTAGGTAAGAAAACGTTCTTGCTAGAACCCTAATTCAGCCACGTAAAACTTGCAACAACAATTAGAGGACGTCTAACTTGTTTTTGCAGCAAGTGCTTTGTGATATGATATGGCCAAAGTTGTGATGAATGATGAATGATCTATATGTGATGTATGAGATGTTCATGCTATTGTAATAGGAATCACGACTTGCATGTCGATGAGTATGACAACCGGCAGGAGCCATAGGAGTTGTCTTTATTTTTGTATGACCTGCGTGTCATTGAGAAGCGCCATGTAAATTACTTTACTTTATTGCTAAACGCGTTAGCCATAGTAGTAGAAGTAATAGTTGGCGAGCAACTTCATGGAGACACGATGATGGAGATCATGATGATGGAGATCATGGTGTCAAGCCGGTGACAAGATGATCATGGAGCCCCAAGATGGAGATCAAAGGAGCTATGTGATATTGGCCATATCATGTCACGTTCATTATTTGATTGCATGTGATGTTTATCATGTTTTTGCATCTTGTTTACTTAGAACGACGGTAGTAAATAAGATGATCCCTCATAATAATTTCAAGAAAGTGTTCCCCCTAACTGTGCACCGTTGCGACAGTTCGTTGTTTCGAAGCACCACGTGATGATCGGGTGTGATAGATTCTAACGTTCACATACAACGGGTGTAAGACAGATTTACACACGCAAAACACTTAGGTTGACTTGACGAGCCTAGCATGTACAGACATGGCCTCGGAACACAGAAGACCGAAAGGTCGAGCATGAGTCGTATAGAAGATACGATCAACATGAAGATGTTCACCGATGTTGACTAGTCCGTCTCACGTGATGATCGGACACGGCCTAGTTGACTCGGATCATGTAATACTTAGATGACTAGAAGAGGGATGTCTATCTAAGTGGGAGTTCATTAAATAATTTGATTAAATGAACTTTATTATCATGAACTTAGTCTAAAATTTTTACAATATGTCTTGTAGATCAAATGGCCAACGTAGTCCTCAACTTCAACGCGTTCGTAGAGAAAACCAAGCTGAAAGACGATGGCAGCAACTATACGGACTGGGTCCGGAACCTGAGGATCATCCTCATAGCTGCCAAGAAAGATTATGTCCTACGAGCACCGCTGGGTGACGCACCTATTCTCCCTGCAGAACAAGACGTTATGAACGCTTGGCAGTCACGCTGCGATGATTACTCCCTCGTTCAGTGCGGCATGCTTTACAGCTTAGAGCCGGGGCTCCAAAAGCGTTTTGAGAGACATGGAGCATATGAGATGTTCGAAGAGCTGAAAATGGTTTTCCAAGCTCATGCCCGGGTCGAGAGATATGAAGTCTTCGACAAATTCTTTAGCTGTAAGATGGAGGAAAATAGCTCTGTCAGTGAACACATACTCAAAATGTCTGGGTTGCACAACCGCTTGACTCAACTGGAAGTTAATCTCCCGGATGAAGCGGTCATTGACAGAATCCTCCAGTCGCTTCCACCTAGCTACAAGAGCTTTGTGATGGACTACAATATGCAGGGGATGGTAAAGACCATTCCTGAGGTATATGCTATGCTGAAATCATCAGAGGTAGAAATCAAGAAGGAGCATCAAGTGTTGATGGTGAATAAAACCACTAAGTTCAAGAAGGGCAAGGGTAAAAAGAACTTCAAGAAGGACGGCAAGGAAGTTGCCGCGCCCGGTAAGCAAGTTGCCGGGAAGAAGCCAAAGAATGGACCCAAGCCCGAGACTGAGTGCTTTTATTGCAAGGGAAGTGGTCACTGGAAGCGGAACTGCCCCAAATACTTAGCGGACAAGAAGGCCGGCAAAACAAAAGGTATATGTGATATACATGTAATTGATGTGTACATTACCAGTACTCGTAGTAGCTCTTGGGTATTTGATACCGGTGCAGTTGCTCACATTTGTAACTCAAAATAGGAGCTGCGGAATAAACGGAGACTGGCGAAGGACGAGGTGACGATGCGCGTCGGGAATGGTTCCAAGGTCGATGTGATCGCCGTCGGCACGCTACCTCTACATTTACCTACGGGATTAGTTTTAAACCTCAATAATTGTTATTTAGTGCCAAGTTTGAGCATGAACATTGTATCTGGATCTCGTTTAATTCGAGATGGCTACTCATTTAAATCCGAGAATAATGGTTGTTCTATTTATATGAGAGATATGTTTTATGGTCATGCTCCGATGGTTAATGGTTTATTCTTAATGAATCTCGTACGTGATGATACACATATTCATAGTGTGAATACCAAAAGAGTTAAAGTTGATGACAATAGTCCCACATATTTGTGGCACTGCCGCCTTGGTCACATAGGTGTCAAACGCATGAAGAAGCTCCATGCAGATGGACTTTTAGAGTCTCTTGATTATGAATCATTTGACACATGCGAACCATGCCTCATGGGTAAAATGACCAAGACTCCGTTCTCAGGAACAATGGAGCGAGCAACCAACTTATTGGAAATCATACATACCGATGTGTGCGGTCCAATGAGTGTTGAGGCTCGCGGTGGCTATCGTTATGTTCTCACCCTCACTGATGACTTGAGTAGATATGGGTATATCTACTTAATGAAACACAAGTCTGAGACCTTTGAAAAGTTCAAGGAATTTCAGAGTGAGGTTGAGAATCAACGTGATAGAAAGATCAAGTTTCTACGATCAGATCGTGGAGGAGAATACTTGAGTCACGAATTTGGCACACACTTAAGAAAATGTGGAATAGTTTCACAACTCACGCCGCCTGGAACACCTCAGCGTAATGGTGTGTCCGAACGTCGTAATCGCACTCTATTAGATATGGTGCGATCTATGATGTCTCTTACCGATTTACCGCTATCTTTTTGGGGCTATGCTTTAGAGACTGCCGCATTCACTTTAAATAGGGCTCCGTCTAAATCCGTTGAGACGACACCGTATGAATTATGGTTTGGGAAGAAACCTAAGCTGTCGTTTCTAAAAGTTTGGGGATGCGATGCTTATGTCAAGAAACTTCAACCTGAAAAGCTCGAACCCAAGTCAGAAAAATGCGTCTTCATAGGATACCCTAAAGAAACTGTTGGGTATACCTTCTACCTCAGATCCTAAGGCAAGATCTTTGTTGCCAAGAATGGATCCTTTCTAGAGAAGGAGTTTCTCTCGAAAGAAGTAAGTGGGAGGAAAATAGAACTTGATGAAATGTTACCTCTTGAACCGGAAAATGGCGAAACTCAAGAAAACGTTTCTGAGGTGCCTACACCGACTGGAGAGGAAATTAATGATGATGATCAAGATACTTCTAATCAAGCTCCTACTGAAATTCGAAGGTCCACAAGGACACGTTCCGCACCAGAATGGTACGGCAACGCTGTCTTGGAAATCATGTTGTTAGACAACGGTGAACCTTCGAACTATGAGGAAGCAATGGCGGGCCCGGATTCCGACAAATGGCTGGAAGCCATGAAATCCGAGATAGGATCCATGTATGAAAACGAAGTATGGACTTTGACTGGCTTGCCCGATGAACGGCGAGCCATAGAAAATAAATGGATCTTTAAGAAGAAGACAGACGCCGATGGTAATGTGACCATCTATAAAGCTCGGCTTCTCGCTAAGGGTTATCGACAAGTTCAAGGGGTTGACTACGATGAGACTTTCTCACCGGTAGCGAAGCTGAAGTCCGTCCGAATCATGTTAGCAATTTCCGCATTCTACGATTATGAAATATGGCAAATGGACGTCAAAACGGCATTCCTTAATGGTTTCCTTAAGGAAGAATTGTATATGATGCAGCCGGAAGGTTTTGTCGATCCTAAGAATGCTGACAAGGTGTGCAAGCTCCAACGCTCGATTTATGGGCTGGTGCAAGCATCTCGGAGTTGGAACATTCGCTTTGATGAGATGATCAAAGCGTTTGGGTTTACACAGACTTATGGAGAAGCCTATGTTTACAAGAAAGTGAGTGGGAGCTCTGTAGCATTTCTCATATTATATGTAGACGACATACTTTTGATGGGAAATGATATAGAACTCTTGGACAACATTAAGGCCTACTTGAATAAGAGTTTTTCAATGAAGGACCTTGGAGAAGCTGCTTATATATTAGGCATCAAGATCTATAGAGATAGATCAAGACGCCTCATAGGTCTTTCACAAAGCACATACCTTGATAAGATATTGAAGAAGTTCAATATGGATCAATCTAAGAAAGGGTTCTTACCTGTGTTACAAGGTGTGAAATTGAGCTCAGCTCAATGTCCGACCACGGCAGAAGATATAGAAGAGATGAGTGTCATCCCCTATGCCTCAGCGATAGGTTCTATTATGTATGCCATGCTGTGTACCAGACCTGATGTAAATCTTGCCGTAAGTTTGGTAGGAAGGTACCAAAGTAATCCCGGCAAGGAACACTGGACAACGGTCAAGAATATCCTGAAGTACCTGAAAAGGACTAAGGAAATGTTTCTCATTTATGGAGGTGACGAAGAGCTCGTCGTAAAGGGTTACGTCGACGCTAGCTTCGACACAGATCTGGATGACTCTAAGTCACAAACCGGATACGTGTATATTTTGAATGGTGGGGCAGTAAGCTGGTGCAGTTGCAAGCAAAGCGTCGTGGCGGAATCTACATGTGAAGCGGAGTACATGGCAGCCTCGGAGGCAGCACATGAAGCAATTTAGGTGAAGGAGTTCATCACCGACCTCGGAGTCATACCCAATGCGTCGGGGCCAATCAAACTCTTCTGTGACAACACTGGAGCTATTGCACTTGCCAAGGAGCCCAGGTTTCACAAGAAGACCAGGCACATCAAGCGTCGCTTCAACTCCATTCGTGAAAATGTTCAAGATGGAGACATAGAAATTTGTAAAGTACACACGGATCTGAATGTCGCAGATCCATTGACTAAACCTCTCCCTAAGGCAAAGCATGATCAGCACCAGAACTCTATGGGTGTTCGATTCATCACAATGTAACTAGATTATTGACTCTAGTGCAAGTGGGAGACTGTTGGAAATATGCCCTAGAGGCAATAATAAAAGCATTATTATTATATTTCCTTGTTCATGATAATTGTCTTTATTCATGCTATAATTGTGTTATTCGGAAATCGTAATACATGTGTGAATAACAGACAACAATATGTCCCTAGTGAGCCTATAGTTGACTAGCTCGTTGATCGACGGATAGTCATGGTTTCCTGACTATGGACATTGGATGTCATTGATAACGAGATCACATCATTAGGAGAATGATGTGATGGACAAGACCCAATCCTAAATATAGCATAAGATCGCATAGTTCGTTTGCTAGAGTTTTCCAATGTCAAGTATCTTTTCCTTAGACCATGAGATCGTGTAACTCCCGGATACCGTAGGAGTGCTTTGGGTGTGCCAAACGTCACAACGTAACTGGGTGACTATAAAGGTATACTACGGGTATCTCTGAAAGTGTCTGTTGGGTTGACATGGATCGAGACTGGGATTTGTCACTCCGCTTGACGGAGAGGTATCACCGGGCCCTCTCGGTAATGCATGATCATAATGAGCTCAATGTGATCAAAGTGTTTGATCACGGGATCATGCATTACGGTACGAGAAAAGTGACTTGCCGGTAACGAGATTGAACGAGGTATTGGGATACCGACGATCGAATCTCGGGCAAGTAAAATACCGATTGACAAAGGGAATCGTATACGGGATTAATTGAATCCTCGACATCGTGGTTCATCCGATGAGATCATCGTGGAGCATGTGGGAGCCAACATGGGTATCCAGATCCCGCTGTTGGTTATTGCCCGAGAGCCGTCTCGGTCATGTCAGCATGTCTCCCGAACCCGTAGGGTCTACACACTTAAGGTTCGGTGACGCTAGGGTTGTGAAGATATGTATATGCAGTAACCCGAATGTTGTTCGGAGTCCCGGATGAGATCCCGGACGTCATGAGGAGTTTCGGAATGGTCCGAAGGTAAAGAATTATATATAGGAAGTGCTGTTTTGGCCATCGGGACAAGTTTCGGGGTTATCGGTATTGTACCGGGACCACCGGAGGGTCCCGGGGGTCCACCGGGTGGGGCCACCTGCCTCGGGGGGGCCACATGGGCTCTAGGGGGTGCGCCTTGGCCTACATGGGCCAAGGGGAACCAGCCCCAAGAGACCCATGCGCCTAGGGTTTCAAAGGGAAGGAGTCCCACAAGGGGAAGGCACCTCCTAGGTGCCTTGGGGGGGAGGGAAACCTCCCCTTGGCCGCCGCCCCAAGGAGATTGGATCTCCTAGGGCCGGTGCCCCCCTTGGCACTCCTATATAAAGGGGGGAGGGGAGGGGGCAGCCGCACCCCTTGTCTTTGGCGCCTCCCTCTCCCTCTCCAACACCTCCTCCTCCTCCGTTGAGCACGGCGAAGCCCTGCCAGAGTACTGTAGTTCCACCATCACCACGCCGTCGTGCTGCTGCTAGAGCCATCTTCCCCAACCTCTCCTTTGCCTTGCTGGATCAAGAAGAAGGAGACGTTACGCTGACCGTACGTGTGTTGAACGCGGAGGTGCCGTGCTTTCGGTGCTAGGATCTCCGGTGATTTGGATCACGGTGTGTACGACTACTTCATCCCCGTTCGTTGAACGCTTCCGCTCGCGATCTACAAAGTGGTATGTAGATGCAATCTCTCTCCCATGACTCGTTGCTTAGATGAACTCATAGATGGATCTTGGTGAAACCGTAGGAAAAAATTTAATTTTCTGCAACGTTCCCCAACACGTTGTTGTTCGGCGGCCTGGGCTCCTCTTCGTCATCGCTGTCTAGCCCCTTGTTTTTGTGTTCGGCTCTTAACTTGCCTGCCTGCTTGAACACCCAACAATCCCTGTTGGTGTGATTGGCTGGCCTTTCGGGGGTGCCGTGAATCTGGCACGAGCGGTCGAGTATTCGGTCCAAACTGGACGGGCCCTGGGTATTCTTTTTGAATGGCTTTTTCCGCTGACCGGATTTATGGCCTCTGAATCCGGCGTTTACTGCCGTATCTTCATTGCTGTCGCTGCTGACGCGGCGTTTCTGTTTATTCCGTCGCGACCTGCCACTTTTGTCCTTGGTATCTGAATTACCTTGCTTCTTTGATAAGTTGTTGCTGCGAGCTAGCCAGCTATCTTCGCCCGCGCAAAAGCGGGTCATGAGTGTCGTGAGGGCTGCCATGGATTTCAGCTTTTCCTGTCCCAGGTGCCGGGCAAGCAACTTGTCACGGATGTTATGCTTGAAGGCTGCTAAGGCCTCTGCATCCGGACAATCGACTATCTGATTTTTCTTTGTTAGGAACCGTGTCCAGAATTGCCTGGCCGATTCTTCTGGCTGCTGGATTATGTGGCTTAGGTCGTCGGCGTCCGGTGGCCGTACGTAGGTCCCCTGGAAGTTGTCGAGGAATGCGGCCTCCAGGTCCTCCCAAGAGCCGATCGAATATGCGGGGAGGCTGTTAAGCCAGTGCCGGGCTGGTCCCTTAAGCTTAAGGGGTAAATATTTGATGGCGTGCAAATCATCGCCACGTGCCATGTGGATGTGGAGGAGATAGTCCTCAATCCATACTGCCGGATCTGTCGTACCATCGTACGACTCTATGTTGACGGGTTTAAAACCCTCTGGGATTCTATGATCCATTACTTCGTCTGTGAAGCATAGTGGGTGTGCGGCGCCCCTGTACTGGGCTATGTCTCGACGCAGTTCGGAGGAGCTGTGCCTGTTGTGTTCGGCCCGTACGGATTTATTGTGTCCGGAGTGAAAACTATCACGTGTCGTCGGGCGTCCGCGCGATCCATAGATCGATCTTGTTTGCCTTGCTTTGTCCTCCAGGACGTCTCGCAGGTCTGGTTCGTGTTCCCGTGCCTTGGTAAAGCGGCTGCGGGGCATGGCTTGTTTGGATGTTCGACAGGCTTCTCTGTCGCGGCCGCGAGGTGGCCGATCTGCCATGTCTTGGGCTTCCTCCTCTGATTGGGGTAGCGGCCTGCGCTTAGGATAGTTTTTGGAGGGGCGTCCGAGCTCGTGCTCTTCGGCCGCAAGGACTTCAGTCCATCTGTCCGAGCTCGTGCGCTTAGGATGTCTACTACACAACCTTCTTCTTGTAGACGTTGTTGGGCCTCCAAGTGCAGAGGTTTGTAGGACAGTAGCAAATTTCCCTCAAGTGGATGACCTAAGGTTTATCAGTCCGTAGGAGGCGTAGGATTAAGATGGTCTCTCTCAAGCAACCCTGCAACCCAATAACAAAGAGTCTCTTGTGTCGCCAACACACCCAATACAATGGTAAATTGTATAGGTGCACTAGTTCGGCGAAGAGATGGTGATACAAGTGCAATATGGATGGCAGATATAGGTTTTTGTAAACTGAAAATATAAAAACAGCAAGGTAGCAAGCGGTAAAAGTGAGCATAAACGGTATTGCAATGATAGGAAACAAGGCCTAGGGTTCATACTTTCACTAGTGCAAGTTCTCTCAACAATAATAACATAATTGGATCATATAACTATCCCTCAACATGCAACAAAGAGTCACTCCAAAGACACTAATAGAAGAGAACAAACGAAGAGATTATGGTAGGGTACGAAACCACCTCAAAGTTATTCTTTCCAATCAATTTGTTGGGCTGTTCCTATAAGTGTCACAAACAGTCCTAGAGTTCGTACTAGAATAACACCTTAAGACACAAATCAACCAATACCCTAATGTCACCTAGATACTCCAATGTCACCTCAAGTATCCGTGGGTATGATTATATGATATGCATCACACAATCTCAGATTCATCTATTCAACCAACACATAGAACCTCAAAGAGTGCCCCAAAGTTTCTACCGGAGAATCACGACGAAAACGTGTGCCAACCCCTATGCATAGGTTCCCAATGTCACGAAACCCGCAAGTTGATCACCAAAACATACATCAAGTGGATCAATAGAATAGCCCATTGTCACCACGGTTATCCCACGCAAGACATACATCAAGTGTTCTCAAATCTTTAAAGACTCAATCCGATAACATAACTTCAAAGGGGAAACTCAATCCATTACAAGAGAGAAGAGGGGGAGAAGAAACATAAGATCCAACTATAATAGCAAAGCTCGCGATACATCAAGATCATGCCAAATCAAGAACACGAGAGAGAGAGAGAGAGAGAGAGAGAGAGAGAGAGAGATCAAACACATAGCTACTGGTACATACCCTCAGCCCCGAGGGTGAACTACTCCCTCCTCGTCATGGAGAGCGTCGGGATGATGAAGATGGCCACTGGTGAGGGTTCCCCCCTCTGGCAGGGTGCCGGAACAGGGTCCC
Organism: Aegilops umbellulata; assembly: GCA_032464435.1. Classification (NCBI taxonomy): domain Eukaryota; kingdom Viridiplantae; phylum Streptophyta; class Magnoliopsida; order Poales; family Poaceae; genus Aegilops; species Aegilops umbellulata. The sequence continues at coordinate 607,968,404 of CP136057.1, forward strand.
GAGAGGTTTTTGGTGGCTACAGAGGCTTGCGGCGGCGGAACTCCCGATCTATTCTCTGTTTCGGAAGTTTTAGGGTACGTGGAGTTATATAGGCGGAAGAAGTACGTCAGGGGAGCCACGAGGGCCCCACGAGGCAGGGGGCGCGCCCTAAGGGAGTGGGCGCGCTGAAGGAAATATGCCCTAGAGGCAATAATAAAGTTATTATTTATTTCCTTACATATCATGATAAATGTTTATTATTCATGCTAGAATTGTATTAACCGGAAACATAATACATGTGTGGATACATAGACAAACAGAGTGTCACTAGTATGCCTCTACTTGACTAGCTTGTTAATCAAAGATGGTTAAGTTTCCTAACCATAGACAAAAGGAGTTGTCATTTGATTAACAAGGTCACATCATTAGTTGAATGATCTGATTGACATGACCCATTCCATTAGCATAGCACCCGATCGTTTAGTATGTTGCTATTGCTTTTATCCATGACTTATACATGTTCCTTTGACTATGAGATTATGCAACTCCCGTTTGCCGGAGGAACACTTTGGGTGCTACCAAACGTCACAACGTAACTGGGTGATTATAAAGGAGTACTACAGGTGTCACCAAAGGTGGATGTTGGGTTGGCGTATTTCGAGATTAGGATTTGTCACTCCAATTATGGGAGAGGTATCTCTGGGCCCTCTCGGTAATGCACATCACTTAAGCCTTGCAAGCATTGCAACTAATGAGTTAGTTGCGGGATGATGTATTACGGAACGAGTAAAGAGACTTGCCGGTAACGAGATTGAATTAGGTATTGGATACCGACGATCGAATCTCGGGCAAGTAACATATCGATGGACAAAGGGAACAACGTATGTTGTTATGCGGTCTGGCCGATAAAGATCTTCGTAGAATATGTAGGAGCCAATATGGGCATCCAGGTCCCGCTATTGGTTATTGACCGGAGACGTGTCTCGGTCATGTCTACATTGTTCTCGAACCGTAGGGTCCGCACGCTTAAGGTTACGATGACAGTTATTATGAGTTTATGCATTTTGATGTACCGAAGGAGTTCGGAGTCCCGGATGTGATCACGGACATGACGAGGAGTCTCGGAATGGTCGAGACATAAAGATTGATATATTGGACAGCTATGTTCGGACATCCGAATGGTTCCGAGAGGTTTCGGATATTACCAGAGTGCCGGAGGGGTTACCGGAACCCCCCGGGGGAAGTATGGGCCTTATTGGGCCGCGAGGGGAGAGAGAGGGCCGCGCCACGAGGTGGCGCCCCCCCCCCATGAGGAGTCCGAATTGGACAAGGAGGGGGGGCGCGGCCCCCCTTTCCCTCTCCCTCTCCCTCTCCTTCCTTCCCCCCTTCCCCCTCCTAGTTGGACTAGGAAAGGGGAGTCCTACTCCTACTAGGAGGAGGACTCCCCCCTCCCTTGGCGCGCCTCTCTAGGCTGGCCGGCCTCCCCCTTGCTCCTTTATATACGGGGGCAGGGGGGCACCCCAAGACACACAAAGTTGATCATTGAGATCGTTCCTTAGCCGTGTGCGGTGCCCCCCTCCACCATATTCCACCTCGGTCATATTGTAGCGGTGCTTAGGCGAAGCCCTGCGATAGTAGAACATCAAGATCGTCACCACGCCGTCGTGCTGACGGAACTCTTCCCCGAAGCTTTGCTGGATCGGAGCCCGGGGAACGTCATCGAGCCGAACGTGTGCCAAGAACTCGGAGGTGCCGGAGTAACGGTGCTTGGATCGGTCGGATCGTGAAGACGTATGACTACATCAACTGCGTTGATATAACGCTTCCGCTTTCGGTCTACGAGGGTACGTAGACAACACTCTCCCCTCTCGTTGCTATGCATCACCATGATCTTGCGTGTGCGTAGGAATTTTTTTGAAATTACTACGTTCCCCAACAGTGGTATCAGAGCCTAGTTTTTTATGGTTTGATGTTATTTGCACGAGTAGAACACAAGTGAGTTGTGGACGATACAAGTCATACTGCCTACCAGCATGTCATACTTTGGTTCAGCGGTATTGTTGGATGAGATGACCCGGACCAACCTTACGCGTACGCTTATGCGAGACCGGTTCCCTCGACGTGCTTTGCACACAGATGGCTTGCGGGAGACTGTCTCACCAACTTTAGTTGAACCAAGTGTGGCTACGCCCGGTCCTTGAGAAGGTTAAAACGGAGTCTATTTGACAAACTATCGTTGTGGTTTTGATGCGTAGGTAAGATGAGTTCTTGCTTAAAGCCCGTAGCAGCCACGTAAAACTTGCAACAAACAAAGTAGAGGACGTCTAACTTGTTTTTGCAGGGCATGTTGTGATGTGATATGGTCAAGACATGATGCTATATTTTATTGTATGAGATGATCATGTTTTGTAACCGAGTTATCGGCAATCGGCAGGAGCCGTATGGTTGTCGCTTTATTGTATGCAATGCAATCGCCCTGTAATGCTTTACTTTATCACTAAGCGGTAGCGATAGTCGTAGAAGCATAAGATTGGCGAGACGACAACGATGCTACGATGGAGATCAAGGTGTCGCACCGGTGACGATGGTGATCATGATGGTGCTGCAGAGATGGAGATCACGAAGCACAAGATAATGATGACCATATCATATCACTTATATTGATTTGCATGTGATGTTTATCTTTTATGCATCTTATCTTGTTTTGATTGACGGTAGCATTATAAGATGATCTCTCACTAAATTATCAAGAAGTGTTCTCCCCGAGTATGCACCGTTGCCAAAGTTCATCGTGCCCAAACACCACGTGATGATCGGGTGTGATAAGCTCTACGTCCATCTACAACGGGTGCAAGCCAGTTTTGCACACGCGGAATACTCAGGATATACTTGACGAGCCTAGCATATGCAGATATGGCCTCGGAACACGAAGACCGAAAGGTCGAGCGTGAATCATATAGTAGATATGATCAACATGATGATGTTCACCATTGAGAACTAATCCATTTCACGTGATGATCGGTTATGGTTTAGTTTGATTTGGATCACGTGATCACTTAGAAGATTAGAGGGATGTCTATCTAAGTGGGAGTTCTTAAGTAATATGATTAATTGAACTTAAATTTATCATGAACTTAGTCCCTGATAGTATCTTGCTTGTTTGTGTTAATTGTAGATAGATGGCTCGTGCTGTTGTTCCGTTTAATTTTAATGCGTTCCTTGAGAAAGCAAAGTTGAAAGATGATGGTAGCAATTACACGGACTGGGTCCATAACTTGAGGATTATCCTCATTGCTGCACAGAAGAATTACGTCCTGGATGCACCGCTAGGTGCCAGGCCTGCTGCTGGAGCAACACCAGATGTTATGAACGTCTGGCAGAGCAAAGCTGATGACTACTCGATAGTTCAGTGTGCCATGCTTTACGGCTTAGAACCGGGACTTCAACGACGGTTTGAGAACCATGGAGCATATGAGATGTTCCAGGAGTTGAAGTTGATATTCAATTAGAATGCCCGGATTGAGAGATATCAGGTCTCCAATAAGTTCTATAGCTGCAAGATGGAAGAGAATGGGTCTGTCAGTGAGCACATACTCAGAATGTCTGGGTATTACAATCACTTGAGTCAACTGGGAGTTAATCTTCCGGATGATTGTGTCATTGACAGAATTCTTCAATCACTGCCACCAAGCTACAAAGGCTTCGTGATGAACTATAATATGCAAGGGATAGATAAGACTATGCCCGAGCTCTTCGCAATGCTAAAGGCTGCGGAGGTAGAAATCAAGAAGGAGCATCAAGTGTTGATGGTCAACAAGACCACCAGTTTCAAGAAGAAGGGCAAAGGGAAGAAGAAGGGGAACTTCAAGAAGAACAGCAAACAAGTTGTTGCTCAAGCGAAGAAACCCAAGTCTGGACCTAAGCCTGAAACTGAGTGCTTCTACTGCAAGCAGACTGGTCACTGGAAGCGGAACTGCCCCAAGTATCTGGCGGACAAGAAGGATGGCAAGGTGAACAAAGGTATATGTGATATACATGTTATTGATGTGTACCTTACTAGAGCTCGCAGTAGCACCTGGTATTTGATACTGGTTCTGTTGCTAATATTTGCAACTCGAAACAGGGACTACGGATTAAGCGAACACTGGCAAAGGACGAGGTGACGATGCGCGTGGGAAATGGTTCCAAAGTCGATGTGATCGCGGTCGGCACGCTACCTCTACATCTACCTTCGGGATTAGTATTAGACCTAAATAATTGTTATTTGGTGCCAGCGTTGAGCATGAACATTATATCTGGATCTTGTTTGATGCGAGACGGTTATTCATTTAAATCAGAGAATAATGGTTGTTCTATTTATATGAATAATATCTTTTATGGTCATGACCCTTGAAGAGTGGTCTATTTTTGATGAATCTCGATAGTAGTGACACATATTCATAATGTTGAAGCCAAAAGATGCAGAGTTAATAATGATAGTGCAACTTATTTGTGGCACTGCCGTTTAGGTCATATCGGTGTAAAGCGCATGAAGAAACTCCATACTGATGGACTTTTGGAACCACTTGATTATGAATCACTTGGTACTTGCGAACCGTGCCTCATGGGCAAGATGACTAAAACACCGTTCTCCGGTATTATGGAGAGAGCAACAGAGTTATTGGAAATCATACATACAGATGTATGTGGTCCGATGAATATTGAAGCTCGTGGCGGATATCGTTATTTTCTCACCTTCACAGATGATTTAAGCAGATATGGGTATATCTACTTAATGAAACACAAGTCTGAAACATTTGAAAAGTTCAAAGAATTTCAGAGTGAAGTTGAAAATCATCGTAACAAGAAAATAAAGTTTCTACGATCTGATCGTGGAGGAGAATATTTGAGTTACGAGTTTGGTCTACATTTGAAACAATGCGGAATAGTTTTGCAACTCACGCCACCCGGAACACCACAGCGCAATGGTGTGTCCGAACGTCGTAATCGCACTTTACTAGATATGGTGCGATCTATGATGTCTATTACAGATTTACCACTATCGTTTTGGGGTTATGCTCTAGAGACGGCCGCATTCACGTTAAATAGGACACCGTCAAAATCCGTTGAGACGACGCCTTATGAGCTATGGTTTGGCAAGAAACCAAAGTTGTCATTTCTTAAAGTTTGGGGCTGCGATGCTTATGTGAAAAAACTTCAACCTGATATGCTCGAACCCAAATCGGAGAAATGTGTCTTCATAGGATACCCAAAGGAAACAGTTGGGTACACCTTCTATCACAGATCCGAAGGCAAGACATTTGTTGCTAAAAATGGATCCTTTCTAGAGAAGGAGTTTTTCTCGAAAGAAGTGAGTGGGAGGAAAGTAGAACTTGATGAGGTAACTGTACCTGCTCCCTTATTGGAAAGTAGTACATCACAGGAACCGGTTTCTGTGACATCTACACCAATCAGAGAAGAAGTTAGTGATGATGATCATGAAACTTCAGATCAAGTAACTGCTGAACCTCGTAGATCAACCAGAGTGAGATCCACACCAGAGTGGTACGGCAGTCCTATTCTGGAAATCATGCTACTAGATCATGACGAACCTATGAACTATGAAGAAGCGATGGTGAGCCCAGATTCCGCAAAATGGCTGGAAGCCATGAAATCTGAGATGGGATCCATGTATGAAAATAAAGTATGGACTTTGGTTGACTTGCCCGAGGGTCGGCAAGCAATAGAGAACAAGTGGATCTTTAAGAAGAAGACTGACGCCGACGGTAATGTTACTGTCTACAAAGCTCGACTTGTCGCAAAGGGTTTTCGACAAGTTCAAGGGATTGACTACGATGAGACCTTCTCACCCGTAGCGATGCTTAAGTCTGTCCGAATCATGTTAGCAATTGCCACATTTTATGATTATGAAATTTGGCAAATGGATGTAAAGACTGCATTCCTGAATGGGTTTCTGGAAGAAGAGTTGTATATGATGCAACCAGAAGGTTTTATCGATCCAAAGGGAGCTAACAAAGTATGCAAGCTCCAGCGATCCATCTATGGACTGGTGCAAGCATCTCGGAGTTGGAATAAACGTTTTGATAGTGTGATCAAAGCATTTGGGTTTGTACAGACTTTTGGAGAAGCCTGTATTTACAAGAAAGTGAGTGGGAGCTCTGTAGCATTTCTGATATTATATGTAGATGACATATTACTGATTGGAAATGATATAGAATTTCTGGATAGCATAAAGGGATATTTGAATAAGAGTTTTTCTATGAAAGACCTCGGTGAAGCTGCTTACATATTGGGCATTAAGATCTATAGAGATAGATCAAGACGCTTAATTGGACTTTCACAAAGCACATACCTTGACAAGATTTTGAAGAAGTTCAAAATGAATCAAGCAAAGAAAGGGTTCTTGCCTGTATTGCAAGGTGTGAAGTTGAGTAAGACTCAATGCCCGACCACTGCAGAAGATAGAGAGAAGATGAAAGATGTTCCCTATGCTTCAGCCATAGGCTCTATCATGTATGCAATGCTGTGTACCAGACCTGATGTGTGCCTTGCTATAAGTTTAGCAGGGAGGTACCAAAGTAATCCAGGAGTGGATCATTGGACAGCGGTCAAGAATATCCTGAAGCACCTGAAAAGGACTAAGGAAATGTTTCTCGTGTATGGAGGTGATAAAGAGCTCATCGTAAAGGGTTACGTTGATGCAAGCTTTGACACTGATCCGGACGATTCGAAATCGCAAACCGGATACATATTTACATTAAACGGTGGAGCTGTCAGTTGGTGCAGTTCTAAACAAAGCGTCGTGCCGGGATCTACATGTGAAGCGGAGTACATAGCTGCTTCGGAAGCAGCAAATGAAGGAGTCTGGATGAAGGAGTTCATATCCGATCTAGGTGTCATACCTAGTGCATCGGGTCCAATGAAAATCTTTTGTGACAATACTGGAGCAATTGCCTTGGCGAAGGAATCCAGATTTCACAAGAGAACAAAACACATCAAGAGACGCTTCAATTCCATCCGGGACTTGGTCCAGGTGGGAGACATAGAGATTTGCAAGATACATACGGATCTGAATGTGGCAGACCCGTTGACTAAGCCTCTTCCACGGGCAAAACATGATCAGCACCAAGACTCCATGGGTGTTAGAATCATTACTGTATAATCTAGATTATTGACTCTAGTGCAAGTGGGAGACTGAAGGAAATATGCCCTAGAGGCAATAATAAAGTTATTATTTATTTCCTTACATATCATGATAAATGTTTATTATTCATGCTAGAATTGTATTAACCGGAAACATAATACATGTGTGGATACATAGACAAACAGAGTGTCACTAGTATGCCTCTACTTGACTAGCTTGTTAATCAAAGATGGTTAAGTTTCCTAACCATAGACAAAAGGAGTTGTCATTTGATTAACAAGGTCACATCATTAGTTGAATGATCTGATTGACATGACCCATTCCATTAGCATAGCACCCGATCGTTTAGTATGTTGCTATTGCTTTTATCCATGACTTATACATGTTCCTTTGACTATGAGATTATGCAACTCCCGTTTGCCGGAGGAACACTTTGGGTGCTACCAAACGTCACAACGTAACTGGGTGATTATAAAGGAGTACTACAGGTGTCACCAAAGGTGGATGTTGGGTTGGCGTATTTCGAGATTAGGATTTGTCACTCCAATTATGGGAGAGGTATCTCTGGGCCCTCTCGGTAATGCACATCACTTAAGCCTTGCAAGCATTGCAACTAATGAGTTAGTTGCGGGATGATGTATTACGGAACGAGTAAAGAGACTTGCCGGTAACGAGATTGAATTAGGTATTGGATACCGACGATCGAATCTCGGGCAAGTAACATATCGATGGACAAAGGGAACAACGTATGTTGTTATGCGGTCTGGCCGATAAAGATCTTCGTAGAATATGTAGGAGCCAATATGGGCATCCAGGTCCCGCTATTGGTTATTGACCGGAGACGTGTCTCGGTCATGTCTACATTGTTCTCGAACCGTAGGGTCCGCACGCTTAAGGTTACGATGACAGTTATTATGAGTTTATGCATTTTGATGTACCGAAGGAGTTCGGAGTCCCGGATGTGATCACGGACATGACGAGGAGTCTCGGAATGGTCGAGACATAAAGATTGATATATTGGACAGCTATGTTCGGACATCCGAATGGTTCCGAGAGGTTTCGGATATTACCAGAGTGCCGGAGGGGTTACCGGAACCCCCCGGGGGAAGTATGGGCCTTATTGGGCCGCGAGGGGAGAGAGAGGGCCGCGCCACGAGGTGGCGCCCCCCCCCATGAGGAGTCCGAATTGGACAAGGAGGGGGGGCGCGGCCCCCCTTTCCCTCTCCCTCTCCCTCTCCTTCCTTCCCCCCTTCCCCCTCCTAGTTGGACTAGGAAAGGGGAGTCCTACTCCTACTAGGAGGAGGACTCCCCCCCTCCCTTGGCGCGCCTCTCTAGGCCGGCCGGCCTCCCCCTTGCTCCTTTATATACGGGGGCAGGGGGGCACCCCAAGACACACAAAGTTGATCATTGAGATCGTTCCTTAGCCGTGTGCGGTGCCCCCCTCCACCATATTCCACCTCGGTCATATTGTAGCGGTGCTTAGGCGAAGCCCTGCGACAGTAGAACATCAAGATCGTCACCACGCCGTCGTGCTGACGGAACTCTTCCCCGAAGCTTTGCTGGATCGGAGCTCGGGGAACGTCATCGAGCCGAACGTGTGCCAAGAACTCGGAGGTGCCGGAGTAACGGTGCTTGGATCGGTCGGATCGTGAAGACGTATGACTACATCAACCGCGTTGATCTAACGCTTCCGCTTTCGGTCTACGAGGGTACGTAGACAACACTCTCCCCTCTCGTTGCTATGCATCACCATGATCTTGCGTGTGCATAGGAAATTTTTTGAAATTACTACATTCCCCAACACGCGCCCCCACCCTCGTGGCTTCCTCGTTCCTTCCTTGACGTGGGGTCCAAGTCCATCGGTTAGCTTTCGTTCCAAAAATAACTTCTCTAGTTGATTTTGTTCCGTTTCGACTCTGTCCGATATTCCTTTTCTTCAAAACACTGAAATAGGCATAAAACAGCAAATCTGGGCTGGGCCTCCGATTAATAGCTTAGTCCCAAAAATAATATAAAAGTGGATAATAAAGCCCAATGTTGCCTAAAACAGTAGATAATATAACATGGAGCAATCAAAAATTATAGATACGTTGGAGACGTATCAAACATCCCCAAGCTTAATTCCTGCTCGCCCTCGAGTAGGTAAATGATAAAAAAGAATTTTTGATGCGGAGTGCTACTTGGCATAATTTCATTGCAATTCTTCTTAATTGTGATATGAATATTCAGATCCGAAAGATTCAAGAAAAAAGTTCATATTGACATAAAAAATAATAATACTTCAAGCATACTAACAAAGCAATTATGTCTTCTCAAAATACCATGGCCAAAGAAAGTTATCCCTACAAAATCATATAGTTTGGCTATGCTCTATCTTCACCACACAAAGTATTTAAATCATGCACAACCCCGGTGACAAGCCAAGCAATTGTTTCATACTTTTGACATTCTCAAACTTTTTCAATCTTCATGCAATACATGAGCGTGAGCCATGGATATAGCACTATATGTGGAATATAATGGTGGTTGTGGAGAAGACAAAAAGAGGGGAAGATAGTCTCACATCAACTAGGCGTATCAACGGGCTATGGAGATGCCCATCAATAGATATCAATGTGAGTGAGTAGGGATTGCCATGCAACGGATGCACTAGAGCTATAAGTATATGAAAGCTCAACAAAAGAAACTAAGTGGGTGTGCATCCAACTCACTTGCTCACAAAGACCTAGGGCATTTTGAGGAAGCCCATCATTGGAATATACAAGCCAAGTTCTATAATGAAAAATTCCCACTAGTATATGAAAGTGACAAAATGAAAGACTCTCTATCATGAAGATCATGGTGCTACTTTGAAGCACAAGTGTGGTAAAAGGATAGTAGCATTGTCCCTTCTCTCTTTTTCTCTCATTTTTTTTATATTTTTTTGTTTTGGTCTTTTCTCTTTTTTTTGGCATCTTTTATTTTCTTTCTTTTTTCGTCCGGAGTCTCATCCCGACTTGTGGGGGAATCATAGTCTCCATCATCCTTTCCTCACTTGGGACAATGCTCTAAAATTAAGATCATCACACTTTTATTTTCTTACAACTCAACAGTTGCAACTCGATACTTAGAACAAAATATGACTCTATATGAATGCCTCCGGCGGTGTACATATGCAATGACTCATGAGTGACATGTATGAAAGAATTATGAACGGTGGCTTTGCCACAAATACGATGTCAACTACATGATCATGCTAGCAATATGACAATGATGGAGCGTGTCATAATAAACAGAATGGTGGTAAGTTGCATGGAAATATATCTCGGAATGGCTATGGAAATGCCATGATAGGTAGGTATGGTGGCTGTTTTGAGGAAGGTATATGGTGGGTGTATGATACCGGCCAAAGGTACGCGGTATTAGAGAGGCTAGCAATGGTGGAAGGATGGGAAAAGTGTGTATAATCCATGGACTCAACATTAGTCATAAAGAACTCATATACTTATTGCAAAAATCTAGAAGTTATCAAAGAAAAGTATTACGCGCATGCTCCTAGGGGGTAGATTGGTAGGAAAAGACCATCTCTCGTCCCCGACCGCCACTCATAAGGAAGACAATCAATAAATAAATCATGCTCCGACTTCATCACATAACGGTTCACCATACGTGCATGCTACGGGAATCACAAACTTTAACACAAGTATTTCTCAAATTCACAACTACTCAACTAGCATGACTCTAATATCACCATCTTCATATCTCAAAACAATTATCAAGCATCAAACTTTTCTTAGTATTCAACGCACTCAAAAGAAAGTTTTACAAATCTTGAATACCAAGCATATTAAGATTTTTAAGCAAATTACCATGCTATTTAAGACTCTCAAATAATCTAAGTGAAGCATGAGAGATCAATAGTTTCTATAAAACAAATCCACCACCGTGCTCTAAAAGATATAAGTGAAGCACTAGAGCAAACAACAAACTACTCCAAAAGATATGAGTGAAGATCAATGAGTAGTTTAATTTTATGAGTGAAGACCAACACATGTTTGAAGTTTTTGACAAAGCTGCTTGCTAACCGTCTTCAGAAAGTGATTCTGCGATGCATTCACCGCAATCAATATGGCTTTCTTCGATCTCGTTCAATCCAAGATTGCTTAGCCTGGTGTTTCGAGTATATACATCAATGCAAAGCTTCCAAGCGTCCCATAGTCTTACTCAAGCTGGATTTCACGAAAGCCTTTGATACAATTGAGCATGATCTAATTCTCAAAATTTTGCAGTGCAAGGGTTTTGATTCCAGGTGGACTGGGTGGATCAATTCTATATTGTCCACGGGATCTTCTTCTGTTCTTCTCAACGGCGTACCAGGGAAGCATTTTGTTTGCAGAACGGGAGTGCGCCAAGGAGACCCCCTATCTCCATTACTCTTTGTGATTGCAGTAGACTTGTTGCAGTCTGTTGTCAATGAGATGTGCGCCAGGAATATCCTTTCTCTGCCTATCCCGACCAACTCCAATGACTACCCAATAGTGCAGTATGCTGATGACACACTAATTGTGCTGCCTGCGGTTGATGATCAACTCATTGCTTTGAAGGAGATGCTTGTAACTTTTGCGGAGTCAACTGGCTTGCGAGTCAACTTTAGCAAATCTTCACTCATTCCAATTAATATGAGTGATGAAGAAGGAGCCAGAGTGGCTGCTTTGCTAGGGTGCGACGTTGGCGCGCTGCCTTTCACATATCTTGGTTTTCCCATGGGAACTTCTAGGCCCACCATTTACGAGCTGACGCCTCTGGTGGATCGCATTGAGCGCCGTCTGTCTGCATCCTCATGTTTGCTTAATCAAGGATGCCGTTTGCAACTGGTTCAGTCTGTGTTGTGCTCCATGCCAATATATTTTTTGTGTACTTTGTCTCTTCCAAAGGGCATTATTCAGCAGCTAGAGAGGATCATGAGGCAGTGCGTGTGGAGGGGTAATACGGATAACCCACGTCAATCTTTGGCTGCTTGGGATCTTGTCTGTCGTCCTAAGGGTTTTGGAGGTTTGGGTGTTATTGACTTGACCGTCCAAAATGAAGCTTTGCTTATCAAGCATCTTTTCAAGTTTTTCAACAAAGTGGACGTGCCTTGGGTTTCTCTAATCTGGGACACCTATTACGCATCATCTCCACCCCAAAGCACCAGGGTCTGTGGTTCCTTTTGGTGGCGTGATGTTATGCGCTTATTCCCAAAGTTCTCCAACCTGGCAGTTCCTCAAGTTCATGCTGGTGATACGATTCTATTTTGGCTTGATCATTGGCAACTGGGAAATCATGTTGTCATGTTGCAGGATTCTTTCCCAAGGCTCCACTCATTTGCCGTGGACAATGCAGTCACAGTCAAAGAGTTTCTTGTGCAGCCCGACATCTTGGATAACTTTCATCTGCCATTATCGCAAGAGGCATTTTCGGATCTCACACAGTTGCAAGCCCTCCTGCCTTTGGTCAATTTGAATGGTGAGATCAAGGACGTGTGGAAGTGGCCTTCCAAGTCTGGTGAATATATGGCAAAGATATACTATGACTTTTGCTTCTCACAGCTAGTGGTGGATCCTATTTTCAAGTGGATCTGGAAGAGTTCATGCACGCTAAAGGTAAAGGTTTTTGGTTGGCTTCTGTTAATGGATCGTTTGAACACCAGAGATATGATGCAACGAAGGCAATGGATCATCCAGGATGATACCTGTGTGCTTTGCAATCTTGCTCAACATGAGGATCGGACCCATCTTTTCTTTGCTTGCAATTATAGCCAAAGGGTTTGGAACTATCTTGGGATTTCTTGGACACCGCAACCAAACCAAACCACATATGATATGGCTCAAGCAGCCAGGAAGGATTTTGGACACCCTTTCTTCTCTGAGGTGGTTTTCACCGCGACATGGAATATTTGGACACAAAGGAATGGGAAGATATTCAGGAATGAGCAACCTTCATTTCGAGCTTGGAGAAGAAACTTTATACATGACATTTATCTTCTGTCTCACAGGATTAGATGTAAATATAAGGATAGTTTATCTTCTTGGATAGCTAACCTTTTATAGTTTTCTTTTGTAAGTTTTTCTCCTTTCTTGTAACTTTCTTATATTTGTAACTAGAACTCTTTTATTTATTTAATAAAAACTGTGAGGTTGTTGCCTTGCAGTATATAGTCAAAAAAACATTTAAGAATTTCAGATATTGATACTTTATTCAAACAGCAAGCAAAGCTAAAGAAAATAAAATGACGCTCCAAGCAAAACACATATCATGTGGTGAATAAAAATATAGCTCCAAGTAAAGTTACCGATGAACGAAGACGAAAGAGGGGATGCCTTCCGGGGCATCCCCAAGCTTAGACGCTTGGTTATCCTTGAATATTACCTTGGGTTGCCTTGGGCATCCCCAAGCTTAGTCTCTTGCCACTCCTTATTCCATAGTCAATCGAATCTTTACCCAAAACTTGAAAACTTCACAACACAAAACTTAACAGAAAACTCGTGAGCTCCATTAGCGAAAGAATACAAAACACCACTTAAAGGTACTGTAATGAACTCATTATTTATTTATATTTGTGTTAAACCTACTGTATTCCAACTTATCTATGGTTTATAAACTATTTTACTAGCCATAGATTCATCAAAATAAGCAAACAACACACGAAAAACAGAATCTGTCAAAAACAGAACAGTCTGTAGTAATCTGTAACTAACGCAAACTTATGGAACTCCAAAAATTCTAAAATAAATTGGTGGACCTGAGTAATTTGTCTAGTAATCATCTGCAAAAAGAATCAACTAAATATCACTCTCCAGTAAAAAGTTGAAGCTAATATCGTGAGCGCTAAAGTTTCTGTTTTTTACAGCATGATCATAAAGACTTCACCCAACTCTTCCCAAAGGTTCTACTTGGCACAAACACTAATTAATACATAAAACCACATCTAAACAGAATCTATATGTATTATTTATTCCTAAACAGAATCAAAAAGAAAGAAACTAAAATAAAATTGGGTTGCCTCCCAACAAGCGCTATCGTTCAATGCCCCTAGCTAGGCATGATGATTTCAATGATGCTCACATAAAAGATAAGAATTGAAACATAAAGAGAGCATCATGAAGAATATGACTAGCAAATTTAAGTCTAACCCACTTCCTATGCATAGGTATTTTGTGAGCAAACAACTTATGGGAACAACAATCAACTAGCATAGGAAGGCAAAACAAGCATAACTTTAAAATTTTAAGCACATAGAGAGGAAACTTGATATTATTGCAATTCCTACAAGCATATATTCCTCCCTCATAATAATTTTCAGTAGAATCATGAATGAATTCAACAATATAACTAGCACCTAAAGCATTCTTTTCATGATCTACTTGCATAGAAATTTTATTACTCTCCACATAAGCAAAATTCTTCTCATTCGGGATAGTGGGAGTATTATAAGAGACTTGAATACTATAAATTGTTTCCACATTAAAAGAGTAATGTTCAGAGAAAGGGTACTCATAATCATGACAAGTTTTATAAATATAATCATCACTACTCTTTATAGCATAAGTTTCATCACAATAATCATCATAAGTAGCAACTTTGTTCTCATCATAATCGATTGAAACCTCTTCCGAAATAGTGGATACATCACTAAATAAAGTCATGACCTCTCCAAATCCACTTTCATAAATATTATAAGATTCAACATCCTACAATATTGTGGGATCACTACTTCCTAAAGTTGACACTCTTCCAGACCCACTTTCATCAATATAATCATCATAGGTAGAAGGCATGCTATCATCATAACAACTTTGCATATCAAAACTTGGGAGGCTAAAAATATTATCATTATTAAACATAGCATCCCCAAGCTTGGGACAAACATTAATTACAGAAAATATATTCTCAAATATGTCATCCTCATCAAACATAGCTTCCCCAAGCTTGGGCCTTTTCATATCATAAGCATAATCACTCTCATCATTAATAGTATAGATAGCACCGATAGTATAGCAATTATTATATTCTTCCAAGCAAGTGCCAAAAAGATTTTTAAGATCATAAGAAGTATCATTATCTTCCCAATCATAATCATCACAACAAGCAATAGGCATAACTAGATCATCGTCAAGTGCATCGTCTTCCACAATTATTTTTGATTCATTTTCATGAGGCACAACAATAATAGGAGCAACCTTATTTGGGAGAGATACCTTTTTACCTCTCTTCCTTTTTCTTTTCTTCTTCTTCACCTCATATGTGGGTTCAATCCTCTTTTTGGAGCTCCTTATTAATGAGATTGGTTGAATAGAAGGCTCCTCCTCGTTACCTGATTCATCATAAGAAATAATAGGAGAATATTGGGAAGTCTCTTCCCTTTTGTTAGCATTCTCTTCATCTTATATTTATTTTCTTTTCTTTATGTAATTGGCAATATAAGGATTTTCAATGCAATTCACCGCACAATACATATAAATTTCTTCTAGATCAAAATGAAGAACTCTATCAAGGGCAAATTCTGGAATAACCTTAGTTATACATTTTATTTCTTCATAACCCAAGAGCAAACTAAGTTCATTATGATGTGAAAGGGAAATCAAGTCATCACAATTTTTGGACATGATACGATCATGAAACAATTTGCATTGGGTACTAAAATGATCACGTTCATTGGAAAGTTCACAAGTATGGCTAAGAAAAAAATAAATTTTCAGCACATGCATCTAGCCTTTCTTGCAACCATTTAGTTTCTAAGTACTTATGCCTCTTGCAATATCTATCTTCCCTATTTGGTGTGTCCTTGCAAAACCAATGCACTCCACAAAAATTGACATGTTTATAGGAGCCATTTTCATCATAACTAGTGCAATCATCATTAGTACCATGGATATTCAAGGAGTTCATACTAATAACATTGCAATCATGCTCATCATTCAAAGATTTAGTGCCAAACATTTTAATGCATTCTTCTTCTAACACTTTGGCACAATTTTCCTTTCCATCATACTCACGAAAGATATTAAAAAGGTGAAGCGTATGAGACAAACTCAATTCCATTTTTTTGTAGTTTTCTTTTATAAACTAGACTAGTGCTAAAACAAGAAACAAAAAGATTCGATTGCAAGATCTAAAGATATACCTTCACTTACCTAGCCTCCCCGGCAACGACGCCAGAAAAGAGCTTGATGTCTACTACACAACCTTCTTCTTGTAGACGTTGTTGGGCCTCCAAGTGCAGAGGTTTGTAGGACAGTAGCAAATTTCCCTCAAGTGGATGACCTAAGGTTTATCAATCCGTAGGAGGCGTAGGATGAAGATGGTCTCTCTCAAGCAACCCTGCAACCAAATAACAAAGAGTCTCTTGTGTCCCCAACACACCCAATACAATGGTAAATTGTATAGGTGCACTAGTTCGGCGAAGAGATGGTGATACAAGTGCAATATGGATGGTAGATATAGGTTTTTTGTAAACTGAAAATATAAAAACAGCAAGGTAGCAAGCGGTAAAAGTGAGCATAAACGGTATTGCAATGATAGGAAACAAGGCCTAGGGTTCATACTTTCACTAGTGCAAGTTCTCTCAACAATAATAACATAATTGGATCATATAACTATCCCTCAACATGCAACAAAGAGTCACTCCAAAGACACTAATAGTGGAGAACAAACGAAGAGATTATCGTAGGGTACGAAACCACCTCAAAGTTATTCTTTCCAATCAATCTGTTGGGCTATTCCTATAAGTGTCACAAACAGCCCTAGAGTTCGTACTAGAATAACACCTTAAGACACAAATCAACCAATACCCTAATGTCACCTAGATACTCCAATGTCACCTCAAGTATCTGTGGGTATGATTATACGATATGCATCACACAATCTCAGATTCATCTATTCAACCAACACATAGAACCTCAAAGAGTGCCCCAAAGTTTCTACCGGAGAATCACGACGAAAACGTGTGCCAACCCCTATGCATAGGTTCGCAATGTCACGAAACCCGCAAGTTGATCACCAAAACATACATCAAGTGGATCAATAGAATAACCCATTGTCACCACGGTTATCCCACGCAAGACATACATCAAGTGTTCTCAAATCTTTAAAGACTCAATCCGATAACATAACTTCAAAGGGGAAACTCAATCCATTACAAGAGAGAAGAGGGGGAGAAGAAACATAAGATCCAACTATAATAGCAAAGCTCGCGATACATCAAGATCATGCCAAATCAAGAACACGAGAGAGAGAGAGAGAGAGAGAGATCAAACACGTAGCTACTGGTACATACCCTCAGCCCCAAGGGTGAACTACTCCCACCTCATCATGGAGAGCGCTGGGATGATGAAGATGGCCACTGGTGAGGGTTCCCCCCTCTGGCAGGGTACCGGAACAGGGTCTCGAGAGGTTTTTGGTGGCTACAGAGGCTTGCGGCAGCGGAACTCCCGATCTATTCTCTGTTTTGGAAGTTTTAGGGTACGTGGAGTTATATAGGCGGAAGAAGTATGTCAGGGGAGCCATGAGGGCCCCATGAGGCAGGGGGCGCGCCCTAAGGGGGTGGGCGCGCCCCCCACCCTCGTGGCTTCCTCGTTCCTTCCTTGACGTGGGGTCCAAGCCCATCGGTTAGCTTTCGTTCCAAAAATAACTTCTCTAGTTGATTGTGTTTCGTTTCGACTCTGTCTGATATTCCTTTTCTTCAAAACACTGAAATAGGCATAAAACAGCAAATCTGGGCTCGGCCTCCGATTAATAGGTTAGTCCCAAAAATAATATAAAAGTGGATAATAAAGCCCAATATTGCCTAAAACAGTAGATAATATAGCATGGAGCAATCAAAAATTATAGATACGTTGGAGACGTATCAATTCACAAGATACATTGAAATACTATGTGATCTTCCGGTATCCTCTGCCCGCTATTGCTCGGCAAATACTTGTCTGCTTGCGTTATGGATGTGTTCCATATGACTAGCAATATTCATAGTATCCTTTGTCATTATAATTTTGAGTCCGTTGATTCAATATGTTGCGAATGATCACAATCCTCAATCAGAACCTAGAATTCATCCTCCTGGCTCAGATGTCCTTTTGAATATGATCTGGTTCTCGACCAATCAAATTGCTGTCAATTGTACCCCTAAGTCTATTCAACTTATCCATCCTTATTCAGAGCGTTGCTTCTGATCATTTGATTTGGAAATCATAATTCCTTTGCATTTGAGTTTGAGTTAGTCGGTTGTTTCTATAATCTGATCTCCTTGCATCCCTTCTTCTTCTGGTTGAGTACCGATGCTCGCATCACCTCCGTTACGGACCGTCAGATCCTTTGTTGAATTTATCATATGACAGTGTCCTTCACAACCAAAATTCTTGTGAGTTCTTTACCTGATACGTAATGCCTTTGGTAAATTGTATCCTCTACTTTTGTCAACCATGCTCTACTTTTGAGTTTGTGTTATTTACTCCTGAAGTTCATGGTATATGTTCTACGAAGCCCCGATGGGTTGAACCTATGCCTTCCGTAATCTGTGTGAACCCGAAAGTTTTCACGGCTCATACTCCTCTGGTAATTCACCAGGTAGGTTTTGATAATGAAATCATTTTTATCTAGAGCAGTGAATGAAAGGTTATGCATTAAAGAAGTGGGAGTCGACCTTGAACTTTGTGTTCATGCCCATGGACACGACGTGGATCTTATCATTAAAGCTTCTCTTAAGTTAATTATTCCTGGGTATGAGTTCTTATATCTGGGATCCGGCCTTTTGCAATCATGGTTCCGACCATGTTCTCCTTTAAATACCATTTCTCGTGCAAGTTTACGCACTTGTCTTCTGCAGAGTAATACCCCATTCCAACCTCTACTTTGATTTGTCGTCGAGTATTACCACCCTGGTATCTCAAGATTATCACGAAACTGCATAACTTCTTATGAGTCCTTCATCAAGTTCTACATTCTCTTTGATTCCAATTTTTCACGGGCTCGGAGTTATTAAACACTTAAAGACACCGATAACTGACTCGAGTCCGCATCGCGATGAAGCAACTCTTGGTAACCTTCATTACTTACGAGTTTGAACTCAATCACGTCATTCCTAGCCTGTTTGGCTATATCCTTATCGTGCTAAATTTTAAATTGTGCTACCTAGTCCTTCTTCTCGGAGCACAATTTTCGATGATGAGCTAATCTTACATTGATCTTCCTCGTCATATCAATTATCCTTGAACAACAAGCTTGATTTCGAGTTTGTGTCATACCCTTGGTTCCAATAACCTTTCGCCTCATCATTCCTTTGACTTGATGTCGTCGCTGATCGATTACATCTTCATGAAATCTCGCGACAAATGTGTCGTGAACATCATCAACATTCTGAGATCTTCCACGATATCAATTGAATTCATGGTGAGAAATACCATCCTTGCCCTCGATGATTTGTGTTATCATCGACCACATCCTTATCTTCCCTCAACACAAAATGTGTTCATGTTTTGGATTGAATCTTGAGTTCCTTGCTATCCAGCATCTGTTCTTCTTCACCTTGGAGTGTTACCATCTTTTATGTCAAGAATGTTGATAGAAGTTCACCGCCTCTTAAGAAATTCTTGATATAGTAATACTTACCGCCGTCTCCATTCATCTCTTGGTCCCCGTGTTGTTTCCAATCGGAATACCGACGATTGAACTGTGAGGTGTAAAAATTCAAAACTTCCAGCAACCCTATTGCTTGTAAGTTAATGAACGATAGTTTCATTCCTTGTGTATTGGTTATCGAATCACCATTCTAACCTTGATCATGCTACCTAAGCCCATATTTCGGGTGCACCCTTCAACCAATGTTTACTCAATGGATGTTCTCCTCGAGCATACGTCATTATAACATTTGATCCGACAAATATTATCTCCTTGTTCACATAACTGTGGAAATCCACCTTTTTGGAAATCTCGAGGAATTCTCGCTGAGTCCATCAGCCACCCCCATCCTCTCCTTGTATTAATGATGAACTCTTGTTTCGTAACTCGCTTCCATAGTTCATCTCGTGAGAACTTTACAATGTCATCTTGTCAATTTGTGTGGCACCTTTTCTTATCAGGCATCCCGAGTCTGAGGTATCCTGGCACTAATCAGATCTGAATCTCGGTCAGATATGGTGGTTGGGACATATTTCCAAGAGTTATAACATTGCCCTTTATATGATCCGGTAAGATGATGTCATGCCTAGCACACCTGGCCGGAGGACCTATTGTTATAATGTCCTTTTTTTAACAAGGTTAACCATTCCTCCATGAGGAAATTGTAAGACTTACTCTATAAGTTGTTCCTGATGAATCCTTTGTGTATCCAAGTACGACCTTTGCTTGAAGACCATGTCAATGCTATCTAGAAGCATGTCTATGGTACTCTGATTATCAACAAGAACATTTGAAGCCCAATGCTAAATGTTTCTTACTCAATTATCCAAACACCGTTGTATGGGTAATGTCATGAAATTTCTCTCACCTTACCTAAAGAGTTTTCTACATTATATCCGGTCATGGATATCATGCTCTGCTTGTCATTGGGAATGATATACCCTTGAAATATGTGTTAAACACATTTTCCTTTCCATTGTTCTGTTTAATCTGGTAAACATATTTTCCTTTCCATTGTTTGGTTTAACCTTTCTTGTGATCTATATTATATAAGCAGTAATATTCTTCTGCTTATCCAAAACACCTCGGTGTACAACCTTGTCAGTAAGACCCTATTACTATTGTTGACAGCATTCCTGTAACCACCGATGGACGAGAACTTTGCCTATTGGTCCGCCTTGTTTCAATGAGCAGGAAAATGGTTCTCTTCGTCCCTCGCCCTTGGTACTGATGTTGTTGCTGACATAACTGACATGCGATACTCTGACCTGCCTTGCTATCTTCACCGTGCAAATTGATTAGCACCTTCCTGCAGTTAACCCACATGGTGGGCCCATAACCCATAGTTCCACAGGATCGAAACCTGACTCTCCTGACACCCTATTGTCAAAATTATTCCTTGCGCTTGACTCCTTATGTAATTCACGGGCCACCTGCCAAGTGATCTATTCTGATATCGGACGCAATACTTCTTCTCGTTGCTCTGAACCCCCTTCACCTTTTGATTAGGCCATCCAACGATTGGCTGCCCATTGGAAACTTCTCATGGCACCTTCTTACTTTACTCTCGATATTTCTTATGTATCTACTCGAGAGTTACTTTCTACCACATTCCCTGAGTTATCTGCCAGATAGTCACCCTTGTAAGGTCCGTCCTTTCAAAGTTACCCCATGTCCTTTCGTAAGTATGATGAAATTTCTAAAGAAAGGATGATGACTTCATCATGATGACCCGAAGCAGAGAAATGAAGATGTCAATGTAATGGGTCGACCTCATCGAGAAGAGCAACCAACACCAAGAAAACCAGTTAGACTTTCGTAACCAAAACCCTTCCCCCTTACTCCCGCTCCTAAATCTCGAGACGAGATTTCTTGTAATGGAGGAGAATTGTGACGCCCGGGTAATTAAGCTACCACAACCCTCTGCTAATGATGCCACGTCACTTCGATTACTGTTGATAATCTCGCGTCAGTTCAAAACCGATTCAAATTCAAATTCAAAATCAAGCAAACAATAAAAGTTTTCAAATAGTAAAACTAAAATGTTTAGAGTGAACCAGATATTGCATAGGTAATTATGGTGGAGAAAACATATTTTTATAAAATAGTTGACTGCACTAAATTAATTAAAACAACAGTAAGACTAATATTTAAATGCCTTTAAATACTAAACAAATATAAAATAATTTTTTAGGGTGCCAAGTTAATTGTGACAGTGTTATTAGTATTAGCACAAATTTAGGGGCTAGGTTTATAGTTTGCAAAACTAAAGTAAAATAAAAACAGAAAATAAATGAAAGGAAGGGCAAAACAAAACCATATACCCCCCGGCCTACTGGGCCAAACGGCCTAGCTGGCCAGCCCAACTGGCCCCAACCGGCCCAACCCGCACTCCCCTTAACCCCCACCGACAGGAACCCTAGGTTCCAACCACTACCCAGTCGCCCCCCCATGATCCCCTTCTCCCCTCCCCGCGCGATCTGGATCGGGCGCACGCCCTGCCCCCGACGCGGTCGCCCCCGCTCTCGCCCGGAACCTCCGTCGGCGCTCACCGCCGCCGCCTCGTCTCGCCACCACCTCGCCGGTGTCGGTGCCGCATCACCAGACCGCCACCTCGCCCTTGCTACCCCGCCCAGGGCTACCTCGCCGCCGTGCCACCGTCCCCAACGCCCCAGGACTGCCTCGCCGTCGCCGTTCGCCGGAACCACGTCCTCGACGGACTCCATCAACCCTCGCCGCCCGTACCCCTACATCGCGAGTGAGCTCCTCCCCCCTCCCGCTACTTTCCTCGCACACACACGTCGCCAGAGCATGGCCACGCGCCCGCGCTGTCCCCGTCGCGGTCACCATCCCCTCCAAGCTCCAGCGCGCGCACCGCACCAGCCGTCCCCGCGCCGTCCCACTCCTCGCGACCACCGTCGCGGCGCCCTCCCGCCGCCTCTGCTCGCGTTGTTGCCTCCCTGCTACGGCCCCACGTCGGCGCTTGTTGCCGTGCGCGGTCGTGCTCCGCTCCGCTCGCGCCGCTGCTTGCTTCTAGGAGCTGCCGCCCGCGCCCGCAGCTCGCCTCGTCGTGGCCGCCCGGCTCCTTCTACCCCGCCCTTGCACTCGCCTACAGCCGCCGCCTGCTGCCGTGGCCTTACCCCGCTGCCTGCCGCCGACCACGGTCCGGCCACCCACGCGCCGGCCTCGCCTGGCTACCGGGCGGGCTGCAGCTTCGCCCGTGCCCGCGCCCGACAGCCCACGCCCACTTTGGCCTCCAGGCCACTGACTGCTGGGGCCTAGCGCCCTAGCCAAATAAAAATAAACATAAAAATAATAGATAAATATATATATATATATATATTTAATTAACTAAATTAATTAACTTAACTAACTTGGTTTAATTAACCTAATCACTTACTTAAACTAATTAACCATGTGTTAGTTAACCTGTGACAATGACAAACGGACCCTACACGTCAATTGACCCAGTCAATGGTCAAAGTTGACCGCAGACGTCATGCTGACGTCATGCTGATACAGTAAACGTATTTTATAATTAAATTAAATCTGTTAATTCCAAAATTGAATTAAAACTTTAAAAATTAATATAAAATAAACCGTAGTTCAGATGGAAAAACTTTGTACATGAAAGTTGCTCAGAACGACGAGACGAATCCGAATACCCAGCCTGTTCGAACACCACACATCCCTAGCATAGCGAACACGCAACTTTCCCCCTCCGGTTCATCTGCTCGAAAACGCGAAACATCGGGGATACTTTCCCGAATGTTTCCTCCTTCGTTGATATCACATATC
The DNA here is from genome assembly GCA_032464435.1 of Aegilops umbellulata. NCBI lineage: Eukaryota > Viridiplantae > Streptophyta > Magnoliopsida > Poales > Poaceae > Aegilops > Aegilops umbellulata. The sequence goes on from CP136057.1 coordinate 607,991,955, forward strand.
CCTGCGTTACGTCACCCCTAGCACAACGTATTGCCGCGTCTTGCTTTGTGTTACATTTGATTGCTCTGTTATTTATTGTGTTCCCCCTCCGTTACTTCTTTCCGGTAGGCTCCGAGACAGTTGCCGATACCCCTGTGATCGGCTACATCGACGACGACCCCTTCTTCTTGCCAGAGCAACCAGGCAAGCCCCCCCCCTTGATCACCAGATATCGCCTATTCTTCTCTATACTGCTTGCATTAGAATAGTGTAGCATGTTACTGCTTGCGGTTAATCCTATTCTGCTGCATAGCCTGTCATTGTTGCTACAGTTGTTACCCTTACCTGCAATCCTAAATGCTTAGTATAGGATGCTAGTATTCCATCAGTGGCCCTACACTCTTGTCCGTCTGCCATGCTATACTACTGGGCCGTGATCACTTCGGGAGGTGATCACGGGCATATGCTATATACTTTATACTCTTACATTACTTATGATATTGTTCGGAGATGGGGGCTGAAGGGGCAGGTGGCTCCATCCCGGTAGAGGTGGGCCTGGGTTCCCGACGGCCCCCGACTGTTACTTTGTGGCGGAGCGACAGGGCAGGTTGAGACCACCTAGGAGAGAGGTGGGCCTGGCCCTGGTCGGCGTTCGCGGATACTTAACACGCTTAACGAGATCTTGGTATTTGATCTGAGTCTGGACACTGGCCTATATGCACTAACCAACTACGCGGGAACAGTTATGGGCACTCAACGTCGTGGTATCAGCCGAAGCCTTCGTGACGTCAGCGACTGAGCGGCGCGCGCCGGATTGGACTGGAACGCCTACTAGGCTAGGTCTGCTTCCGGCCGCGTTCGCAACGTGCAGGTGTGCTAAGGGCAATGGGCCCAGACCCCTGTGCGCTTAGGTTTAGACCGGCGTGCTGACCTCTCTGTTGTGCCTAGGTAGGGCTGCGACGTGTTGATCTTCCGAGGCCGGGCATGACCCAGGAAAGTGTGTCCGGCCAAATGGGATCAAGCGTGTTGGGTTATGTGGTGCACCCCTGCATGGAAGTTTATCTATTTGAATAGCCGTGATCTTCGGTGACAGGACGACTTGGAGTTGTACCTTGACCTTATGACAACTAGAACTGGATACTTAATAAAACACACCCTTCCAAGTGCCAGATATAACCCGGTGAACGCTCTCTAACAGGGTGACGAGGAGGGGATCGCCGGATAGGATTATGATATGCGATGCTACTTGGAGGACTTCAGTCTACTCTCTTCTATATGCTGCAAGGTGGAGGTGGCCTGAAGCGTAGTCTTTGACAGGATTAGCTATTCCCCTCTTATTCTGGCATTCTGCAGTTCAGTCCACCGATATGGCCCTTTACACATATACCCATGCATATGTAGTGTAGATCCTTGCTTGCGAGTACTTTGGATGAGTACTCACGGTTGCTTTTCTCCCTCCTTTCCCCCTTTGCATTCTTCTTGGTTGTCGCCACCAGATGTTGGAGTCCAGGAGCTGGAGATCCCGAGGATGATTCTACGTGGAGTTCGGCTTCGAGGAGTAGTTAGGAGGTCCCACGCAGGAGGCCTTGCCTTTTCGATCGTTGCTACTTTTGTGCTAGCCTTCTTAAGGCAAACTTGTTTAACTTATGTCTGCACTCAGATATTGTTGCTTCTGCTGACTCGTCTATGATCGAGCACTTGTATTCAAGCCCTCCAGACCCCTGGCTTGTATTATGATGCTTGTATGACTTATTTTATTTTAGAGTTGTGTTGTGATATCTTCCCGTGAGTCCCTGATCTTGACCGTACACGTTTGCGTGCATGATTAGTGTACGATTGAATCGGGGACGTCACAGTTGCCGTCGTCCAACTTAAATAGACGAGCTTGCTCCCTCAGGCAGCACGTTGGAATGGCGCCACACAATGCCATGAATGCATATGCATCTTGAATTGGAGGAGGCGCCCGTCGAACTGACGGACTCTGCGTGTGACCGCGTGGGCCCTTGCAGTCAGTCGGACGTGGCGGGAAAATCCGGCTGTCACCATATCCGCCCCAGATATGGGCCAGGTACGGGAAGTGTCGGTCAGTCCAAGTATTTGGGCCGACTATGGAGAGCCCAGTTGGGTGGTGTTTTTTTGTCCGGACAACCCACCCAGGCGTTTGGGGCGGGTATGAAGGGTCCGGTTGTAAACGCTCTGACCTAAGAGGAGCTTGCTTAAATCATAGCATGGTATTTTTTTATTATCAACCTCTAAAACAATATGTATTCTGACCTTAGAGGAGTTTGAGAATACAAGAATTTTTTTTATGGATTATGAAATATACTTATATAAAAGATTATGGAATATACTTATATAAAAGATAAATTGTTGTTAAATTTAACAAATTAAAAATTGGTCCTGATGGGGATTGAACCCATGACCTTCCGTTTATTAGATGGATATATACTCTAACCAGCTGAGCTATGGGACCCACACATATAACAATATTATTGAACTGATTAAAATTAAAATTATTGGATTAGATTAGAGAAACGATGGCGAACCTTTAATTAAAACAATTTAATTTGGCTTTATTAGCTAAGCAATGTTGGAGACTGATTACAAATCCAGAATCTATTTGTTCCCAACTCTTGAAGGCCAAATACTTCCCATCCACTGATTTACTCTCTGCAAGCCCCAAAAAAGGATATTATTTTACATGACAGAGTATCATTGCTGATCTTGCCACTTTTAAGCGTGGCTATATTTGGCGAATTGGTTCGGGAGAGAAGGTGAATATATGGAATGATCCATGGGTTCCCGCAAGTCCGGACAGGAAGATTTTAACTCCTCGGGGACACATCGTGATATCTAAGGTGGTGGAGCTAATTGATCCAGTTACAGGACAGTGGGATGACGACTTGATCAGAGACATCTTTAACCCTGTGGATGTAACAAGGATTCTGCAGATTCCGATAAACTTTCAAGCCTTTGATGATTTTGTTGCTTGGCATCTTACGAGTTCAGGGATTTTTTCAGTGAGGACTGCTTACCACGAACAATGGTCACATAAATACAGAGGCAAAGTAGGAGATAATCTCACGTCCAGTAGTAACAGGCAATCAGCAATATGGAATCACCTTTGGGAGTTGCAAGTTCCACGAAAAGTACATATTTTTTGTTGGAGAGCGCTCCGAGGAATTGTCCCTCTGAAATCGATATTATCAAATAAACACTTGCCTGTGAGTGGTGTATGTCCGGTTTGCAAGAATGGCCCTGAAGATGTGAGACACCTATTCTTTCAATGCGTACTTGCCAAGAGATTGTGGACTGATCGGGGCCTTATTGATAAGGTAAACAGTGCTTTACACATTGATCGTTCGGGATCGGTAATTTTGGAACATCTACTCGTTGAGTCAGACGTTCCCTTGTCAGTTATGCCAAGTCTGAACTGTAAAGAAGTTTTCGCCACCGGATGCCGGTATTTATGGTGGCTGCTTAGGCAACATACACATCATGATTCTTGCCCTCCTCCATTTCGGTGGCCTTGTTCGATCTTGGCTATTGTCGGGAACTATATGAAGTCAATTCAAAAGCTAGAGACGAGTGAACATAAGTGGACGAGACCAGAACCCAACTTCGTTAAACTTAATGCTGATGCCTCGTTCCATGTAGATGATGGCATGGGTGCAACAGCGGCAATTTTGCGTGATGCAAGAGGAATATTCATAGCAGCTCAATGTAGACTCATCCAAAAGGCAACTGATGCAATGACTGTTGAAGCAATGGCAATGCGCGATGGACTATACCTAGCAAATTATTTGGGTTTTAACAGAGTTGAAGCAGAATCCGATTCTCTGAATGTGGTGAATTACTGTCAAGGACAGGCTCAATGGTGGGATGCGGCAGCGGCAATCTTTGCGGAATGCGTTGATATAGCTACGTCAAGAGGGAAGGTCATCTTTAAGCATTGTTTTCGTGATGCAAATTCTGTTGCTCACGAGCTAGCTAAGTTCAGTTTTTGTAATAAGTGTGACAATAGTTGGGCTAATGAACCACGGGGTTTTTACTTAGCCAACTAAACGATGTAATTGTTTTTTAGTCCAATAAAGCTAGCCATGATGGCCTTTCTAAAAAAAAAATTCTGTCGCTAACCATCCGATGATCCGATCCGCCGGATAAAACTGGACGGCCAGATCGGCGCCTCTCCCACTCTCCTCCTGACCTCGCCGAAACCCCCCTTCCAAACTCCTACTCCCCGAACCCCGAAGGCGATCCATGGCGGCGGCGGGTTGGCTCCGGCGAGCGGCATCGGCGGTGGCGCTGCCTCGCATGCCGTCTGGACTCACCATCATGCCAACCCCTCCCCCCGCTCCTCTCCCCGAGGCTCAGTCCCTCGTGCTCCCCGGCCTCGGCGCCGCCATCGCCCCCGCGATGGAACTCATGGCTGTCCCCAAGAAGAAGGTCTCGTGGCTTATCCCCCCGTTTTATTCCGTGTTATGCTTGTCATTTACATGTGCGTGCTCTGGTTTCGGTGATCTGTTTGCCATTTCTGTAACGTAGTACTAAGAGGATGCACTCTAGTTGTTCGGTGAAATGCCTGGTGCGTAGAAACTGGAAAATGAGACATGTCGAAATGTTTCACCAGTGGAACATAGTTGATAGGATTATGGTGCAGGTCACCTGCTTGTTGATTACTTGGTAGTTCAGTGATAAATGTAGTGTTGGGCGTTTAAGTCAGTTTCAGTAGTCAAACACATTTTTTCATTCATGTACATGCAAATTTGCCAGAATGTGATGAACGAATTGGTATTAATGTTAATATTAATTTTAATATTACCAACATATGGAGAACCTACAATCCCACATCCTCAACGCTACTTATTAGGATATCATATTTTGGCCTGCTATCTATGTGTTCTTCAGAAAGATTGTTCTTTGGTTTCTGCTTGTTGTCCTTGTACATAATCACCATTGCTGCCCTCATTCTTTCTTGTGCATTTCAGATCTCGAAATATAAGAGGGGTTTGAGAAATGGGCCCAGAGCACTGAAGCCTGTTCCAGTGATTGTCCGTTGCAGGTACAGTTAGAACTTGAGATATGCTTGTCGACGCTTCTAATTTGTTGTGTTCTTGCTAACTTTGTAATAAATCACTGTTGGATGAAAGCAAATAACACATTTCCTTGTGTAACAGTATTCTTGATTCTGGTTGTTTTACTATTTAGTTAAACAACTGTTACACCGGTTAGATGTTAAACCTGACTTTTAGTGATACAATTACCTTTTCGAATGTAGAGAGAATACCTTGTATGCCACTTTGAGTTTGTGTATGTTACCTTATATGGCGCTGATGTTCCTTTTAATGCAACACAGAAAAGATCAACATATGCTTTTTTGCTACCACTTTTACGGTCCAAATCCAGATAAGTCTATAATAGGATCTCATATTTTTGTAGTGGAAGTGGTGTGGAACCAGGGTATTTTTATCTTTCCCCCACATTGATCGCTGAAAGTAGCATAGGTCATTGAAGCCATATGTTTCCAGTGCTACAAATAGGCAAACTTGGATGTCATGGACATTTGACATTTCACAAGCTCTCAGTGGCATATAAGAAAGATATTCCCCCTAGAATGTAATGTTACCATTAGGCAGTAGCTACAAACTTTAGGCTTTAGTGGAGCCACAGAATTTGAGGCACCTTCAGAATTTCATAGGTTCAGACAGTAGGCCATGAGATGTTCGACATTTTACAGTATTACAAAATCATATCAGTTCTTCCCAGAGGATTCAGAAACTGCCTACCTCATCTCAGTTGCAGATTTGTTGTCCTTTGATCTGTGTTAGTAATAGTATTTCTTTTCATGCAACTGTCTTCATGCCATTGTTCTATGTCACCATCTGGGAATGCGGAACATAGAAAATGAATCCAGTGAACACTAGTAATGAGCTTCATTCAGTGCTACAAGCTACATCTACATGTCCCTTCTGTGGTATGTTGAGAAGGGCGTGACCGGATATGATTCTGCGCTTGCTTTTCAGGTGCTGCGGGCGAGTGAAGCTTCCCCACTTCTACTGCTGCAGCGGAGAAAAAGGGAACGCCGGCGACTCCAGCTCATAAACACCGGGTTTGCGCACCAAGCCGCGGCGGAACATCTCGTAGCACAATGGAATTCTCCGGATAGCACTTTGTATTTGTATTCTGCTATTATCTCTTTGCGAGCAGTAAATCTATGTAGACTTTAGTTTGATTTTCATAATTCCATGGCCAACTTGGCGCCGGCCTTTGCCAGGAGTGTGGGTGCTCTTTGAGATGAGTGATGTTTGATTATGTGTTGCTACCTTTCAGTATGTAGGACGCCCCGTTCCTATATGTCAAAATAAAAGGGGAAAAGGGTAGCATGTCTTTGTTTTGATCATCATATAGAACTCAGAAATTAGACGACTGTTCCGTCTCCCATGGGAAAAAAGAAGATAAATTGGATTCGGACACCTGGTCTCCAGCTTCGTCTCCCTCAAAAAAAAAAAATACAGATGGAAACCGGCAGTACTCCAGTTTCATGGGTTGTACTCGTTGGCGCGTATAGCATATCCGATCCCCGTGGCAAAATCAGGAAAGAAATAGATGCCGCTGCGAGATCCGGGGTGCCATTTCTGTCCATTTCGTGCCGGTGCGGTATCGTGCGCGGCACAGGCGCACGGCACACACACGCATGACCCATCCGGGGGCAAATCTCGTCAGGTAGGCGACGAAACGGCGGTCGTTGGCTCGCCAGCCCGCGGCCACCAACCAAAACAATCCCCCGAACCGACGGAGCGTGCCGCGCCGAGCCCCGACCCCGGAAAGGCGCGATTTCTGTGTGGCTCTGGGGTCAGCGAGCAGATAACGAAACGGAGGCTGCGGCTGCGCCCGGCGATTCCCCCCTCCCCTCCCCCTACTCCTCGTAGGCGCGCGCGCGTAGCCCCCACCAAATCGGCCAGCGCTCCCTTCCATTCCGCCAGAGGCAGAGCAGCAGCGCGAGAGAGTTTTGGTTGGTGGACACAGACACACAAGACGAACACGGCGGTACAGATGGCGTCCCCGTCCTCGTCGCTCTGCTCCAGCCTCGGCTACCCGCGCGCCGCCTCCCTCGGCGCCCGCCGCCGCGTCGGCTTCTCCTCGTCCAGGTACGCCGCCCACTTCCCCGCCACGTCAACGCCTTTCCTCTCCTTCCTGTATCGGCGTCCGCACCGCGAGGTACTAGGTGGGTAGGTAATAATACGCCTCGCCGCTGGCGACTGGATCCCCGTTCGGCCCGCCAGCAATCTCGACTTCCTTGTCCTGACCAAACCGATGGCACGGAGCAACAGAGCCTGTGCGGGTGGAAATGGGCTACACCGTCGCCAGGGCTGCAGTATGTTTCCGGAATTGGTTGCGCTGGTCCGAGCTCGACGAGCCCGGGGATCGGGCCACTCCTGTCCGGTAGCACCAAATTAGCTCGTCATCGCAGGCACGGCAGCTAGAGGTTGGTTCTGTGTCATGAGCCTCTGAAGAAAGGGTTTCAGTTTGGGGATAGCATTGGGGATGTCTGTTCCATCTTAGCTGTGTGTGCCTGCTTGTGTAGCAACCAGTTGACTCAACGTCTTTTTGCCTCGTCAGTGAAACCGTATATGCTAGAGTCCCCAATTCGTGCAAGGGGGATTTTGCACTCTGAAAACGGTGCTAGATCATGTTTGCACAAGCTTAAGCTGAACGCATGTCTCCATTATTCCTTAAGCGATCTCTCTTCGTGCTGCCTGTTAACAAGGGAAGGGGCAAGACAAAGTTTCTAGTCAGCTCGCCTGTTATGACTACATATTGGTTTGGGTGTCGTCTCGTTCAGTCCTGAATTCTAGACTTTGTTTTATTCATGGTTTCCAGGAAGCTATTCCAAGTGAAGGCATCAAGGGTCGACAGTTTCTCCAAGAGTGACATCATTGTGTCCCCTTCCATTCTCTCTGCAAACTTCGCCAAGCTTGGTGAACAGGTCTGTTGAGATGCTAACATCCACTGCACCACAAAGCTCTGACATGATCACTCCACTGAACATGAATTAGGAGTGTCTGGAAGAATGATTCCACTGCAGTGCAGCTTGCTAAAATCATAGTTCACACTCATCTTTTGACACAGTGTTGATATTACTAGGTAAAAGCTGTGGAGGTGGCAGGATGTGACTGGATTCATGTTGATGTCATGGACGGACGCTTTGTGCCAAATATCACGATTGGACCATTGATTGTTGATGCTCTGCGTCCGGTGACTGATCTTCCATTGGATGTGCATCTGGTACTTAATGAGAATCCTGAGTGAATTTCTCAGTGTTTGTGTGCTGTAGTCTCACCTCCATTAACCCTTCTTATTATGGTGTTTGTGATTTTTAATTGCAGATGATTGTGGAACCTGAGCAGCGAATTCCAGATTTTATTAAGGCAGGTGCTGATATTGTTAGTGTTCACTGTGAGCAAACGGCAACCATCCATCTGCACCGAACAGTCGATCAGGTAAACATTTGCTAAATGTCTAACCACATGTTGATATTTCAAATAATAGAGTTGAATGCGAACAACTGCAACTGTCTTTTTTATTCTATGTCCATTTCTGATGTTCTTTTTTGCTACTTAATTTTACTTCTCCCTCCGGTCCATATTACTTGTCTTAGATTTGTCCATATACGGATGTATGGATCGGAGGAAGTACTGTTTATAGGTTCGCTATAGTTGTACAGTTGGTACCAATCAGTGTTGTACCTGACAATAATGCTGTATTTTCTGTTCACGTGTGAAGTGCGAATCCCTTGTGAATTGAATGATGTTTTTGCGTTATATAAGCTGGATTATCAGTATTACACCTACAACTGATACATTCCTTGATGCACTGTAATGTAGAACCACTTTGCACACCAAGTTCTTTTTACATCTTTTAGTATCCTAGCGAGAATGGCTTATTTGTACCTTCTCAAGTAACCATCAGCAGCGAGCTACATAAGTCACATAATGTGGTGGTAAGGACTGTAATATGCCTGGATGCCTTTCACCTGCCTAACTGTAGTTTCACCTAATATAATATTCATTTTTCTGAGCTAAATCTAAATGGCTGGTGCTTGTGAGTAATTTTAATGTCTTTTTATTTGAAGAAACCAGCTTTTGGCTGGTGTTGAGTAATTTTAATGTCATGGAAATATCTGGAGCGATTGTATTCATCTCGTATATTTTGCCAGATTAAAAGTCTAGGAGCAAAGGCTGGAGTTGTCTTAAACCCCGGGACCCCACTCAGTGCGATAGAATATGTACTTGAATGTAAGATTTTTTCCCTCTCCAATACTGATGGTATCTTGGGATGTGCTTAAGGTTTGGAAAATCAATTGATGGTACCATATTGGTATTTAACACTAGAGTGACGACTGATGTAGGACTGGTGAAAAATCTATTCAGAGTAGTGTAGTGATTCTGTAGATACTATGTAGCTACTCATCATGCTTTACTTTCATCAGCATAAGCATAACCATAGTAGCATTTTAGTTGGGATGAAGATTGTACTGCTCCTGGTGGGAATTTGTGACAATATTTATTACATGGATTATCATGTGACAATTTTAGTTGGATCATCTTGTGACTACCCACATGTACTCACATGGTGTGCCTTGGATAAGATTAATTAACGGGGTTCAGAGTGCAAGTTTCAAGGCTTTCTTAGTGTACCTTAGACTTTGCACCTCTTTTACTTATTTCCATGTCACGATATTATGCGTTGGATAAGACTAATTGCAGTAAAACTTAGTTGCGTTTCTAACTGTGTCTTACGCTCGACAAGTAAACATCTCTGTAGTTTATAACTAGACTGAACAAGACATATACCATCTTTCATGGTTATCTTGAGCATTCACCATGTACTGACAGCTGACAAGCTACTGCATTTGTTTGCTTGTGCAGCTGTTGATCTGGTATTGATTATGTCAGTCAATCCTGGTTTTGGTGGGCAGAGCTTTATTGAGAGTCAAGTAAAGAAAATTGCCGATTTGAGAAAATTATGCGAAGAGAAGGTATATATCCCTTATGTTTTGTAGGTATTCTCATGCCCTGCTGTTTGAAATGCTCAAATTCAATTTCCTAATGTTTCAGGGAGTGAACCCCTGGATTGAGGTTGACGGTGGAGTCAGTCCCAAAAATGCCTACAAGGTGACCTTGTTTTCTCCTCCATTATCGTCTCCACTAGTTTCTATTCTGATTTTTCCATGGCATCATTTTCCTTGTGCCCTCTCCTATGTCGACGTGCCTGTGTCACAATCCTAGGCTAACAATTTTATTCAGCTAGGTTCTGATTTTGTTTCCCCTTCACTCCTCTAAATGACAGGTCATTGAAGCTGGAGCGAATGCCCTTGTTGCTGGTTCTGCGGTTTTCGGAGCTAAAGACTACGCTGAAGGTATGGCTCCTTCCAGCGGCATCCATTTTTTATCATGTACCCTGTAAAGTTTTTAAATATTGATTTCCTCTTGCAAATATGCAGCTATCAAAGGAATCAAGACCAGCAAAAGACCTGTAGCCGTAGCAGCATGAAGAACCGGAGTATGAGCTTGTTGTTACACCGTGTAACATCTTTTTTTCTTCACCATTGTCGTGGTTTGCAATGCATAGGTGCCTTTCACTGTCAAGCCATACGTTGTATCACAGAGACCACCATCATCAGATAGGGAAAAAGAGGCAGCACAGAAAGATATTTTTCCTTTTCCAGTTGTCTGCGACTGCGAGGATGCACATATATATCTTTTGTACTATGTCCACTCCATAACAAGGGCAACGAACGACGTGTCCTGTGTGATAACATTGCCGCGAGCTCAGGATTGTTCATAATTAAGTAACCCCTCCTCTCATCTTTCATCTTTGTACCATCAGTCCAGTGGTCTATGGTAATTGACTGAAGAAAACCTTGCTGATACAAAGCAAAGCAGGCATCCATTTGATCCGTGTTCAAATAATAATGCTCACATCTATGCACGTCCAGCGAAAATTTAGTCTGACTCGCACATTTCATCTGTGTTCTCCTTATCGTATTGCCTTGTAGAGCTATCTTTTTTGTGTGTGTGATCCATGCACAGTTTTTTTAGGAAAACATTCGCATCTGTGTTCTCCTCATCGTATAGTTTTTTAGGGGTCCTTATCGTATAGTTGTACTCTCCTTGTGACTGTTTGAGATCGACAGAACAAATGATCGAACTATCTCTTTGCATTAGATGAAGTGCTATATATAGCACTGGAACAGGCGTTTACAAAAAGGGTGTCGGTTCAGACAGAACCAACGCAACGCTTGGAGAAGTAACCGCCAAAGGTTAATACAAGCAGGGATTAATCCCTTAATTACTATGTTAATTAATCTTAACACTCCCCCTAATCCATGCTTGTCCAGGTAGCATCATCATCTTGAAAGAGACTCCTCCAAAAACCCTGTGGAAAAAATATGAGGAGAAAAGTGTTTGATATGTTGCTAAAAACTCCTTCAAACCCTGTGGGAAAATAAGGAGAAAGATGATGCAGCATATAATGGTTATTGTCTCTTTCAACTCAATATGAGAAACTCATAGGATTTAGAGGACAATAAATATGTCGTATATACTTTCCTAAAAATCCCGGTGGGGAAAACAGAAAGTATGACATATGATCTCATGTTGATATTACCTCATTAAAAACCTTTATGAGAACATGTATAGTAAACTCACGAAGGAAAAAAGAGTATAATATGATGCATTGAACAGGAACAATTCAGGAAGATACTCCCCCTGATTCTTGCAAATTTCAAAGCCGTCACATACCAATCCCAAGAACATATATCTGGAATGTAGAAGTTGGTAGAGACTTTGTGAACAAATCATTCATATGGTTTGACTTGCAAGATATGCAATATAGCGATATTGCTTATTATGTAACCTGTTTGCATCCGGGCAACACAAGAAACATTATCGTTGAGATAATGGTTGGTGGATGTAGCCATGAGGTCTGCTTCGAAGACTCTTCATGAGAGGGCTAACACACCTAGTAGGAACACTAAGCTTGTCTACGATCTGACATAGTTGGGATCTGATCGATGTATCCAATGATATCGGTGTTCACATTTCTATGAAACTGAAAAACCAGGACAAGATGTTTGATGCCTTGGAGATATCGAAAGATATTCTTGAGTGCCAACCAATTGTGTTTGGTGGATCCAATGGCATTATGGAACGTTGAGTCTCAATATCTCATTTCCATCATCTCTTGGTCTAAATAGTTCGTTCTCCACGTCTAGAGAATGAACTACCATGAGAGTTATGGATGGATAAGATTTGTCCACAATGAATTTCTCCAATATATTATGGATATAGACAACATAGTATACCATAATGTATGAATGAAGGTGCTCAATTTGTAGTAACGAGCGGTATTTTGGTTTACCCAAATCCTTCATTTTAAACTCTGCCATTTAGATGATTACATGTGTCGTCATTGCAGACACACAAACATGGATAATCATCATTGTACGAGTAATCCTTGTGAATAAGGAACTCACTACGTTTGTTGTACCAAATGTACCGACGATAATAATAAGTCATATGGTGACTTATTGATTTTACACGATGTATGTTGCATTTTGTACTTCGATTCAGAATTGAGATTCCATCGGGAATCAATCATAAATGTCTGAATCTAGTGATCCTCATGGATATGTAATCACTACATCTATCAACTGCAGAGATAGATGATTTTGAACTGCCAATGATATAAGTTATCGGAAAGAGATTCCACCTCTGGAGAATAGTTGGGTATCTGCGTGAACCCTTGTGCTACAATACTTGCTCTATGTTTCACCACCTCATTGTTCTCAATTCCGTTTCCAGAAGAAAACTGGTGTAGGTATTGCTTATGAATACCTTCCCATTATTGAGCAAGATTATTTCTACCTAGATTATACCCTTTGCTTGAGTTCAGTCCGAGTGTTGTTCACACTTTGCCATGGCCATGGTCTTTGGATCTGAATCACTTGAAAGGTTTTTTCAATCTAGTTGAGAAATGTATGTCGACAATTGTAGACTTCCAGTTATATGTTTCTCCAGAATCTATATATCAATATATAGTTGATGGAAATATCGTTACCCACGATGACTGCTCGCGATTTCCCAATGCGATTGAGTCGGGTATTCCGATGTCCCGGTCATTGTGTGCACTATGACCTGGGTTGGTGGAGGTTTACCGTCCACTGGGTGTATACTACCCATTAGGTGTCTGTCAACGTGAAGTTGACTTGCATTTACTGATTCACAAGCCTTGATATCCTTACTTGCGAGAAGCTGAATCCTGATGTACTTCTGCCATACATCTCCCCCTGTTGCTTTGAACGGGGAGTGGTGTGGATTTTGTTGGTACCTCCACTCTTTCAGGCGTACTTTTACAGGATTGTAGGATTGTGTGACACTTTTATAGTCAGTAAATAAATCTGGCAGGTTATTTGCAATATGTTGCAAATCTTCTGAACGCATGGTTCAACTCTTTGAGTACGTGGATATGAGGCAGAAATATGTTGAACATTCCACTAATTTCCTGGCATTCTTTATGGTACTTGAATTCTCCCCCTAATGCCTGGAAATATTCCTAATTGAATCAACATACTGGCCTTGAATAACTCCCCATGTGAGAGGCTTGAGGTATTTACGGTAATACAGTTATTCCTCACATAGATCCCAACTATATGTTGAGGGGCCAATGATGTATGTCGGGGTGATGATATCGGTGTGTAACCGAATTACCGCAGATAGGAAATACTTGGTAGATTTCCACGTATCAAAGATAGAGGGAAATAATATTATGCAGTTTGGTCATGAGCGTGTAAAACTGCATGACTCGAACGTAAAGTTGGTAAGTTGCAATTCCAAAGTAAAGATAATGCAATGAGCTTAACTCTTTGGATAAAGTATTCTACCAAACCATTTTGAGTCTAGACATTAGGACAAATTGCTAAACTTCAATCCGAGAGCCATAGGAAGGCACTCAAGAAGAACTCTGCAATGTTATCCATTCGATTTGCTTGAAATCGATGTCAGGATAATGAGTCAATGGTTTCGTGTGGATAAACCACACTTGAGACCATCATATAGATGTGTCTTTTAGAACCATGGAACACCTGAATAGTCTAGTCAATGGATGGAAAGAGCCACTTACCTCAACTTGATTCATTCAAGGAGTCTGAGTGGTTCAGCATAGACTTTAAGGTGTGCGAGCCTTAAAATTAGCTTCCCTGTGTCACTTATAGTGCACATAAAATCCAAATGGTATTAGAATTTAGCATCATAATAATCATAAACTATTGGAATTGTTGATAGTTTCGGTTTCAACCCAGTGTCTCGATGACCAAGGCGAGTATGCCAAGCTTTTCATGTACAAGACATTTTGGAAAACTATCTTGGGCGTAATATGTGCTACGGGTTTTGTAGTATGTGTAGTACAATCCAGATCATACATAGAGAATGTGCTTGCCATATCCCTTGCATATGGTAAAGAGAATGTATTTTTCTTTCTTGTCAGTATAAGTTTCGCTATGGAAACCATTTTGACGAATATCTCTATAGCTTAGTAGGGTACGAGTTAACTTGGGAAACAATGAAGCATCCCAACGTTACTCGAGTACCCACAGGGATAGTAAATATGACTCGAGTTGAGCCAACAAATACCTCATCGCGTCTAGCGATTTTAAAATATCTCATTTCTCTCAATGAGAGTAGAAACATTGGACTTCCCTGAGTATAGAGTTTGTGGTGCATATGTCCACAAGGCACATATCATTTTTCATCGGATTAACTCCCGTAGAAATCTATATATAGACATGAAGATTCTCAAGAAAATCACTGTCGAATATATAGAATAGATACATATGAATTTGTACCAAAGTGCTGATACAATATATGATGACAAACATACTTATGTTCTTATTAGAACATAAGAAATGGACATAAATAATACTGACCACTCAGGAGATTGAGAGACTAGACGAAGTCTTCAAACATGTTAGTTGAGGCATATTCAACCTTCACGTTCTCCGTGCCCATAGGGTCCCGTCACCGCTGGTGATGTCGGGTTAAAGGGTGAAGTAAGATTCAAACCTTTGCCCTTGAGGTTCATTGTATCCCAGGATTGCTGATACTGAATAATCAGATACTGAGATCTGAATCTAATGCCTTATGATATATAAGACATCATTTTTATGTTAGCGGTGTGATCCTGACTAGAGGTGAATCCAGGATTGCACACATTATCCCATGAGAGACAAGGGCGATCATGATGTCCATGGCCCAGATAGGGTAGTGCTGGCCATTGAGGGTGAATGCCTCAAACTCTATAGCCATATGTTACCTCTATGGGTAAACCAGAGATAATTAATTTACAACTAGTAAATTAAAGACCATCATGGTTGATGTTGTAATGAACTTAGCAAAATCAATGGGTATTTCAAGAAGTTATCTTGAAACCATTAATGTGAATATCAAATTGCTAAGTATGACATCTTGAAGATAATCTCCAAAATGGATTAGATCTCGCAACACTAGGGAGTATAATCTGATGAAATCAGTAGATACTCATTCATAATGCCTTATGTCATGACTTAGTAAAATGTGTGGGAGAGCATTTGTAAAGCAATTATAATGTCAAAATGACAAAATATAGGCTTTAACAGTAGTCATTGATAATCTGCGAAGGCAGTAGATCTATATGACTACCTTGTGATCCCAATACATCAATTTGAAGAAATCACTTTGAATTTTGCATTCTTATTTACAAGAAATTAAAAATCTCAATTGCAAATAGACGTATTAATCTCAACATGTAGCAAACATGGAGATACATACATTCTGGAATACATCATACTCAACAAAAATACACCACTATTATAATGAATAGTAATGATGTTGCACACTTGATGTTCAAGTGAAAAACTTGAATTGTACAGATCTCAAATTAAATGAGATGATCTTGTATCAAGTTGCAAGATAATTCAGCTGGGTGAATTGATATTTTGCGAGAGAAAATTAATCTCAATCACTATGAGATTGTTTTGCGAGAAAAATATTTCTCAATTGCAAATCAATATTGTTGTGCGAGAAAATTTAATCTCAATCGCGAAAAACATGTTCTAGAGAATGTGGTAAACACATTGAACATGTCAAATATAAATATACACATATTTCTGGAATTATAAAACTCAACAGAAAATGGGTTGAAATGCATATCTATACATACATGGTCTAATAAAGATGACAAGTGCTAATGAAAAGCACGAGTACTTGGACCATGTTGAGTTATCCTGAGACATACAGGAATTACTCCAAGATTTATACACGCAAGCCTATTATGAAAATAGGTAAAGCCGCATGGCTAAAGTGTATAATCACGAAGGGATAAGGCTCCATGGCCTTTCCAATTTCCATGTGCGGTTACGAATCGAAGGATTCGTTTTGGCTCACGCCGCCGTGCAACGCACCACCGTTCGCTGCCGATGGGAGGGCACTGCCGCACGTATTCATGCTGCCGTAGCGCTAGAAGATGCTGGTGCGCCGCGGGCGGCGGACGGGCACGCGATGCGGCATGGCACACGGCCGGACGGAGGCCGTGGCCTGGGGCGCGGCACGGCGCGGAGGCCGGGCACAGGGCACTGGTCAGGCGACACGGAGGCCGTGGCCTAGGGCACGGCGCGACGCGGAGGCCAGGTGGACGGGCGCGCGGCCAGGGGCAGTCCCGACCCGGGTGGGCGCGGCCAGGGGCGGCCACGGCCTGGCGCGGCCGACGCAGAGACCGGGTGGATGGGCGCGCGGCCAGGGGCAGCCCCGACCCAGGCGCGCCGCAGCGCACGGCCAGGCGGGCGAGGGCGAAGCCTCGGCGCAGGCGACGCGTGGCCATGGCCTGGCGCGGGGTGTGGCGCAGCATGCGAGGGCGAGGCCTCGACGCGGGCGGGCGTAGCCTGGCTATTCCGGGCGCGAGCGCCGCGCGGGGGAAGGGGACCCGCAACGACGGCGGGAGGGAGGCGACGCCGGCCGGTGGCCGCTATCATGACTCTGCAGGAGAGGCCATGGCCGGGGAGCGGTCGCGCAGTCCCTTTTTCTCTCGACCAAATCGCTCTCGGAAGCGTGCTGATAACGTGTTTGAGATCGACAGAACAAATGATCGAACTATCTCTTTGCATTAGATGAAGTGCTATATATAGCACTGAAACAGGCGTTTACAAAAGGGGTGTCGGTTCAAACAGAACCAACGCAACGCTTGGAGAAGTAACCGCCAAAGGTTAATACAAGCAGGAATTAATCCCTTAATTACTATGTTAATTAATCTTAACAGTACCATTTAGGGCCGCCGTGGAGTCGCTGGACTACCATTTTTTGTTGATAGCTTACCAAGCCTTGTGACTACCAAAACATTAGCATCTTGGCCTCCCTGAAGCCCAAGAGCAAGACGGAAGAGGCCCAGCGGTCCAGCCTGTTCACACGAGCCCATTCAGGACGCAGAACCGCAGAAACCCCGCTCCTCCCACTCGCAACTCCACGCCGCGGCGGCGCTGCTCCACCACTTCCCCGCAAATCCCTCAACGGAAACCCCAATCCGGCGACTCCACGGCGGCCCAACCCCCCTCACGATGAGCCCCCCTCTCGCACTGCGCGGCCGCCACTCGCCGCCGGCGCTGGTCGACGACGCCATGAGGGAGATCTTCCTGCGCGTCCCGGCGGACGACCCCAAGACCCTCGTCCGCGCCGCCGCCGTCTGCACGACCTGGAGCCGCATCCTCTCCGACGTCATATTCACCCGCGAGTACCGCGCCTTCCACGGGGCGCCGCCCATGCTGGGCTTCCTCCACAACACGCACCATGAGAGGTCGTGGGGGAGAGGGAGGATCAAGCAGCACGAGGAGTACCTGGTCTCCAGCTTCGTCTCCACCGCCTCCTTCCGCCCGCCGGCCTGCCACGAGCGCCGCCACTGGCGCGTCCTCGACTCCCGCCACGGCCTCGTCCTCTTCCACACCCCCAAAAGGGACGAGGACTTCGTCATCTGCGATCTCGTCACCTACGACCGGTGGAGGATCGACGCCGCCCCCGAGTGCGCGGGAATCATCTGGAATCGTGAGGACGAGGACGATGATGAGGACGAGGAAGAGGTCGAGGGAGTAACCTGGAATGCTGCAGTGCTCTGCGCCAAGGATGGATGCGACCACCTCTACTGCCATGGCGGCCCTTTCCTTGTGGCCCTCGTCGGCTCCGACGAGGAACAGGAGCTCACCTTTGCATCCGTATACTCATCAAAGACTGATGAGTGGAGCGACATGATCTCCATTGAGGGGCCGAATGCCATCGAGATGACTGGGCAAATTGGCGTTGTTGGAAATAAGGTCTATTTCCAATGTGCATATACCCAAAGTATTGTGGAGTACAACATGGGTGAGGAAGAACTATCGCTGATTGGTCCAATATTTGAAGACGATAGCGAGGACATACCGACCATTGACCTCATGGGGATGGAGGATGGCATGCTGCTGTTCGCCACCGTGCTGGAGCCTAAACTCCACCTATGGTCAATGGAGGCTGGCTCCAACGGAGCTGCGCCATTGGCACGGCGCAGAGTCATTGAGCTCGCACCGTTGCTCCCTTCTCGTGCCCTCTTGAATTTGTCAGTGGTTGGTTTTGCAGAAGGTGTTGGTCTCATCTTCCTGAATACAGAGGCTGGGTTGTACACAATTGAGCTCAACTCAGGCCGAAGCAAGGAGGTACATAGAGCGACATCTTTCAAAAGAGTCATGCCCTACACAAGCTTCTATACTAGAGGTACGAAATATGCATATTTAGTCATGAACACTAAACACGCCATTCACTAGCTTTAACTACGTTGATAAGTACTCCCTCTGTAAAGAAATACAAGAGCATTTAGATCACTAAAGAAATGATCTAAACGCTCGTATATTTCTTTATGGAGGAAGTATGTAGAGATTTTCTTTCATTTTTCTACGTAAGTAGATAGACATTTATGTGTAGAGTTCCCAGTAGTTGTGTGGAGCCTGCCTTAGGCAGATAACCAAGCAGCTTACCAAAGAAATCCATGCTGATTGTGTGCTTGGTGCTGTATGTTTCGCTTGCTGCTCTAGTATATATGCTGCACTAATTAGGCCTTATGGGTTGGTTATCCTAGCCAAACTTTGCTGATCAGGCCCCAGCATTGCCAAGAGCAGTTTGCATACAGGTTATGTGATCGGAGCTCTGGTTGGTGTGTGTGTGTGCGCGCGCGCGTGCGCTACTGAACACTTGCGCAAGGGAAGGAGAGGATTTCCTTGATGTGTGTCTCCGACATTATAGTAGTACATATTGAATCATACCGTGATGTGGATGTGTCCTATTATTTCTTGGTTCATTTGGACAGCTAGAGTTGAAGTTATTTTAAGGGACAAAGGGTTCTCCTCTTGTGCTCATCGGAACATCTTATGAAGCTTTGTTTTCTTATGGTGCAGCTTGGGGGCGAATGCCGACCTCTGACTAAGCTACCTGTTGGTGCTACTGCTACATCAGTATAATCAAATGGCGTCAAAACGATGGATCTGTTTGCTTTTGCTGCCCAGGAAGAATTTGTACCACTGAACTTCGGTGTCTTCTTTTGCTGAATGTGTTGGATTGTTCGGTCAGGGTGTATGCGCTTTTGTTCTGTTTGTGCTTGTGCCAAAACTTGAGTCCGCAGTCATTGTGTCCGTAACACCAGCAGGGTATTTATGTGTTTTACCTAAGGAATTAAGGTAAGGAAGTAGAACATGATCAATTGTGACAGTAACTTATGAGTGTAGACTTAAAGTACCTAAATTTTAAGGAGACGGAGTATGTAGTAATCAGCCGGGCTATGTCGATCTTTGGAGGGTCATCTTATATTTCTGTATTGTGCAAGTGCTCGAAGGCAAGCCCATTTTTGTTTGGTGATATGTGGTTTCATAAATTTGATCAACATCGAGATGCGAGAAAGACGATTGATTATTGGTGGAGAAGTGACCGCGCAGCCTCCCGTCAATGACATTTCGACATGATTGAGAAACCAAGAATGTATCATTGAGTTAGACTGGCCACAGTGGGAATAACATCACATTTTTCAAGATAATTTTGCTTATGTGGCACATATTTAATGATGAGAAAGGTGATGGTGGTAACTTAGGTAGTTACTGTAACATCACACATACCAAGACAATATGAGTCTATAGGCTAATAAATGAACCATAACATGACAACACACATATGTTACTACCCACTGTGGAGGTAGTAATATAGCCTAGTAAAATGTGATGTTACTAGTCTAAATTACTCCCCATTGTGACTAGTCTTACCGTGGAAAAATGAATCATTCCTCAACAAATTCTTTTGTACCATGACAACCAATCGGAGTGTGTGCGTTCACAAGGCACTGCATGTGTTAGAGATATGACAGACAAGAAAACGAGGAAGATCGAATCAAACATAGGGGCGCAAGATTTTAACATGGAAACCCCCTTCAATGTGAAAGAGAAAAACACCATAGACGCCGACCAGCGAAAATTCACTATATCAAGAGAGATTACAAGTGCCGGGATATGCAACTGATCAACTTATCCCGTATAGCGGCTTACAAAGTATATATATATAGTAGCGATGGCCTAGGTCAATACTGATACATACCGGGGTGCTATCGCCCCCGCAAGCACAACTTGATACTAAGTTGAAATAAAGAACTTAGTATCAAGTTGTGCTCCATGTGATGATTCGGTGAGGCCTATTTTCTTCCAAACACTAGATCAAGCAGCCTCAGCAGTTGACAATCCCTGGATCCTGCTGGGAGACTTCAACATGTACAAATTTGGTTACGAGAAATCAAGGGGACACAAGAACTAGGCTGTGATGGAAAGTTTTAATAATTGGATCCGGGACAATGCTATGGATGACATTGATGTCTCCAACCAACAATTCACTTGGTCGGATAAGAGGAGGGAGCCAACTATGATTAAGCTTGACAGAGTCCTAGTTAATGCATACTGGAACCTTGGTTTTCTCAACACGGCAGGTTCAGTTTTCACAGCAACTACTTTTGACCACACTACTATAACGTGGACTTTAACAGGGACTCTGCCAAGAGCAATCTGTTCAAATTCGAGAACCACTGGTTACATATACAGGAAGTCACGGAGATCATTCCCAGCGGCCTGACCAAAGGCACAAGACACTTTGCTTCCTCATTGTCTCTGATCAGCTTCAAACTGAGAAGAGTACGCGTAGCTATCAGGCAGTGGGCAAAGAAGAGGTCCAGTCTCGAACTTCTTTTGGAAAACTGCAAGTATGTTATTCAATATCTGGATGCGGTCGAGGAACGAAGGAGCTTAACATCTCTTGAGTTCTCTCTGAGAAAACATGCCGCGGCAAAAGCACAATAAATCATCATCCGACAAACTAGCGCCTGGAGACTGTTGGGGAACGTAGTAATTTCAAAAAAAATCCTACGCACACGCAAGATCATGGTGATGCATAGCAACGAGAGGGGAGAGTGTTATCTACGTACCCTCATAGACCGAAGCGGAAGCGTTGACGCAACGTAGAGTAAGTAGTCGTACGTCTTCCCGATCCGACCGATCCAAGCACCGTTACTCCGGCACCTCCGAGTTCTTAGCACACGTTCAGCTCGATGACGCTCCCCGGGCTCCGATCCAGCAAAGCTTCGGGGATGACTTCCGTCAGCACGACGGCGTGATGACGATGATGATATTCTACCGACACAGGGCTTCGCCTAAGCACTGCAACGATATGACCGAGGTGGGATATGGTGGAGGGGGCCACCGCACACGGCTAAGGAACGATCACGAAGATCAACTTGTGTGTCCTAGGGTGCCCCCTACCCCCGTATATAAAGGAGGGGAGGGGAAGGCGCGGCCGGCCCCCAAGGGGTGCGCCAGGAGGAGTCCTACTCCCACCGGGAGTAGGACTCCTCTCCCTTGCCTTGTAGGAAAAGGAAGGAGAGAGGGGGAAAGGAAAAAGGGGGGCGCCGCCCCCCCCCCCTTCCTTGTCCTATTCGGACTAGGGGGAGGGGGCCCGCGGCCTGCCCTGGCCGCCCCTCCTCTTTTCCCTTAAGGCCCATATGGGCCCATTAACCCCCGGGGGTGTTCCGGTAACCCCCCGGTACTTCAGTAAAATGCCGATTTCATTCGGAACCATTCCGATGTCCAAATATAGGCTTCCAATATATCGATCTTTATGTCTCGACCATTTCGAGACTCCTCGTCATGTCCGTGGTCACATCCGAGACTCCGAACTAACTTCGGTACATCAAAATGCATAAACTCATAATAACTGTCATCGTAACTTTAAGCGTGCGGACCCTACGGTTCGAGAACAATGTAGACATGACCGAGACACGTCTCCGATCAATAACCAATAGCGGGACCTGGATGCCCATATTGACTCCTACATATTCTACGAAGATCTTTATCGGTCAGACCGCATAACAATATACGTTGTTCCCTTTGTCATTGGTATGTTACTTGCCCGAGATTCGATCGTCGGTATCCAATACCTAGTTCAATCTCGTTGCCGGCAAGTCTCTTTACTCGTTCCGTAATACATCATCTCACAACTAACATATTAGTTGTAATGCTTGCAAGGCTTATGTGATGTGCATTACCGAGAGGGCCCAGAGATACCTCTCCGACCATCGGAGTGACAAATCCTAATCTCGAAATACGCCAACCCAACAAGTACCTTTGGAGACACCTGTAGAGCACCTTTATAATCACCCAGTTACGTTGTGACGTTTGGTAGCACACAAAGTGTTCCTCCGATAAACGGGAGTTGCATAATCTCATAGTCATAGGAACATGTATAAGTCATGAAGAAAGCAATAGCAACATACTAAACGATCGGGTGCTAAGCTAATGGAATGGGTCATGTCAATCAGATCATTCAACTAATGATGTGACCTCATCAATCAAATAACAACTCTTTGTTCATGGTTAGGAAACATAACCATCTTTGATTAACGAGCTAGTCAAGTAGAGGCATACTAGTGACATTCTGTTTGTTTATATATTCACACATGTATTATGTTTCCGGCTAATACAATTCTAGCATGAATAATAAACATTTATCATGATATATGAGGAAATAAATAATAACTTTATTATTGCCTCTAGGGCATATTTCCTTCAGTCTCCCACTTGCACTAGAGTCAATAATCTAGATTACACAGTAATGATTCTAACACCCATGGAGTTTTGGTGCTGATCATGTTTTGCTCGTGGAAGAGGCTTAGTCAACGGGTCTGCTACATTCAGATCCGTATGTATCTTGCAAATCTCTATGTCTCCCACCTGGACTAGATCCCGGATGGAATTGAAGCGTCTCTTGATGTGCTTGGTTCTCTTGTGAAATCTGGATTCCTTTGCCAAGGCAATTGCACCAGTATTGTCACAAAAGATTTTCATTGGACCCGATGCACTAGGTATGACACCTAGATCGGATATGAACTCCTTCATCCAGACTCCTTCATTTGCTGCTTCCGAAGCAGCTATGTACTCCGCTTCACATGTAGATCCCGCCACGACGCTTTGTTTAGAACTGCACCAACTGACAGCTCCACCGTTTAATGTAAACACGTATCCGGTTTGCGATTTAGAATCGTCCGGATCAGTGTCAAAGCTTGCATCAACGTAACCGTTTACGATGAGCTCTTTGTCACCTCCATATATGAGAAACATATCCTTAGTTCTTTTCAGGTACTTCAGGATGTTCTTGACCGCTGTCCAGTGACCCACTCCTGGATTACTTTGGTACCTCCCTGCTAAACTTATAGCAAGACACACATCAGGTCTGGTACACAGCATTGCATACATGATAGAGCCTATGGTTGAAGCATAGGGAACATCTTTCATTTTCTCTCTATCTTCTGCAGTGGTCGGGCATTGAGTCTTACTCAACTTCACACCTTGTAGTACAGGCAAGAATCCTTTCTTTGCTTTATCCATTTTGAACTTCTTCAAACCTTTGTCAAGGTGTGTGCTTTGTGAAAGTCCAATTAAGCGTCTTGATCTATCTCTATAGATCTTGATGCCCAATATGTAAGCAGCTTCACCGAGGTCTTTCATTGAAAAATTCTTATTCAAGTATCCCTTTATGCTATCCAGAAATTCTATATCATTTCCGATTAGTAATATGTCATCGACATATAATATCAGAAATGCTACAGAGCTCCCACTCACTTTCTTGTAAATACAGGCTTCTCCAAAAGTCTGTACAAACCCAAATGCTTTGATCACACTATCAAAGCGTTTATTCCAACTCCGAGAGGCTTGCACCAGTCCATAAATGGATCGCTGGAGCTTGCACACTTTGTTAGCTCCCTTTGGATCGATAAAACCTTCTGGTTGCATCATATACAACTCTTCTTCCAGAAATCCATTCAGGAATGCAGTTTTTACATCCATCTGCCAAATTTCATAATCATAAAATGCGACAATTGCTAACATGATTCGGACAGACTTAAGCATCGCTACGGGTGAGAAGGTCTCATCATAGTCAATCCCTTGAACTTGTCGAAAACCTTTTGCGACAAGTCGAGCTTTGTAGACAGTAACATTACCGTCAGCGTCAGCCTTCTTCTTGAAGATCCATTTATTCTCAATTGCTTGCCGACCATCGGGCAAGTCAACCAAAGTCCATACTTTGTTCTCATACATGGATCCCATCTCAAATTTCATGGCTTCAAGCCATTTTGCGGAATCTGGGCTCACCATCGCTTCTTCATAGTTCGTAGGTTCACCATGATCTAGTAGCATGATTTCCAGAATAGGATTTCCATACCACTCTGGTGCGGATCTTACTCTGGTTGATCTACGAGGTTCTGTAGTAACTTGATCTGAAGTTGCATGATCATCATCATTAACTTCCTCATCAATTGGTTTAGACGTCGCAGAAACCGGTTCCTGTGATGTGCTATTTCCCAATAGGGGAGTAGGTACAGTTACCTCATCAAGTTCTACTTTCCTTCCACTCACTTCTTTCGAGAGAAACTCCTTCTCTAGAAAGTTTCCGAATTTAGCAACAAAAATCTTGCCTTCGGATTTGTGATAGAAGGTGTATCCAATAGTTTCCTTTGGATATCCTATGAAGACACATTTCTCCGATTTGGGTTCGAGCTTATCAGGTTGAAGCTTTTTGACATAAGCGTCGCAGCCCCAAACTTTTAGAAACGACAACTTTGGTTTCTTGCCAAACCATAGTCCATAAGGCGTCGTCTCAACGGATTTTTATGGTGCTCTATTTAACGTGAATGCGGCCGTCTCTAAAGCATAACCCCAAAATGATAGCGGTAAATCTGTAAGAGACATCATAGATCGCACCATATCAAGTAAAGTACGATTACGACGTTCGGACACACCATTACGTTGTGGTGTTCCAGGTGGCGTGAGTTGCGAAACTATTCCGCATTGTTTCAAATGTAGACCAAACTCGTAACTCAAATATTCTCCTCCATGATCAGATCGTAGAAACTTTATTTTCTTGTTACGATGATTTTCTACTTCACTCTAAAATTCTTTGAACTTTTCAAATGTTTCAGACTTGTGTTTCATTAAGTAGATATACCCATATCTGCTTAAATCATCTGTGAAGGTGAGAAAATAACAATATCCGCCACGAGCTTCAATATTCATCGGACCACATACATCTGTATGTATGATTTCCAACAAATCTGTTGCTCTCTCCATAGTACCGGAGAACGGTGTTTTAGTCATCTTGCCCATGAGGCACGGTTCGCAAGTACCAAGTGATTCATAATCAAGTGGTTCCAAAAGTCCATCAGTATGGAGTTTCTTCATGCGCTTTACACCGATATGACCTAAACGGCAGTGCCACAAATAAGTTGCACTATCATTATCAACTCTGCATCTTTTGGCTTCAATATTATGAATATGTGTGTCACTACTATCGAGATTCAATAAGAATAGACCATTCCTTAAGGGTGCATGCCCATAAAAGATATTACTCATATAAATAGAACAACCATTATTCTCGGATTTAAATGAATAACCGTCTCGCATTAAACAAGATCCAGATATAATGTTCATGCTCAACGCTGGCACCAAATAACAATTATTTAGGTCTAAAACTAATCCCGAAGGTAGATGTAGAGGTAGCGTGCCGACCGCGATCACATCAACTTTGGAACCATTTCCCATGCGCATCGTCACCTCGTCCTTAGCCAATCTTCGCTTAATCCGTAGTCCCTGTTTCAAGTTGCAAATATTAGCAACAGAACCAGTATCAAATACCCAGGTACTACTGCGAGTATTAGTAAGGTACACATCAATAACATGTATATCACATATACCTTTGTTCACCTTGCCATCCTTCTTATCCGCCAAATACTTGGGGCAGTTCCGCTTCCAGTGACCAGTCTGCTTGTAGTAGAAGCACTCAGTTTCAGGCTTAGGTCCAGACTTGGGTTTCTTCTCTTGAGCAGCAACTTGCTTGCTGTTCTTCTTGAAGTTCCCCTTCTTTTTCCCTTTGCCCTTTTTCTTGAAACTAGTGATCTTGTTGACCATCAACACTTGATGCTCCTTCTTGATTTCTACCTCCGCAGCTTTCAGCATTGCGAAGAGCTCGGGAATCGTCTTATCCATCCCTTGCATATTATAGTTCATCACGAAGCCTTTGTAGCTTGGTGGAAGTGATTGGAGAATTCTGTCAATGACGCAATTATCCGGAAGATTAACTCCCAGTTGAATCAAGTGATTACAATACCCAGACATTTTGAGTATATGCTCACTAACAGAACTATTCTCCTCCATCTTGCAGCTATAGAACTTATTGGAGACTTCATATCTCTCAATCCGGGCATTCTGTTGGAATATTAACTTCAACTCTTGGAACATCTCATATGCCCCATGACGTTCAAAACGTCGTTGAAGTCCCGGTTCTAAGCCGTAAAGCATGGCACATTGAACTATCGAGTAGTCATCAGCTTTGCTCTGCCAGACGTTCTTAACGTCGTCAGTTGCATCAGCAGCAGGCCTGGCACCCAGCGGTGCTTCCAGGACGTAACTCTTCTGTGCAGCAATGAGGATAATCCTCAAGTTACGGACCCAGTCCGTGTAATTGCTACCATCATCTTTCAACTTTGCTTTCTCAAGGAACGCATTAAAATTCAACGGAACAACAACACGGGCCATCTATCTACAATTAACATAAACAAGCAAGATACTATCAGGGACTAAGTTCATGATAAATTTAAGTTCAATTAATCATATTACTTAAGAACTCTCACTTAGATAGACATCCCTCTAATCTTCTAAGTGATCACGTGATCCATATCAACTAAACCATGTCCGATCATCACGTGAGATGGAGTAGTTTCAATGGTGAACATCATTATGTTGATCATATCTACTATATGGTTCACGCTCGACCTTTCGGTCTCCGTGTTCCGAGGCCATATCTGTATATGCTTGGCTCGTCAAGTATAACCTGAGTATTCCGCGTGTGCAACTGTTTTGCACCCGTTGTATTTGAACGTAGAGCCCATCACACCCGATCATCACGTGGTGTCTCAGCACGAAGAACTTTCGCAATGGTGCATACTCAGGGAGAACACTTCTTGATAATTAGTGAGAGATCATCTTAAAATGCTACCGTCAATCAAAGCAAGATAAGATGCATAAAAGATAAACATCACATGCAATCAATATAAGTGATATGATATGGCCATCATCATCTTGTGCTTGTGATCTCCATCTTCGAAGCATCGTCATGATCACCATCGTCACCGGCGCGACACCTTGATCTCCATCGTAGCATCGTTGTCGTCTCGCCTATCTTATACTTCTACGACTATCGCTACCGCTTAGTGATAAAGTAAAGCATTACAGGGCGATTGCATTGCATACAATAAAGCGACAACCATACGGCTCCTGCCGATTGCCGATAACTCGGTTACAAAACATGATCATCTCATACAATAAAATATAGCATCATGTCTTGACCATATCACATCACAACATGCCCTGCAAAAACAAGTTAGACGTCCTCTACTTTGTTTGTTGCAAGTTTTACGTGGCTGCTACGGGCTTTAAGCAAGAACTCATCTTAGCTACGCATCAAAACCACAACGATAGTTTGTCAAATAGACTCCGTTTTAACCTTCTCAAGGACCGGGCGTAGCCACACTTGGTTCAACTAAAGTTGGTGAGACAGTCTCCCGCAACCCATCTGTGTGCAAAGCACGTCGAGGGAGCCGGTCTCGCATAAGCGTACGCGTAAGGTTGGTCCGGGTCGTCTCATTCAACAATACCGCTGAACCAAAGTATGACATGCTGGTAGGCAGTATGACTTGTATCGTCCACAACTCACTTGTGTTCTACTCGTGCAAATAACATCAAACCATAAAAAACTAGGCTCTGATACCACTGTTGGGGAACGTAGTAATTTCAAAAAAATTCCTACGCACACGCAAGATCATGGTGATGCATAGCAACGAGAGGGGAGAGTGTTGTCTACGTACCCTCGTAGACCGAAAGCGGAAGCGTTATATCAACGCGGTTGATGTAGTCATACGTCTTCACGATCCGACCGATCCAAGCACTGTTACTCCGGCACCTCCGAGTTCTTGGCACACGTTCGACTCGATGACGTTCCCCGGGCTCCGATCCAGCAAAGCTTCGGGGAAGAGTTCCGTCAGCACGACGGCGTGGTGACGATCTTGATGTTCTACTGTCGCAGGGCTTCGCCTAAGCACCGCTACAATATGACCGAGGGAGAATGTACTCCCTCTGTTGCTTTATATAAGGTGTATTTGTTTTTTCAAAAGTCAAATGAGTGCATATTTGACCGAGTTTTTAGAAAAACCCGCGGGTTGCTACGGGAATGAGTTGCAATATATTTCAATGAGATTTGATTGTGTGAAATATATTTTTTAGATTAATTGCACGCGAACAAAAGTTAAAGATACACGTGAATTATTTTATTTTATTATGTATATTGGTAAAATGTTTATTGCATGTAGAATGATAAAATGAACAATCTTTTCCATGCATGTTTGCATGGGGTGGTGGGTCTTTTCCCATTCATGATTGCATGTTAAGGTGGGATTTATCCCATCCATAATTGTATGGTGATGTGGCACGCTTGCATGTTGATATAAATAAATTAGTGGGGATGAAGTTGTTAGGTATATATGATGTATCAATATCCACACTACGAAATTTATATCATTTGATCCATCATGAAAAATACTTTCATATTTTATGTATTAGGTATTGTATATGTTGTCATTTCATTCTATAATCTTGGTCAAACATTAAAATGGTTGATTTACACGGAAATCAATACACCTTATATTCTGGAACGGAGGGAGTAGCTTTTTTTCGAGTCGCAATTTTTTTGGAAAGATCCATGGCTATGTTCATTCTGTACATTTTTTCTTTCCATTTATAGGTTTTGTAGAAATTTGCTTTGGAATTTGTTTCTAGAACTTCTAGGTTTATTTAGTGAAATCTACAATTAATTTGTACAGAGCAGCGTCCGCAAAAATAATAATAACACAGAGCAGGTTTTCCCTCCTCCTGGATCCCATTCGCAAGATGCAGCAGCCCAGTACCAGCCCATTTCCCACAGAAAACCCAACTCCACCACGCAGCGCCTCTCTCTCCCAAAAAGAAGATGTGGAAAAATAAATAAAGGGAAAACTCGACGCCGCGGCGGTGCCTCGCTCGATTTCACTTCACCGCCGAATGCGCCCCAAAACCAAAATCCCTCGACAAAATCCCCAATCCCCATGGCGATGAGCCCGCCTCCGCCGCGCCGCGCCCCCCGCTCCCGCCGGACGCCGCCGCTGCCAGACGACGTCATGCGCGAGATTCTCCTGCGCCTGCCGGCGGACGACCCCGCGTGCCTCGTCCGCGCCGCCGCCGGCTGCATTAGCTGGCGAGGCATGGTCTCGGACCCCAGCTTCGCCCCCGCCTACCGCTTGCGCCGCGGTGCCCCGCCCATGCTGGGCTTCCTCTACGACGACCGCCCAGCTGGGGAGCACTGGGTCTCCCACTTCCTCCCCACCGCGACCTCCCCCCCGCTGGCCGCCCGCGACCGCCAGCACCGGCACGCTCTCGACTCCCGGCACGGCCTCGCCCTCTTCTACACCCCTAGAAGCCACGCGCACTTCCTTGTCTGCGACCTCGTCACCGGCGAGCACTGGGAAATTCGCGCCGACCCCAAGTGCTACAAGATCATTTGGTCGAATTTGCTGCAGGAAATGCACTCCCTGCGCGAGAAGGAGCAAATATCCTGTAATGCTTCCGTGCTCTGTGCCAAGGATGGGTGTGACCACCGTGATTGCCATGGCGGCCCATTCCTCGTGGCCTTGGTGGGCTCCGACGTGGAAGGGGACACGTGTATGAACTACGCGGCCGTCTACTCATCAGCTACTCGCGAGTGGAGCGACGTGATCTCCGTTGAGCAAGAGAATGTCATCGATGGCACGGGGCACAGTGCTGTTGTGGGGAATACGGTCTATGTCCCCTGCGTGGAGGATGACAGTGTCGTGGTGTACAACACGCGTGAGAAAAAACTATCTGTGATCGCGGCGCCGCTTGAGGTCGAGGACCAGGAGCAGCAGCCGTACCTTGACCTCATGGGGCTGGAGGACGGCATGCTACTGTTTGCGTCTGTGGTGAAGCCTAGACTATACCTATGGTCAATGGAGGCTGGTCCCAAAGGAGCCGCGGGATGGGTGCGACGCAGGGTCATCGAGCTCGGGCCGTTGCTCCCTCTTCCTGTCCTCGAGGACAAGTCGAACGTGTCTGCGGTTGGTTTTGCAGAAGGTGTTGGTGTCATCTTCCTGAAGACAAGGGTTGGGCTGTACACAATGGAGCTCAGTTCAGGCAAAGGCAAAAAGGTGCACGGAGGGGGCATTGGAAAGGCCATGCCCTACATGAGCTTCTACACTGGAGGTACAGACTAACTGTTTTCAAACATGCACATTAAGTCTTGAACACTAAGCACACCTTCGACTACTATTGCTGCTTGTAGCTTAGATTGTTGAATAATTTAAATCCGAGAGTTCCCAGTGTGGTATGTGTTTCCTAAACGTCGATGAGCATGTAGAGTTTTTTTCTTCTATTCTTCTGCATAACTAGATAGATATCTGTATGTGGGTCTGCTCGTATTTTTCCGGTTTCTGGGTGATTTGAAGTGATGTAGGAAGTAGGGACCCATTCTTTGTGCCGTTATACTATTCAGGTGTTGAGTCGTGCTGCAGACCTGGGTGATTACAGGCAACCATGAGTAACCCGTGATTTTTCATGCCATGTTGTCTTTGTGTCGATAGAAGCCAGAGAAAAAGATACAGTAGTCGTGTGGAATTGGCGTTGGGCAGATTTACTAGGCAGCTAACTAAGGAATTCCATGGTGGATGTATAATTGGTGATTTATGTTTCATTGGCTGCGCTATTATATGTTGCACTGATTGGCTTTACTAGCCGGTAAGCCTTAGTTAAAACTTTGCTGATCATGTCCTAAGATTGGCAAGAGCAGTTTGCAAATCAGTTAAGTGATGAGAGCTTTTCTGTGAGCCAAGAGGTCTCTGGCACCCAAACATCCTTGTGGTGTTTTGGTTAGGATAACGGATAACCTAGTCCCAGGCATGCACTAGGCACTTGCCCGTGAGCCTGCCCGAATGAAAGAGACGATTTCATTTTTGCGTACTTCCAGCATTGTAGGTCCAGATTGAACCGTGGTGTGACGTGGATGCTTCCTGCTATCGCTTCGTTGATTTTGTTAGCTAGAAATGAAATAATTTGAGGGCAGTGTTCTCCTCTCTACTCATCATGTCATCTTATGAAGCCTTGTCTCTTATTGTGCAGTATGGGGGCCTTTGCCGGCATCTGATAAAGCTTCACGTGCAGTTGTTGATGCAACTAAGATATAACCAAATGGCGTCAGGACATTTGGATTGGCTCACATTTTCTGCCCAGGGAAGGATTTGAAGAGAACTTCAGTCTCATTTCCTGCTGGTTGTGCTGAACAGTTTGGTTGGGGTGGATGCTCTTTTGTTCTGTTTGTGCTCGTGACAAGAACTTGAGTTCGTTTGTCCGAGTTGGGTGCAACTCAAACTGATTGACGGTTTTGTGGCATGAATTGCTGCATATTTCTTCTTCAGTATCCTTTGCTGATAGAGAGGATGTTACTGTCTTGAAAAAAATGCACTCTTCTAGGATTATGGTGTACAATCCTTTTTGGTCTGTTGCTAACTGAAATTCTCACCAGGTTTCATGTGTTCTTGTTGCTTCTTAGTTCCCTTAGCCCCTCTCTCTCTCTCTCACTGCAGAGAACGTAGCTCAGAATATATCCGGTCATTAGTCATAAAGTACGCTTTGTTTGTGTTGTTTCTAACTTGGTCTTTGAATGCCCTGTTGCCAAGCTGTGGTGGTCTGAACTTTCTGGATTAGTTCAGATTAAGATGAGAACATATAATGGAACAATAACACTACTGTTGTTACTCTGCTTTGTAGAGTGACAAAAATATTGCTATATATGCAGAGGGGTTCGAAGCGCCCATTCCTTATGCTGTGCTCGTAATCGCCCAGTGTAGCCCTGTGGTTGTTAGTTTCAGTTTGTGCTCTACTGAATGAATCACGTGGACTGTAACACTTATCATTATGTTCCCTGTAATGCTCCATTACCTGCTCGCATGCATAAATATGTTTTGTCGTCTTGCCTTGTCACATACGTAGAGCACATATAAAGTTCTGCCTTTTCCAGAGTTTTTTTTAGGATCATTTTTTTCTTCTAAACCCAGTGGAAGAGAACGGGGTGGGCCTTACAGGTAGGTTAACTTAGTCAGAGCTTTGCTGATCACACCCTACCATTGCCAAGCGCAGCAGCTAAATGATCAGAGCTTTGGTGTGTGTGTGTGTCCACCCAAACCTCCTTTGGCCTTGTTAGGTTAGACAGGGTTTGGAGAGGTTTGAAAGGGATTGGAGGGGATTAAATCCCTTGCAAGTCAAAATCCACCTCAACCTCCCCAATCCCCTCCAATCCCTGTGGCGAGGGGATTAAACGAACAGGGCCTGATGGTGTTTTGGGTAGGAGTAGAGGATAACATAGTCCTATGCAGGTCAGAGGCCACTAAACCTTTACCTGAAGCAGTGGCGGACCCAGGATTTGCTGACGCCCCAGGCGAGAAACTAAGGGCTAAATACTACCCAGAAAAAAAATCCAGTTTCAAAGAGTACAAAAGTCAATCTATGTTGCATAACTAATAAGAAAAGCCAAACATGATATCCAATGGCAGCATTTGTTTCATGATGGGTCAACTAATAAAGCAAGACAAATCAAAAGACAATATGTAGCAAAGATAGATGACACAGAAGATTGATATCAAATGGTCCTCCCATGGCTACATCTTCAATAGCAGAAGAAGCTAAAGCTTCAATCATCATTTTTGGAAATGCAAATCAGTTCATAATATAGCAGGTAAAACTAGTAAATAATGATGCAAAATGTGAAAACTTACGTCTAGGATGAGGCAAAATGCCTTTGTGTGTGCGGCAACCTTGAAATCGTCCCATACTAATGTACTCCCTTCTAACAAATCAGATTCAACGTCATCGGGTTTAAGTTCAGCTCTAACATTAGGGGTATTATCAGTCGTTTGAGTTGAAGGACTTGTTTCCGCGGTTTCGGTGTTTCGAACTTGAAAACAAGAATTCAATTTCTTGTTTCTTTTACTCATCTTGCATTCTTGTAAAAATTTAGAGAAACAAAAAAATCTCAATGTCAAAATCAGTTTCTACATCTAACAAACAGACAAACAGTGGCATCTTAGTAACTAAAATCATCATCAAACAATGACAATGTGTCATCTACAAACAAAAACAGGGCATCAAGCCATCGGTTTCTACAAATAAAATCATCTAAAAAAAGTGACAATGTGACAGGAAGTGAGGAATGGGGAATACCACGCCGGACGTCGGGAAGCCTGCAGGCTGTAGCCTCACGCCATAGCCGGGGTCTCCGCCTCGCGCCCTCGCCGGACACGGCGGGGCGGACAGGACAGCAGCCACAGCGGCGCAATCGGGGAGCGCTGGAACGAAGACTGGAAGGGAGGAGGGAGCCGCGGGGGGAGGGGGGCTGCCGGACGGAGCTGACCGGCGACGGCAAGCAGTGACGGTGGCGGCGGGCAGCGACCGGCGACGGCTTAGGGTTCTCGGATCGGGGGAAGAGGGCGGCTCCGTCCGGTTCCTCTGGTTCGTGCGAGTTCGTGCGGTGAGCGGATGAGTCGACTTGGGCGGCTGGGCCAGTCGCCCTGGGCTGCCTGGGCTTGGAACTTGGCTGCGCCCCAGGCCGAAGTATTTTTTTTTAAATATAGGCCCGAGAAATTTTCCCACGCCCCAGGCAATGGCCTGGGCTGCCTGGGGCCCAAATCCGCCCATGACCCGAAGGAAAGAGATGATTGCCTTGCCGTGTGCCTCCAACATTGTACTATTGTGTTAGTTCTAGAAGATCAAATCATATTATCCTGTTATACTGCTTTGTGATTTGGGCAGCTACAGTTGAAATGATTCGAGGGGAAAAGTGTGCTCCTCTTCTACTCATGAGATTATGATCTTAAGCTTTGTCTTACGGTGCAGCATAGGGGCGATCACTAAGCTTCACGAGTAGGTGGTTCTACGGCGGTTTGAATGGCGTCAAGGCGATGGATCTGATTACTTTTGCTTCCTTGGAACAATTTGAAGTGAGCTCCCGTGTCTTTTGTTCTGGTTGTGTTGGAATGCTTGGTCAGGTTGGAAGGATGCACTTTTGTTCTGTTTGTGCTTGTGCCAAAATTTCAGCCCATTCGCACGAGTGGCGTGTACTGTCTGTCTATGTAACCCCAGCAGGTATTTATGTTTTACCTTGCGAATTAAGCTAACATCATAACTTTTTAATGGCATCAAATCCCTTACAATCTTGCGCTATGGGAGATCTGGATGGAACGTAATCGATGCACTTTCAGAAATAAGGAGCGCTCGGTGAAGGACGTTCTGGATGCAGTCTGTCGAGGGGTGGACCTATGGCGCCAGGCCGATGTCGTTTGTTTGCAAAACCTCCAACCCTGTTATAGAGAAAAAAGTAACTATCATTCCTTTTTTTGATGAATCACGTAATCCTCCAAGTTCATGAACTAATAAGGATAGGCTAACTACTGGATCAAGGGCCCATCTTTTCTTTTTTTCCTTTTAAGATAGTTCCTTCGTCCTTTTATGTTTTTCTTTCTTCTAGATTTTAGGATCGGCACCATGTATTTGTTTTCCATTGCTTCCTGCTATGATCAATGAACAATATGAAATGCTAGCAGCATGCTGGATCTTAAAAAAAATTAACTTTTAAAAAATTTCCACAATTTTTAAAATTTTATTCATTGCTTGAGAAAGAATAAAAGACAAGTCAGGCATCGATATGTAATGATAATGTGTTTTTTAGGGTAATGATAATATGTTAAATTCACAGCCTGTCATGCAACATGTAACACATAATTTGCAACCGAATTGTCTCTTATTTTCATTTATCGGGTTGTCGATCAAACTTAACAATTTTACATGGCAGGCATATGTTGTGCTTATAATGATAGTTCCCTTTTTTCTATCCATGGCTAAGAAATAATTGTTTCTAATCCAGAAATCATCATGGTCAAAACTTTAGGCTTTGTGAACAAAGACGACGACTCTGAAGGTCTTTCTCTCCCCTCTCGCAAGGCAGCTATGACAATGCCTCCCCCTTGGATCTCCGTCGGCAAGCCCGTGGAGTCGCCTCCCCTCTGCAAGCTTCAGCGGTCTGTAGCAGGGAGAGGAATCTTGGTGTCTCGGCTCTGACTAGTAGATAGGTTAGGGTTTTAGTTCTTGTAGGGGGCGGCAATTGGACGGATGGCGACTCTTCTCCTTCGAGTAAGTATTCCGGGCTTTGATCCTCATCAAGTTTGTTCATCAGCGCGGATTAGAAAAGAAATCTGGTGTAGATTCCTGCCAGTTCCTCGTGGTGACGAGGTTAGGGTTTCTTGTCGTGCATAGGGACAACGAGATTTGGTGTTAGGTTCACCAGATCGATTCAAGGTTCAACGGCGATGACTGCGGCTCTGGGGCGCTAGTCCTTAGCGGCACGCGCATGGAGACTTTCTGGCTATCATCACAAGGTTAGGCCAGCTCCGGTATGTGAGTGGCGACATGTTCTATCCGTTGCAGTGGTCGTTAGGTGGCTCACGGGCCTTGATATAATTTTTATTACGTTTAGGTGTTTTATGCTTTAGAAAAAATTTCATTAGTAATAAATTCATATTTTTTTTGCAAAGGAGGATTGCCCTCGGCATCTGAGTAATAAATTCATATGAATTTACAAAAGAATTAGAACTTTCCTGGGTAAAGTTTATTGAGGGAGTTTTTGTAATAGATATGAATGCCTTTTGAAAAAAAGAACTTCATACAGGTAGTAATGGGAGAATAAAACCTTTGATTCAACTACTGTCAATAATTAACCAGAAAATGGCAACCGTTTTTACATTGACTGTGCAAAATTCATTTTCTTCTTGTATTCATATTCACATACTGTACATGAGTATGTTTGACAATAATATAGTAAAGCCCATAAGTTATCTTTAGTTATTCTTTTACTATTTCTGCTGGTAGTTTTTAGAGAACTTACCATTTCTATATATTTTTAGGGGAATTTAGCATTTCTATTTTTTAGGGAATTTACCATTTCTAGTTTGCACGGAGCATTTCCCTCATTCGCAAAAAAGAAGAAGCATTTCCCTAATAGAAAAAAAAACTTTGCACGAAGCACGACTTTGCCTCTCCTCGATCCCACCACACTCACATCAAGTGCAGCAGCCCAGCCCACCCACACGCGACACGAGTCCATCGAGGCGAAAAAGGAAAACCCGACTCCACTTCTCTCCTCTCTCCCAAAAGAAGAAAAGAAAAAGGGGGGGGGGGGGGGGACTGCACGCCGCGGCGTCTTCCACCTCCGAATTCGCCCCCCAAACCAAAACCAAATCCCTCCACAAAATCCCCAATCCCCGGCCATGGCGACGAGCCCGCCTCCGCCGTGCCGCTCCCGCCGGACGCTGGAGCTGCCAGACGACGTCATGGAGGAGATCTTCCTCCGCCTACCGGCGGACAACCCCGCCAGCCTCGCCCGCATCACCGGCGGCTGCAAGAGCTGGCGGGCCATGGTCTCGGACCCCAACTTCGCCCCCGCCTACCGCATGCTCCGCGACGCGCCGCCCATGCTGGGCTTCCTCTACAACTACCGCTACACCGACGAGGGAGCGCCCTACTGGACGTCCCACTTCCGCGCCGCCGCGGCCCTCCCCCCGCGGGTGCGCCGCGACCGCAAGCACTGGCGCGCTCTCGACTCCCGCCACGGCCTCGTCCTCTTCGACACCGCTGAGAGTGACGGGTACCTCGTCGTCTCGGACCTCGTCACTGGCGAGCACTGGAGAATCGGCGCCCGCATCACGTTCCCGGATGCGTGTAATGCTGCAGTGCTCTGTGC
The DNA here is from genome assembly GCA_032464435.1 of Aegilops umbellulata. Lineage (NCBI taxonomy): Eukaryota > Viridiplantae > Streptophyta > Magnoliopsida > Poales > Poaceae > Aegilops > Aegilops umbellulata. The sequence continues at coordinate 608,029,502 of CP136057.1, forward strand.
CAAGGACGGATGCGACCACCGTGATTGCCATGGCGGCCCTTTCCTCGTGGCCTGCGTTGACTCCGTCGTGGCAGGGAACCGGAGGATAGCCAGCGCCATGTTCTACTCATCAGTTACTGGCAAGTGGATCGACCCGACCTTCGTCGAGCAACCCAATGTCATCGATGCCAGGGGGCACAGTGCTGTGCTGGGAAATAAGGTCTATGTCCCCTGTGTGAAGGATGGCTGTGTCGTGGAGTACAACACGCGTGAGAACAAGCTATCTGTGATCAAGGTGCCATTTGAGGTCCAGGACCACAAGATTGAGCTCATGGGGGTGGAGGACGGAATGCTGCTGTTTGCGTCTGTGGTGAAGCCTAGACTCTACCTATGGTCAATGGAGGCTGGTCCCAGAGGAGCTGCGGGACGGGCACTAAGCAGGTTCATCGAGCTCGGGCCGTTGCTCCCTCGTCCTGTCCTCGTGGACAACACCGAAGTGTCGGCGGTTGGTTTTGCGGAAGGTGTTGGTGTCATCTTCATCAAGACAAAGGTTGGGTTGTACACAATGGAGCTCAGTTCAGGCAAAGGCAAACAGGTGCACCGAGGGTACATCAATAAGGTCATGCCCTACATGAGCTTCTACACTGGAGGTACAGATAACTGTTTCCAAACATGCACATTAAGTCAAGAACGCTAAGCGCACCATTGACTACTAACTAATATTGCTTGTAGCTTAGATAGTTGAATAATTTAAGTCTGGGAGTTCCTAGTGTGATATGTGATTCCTAAACGTCGGTGAGTATGTAGAGTTTTTCTTCTATTTTTCTGCATAACTAGATAGATATCTGTATGTGGGTCTGCTCGCATTTTTCTGATTTTTGGGTGATTTGTAGAGATGTTAGGAAGTAGGAACCCATTCTTTGTGCTGTTATACTATTCATTCAGGTGTTGAGTCGTGCTGCAGACCTGGGTGATTATAGGCAACCATGAGTAACCCGTGATTTTTCATGCCATGTTGTCTTTGTGTATATAGAAGCCAGAGAAAAAGATACAGTTTGTCGTGTGGAATTGGCGTTGGGCAGATTAACTAGGCAGCTGACTAAAGGATGTATAATTGGTGATTTATTTTTCATTGGCTGCGCTATTATATGTTATGCTGATTGGCTTTACTAGCCGGTAAGCCTTAGTTAAATTTTGTTGATCATGTCAAGATTGGCAAGAGCAGTTTGCAAATCAGTCAAGTGACCAGAGCTTTGCTGTGAGCCAAGAGGTCTCTGGCACCCAAACATCCGTGTAGTGTGTCGGATAGGATAACCTAGTCCCAGGCATGCACTAGGCACTTGTCCATGAGCCTGCCCGAATGAAAGAGATGGTTTCATTGTTGCGTACTTACAGCATTGTAGGTCCAGATTGAACCGTGTTGTGATGTGGATGCTTCCTGCTATCGCTTAGTTGATTTGGTCTGCTAGAAATGAAATTATTTTGAGGCCTTGTCTCTACATGGGCTTCTAGACTGGAGGTACAGACGCGCACATTAAGTCATGACCGCTAAGCATACCATCGACTAGTATTATTGCTTATAGCTTAGATTGTTGAATAATTTAAGTCTGAGAGTTCCTAGTGTGGTATGTGATTCCTAAATGTCAAAGAGTATGTAGAGTTTTTTCTTCTATTTTTCTGCATAAGTAGATACATATCTGTATGCATGTCTGCTCCTTTTTGTCTAGTTTTCGGGTGATTTTGTAGAGATGTACTCCCTCCGTCCCATAATATAAGAGCGTTTCTGACATTAGTGTAGTGCAAAAAACACTCTTATATTATGGGACGGAGGGAGTAGGAAGTAGGAGCCCATTCTTTGTGCTGTTATACCATTCAGGTGTTGAGTCGTGCTGCATACATTGGTGATTGTAGGCAACCATGAGTAGCCTGTGATTTTTCCTGCCATCTTTGTCTTTGTGTTCATAGAAGCCAGAGACAAGGATACAATAGTTGTGTGGAATTGGCATTAGGCAGATTAACTAGGCGGCTGATGGTGGATGTACAGATTTATGTTTCATTGGCTGCTCTATTATATGTTGCGCTGATTGGTGTTACGAGTTGGTAAGCCTTAGTCAAAGCTTTGCTGATCAGGACCTAAGATTGCCAAGAGCAGTTTGCAAAGCAACTAAGTGAGAGAGCTTTGCTGTGAGCCAAGAGGTCTCTGGAACCCAAACATCCTTGTGGTGTTTTGGATAGGATAACCTAGTCCCAGGCATGCACTAGGCACTTGCCCGCGAGCCTGCCCAAATGAAAGATACGGTTTCATTGTACTCCCTCCGTTCGGAATTACTTGTCGCAGAAATGGATGTATCTAGATGTATTTTAGTTCTAGATACATCCATTTTCGAGACAAGTAATTCCGAACGGAGGGAGTAGCATTGTAGGTCCAGATCGAAACGTGTTGTGATGTGGATGCTTCCTGCTATCACTTTGTTTATTTGAACAGCTAGAAATGAAATGATTTTGAGGGCACTCTCTAGTGATCATGTCATCTTATGAAGCCTTGTCTCTTATGGTGCAGCATGGGAGCCTTTGCCAGCATCTGATGAAGCTTAACGCGCAGTTGTTGATGCTACAATGATATAACCAAATGGTGCCAGGACTTGGTTTACTTTTTCTGCCCAGGAAGAATTTGAAGTGAACTTGAGCCTCATTCACTGCTGGTTGTGTTGAACAGTTTGGTTAGGATGGATGCGTTTTCGTCCTATTTGTACTTGTGCCATAAACTCGAGTTCGTTTGTTCGTCCGAGTTGGGTGCGGCTCAAACTGTCCGTCAGGAGAAATTTTAGCGATCAGTTGACGGTTTTGTGGCATGAATTGGTGCAGATTTCTTCTTCTCTATCTTTGGCTGTTAGAGATGATGTTGTTGTCTCGAAAATGCACTCTACTGAGATTTTTTATGTGGAATCTCTCTATTCTATGCAGTAAGAAATTTCAGGGGAGCTAAAATCCCCACCAGGGTTCATTTGTTTTTGCTGATCACACTATATATGGACAAGTGTGGCCAAGAGACAGATCATCAGTGATAAAACACGCCTTTTTGGTGCAATTTCTCACTTGTTTGTTGAATGGCCTGTGGTCAAGCTGTTATTCTGCTTTGTAGAGCTGTACTGTGGACTCTCCGGAAACATTGCAGTGATCTTCAATTTGGTCCAACAACGTCGACAGGAACACAAGTCTTGCGGTAAGCAAAACTGCATCGCATGCTCGGGAGAAAAAAGGCGGCCACTGACTCTGATGAAGATGGAGAAAATGCACTGACGAGGTGAGTCGAATGCGGTTGTGGATTCAGTTTCCCTTTTTCTTTTTGAGAATAGTTTCTGCACTAGCAATTCCCCGCGACATTGAATCAACTGTTCCAGTTCTTGTTGGATGTAGAGAGATTTCATTCAAAGGATGGTCCTTTGAGTAAGCAAAAATATCATTAGGTAGCCTTTCGTTTCGTCCCGCAACTCACCTTTTTCTTTTTTGCGAATAACTGACCGCTAGTGCTACTGCACAACCAGCATCAGGAAATAAGCCTCCGTTTCTGTTGGCATGTGTAAACATGTTATGTTTTCTTGCTTAGCCACAAACGCATTTTTTGAAATTTCTGCGACTTTATTAAACGAAGATTGTATCAGATACAAGGATAGAATTAAGGAACAATGGAGTCGACGATGATCGCTGCATCTCAGGAAGTACGAATTGTTGCAGAGCACAAATAAAATTCTGCACTTGTAGAGTGAGGACGTCCTGAACCCATGGACATATGAACCTGCTTTTAAAAAATGCATTTTAAACGCGTTTTAAATTTTTTTTTTAAAAAATTCACGCATACATCTCACAACATGTGTGCGCGGCACAAAGTTTTGTGGGAAAACCTCTTTTTATTTGAATCATCAAAAAGGATTTCAGTGTTTCTAAATAGCATTTTATGATATATAATTTTTTTGTCTTTTTTGCAGAGGCCAAAGAAGAAGTTGTTTTTCTGCGAAACTTTCTGCACACTCTTAGAATGTGTGCGTGAAATTATTTTCAGTTTTTTTCCGGCATTGAGGAAAGAGTTTTTGTTTTGCTCATGGGTTCAAAATGTACTTTCTAAACCAGGTGATGGCCGGGCCGCGCGTAAGGGTCCTCTTCCCCCCCTTCCCCTCGTTCCTCTCCAGCCCTGACCAGCCCCTTTTGATGTTGAGGATTGAACTCATGACCTTCCGCATATCAGATGGATACTCTAACCAACTGAGCTATGGGACCACAACAAATAATCACGTTATTAAATTATATTAATAAAAAAATAAATTTAAAGGGTTAGAAAAAATGATCGTCAAACTTTCATGAACACAATTCTGTCGCTAGCCATCTGATAATCTGACCTCAACACATAATTCTATTACAGTATTAAATTTAATTAATAAAAATAAAAAGGTTAGAGAAAATGTGGCAGCACTTTTCTGAACTATGCGGCAGAGAATGGGCCATGCTGCACACGACCGGTCCTCTTCCCCTCGTCCCTCTCCAGCCCAGCCCATTACTACCATTCTCCAGTCCTACTCGAAAAGAAAAGGGAAAACCGAGAAAAAAAATTCCCCACTCCACGCCGCGGCGGCGCTCCTACTCGACTTCCACCGCCGCATGCCGACACAGTAACTCGCCCCCAAATCCCCCGGCCGAAACCCCATTCCCAGCGACGCAGGCCCAATCCCCCTCGCGATGAGCCCGCCGCCTCCGCCGCAGCGCGGCTGCTACTCCCCGCCGGCGCTGGTCGACGACGCGATGCGCGAGATCTTCAAGCGCGTGCCCCCGGACGACCCCAGGAGCCTCGTCCGCGCTGCCGCCGTCTGCACGAGCTGGCACGGCATCCTCTCCGACGCCGACTTCGCCCGCGAGTACCGCGCCTTCTACGGGGCGCCGCCCGTGCTGGGCTTCCTCCACAACACGCGCCACAAGAGGTCGTGGGAAAAGGGGAGAATCAGACACTACAGAAAGGAGTACGTGGTCTCCAACTTCGTCTCCACCGCGTCCTTCCGCACGCCGGCGTGCCGCGAGCGCCGCCACTGGCGCGTTCTCGACTCCCGCCACGGCCTCGTCCTCTTCCACACCCCTAAAAGGGACGAGGACTTCGCTATCTGCGACCTCGTCACCGGCGATGGATGGAGAGTCAAGGCTGACCCTGACTGCGCTGACATCATCTGGAATGGTTGGTCTGACGATGATGACAACGAATACGAGCAAGAGAACGAGGGTGTAACCTGGAATGCCGCGGTGCTCTGTGCCAAGGACGGCTGCGACCATATCTACTGCCATGGCGGCCCTTTCCTGGTGGCCCTTGTCGGCTCCGACGAGGAACAGAGGATGACCTTTGCCGCCGTCTACTCATCGCAAACTCGTAAATGGAGTGACATAGTCTCCATTGAGGAACCGAATGCCATCGAGACGACGGGCCACAGTGCTGTTGTGGGAAACAAGGTCTATTTCCCATGTGAGGAGACCGACAGTCTCGTCGAGTATGACATGGCTGGGCAAAAATTGTCGGTGATTGCGCTAGCTGAAGAAGAGGACGATGACCTGCCTTGGCTTGACCTCATGGGTGTGGAGGACGGGATGCTGCTGTTAGCGACTGTGATGAACTTTAGACTCTGCCTATGGTCAATGGAGGCTGGTCCCAGCAAAATTGCAGTATGGGCGCGACACAGGGTTATTGAGCTCGTACCGTTGCTCCCTGCTAGTGCCCTCATTGGCGTGTCGGTGGTTGGTTTTGCGGAAGGTGTTGGTGTCATCTTCCTGAATACAAAGGCTGGGCTGTACACAGTTGAGCTCAGTTCGGGCCGAAGCAAGAAGGTGCACGGGGAGACATCTTTTGAAGAAGTCATGCCCTACATGAGCTTCTATACTAGAGGTACAGACTAGCCTCGTACTGTTTTTCAAAACATGCACATTAAGTCATAAACACTAAGGACACCATCGACTGCTCTTACAGTTCTTTTGCTTCTAGCTTAGATTGATAGATCATTTTTGTTAGAGAGTTTTGAAGACAGCGTGTGATTCCTAATCATCGATGTGTATATAGAGTTTTCCTTCTCATGCATCTGCATAACTAGATATATATTTTTATGTAGGTCTGCTCATTTTTTTCCTGGTTTTCTGGGTGATTGTACAGATGTAGGCATCCTCCTTTGTGATGTTATACCATTCTGATATTGAGGCGTGCTGCAGACCCAGATCATTGTAGGCAACCATGACTAGCCAGTGATTTTTCCTATCATGTTGACTTTGGTGTTAACTGTTGATACATACAAGTCAGAGGGGAAATAATACAATAGTTGTGTGGAATCAGCCTTAGGGAGGTTAACTAAGCAGCTGACCAAAAAGACCTTTGTGGTGATAGTGTAGTTGGGGATATACGCTTCACTGGCTGCCCTATCACAGATGTTGTGCTGATCAGGTTCAGTGGGTAGGTTAACTTTATTGCAGCTTTACTGATCAGGCCCCAGGAACACTAGGTCATTACTGCCCAGAATAGTTTATTACTGATCAATGCTTTGCTCCAAGAGGATTCATGTGCCCAAACGTCCTTGTGGGCGTTTTTGGATAGGATAACCTAGTCCCATTCATGCTAATAACATGTACCAAAGGAGAAAAGATGATTCCGTTGTTGTGTACCTCCAATAGGATGCTTGCTTGGTTGCTCGTATGGCTTGGTTGATTTGGACAGCTGAAAATGAAATGATGTTTTCACGAAACAGAGGTGATTTTTTTTGCCTCATCCATTAATTAACAAGAAGAGAGTTGCCCAGTTAATTGATAGAAAACCGGGCGAAAACCGTCATAAACTTGCCCACTCATGGGAACTACTCCTGAACTATGGAGCCACAGGACCCCCCCCCCCCAACAAACACACCCAACACAGAACAACTGCAGCCCCCAAACACTTGGGTCACACTAATTGAACCCCATTGACCCGCAGCAACTCGAGAAGGACATAACGACAGAGACAACAGACACACCTGAGCCCACATTTCCAGCCTAGACAATTATATCATGGAAGCATCTGCGCTTCCCCATTACCGCTCTTGCCATTGCACTTGCTAAATTTCTTCTTGAGGATGCAAGATTGAGGGCGAGCGTCATCCTTCTTGCATTTGCCCCTCGATGTCTTCTGCTTCAAGAGACATCCAATCAATTTTTCCAATTTAGCATCCAAGTTAGATAGCTATTCAACAAGCTTGATGGCGAAAATGTTTCCGAGGTTAGGCACTGAAGCTCCGACCACAAGAACATCATCCCATGAAGCCAAGCAAGGATGGGACAGGGAGCCATTGTCAGGGCCGGCGATACCGGACGCTTTGGACCATGCCGTGACAGGACATACCGCCAACGCCCGCTTGTCACGGTCTCATGCCCCATACACAACTGAGCGGATGAAGCAGAGTACTCCCTCCGTCCGGAAATACTTGTCATCAAAATGGATAAAAGGGGATGCATCTAGACGTATTTTAGTTCTAGATACATCTCTTTTTATCCATTTTGATGACAAGTATTTTCGGACGGAGGGAGTATTTGGTAGCCGGTGGCGTCTGTGGGACTAGCTCCCACGTCAGCTCTTGAGGGAGCCTGGTCCCTGCGGGGGCGAGTCGGAGTGGGGCGCTGCCGGGGGCGATCGTGGAATGCGCGCCGGGGGGGGGGGGGGGCATGGACTTCGCCGCTTCCTTGGGGAGTAGCATGCGAGTCAAAGCTGAGGGCGTCGTGGCAGGCGGCGGAGCTGGGTTGGCTGTCACCAGAGGGAGAGGGAGATGGTCATGGGGCCGTGGCTGGAGGGCAGGCGGTGGCGGTGGGATGGCTGTTTGCCAGAGGGGTCTGTGTGCCGGGCTTCTTCATCCGCCCGCCGACTGCATAAAGTCGGCCAACTACACGGGGGGGGGGGGGGGGGGGAGCCTTCTATGGTGGCTGGTAAGTTCCTCTCCCCCCTCCTTTCTTTTCTTTCCCCTCTCCCTCTTTTTTCTTCCTAGGTTTAGACTTTGTCCGTGTACATAGAGTCTAGGGTTCTTGATTTTAAGTTAGGTTACCCCATGGAAGACTTCAAAAATCTTACCCCTTGTAGCTACTTTCATGCATACTGATATTGAACAACTTTCATGCACACTGGTATTGAACTTGCAGAATATGTGTAGTGTGTGCATACATTGGTGTCCACCAGATGTCGTAACTTTTTATCTGAAATTTGACCTCCCTAGAATACACCATGATAAATGCTTATGGGATGAGAATTCCAACAGCTGTACACCATTGATACTTCACCCTCTGTTACAGTCAGTTATTTTTAGTTTTTACAATAAGGTACACATATTGTTATTGAATAGATCTAAGCATCTGCTATGTATGCTTACATTCAGTGACACATATTGAACACTAAATTGTTGAGAAGATACTACACATATTAGACTGATAGCTTGGTGGGTTTATTTCACAAGCAACCAATGAACAAGACATGTATTCAGATATGTCAGTTCTATCTATCTATTTATTTAAGCAAGTAGCATATGGAAGGAAGGTGGCATGGATCCTCTTGATGCCATCTTTTGGTACTAGTTGATCCACTGATTATTGCGCTTGTTAATCCAGTTTGGGAGGTTACTGAGTAAAAATATGCCATTATTTGGTATTAGTCGATCAACTGATTATTGGTGATAGAAAAAATGTTCCATTCTTTGTTTGCTGCTGTTCTTGTTGGGACGCAAGTAGATGTAGTAGATAACAAATCAAAAGTCCATTTTTTACTTTAAAATTATTGATAGATAAATACTCCCTCCGTCCTAAAATTCTTGTCTTACATTTGTCTAGATACGGATGCACCTAATACTAAAACGTGACTTGATACATCCGTATTTGGACAAATCTAAGACAAGAATTTTGGGACAGAGGGAGTATTTATTGGATACCTACCTTACCTATGTTTATTTTTGACCTAAACCCTGCAGCCTTGCTTTGTATCATTCTATGAAAGAATGAAGAGACTTTATCCATAACACAACTCCTAAATTGATTTTTGATCGACCTATTTAATCTGATTCTCATTAGAATTAAGTAGTCCTTACTTTATGTAACATAAGATGTACGATAAAAAATGTATAATAATTAGTAAGTCTTGATATTCTTTCGTGGTTGTTGATAATAATAAAACGAAGTTATGTAACTGCAACTTGTTAACAACTGCTCCTTCTTACTTTGGTTGTTGATGCCTCTGATGTTGTGTTGGTATCTATGCCTGCTGGTTTGGTTGCTGTATGCATATTGTAAAAAATGCCATCACTTGTTAACGGCTTGTTTGTGCCACTATTTTTTACTTTGTGGCTGCCACTTCTCTTTGATATCACAAACATGTACTACCTCTGTACACTAATACTGTTTGTCTTACATTAGTTTACAGAGGGAGTACTACATACCTTGCCTGTATTCCTTTCAAAATATGTAGTGGGCCTCCTTTGTGAGAGACCAGTTGCTAATCACTGTTTGATTGCATAACAGCAGATAAACCGAAGCTATCTTCACATCTATTCTCCTACACGAGGATGCTTCAGAAGAAGGGCGAAAGTGCCGCAGCTTAGATCGATTCTTGTGTACTTTTCGGCGGAGAGGCTTCATATTTATTCGCTCATGTCATGCTTGCAAGGTTATTGACTCTAGTTTGATGGATCTGAGAATTTTTCACATGCTTTTGCTGCTATTCGACATTCAGAACTTGAGGTATTGTCGCCATGGTCGCATGTTGATTATGTTAACAGTTTTTTTTTAAACGGAGGCAAAAGCTTTGCCTCATCTATTAATTAAGCAGAAGAGAGTTGCCCGGTTAATAAACGGAAAACCGGGCGAAAACTGTCACAAACCGCTGAGCGGCACTAGCATAAAACCCCACACACACCTCACATAGAGGGTCTCGTCAGCATCACACACCAGTGTCATCGTCATCACTTCTCCCCAATAGGCGTTCTCGCCCTCCCTAAACTCCGAGCAAGCGACTCCGACTTCTCCGAAAACAAACGCTGACCCAACCCACACCGTAGAGGTTGTGTGGATACACAAGAAGGCCCGCGCCAGACTCAGCCACCCGCGTCAAGGACAGCGCAGCTCCGACTCTGAAAGATAGCTCCAAAGGAGAACTATGCAAGGCTGGCGCCGCACAAGACCACCGAACAAACCACCTGCTGCCTGTCATCGTCGCCACAGGGGCCCCGCCGCCGCAGCTCCGACTTCACCGCAACAAAACAACCCGTGGTAATCCCACGAACACGCCGGAGAAGAGCAGACTACCACAACCATTGCCGTGTCTCCGACATCACAGACACCCATCATCGTTGCCACAGAAGCCTCGACGCCAACACCACCATCTTCCATCTGTCTCGCTTGTTGATGCTTAGCTCCAAAGACGAAGCCCCCGAGAGGGGATACGATGCCAAAGCACCATCATCGTCCGATCCCATGGATCTAGGGTTTCCCCCGAAGCTGCGAAGATTGGGGCTGAGAGTACCTCGGCGATGCCAACAAGAAGGAAACGGCGCTTGAAAGCGTCGCCATCGCCGGCTCCGGACACGTCGGAGACAAGCTTTCGCCCGGGTTAACCTCTCGAGCCCCGCACAGCAAGCATCAACAAGTCCTCCATCCAGCCACCGAGGTCACCTCCTGCCGGATCTGACCACCTTCACACCAGGCCACTGAACTGGTCACCTCCACCCAGGGGCGAATCTACGTTGAACATCGTGGGGGCGAATGCCCCCACTCGATTTTTTGGCCCACTTATACCCGCCCTGCGATATAGAACATTGCCCCCGCTCAGCGCAGGACATTTGCCCCCACTGGCCCACTTCTGTGTTGTTTTAGAAGCCCATCTATTCTTGTGAGAGAAAGGCAGCAACGGAGCAGCCCATCTAAGAGAGAATACAACACGCAGATGCATACCGGCTGGATCAAATCGCTACAACCGTATGCGTTTCCTCTCTTCATCCTGACTAATCTACTTCTCGCGCGACCGCCCAGCCGAAGCCGCCGACGCCTGGCTATAAACTGGGCAGCGCCTACACGCCGCCGGCTGCCCCTCCGATGATCAGCCATTCAGCCTTGATCTGTACCGTGCACGCCGGCCGGCCCGACGCGTTGCCGTCTCCAACCGAAAAAGGAAGCGCCCCACTCATAAGCCCTAGGTTCAGTTCTGATCTGTTCCTTTCTAATTTTCCTATTATTAATCTATTCTGGTTTCATGTTTAAAAGATACAAACATGTACTCCTAGTTAGGTTAATTGAACCTAGCTTCATGTAACAATTCCGCAGGAAGCATGTGGCCATCGGAGAAGAATAAAATCGATATACTTTAGTAATACTGTGCCTTCATGTACGTCAATGTATTTATTGTTTAACTACTCCTATTTGACATTGACAGGAAAGCTAATGGAGATTATTATTTTTTGCAAAATCCACAACCGATAATATGCCTGAAATTGATCTGAACAAGCCTACTCGGTAATGTGCTCAAGCTTATATTTTTATCTGTCAATGTTTGCATTCTCTCTATATTTAAATATGATTTTTTTTCCTGCAGCTTGAAGGCTAGAAATCAAGGACGTACCAAGAAAAGGGACGACATATTCATATTTCTCAAGTTATTCTACCTTCAGTGGTTAGTATACTTTTATTTGGGCAATGAACTTGTCATAGTTACGTGTGTGATGACATTATCTTATGTAAGCAAGTATGCAATTTTGTTTCTTACACACTATATGTATGCATTTGTGGTTGGTTTTTCAAATCGTCTACCTATTAGCTCGTATATATGTTTTTAGAAAAAAATCGTATACCTCTTTGCCCCCTCTCGGTTTTTATCCTAGCTCCGCCCCTGCCTCCACCAGCCCTTAGCAGGAGCCCACAAGCCACAGAAGCTCTGCCTCCCGCTACCGTCCGCAGACGCCGACGTCAGGACCGCCCACGCTGGCCGACGAGCGACGACCACCACACCGCACGACACCCTCTTGGCGACGCTCACCTCCGCACCAAGGCGCGCACGCCCGTCGCACTGCACCGCCCTCAGCACCTCCAGATCCGCGGTGGACGTGCACTCCAAGGCCAAGGCGCGCAGCAGCGGCGACCGCGCACCAGCCTCCTCAGGGACGCCAAGGACTCCCTGGATTGCGCCCAGACCCGAACGGCAGATCCGCGCGACCGCGGTGACCACATCCATCCTCACCAGATCCGCGCGACCGCGGTGACCACGCCCATCCTCGCCAGATCCGCTCCACCCAGCTCGCCCGCCCTTGCGCCGAGCCCATGCGCCCCCGCCACACCCAGGCGCGCCCGCGTTGCCTCTAGCCACCGTGAGCCTGAAGACGCCACGCCGGCCCATGCTCCTCTGCCCCGCGCCGCCGTGCCTCGCGAGAGGGAAGAAAGGACCCCGCCGCCGCCGACGCCGCACGGGCTTTGCCCGGCGGCGCGCACCGGCGGCGGCGAGGGGAATCGGGCGGGGTGGTGGGTGGCTAGCGGCGGCGGCTAGGGTTGCTCCCGGGCCGCTCGTGGGGAGCGACACGGGAGTCTAAGTATTGCTTAACTTATTGTTGTTGCCGCCCACATGGATTTATGTTAACAGTTTGGAACTTTAGCTTGGAGAACAACAGTTTCGATCGCTATGCTCGCTTATTATGTTGTTGTTGCTCCAGACTGCTGTTCCTCTAGAGGATTAACCGAATGCATTATAAGCGACATGGATTGCATATTGACAGGTATTAGGTCCCCAGGGGGAATTGGTGGAGGTTGGGGGATCACCAATTTTCCTTCAAAAAAAATCCCTGTTCTACAAAAGGCTACTCGGAAACAAATCATGAGCTCAATTTTACTAGCTCCGTTCCGTAATTCTTGTCGTAGTTTTAGCTCAACCATCATCTTATTGTCTCAATGATAAATTCCAAACATTGCCTAACAGGGGTTGTGGCCAAGTTGGCCATGAACTGTTGATAATTGCGTGTGCATCCGCATGAGTTGAGTTGAGGATGAGCTCGATCCGCGTTGGGCCGGTTCTCCCGCTTCGAGATGGGAGGGTGGATCGACTCGCCTTTGCAGGTTCAGGATATCGTCAGTGGATAGGGCTGCCATGTCACGAATTTATTCAACAAGAGGATGCGACGGGGATCGAGCCACCGGTCAGCACTGTGCTCTGGTAGAGTAGTTAGCACTGTAGCCCGTAACCGGCAGGACGTTGCAAACCCTTGAGCCGTGATTGCCCCATTGGTTCCTCCTCCGTGTCCGCGCATGGAAGGAGCGGCCGGCCGCCGCCGCATACCTGCGCGCTGACCGTTGAGTCCACGCGGGGCTAGCATTAATGTACCTGACGATGTCTTTATCCAGTAGTACTACTATCCACATCCATATCCACTACAAGTACTAAATCCGATTCCGTTCCTCAACGTTCCCGGCCGCCTCCGACCGCCTACATATAGCCCCGGCCCCGGCGGCACAAACGGGTGTGGCTATCTGTCAGTCGACTGACACCAAAAGCGGGTCAGTCGATTGGCAAAAAAAAATCAACTAACAAGGCATAGGAAAATGACTGACGCAAAATAAGGGTCAGTCGACAAAGCCTAACAACGCAGAAAAACTTCTGAGTATGTTGTTTCTGCCTTCTGCGTTCAACCCAAAATTTTTAACGGGCCTGAACCCGCCAAGAAACAAACCCAGTACACAGCATCCACCTAACACACAACACTAGGTCTTCTTCCTTCCTTTCCCTTCCCCGACATCGCACGACTCAGCCGCTGCCATGGACCCTAGGTCTTCTGACCTCTCTGTAGTTCTTCTGCTCACATTTCTTCCTTCCGAAGTCCTTCTCCAGTCGGCCAAACATCCACTAAAGAAAATCTGGAAAAAAATGGATGAGTTCTCATTTTTCACAGATCTGTCAAGAAGGACGACAAAATAGAGAAAATAAAATGGGGAGAAGAACCTACTTCACGTATTTGCAAGGCAAAATCGATAATCCCCCACCAGTTCTTTGATCAGTCTTCTGAAATGTGTTCTCATGGTTGATAATTGCCAGAAAAGATGCATAACAAATTCTCGAGGAGTTCACTTGCTGTTTTTCATCATAATACCTGGCATAAATCAGAAATTAGAAAATCTGTTATGTGTTCACAATCTAGCGTACACGATACACTGGATTATATCAAAAAGTTCGATGTTTCATCGAAGTAAACTTGCACACACTACGGGACAAGAGGATTTATATAAAAACCTCCATCATAATACAAACTACAATTAAAAGTTGCACAGTGATAATTCTAAACTTGCAGACTAAGTACAGCAGCAAAAAACTTATTCTAACATTAAAAACAACAGGATCTACTTACGCAAAATTGTAAAACTTGCACACATTCTACAACAGCAAAATATCCATAAAATGCCTATGATATATCCTGGTTATAGAAATACAGAAATAAAGAATGTATAACTACACATTAGTGATCGCGAGCGGGTATAATGATATACACAAAAAAGAATTCAATCTACATGAAAAACAACATAATATAAAACTCAATCCTTAATTTTACTTATACTAGTGAGGATGCATCAAATGTCAACTGGGATATTGGCATTGAAGACAACATATATACATTCACATGTAAAAAAAATTAAATCAACCTATATAAGATACTTGCATGACCATCATAATGAAATTACACAGAATTTAGGACAGCAAAAGAGAAGATTCATGCTAGACTACATTAGTAAGTACTAGGATATACTAAATGCCTAAAAAATGCACACAATTCAGTATGAGTTCCAACAGCCTAATTCCTAAAAATAAAAAGGCTGCAATTACAAACTGGCATACTCACTGAACTAAAAATGCACACATTAAACAAAAGCAAGAAGACTAGAACTAGCCTACAATATATAGTGTATTATATCAAAAAAGATACAAAATACAGTAGTAAATTCATTCAATTTAAATCAGCCTTGATGATAAAATATATACATTCACGCAATTAGGATAGACACAACCCATACTAGCACAAGTTTCATGAGAGCACTGGAGAAACACACAGACTGGAAAGTAGAGAATTAAAGACTTCTTGCACACATTTTATATGCACACAGCCATACTTGACAAGAATTCATGAGAGCACTCAAAAAGAATACATACTAATATGTACATAATTAAAGATTTCTTATAAAAGAAAATACAAAATACAACTCACCATCCTCCTGAAGCAGTCCTCATCAAGCACAACATCGAAAACTTCAGGAACATCTTGATTTGCCGCAAATGGGGCAACGACAAACTGGGCAAACCATATCTACGGGGAAAGAAAACAACAAAAATATTAAATAAAAAGACAAAATTACATAATTAAACAAAAAAGAATAAACAGGAAGGACAACCTAAATTGACTATAGGAAATAAACACTCTCAAATCTGATTATAACTCACAGAAAAAGAATTCGCTAAATCTAAATTGGAAACTTACAAAAAATAAAGAATTTATAACTACACACTAGTGATTGCGAGCAGGTATATTGATATAAACAAAAAGGAATTCAATCTAGATGAAAAAAACATAATATATAACTCAGCTCGTAATTTTACTTATACTAGTGTGGATTCATCAAATATCAACTGGGATATTGGCATTGAAGACAAAATATATACATTCACATCTTAAAAAAAATCAACCTATATAAGATACCTGCATGTTCATCGTACTAAAATTACACAGAATTTAGAACAACAAAAACAAGATTCGTGATAGACTACATTAGTAACTATCTAGGATATACTAAATGCCTAAAAAAATGCACACAATTGAGTATGAGTACTAACAGCGTAATTCCTAAAAATAAAAAATCTACAATTACAAACTTGCATACTCATTGTAGAAAAAATGCACACATTAAACAAAAGCAAGAACACTAAAACTAGCCTACAATATACAGTGTAATATATCAAAAAAGCTACAGATACAGTAGTAAACTCATTGAATTTAAATCAGCCTTGATGATAAATATATATACATTTACACAATTAGGATAGACACAGCCCAAAAAAAACCTGCCTAATCTTTACTAAATGTTAACATATTACATCTCCCAAAAACCTAAACTTCCAGAAGTTCCTCACCAAGCAAAAGTGTAAGAAAAATCCATTGACACAAAACGAATGGACACTACAAAAATGAAAAAAGTAACATTATTAGACCACCATCCTGCTACTTCATGGGTTCAGGACAACATCCTACTACTAAAAAATAGATAATAAAAGGACTAAAAAAAAGGTCAATAAAGACTTAGAGTCTGCATCACAAAAAGTGTAAGAAAAAGATGAGATGCAGCAACGCCAGATCCTACAGCAACCAAAACACCCGACTGTGAAGACCTGCAAACACCATAAAAAGACAGAGAAGCACCCATGTGAGCAGGTCTAGCAAAGTTAGGCGCGTGAGGGGACTAAAGAGAAAAGAGCAAGATGAACTAAGGCAAAGGATGCAGCAGACAAAAATACCTGAAAAAAAATGAGATGCCAGCAAATCCAATCCAACAGCAACCAAACCGCCTGATTGGAAACACCTGCAAACACCAAAGATAACCATGGAGAAGCACCTAAGTTAGCAGATCTAACAAAGAAACAAGAACCTCAAGCATATGAAGGAGCAGATTAAGCACAGGGAGAAGACCTAGAAACAAACCCCAAGAACCCTAGCTCGCGACAGGAAGACGAAGAACAGAAGCCATGGACTGAAGCAGTAGGAGCAGATGATGCAGTGGGAGAATATCTAGCAACTAACCCCACGAACCGGGCGAGTGAAACAGAGAGAGGAGCGAGTGACTAACAGAAGACGAGGAGGAAGAGGATAAGACGAGCCGGGCTTTCTTAACGGGCGCGCACGAGAGAGACAGCCACCACCCGCCAGCTCCACGAGCCCAGCAAAAAATGAGCCGACTGACGCAAAACACATGCTCCCTCCGGTCCTTTTTACTCTGCACATTGGATTTGCCGAAAGTCAAACTTTGTTAAGTTTGATTAAATTTATATTGGAAATTATTAGTATCTATAATATCTAATAAATATAATATGAAAATATATTCCAAGATGGATCTAATGATATTGGTGTTGTTATGTGAATGTTAATAATTTTTTTATAAACTTGGTCAAAATTGGATGAGATTGACTTCAGACAAACCTAATATGCAGAGTAAAAAGGACCGGAGGGAGTACCAGTCGATACTGCAAAGGCCCAAAACAATAGCACAAAGCACCGCTGGGAAAAAAAGAAAGCACACATCTCAAAGCAAGGTCCAAAGGACCAGAATTCGACTGACGCAAATCAAAAAACTCAGCTGACTGAAAAGTAGCTAAATCGGGCACAAACAACGGTCATCCTCCATTCCATTCCCTTCTCTTCTCCACAAAGACCGACGACAACAGATGAAGCATTGCAGCAGCTTGTGCCTGCTGCTTCTCGTGGCACTCTGCAGCTGCTGTACTAGTAACTTGGCCCGAGCAAAGCCACTGATCCTCTTCCAGGTACGTCACTGTGATACGTCGTCACTCGGTGGATGCTTCACTGCTGGACTGTTTACTAACGCGATGCAATGCGGTGCTTGCAGGGTTTCAACTGGGAGTCGTGGAAGAAGCAGGGGGGCTGGTACAACCACCTCAAGGCCCAGGTCGGCGACATAGCCGACGCCGGCGTCACCCACGTCTGGCTCCCCCCGCCCTCGCATTCCGTCTCCCCCCAGGGCTACATGCCGGGCCGACTGTACGACCTCGACGCATCCAGGTACGGCACGGCGGCGGAGCTGAGGTCGCTGCTCGCGGCCTTCCACGGCAAAGGCGTCCAGTGCGTGGTCGACGTGGTGATCAACCACCGGACCGCCGACAAGCAGGACGCGCGCGGCGTCTACTGCGCCTTCGAGGGCGGGACGCCCGACGGCCGCCTCGACTGGGGCCCCGCCGAGGTCTGCGCCGACGACGCCACGTACTCGGACGGCACGGGCCACCGCGACACCGGCGACGGCTTCGACGCGGCGCCCGACGTCGACCACCTGAGCCCACGGGTGCAGAGGGAGCTCTCCAACTGGCTCCGCTGGCTCAAGACCGACGTCGGCTTCGACGGCTGGCGCCTCGACTTCGCCAAGGGTTACTCGCCCGCCGTCGCCAGGACCTACATCGACGCCGTCAGGCCGGGCTTCGTGGTGGCGGAGAGATGGAACCCGCTGGCCTATGACGGCGACGGCAGGCCGTCGCACAACCAGGACCGGTGCCGGCAGGGGCTGGTGGACTGGGTGGAGGCGGCGTCGCCGTCGGCCATGGCGTTCGACTTCGCCACCAAGGGGGTGCTGCAGGCGGGCGTGCAGGGCGAGCTGTGGCGGCTGCGCGACCGGTCCGGGAAGGCGGCCGGCATGATCGGCAGGCTGCCGGAGAGGGCCGTCACGTTCGTCGACAACCACGACACCGGGTCGACGCAGAAGCTGTGGCCGTTCCCGGCGGACAAGGTGATGCAGGGCTACGCCTGCATCCTCACCCACCCCGGCGTCCCCTGCATCGTAAGTACTACTGGTTCACGCTTCAGCTGTACGCCTCTCCTCTGTACGTACGTGACACGTTGTCGCGATGCAGTTCTACGACCACATGTTCGAGTGGAACCTGAAGGTGGTGCTGGCCAAGCTGGCGGCGATCAGGGCGCGGAACGGCGTCCACGCCGGGAGCAAGCTGCGGATCCTCGTCGCCGACGCCGACCTGTACCTGGCCGTCGTCGACGAGAGGGTGATCGTCAAGATCGGGACGAGGTACGACGTGGGCGGCGCGGTGCCGTCGGATTTCCACATCGCGGCGCACGGCAGGGACTACTGCGTCTGGGAGAAAGGCAGCCTCCGTGTCCCGGCCGGGAGGCACCTCTAACCCGCACCGGCTGAGTGCTGACTGAGACACACCACGACACACTCCTCCCCTCGTAAAATACCCCCTAATCTATTACAGTTTCAGCATGTAAACCAAACCAATAACGAAGCAAAGCTTCCCCTGGTATAGGATATGATGAATGGATGGTACTGCATGGCACATCACCGCCCTACCAAACCGTTTCACTTCAGTATCAAGTCAAAATTGTAAATGGTATACCACCATCTGTTTATCTACACCTTGTTTTGCTAACATCTCACTAGCCATGACAATAGACTAACAATAATGCTCCATCTACGTGAAGCTACGTGAGTGCTGCCTAACATAATTCTCTCCCCCCCCTCCTCCTGACTTTCAGGTGGGTGGGCCCCTTCCTCCCCCTTCTCCAATCAATTTAATCCACGTTGCTTTTTACGTAACGTACGTAGCTTTTATTACATAGATGTAGCATTACTCACTAACAAAAGCCAATTACTATGCCGATGAAGCTTCAAAAGGGGGCCAAACACTATCGGCCGATGGCAGGGCTAGATAATATGTACCTCCGCTGATCTTCTCTAAGGGCAACTCCAACGGGGTGACACATTTTGTCCGTGCGTATCCGTTTGGGTCGAAACGAACAGAAATCGCAGCCCAACATGCCAACGCAAAACCGGCAGCCGTTCGTTTTTCATCTTCCCGCAACCCATTTTTTGCCCAAATTTGGTTCGGGTTTGTGTGGACGCAGACATTGCACGGACACACACGACGCCCGCCCTTGTTGAGAAAATTTCTTATATGACACTGTTTTAAATGTTGTTTCCCTGTTTGACACTGAGAAACTTTTTCTTCCCTATCCGACATCGTGTCTAAAATTTATGCCCTTTATGACACTTTTTATCTATTTTGAGACTTAATGGTGTTAAATAACACTTGAAAAGACCTATTTGCCCATCATGTGATATGTGATTAAAATTGTTATGTGGTAGTTTAGCTCCATTATGCGACTCTGTCTGCATCTAGTTTAGCTTCAGTACTTCTATGTCAAGACGTTGGCGGTGCATAATAAATCGAACAACAAGGTCATGATGTAGATACAACTGCGCATGGAGCTCGCGTACCAGAGGCTCGCACATCCGGGGCGGCAGGGCGCGGATCTCATGCGGCTTGCGGCGTGGCGCGCAGCAGGCGGCATGGGGCCAACAAATTGTACTCCCTCCGTCCGAAAAAGGTTGTCCTTTAAATGAATGTATCTAGCACTATACATTCATTTGAGGAACAAGGTTGGGACAAGTTTTTGTTTGGACGGAGGAAGTACTACGCGAGGTGCGCCGGTCAGCTGTGCGGAGGCATACGGGAGCAGCGTGTTTGTTAACGGCAGGGCGCATTGTGGTTAGCGGGTGGCCGGTTTACATCAATAGTAGTTCACGGCACAGTACGTTAGGGCTCGTTTGGTTTCTGCCTGTGGTAGCCATGCCAACTATTGGCTCGCCAAAAAGTTGGCGGAGGAATCGCACGCCACGCTCTCGCCAATATATTGGAAGCGGAATGAACGAGAGAAGTGGATGGGACTGGGGCGTGCCAATTAATTGAAGCTCATCCAAATAGGCGCCCGTGCTCAGGTCAACGCCAAAAATTTTGCGTGGTAAGTTGGGGTTGCAATCCAAACACCCCCTTAATATCGTAGTCAGTGCTTGTACATTTGTGTGTGAAAAAAGCCAGTTTCTACACACGATCGATAGTACACTCCCTCTGTTTCATAATATAGTGCGTATAGATTTTTATAAAGTCAAATTTCATAAACTTTGACCAAATTTATAGAGAAAATTATTTATATCTACAATACCAAATGTATATAATATAAAAGTATGTCTTGTGATGTATCTAAGCATATGTATTTGGTATTCTAGATGTATATGATTTTCTCTACAAATTTGATCAAGGTTTATAAAGTTTAATTTTAAAAAAATCTATATGCGCTACATTGTAAAATGAAGAGAGTAGTGTACAACAAGCCAGTAAGTTAATAGAGTTGAGATTGAACGAAAGAAAATATACAGGACCGACAAGATCATGTGGCCATCAACCGCGTCGTGTGTTCGTGTTGTGGCCATCAGCCAGCCAACATACCCAAGCCTCTATATCCGGAAGCGTTTTCATCCCATTATTCACCCACTTGGCTGAAAATGACTCTTGGGTAAAGAAAAGCCAACGAGGGTTAGCCCTTGGGTTGGTCTAATTTTTTTTTCTATATGTCACGTGTATTATTTTGGTACATGGGTGTGTAGAAATGAGTTGTGTGCCCAAGTTTTCATTTAAAGTTTTTTGAACGTGTGTGCAGGTTGGTTGCGTTGGTTTAGCATTCTTTTGTTGCGTGTGGGTCAGTTTTTGTGGTGAACTTCGTCTTCTGACAGTCCTTTTTGCTTCGAGGCTTCTTTGGTTTTGTGATTGGTCGCTGTCAATCTCTGCTCTTGTTGGCCCGGGTCGCTTTCTGGCTTCCGATGCTTCTTCGGTTGTCGATCTCTGCCGCTGTTGGTTCCTGTCGCTGTCGTTGCATGACGTTGTGTGTGCTCTGATTGGTTGCCGTCGTTAGCTGTCGCATGCATGCGTGTCGCACGATCCTTTCGGCAAGTTCGTTTCCTCTTCTCGCGTGTCCTGTGCCGTGCTGATCTTTTGCCACATTTTAGGTCGGCTGCCGCTTGGGTCGTCAGTTCTAGAGAGCGCTGATATTTTAGATGGCCGTGACTACACTGCTTGGCCATCTATCTATTTAAGGCTGGATTGGTTTTATTCAACGCCACATCGAGTTCCGCCGTCTCCGTCAGCCAGCGCACGACGTGGCTGCGGCGAGGGCGCGTCCTCCCGATGCGCATGCGTGCGGTGATGCCAACGGAGTGTTAGCCTGCCCGGGCGGCGGTGCCGGGCGGAGGTGATCCGATGCTGCAGGGTCGTCTTTGAGTGCGGCCACGCGGCCATGTTCGGTTCGGATGGGTTCGGCTGCTGCTGGCGGCGCAGGCCCTCCAGGCCCTCACCCATCCTTTGAGCAGTGCTATACGGACGATAAAATATGGAAGACCAGACGACAATTAAATCTAGCCAGAGGATCTCATCCACAGCAGTGTACGGTCCGCTGGATAATTGATCGTGCAGAGATCGGCCGCACTACGTCGTCTGTGGAGCAATTCCGAATCCTTTCGACCTCGCTGTCGCCTGCCGGCTCCCCATCTCCCTTTCCAGCGCCTGCTTCATCTTTCCTGTAGGTCTGTAACCAGCCGAGGTGGTGGCGCATGACGAGGATACGTATCTAGGGTAGGGTAACTTATCATACCTGAGGTACCCAATCAAGGACATGACTCCTACAATGAAAGACATTCTGAGAAGTATCGACAGGTCAGTCGACCTGGTCAGCCCAGTCGACGGACACAAGCGTACTCGACCAGAAGTACAAGCAGTCGACCATGAAGGCAACCACTCGACCATAAGAAGACCTAAAGGCACTGCCTACAAACGGTCACCTCATAAGTAGCTTTTATGGCCTTCATGGTCCTTTATTACAGGCGTTACCAGTAACCCCCTCTCTTTATGTACATTAAACTCCTTGTAACGTGGGCTGGCTGGGGTCCTGGCGAACTCTATATAAGCCACCCCCCCTCCACTAGGACAGGGGTTCGGAACTTTGTAACACATACACACTTAATCCAGTCGACTGCCTCCGGGCTCCGAGACGTAGGGCTGTTACTTCCTCAGAGAAGGGCCCGAACTCGTAAACTCCTTGCGCATACAACTACTCCATAGCTAGGATCTTGCCTCTCCATACTTACCCCCATTCTCACTGTCAGACTTAGAACCACGACAGTTGGCGCCCACCGTGGGGCCGGTGTTCTAGCGATTTGTTGGAGGAGTTGGGATTCTTTCAACCCACATCATGTTTTCGAGCGGAGTCATGGTCGAGAGCCGCGAGATCCGTCTCGGCGCTCTCTCCTTCGTCGTTGACAACTCTGCTTGGCTGCAGGAGGCTCCACTCGACGTGGACGCGCTTCCCGCCCGCGGAGCCACGCATTTTCGCGCATGCGTCCGCGGCGTCCTCCTGCGGCAACCGTCGACCCAGTACGGGTCGGCATTCGTTGCGCCGTCATCGTCATCATCGTCATCAGCTTCCCACCGGCGCAAGCGCACCGGTCGGTCGAGACTCCAGCGGTGGGTGAAGCACGCACTGGCC
The DNA here is from genome assembly GCA_032464435.1 of Aegilops umbellulata. NCBI lineage: Eukaryota > Viridiplantae > Streptophyta > Magnoliopsida > Poales > Poaceae > Aegilops > Aegilops umbellulata. The sequence continues at coordinate 608,052,631 of CP136057.1, forward strand.
CGCCAGCCAGCCATCCCCCAAGTCGCGGCAATCGAGCCCGACGAGTCACTCTACGGCCTGTTCGACCTGTCGACTGGCTCCGTAGAGACTGCGTCCGAGTGCGACAGCAGTGACCCAGCGGCGGAAGTGCTAATGGTCGACGGACCACGTAGCCCCCCCGGATTCCCCCATACCGAAGAGGTTGCCGCAGGGGGGATTCCGGCGCGGGGTCACGAAGAGTACAGGCCCGAGCCCCTTACCTCAGTGCAGAGGGAGGAACTCTGTCGCCGGAATATGGACGCCCTTCACACTCCTATCGTTGGAGAAACCCCTGAGGCGCGAGCCCTGGAGGAGGCGCGCTTGGCCAATTTGGCTGAACGTACCCGATTGGAGAATCTCCAGAGAGCACTCGACGAGCGCGCACGACCGCCCGCTCCCGAGTCCAGTCGTCGTCGCGTCTTCCAGCCGCCGACCCAGGTATACCGTACCCCGATTCAGAATTTGGCAGCTGCGGCTCGCATAGCGGAGTCGATCCAGCCTTCGCAGTCAGAGGCAGGGAGAGGTCTGTTGCAGATCAGAGATTTGCTTCGTGTAGCGGGTGACCAGAATTCAGCCGTGTCTCAGTCGCGCAACAGGATTCACAGTCGATCCGTCACTGCGAATTCCATTCAGTCGGCTCATAGTCCGGGGTCGCCCCCGAAGCGTGAAGGACACAGAGGCCGGCACGAGGATCAGTACCAAGGGCACGAGCGATATGAGCACCGATTCGATCGCAACGATCAACGTCGAGTGCCTTCTCCTCCCCCAAGAGCCGGGTCGTACATTCCTCGACGGCAAGAAGACAGACGCCAGTTCAGTACTGGACGAAAGGTCCCAGTCGACCCCAGGGGACCAGGCTTTGATGCGAGATCCATCATCGTTCAAGGTCTGGTCGACCGAAATAGAGCTCACCGAGAAGACCGTGACAGAGGCGCCCCGCCCAGCAGCAGAGTTCGCATCTCAGGTCCCGAGTGTTTCAGCAGAGCAATCAGAGCTGCAGTGATTCCTCCCAACTTCAGGTTGGCGGCTGGAGTCAGCAAGTTCACCGGAGAGTCCAAGCCGGACACATGGCTCGAGGATTACCGAGTGGCTGTTCAGATCGGAGGCGGCAATGACGAGGTGGCCATGAAGCATTTGCCCCTCATGTTGGAGGGATCAGCCAGAGCGTGGTTGAATCAGTTGGCTCCCAGCAGTATTTATACTTGGGAAGATCTAGCCCAGGTGTTTGTCAGGACATTTGAAGGGACTTGCAAGCGACCGGCGGGGTTGACAGAATTGCAGTCATGTGTTCAGAAGTCGAGTGAAACCCTGAGGGATTATATCCAGAGGTGGATCACTCTGAATCACACGGTCGAGAATGTATCCGATCATCAGGCAGTTTGCGCCTTCAAGGAAGGTGTCAGAAACAGGGAGTTAACTTTGAAGTTCGGTCGAACCGGAGATATGACCCTGAGTCGAATGATGGAAATCGCCACCAAGTACGCGAACGGAGAAGAAGAAGATAGACTCCGGAGTGGCAAGTATAAGGCAGCCGCTAATGAGGCCGGCGGAGGACACTCCAGTCGGAAGCAGAAGCGCAAGGCCGAGCCAGTCGCCCCCGGGGAAGCCTTAGCTGTGACCCCAGGAAAGTTTAAGGGGAAACCCAAGGGTCCTTGGAACCCCAAGAAAGTGAAAGACCAGGACGGGAACGATGTGATGGACTTACCATGCCACATTCACACGAAGAAAGATGAAGAGGGAAATCTCATTTACCCTAAGCATACCACTCGACAATGTCGACTCCTGATGCAACAGTTCCAAGGGAAGCAAGCCAAGGACAAAGGGAAAGAGTCAGACAAAGTTGAAGACAGAGAAGACAGCGGTGAAGAATACCCCCAAATCAATTCCACTCTGATGATTTTCGCTGATGTCGAAAGTAAGAGTCGACTGAAGGTCATCAATCGCGAAGTAAACATGGTCGCTCCGGTGACACCCCATTACCTGAAGTGGTCCCAAACCGCCATCACCTTCGACCAGTCCGACCATCCGACTCATATTGCCACCCCAGGGAGGCAAGCGTTGGTGGTTGACCCAATTGTTGAAGGCACTCGACTGACCAAGGTTCTGATGGACGGCGGCAGTGGGCTAAACTTGTTGTATGCAGAGACGTTGAAGGGGATGGGCATTCCGATGTCCCGGATCAGCCCCAGCAACATGAGCTTCCACGGAGTCATTCCTGGGAAGAAAGCTGAGTCACTCGGTCAAATCACTCTCGACGTCGTCTTTGGTGACTCGAAGAATTTCCGGAAAGAAAAATTAACCTTTGAGGTCGTGGATTTTCAGAGTGCGTACCACGCCATTCTTCGGAGGCCAGCCTATGCTCGCTTCATGGCTCGACCATGCTACGTGTACCTCAAGATGAAGATGCCTGGCCCCAAAGGTGTAATCACCATCGTTGGCAATCGGAAGAAGGCAGAGGAGTGCTTTCAGAAAGGCGCCAAAATTGCTGACGCTCAGATGGCCAAGATAGAGATGCAAGAGTACCAGAAGACTGCAGACCCGAGTGAATTGTTACGGGCCAAGAAGCCCGCCACGGAATCAGCATTTCAGTCGACTGGTGAGACCAAGCAAGTCCACATCCACCCGACCGATCCAAATGCGGCTCCAACCAACATCTCCACTACACTCGACCCAAAATAGGAAGAAGCGCTCGTCCAGTTCCTCCGTGAGAACTGGGACATCTTTGCATGGAAGCCCGCTGACATGCCAGGTGTGCCCAGGGGACTGGCCGAGCACCGCCTCCGAGTCGACCCGAAGGCCAAACAAGTCAAGGAGCATCTCCGACGGTCCGCCGTTCAGAAGAGAAAGGCCATTGGCGAAGAAGTGGCCCGACTCCTAGCAGCAGAATTCATTCGCGAGATCTACCACTCCGAGTGGCTCGCTAACGTTGTGATGGTCCCTAAGAAGGACAGATCGTTGCGCATGTGCATTGATTTCAAGCATATCAATCGGGCCTGCCCGAAAGATCATTTTCCTCTTCCTCGCATCGATCAAATAGTCGACTCGACTGCAGGATGCGAGAGGTTATCCTTTTTAGATGCTTACTCTGGATACCATCAGATCCGTCTGTATGGACCCGATGAAATAAAAACAGCCTTCATCACCCCTTTTGGGTGTTTCTGCTATGTTACCATGCCTTTCGGTCTCAAGAACGCCGGAGCTACATTTATGAGAATGATTCAGAAGTGCTTAATCACTCAAATCAGTCGGAATGTAGAAGCATACATGGATGACATAGTGGTCAAGTCACGGAAAGGTTCCGACCTACTGACTGACCTAGCCGAAACTTTTGCCAATCTCAGGAGTTATGATATCAAGCTCAATCCGTCGAAGTGCACATTTGGAGTCCCTGGAGGAAAGTTACTCGGTTTCCTTGTCTCCGAACGAGGAATCGACGCTAACCCTGAAAAAGTTGGCACCATACTCCGGATGAAACGCCCCGTGCGTGTGCACGACGTCCAGAAACTTACTGGATGCTTGGCCGCCCTAAGTCGATTCATCTCCAGGCTCGGTGAAAAGGCGCTGCCTCTTTACCGACTGATGAAGAAGTCAGACACGTTCGAATGGACTCCAGAAGCTGATGCAGCATTCGCAGAGCTAAAAGCTCTGCTCTCCACCCAGCCGGTGCTTGCTGCTCCTGTCAGCAAAGAGCCATTGTTGCTTTACATAGCAGCCACGGGACAAGTCGTTAGTACCGTTCTTACGGTCGAGCGGGAAGAGGAAGGAAAGACCTTCAAAGTTCAACGCCCAGTGTATTATCTCTCTGAAGTTCTGACCCCGTCGAAGCAAAGATATCCCCACTATCAGAAGCTCGTTTACGGGATTTACATGACCACGAAGAAGGTTGCTCATTATTTCTCCGATCACTCTATCACAGTCGTCAGCGACGCTCCATTATCAGAGATTCTTCATAACAGAGATGCAACCGGTCGAGTGGCGAAATGGGCAATTGAACTTCTTCCTCTTGATATCAAGTTCGAGGCAAAGAAAGCTATTAAGTCCCAAGCAATAGCTGATTTCCTCGCCGAGTGGACCGAGCAGGAGCTTCCGACTCAAGTTCACTCGGAGCACTGGACTATGTTTTTCGATGGCTCCAAGATGCTGAACGGATCCGGTGCGGGGGTTGTACTGGTTTCCCCCCGAGGAGATAAGCTCAAGTATGTCCTCCAGATTCACTTTGATTCCTCCAACAATGAGGCAGAGTATGAAGCGCTTCTATACGGATTACGTATGGCCATTTCGCTAGGCGTCCGTCGCCTCATGGTCTACGGCGACTCAGATCTGGTTGTTAATCAAGTGATGAAGGAGTGGGACGTCCGAAGCCCATCCATGACGGGATATTGCAGCGCAGTGAGAAAGCTGGAGAAACGATTCGAGGGGTTGGAGCTCCATCATATACCCCGACTGAAAAATCAAGCTGCAGATGATTTGGCGAAGATAGGGTCCAAAAGGGAGGCCATCCCTAAAGATGTGTGTTTAGAGCACATTCACACACCATCAGTGCAAGAAGATCCTTTCACAGAAGAGCCTCCACAACCAAAAAGCGCCTCTGACTCGACCGAAGTGGAGATACCAGCTGTGGTCGACCTGATTATGGAAGTTATGACCACCACTCCCGATTGGACAGTGCCGTACATTGCATATATCATAAGAAAAGAGCTCCCAGAAGATGAAGAAGAGGCTCGGCAGATCGTCCGTCGATCCAAAGCCTTTACAGTAATCGAAGGGCAGCTATACAGAGAAAGCGTGACTGGAGTTGGTCAGAAGTGCATCACGCCTGAAGAAGGACAGATAATTCTCGAGGACATCCACTCGGGGACCTGCGACCATCACGCGTCCTCTCGGACCATCGTGGCTAAAGCATACCGAGCGGGTTTCTACTGGCCAAAGGCGAACGAAATGGCAAAGGATATAGTCGACAAGTGCGAGGGGTGCCAGTTTTACTCCAACATGTCTCACAAGCCCGCCTCCGCCTTGAAGACCATTCCACTCGTCTGGCCTTTCGCTGTCTGGGGTCTAGATATGATCGGACCACTGAGAACTGGTAGGAGTGGCTTCACCCACTTGTTGGTCGCAGTCGACAAGTTCACGAAGTGGATAGAAGCCAAACCCATAAAGGACCTCGACGCAAGCACTGCCATCAGTTTTATCAGGGGATTGATATTCAGATATGGAGTTCCGCACAACATCATCACAGATAACGGATCAAACTTTGATAATGACAGATTCAAAGCCTTCTGCGCTTCTCAGGGCACTCGGGTCGACTACGCTTCAGTTGCTCATCCTCAGTCGAATGGACAGGCCGAACGCGCGAATGGCCTCATCCTCAAAGGACTAAAACCCCGACTGATGCATGATCTCAAACACGCAGCAGGCGCCTGGGTCGACGAACTTCCGTCAGTTTTGTGGGGGTTGAGGACCACCCCTAACCGGTCGACTGGAAGAACGCCATTCTTTCTGGTCTATGGAGCCGAAGCGGTTTTGCCAAGCGACTTGCTCCACAACGTGCCTCGAGTCGAGTTATATTCCGAAGCAGAAGCAGAACAGGCCCGGCAAGATGCAGTCGACCTCTTAGAGGAGGAAAGAGAGATGGCTCTAATCCGCTCGACCATCTACCAGCAAGAGTTGCGTCGGTTTTACGCCAGAAATGTGAAGGGTCGAGCCTTTCAGGAAGGAGATTTGGTCCTCCGCGTGGATCAACAAAAACCTCACAAACTCGCCCCGACCTGGGAAGGCCCCTTCATCATCACCAAAGTCTTGCACAACGGAGCGTATCACCTCTACAACATCGATCGACGGATCGACGAGCCTCGAGCATGGAACGCGGACCTGCTCCGTCCTTTTTACACTTGAAAACTCACTCGACTGATATGTAATAAAAGTACCTCTGTAATTCTTTTGTTTCAAGCAAAAGACTGCTATTCCTTTTTCTGTTTGTCTAAATTTCCCCCAGTGGGTGACTTAGTTGTGAATCCGCTTCGCCTAAGTTTTCAGAAAATCCTACTACCAAGTGGAGAGCCAGCCTCCCACTCGGGGGCTTAGCTGCGAATCCGTTTCGCCTAAGTTTGAAAAAATCCTACCGAGTGGAGAGCCAACCTCCCACTCGGGGGCTTAGCTGCAGTCCAAGTACTCGCCTAAGTTTGAAAAAATCCTACCGAGTGGAGAGCAAACCTCCCACTCGGGGGCTTAGCTGCAGTCCAAGTACTCGCCTAAGTTTGAAAAAATCCTACCGAGTGGAGAGCAAACCTCCCACTCGGGGGCTTAGCTGCAGTCCAAGTACTCGCCTAAGTTTGAAAAAATCCTACCGAGTGGAGACCAAACCTCCCACTCGGGGGCTTAGCTGCAGTCCAAGTACTCGCCTAAGTTTGAAAAAATCCTACCGAGTGGAGAGCAAACCTCCCACTCGGGGGCTTAGCTGCAGTCCAAGTACTCGCCTAAGTTTGAAAAAAATCCTACCGAGTGGAGAGCAAACCTCCCACTCGGGGGCTTAGCTGCAGTCCAAGTACTCGCCTAAGTTTGAAAAAAATCCTACCGAGTGGAGAGCAAACCTCCCACTCGGGGGCTTAGCTGCAGTCCAAGTACTCGCCTAAGTTTGAAAAAATCCTACCGAGTGGAGAGCAAACCTCCCACTCGGCGGCTTAGCTGCAGTCCAAGTACTCGCCTAAGTTTGAAAAAATCCTACCGAGTGGAGAGCAAACCTCCCACTCGGGGGCTTAGCTGCAGTCCAAGTACTCGCCTAAGTTTGAAAAAATCCTACCGAGTGGAGAGCAAACCTCCCACTCGGGGGCTTAGCTGCAGTCCAAGTACTCGCCTAAGTTTGAAAAAATCCTACCGAGTGGGGAGCAAACCTCCCACTCGGGGGCTTAGCTGCAGTCCAAGTACTCGCCTAAGTTTGAAAAAATCCTACCGAGTGGAGAGCAAACCTCCCACTCGGGGGCTTAGCTGCAGTCCAAGTACTCGCCTAAGTAATTGAAATTCTACCGAGTGGAGAGCGAACCTCCCACTCGGGGGCTTAACTGCAGTCCAAGCACTCGACTAAGTAATTGGACTCCTACCGAGTGAAGAGCAAACCTCCCACTCGGGGGCTTAGCTGCAGCCCAATGCTCGCCTAAGCCAGGATGACAGATACCATCGCGGCGATAAGCATCGTGCGAACCAGACAACCTCTGAGGGAACAACAAATAGTAGATCGGCGGATCAAGTCACGAAGACATTCAACGTCGAGCCAAGTTCGGACAAAACCAAAAGATCCTAGATCGCAAATAAAAGTACTCGAGCTACAAGCTCGACGGAGTTTATCGGTTACATAAACCACTCGGCATTCCGAGGCAAATTTAAGGCAAAGAACATCAGTTTTTTACTCCTCCGGCGGAGGACTGGATGGTGCAACAAATTCGTCCAAGTCGATCCCATCAGAGATCCGAGTGGCAGCAGCGATGAAGGTCTCCATGAAGTCCTGAAAGTTATGCTTCCTGGTATTAGCAACCTGGAGAGCGGCCAGCTTCTCCTCGCGCGCCTCCTTGCAGTGGACGCGAACCAGTGACAGAGCCACGTCAGCACCGCACCTGGCAGAAGACTTCTTCCATTCTTGCACTCGACCTGGAACCTCACTTAGTCGAGTGACCAGGGATTCAAGGTCGTTCTGAAGCGTCTCCTTGGGCCAGAGTGCGGAGTCGATTCGTGACACTGCAGCTTTCAGTCGAGCCAGGTAGTCCACCACACCAGCGACACGGGATTCCAACCGGAAGACGTTCATGGCCACTTCGTCCTTCACAGGAGAGTTGATAGGGTCCAAGCGGGTCTCCACTCGACTGGTCTCTTCCTCAAAGTTCCGGCAGAATTCTGAAAGAAGTTTCGACAGGTCAAAACTGGAACCAAATGGTGAGTCGACAACAACAAGATTAATCGCACAAAGAGGGTTACCTTCAAGCATGAGGTATAGCTTCTTGGCAAGACCCCCAAGATAATCCCCCAAGTCCTTGTGCTTCCCCGCCAGCTGGCCGAGCTTGTCGTTCAGAGTACTCTTGTCAGTCTTCAGTCGACTCGCTTCCTTGTTGGCCGAGTCAAGAGCAGACTTCAGCCTAGCGTTCTCGCTCTCAAGTTGGTCGACTGAAGCAAGTTTCTCTTCAGCAAGCTTCAGCTTCTCCGCAGCCGCCTTTTGTGCCTCCGCAAGGTCAAGATCTTTCTTCTTCAGGGCCTTTTCCAGTTCGTCTGCGAAACAACAATGAGCACAGAGTTGAGAACAGGCAGGAGAACAGAGACAGCCGTCGAGTCCTCACCAGCCATACCTTTTGCTTCATCCTTCGCTTTCTGCACGTTTTCCTGAGCAAACTGTAAATCAAGATTAAGCTGGATTTGCTTATTCTTCAGATCGGCAAGCTGAGCAACAAGCTCACAAGACTTCTGCAAAGAGTCAATCGACAAAGGGTATCAAAGATAAGTTACTCCCGAGTGACTGAAAGAAAGTGCTACTTCTAAGACTACAGCCGAATCAAAACATTCGACAGTAGCCTCGGGGACTACACCCAGTGGGTGCACTCAGCGTGCCCCCACTGGTTTTCAAAAAAAAGGGGGGGGGGGGGGCGACTGCCAGCAGTCGACCAGATACAGTATCATCCGACATGGCCTGACCAAAACGTTCTCAGAAAACCCTACCGAGTGGAGAAGTACAACTACAGAAAGGCAGTATAAAGACCACAGTCGACTGCCAATAGTCGACCGTGGCCTCGGGGACTACACCCAGTGGGTGCACTCAGCGTGCCCCCACCAATGAGAAATTTCGGACCAACGGCACCCCGTGGGTGTACAACGCAAGTGAAGATCAACTAACCTGGACGTTCTGCTGCAACGCCGAGCTGATGTCATAGGCCGCTTGACTGGCATCCCGAGCGGCTTTGGTCTGCTCCATCACGAGCCCCGCCTGACGTATAGCCTCCTTGGCAGCACTCACTTGATCCTCCGGGGTCTGGTAGGCGGCGAAGAACGAGGGCGGGTCGACCAGTGGAGGGGCAGTCGACGACGAAGGCCGGGCAGTCGTTAGTGGCTCAGCAAAAGTCACAGTAGTCCGGGCGGTATTGTCACCCCCTTGGACCACCGCCTCGGCAGTCGACGCGGTCTGAGGAGCCTTGTCGACCGGAGCCCTCTGGCCTCTCCTCCCAAAGGGCCTGAGCGGCACTTCCGCCTCCTCCTCGTCATCCGGAAGGTCAATGATGTTGGTCGGAGCTACAAAAGTTCGGAAATGAACATCCAATCGACTCAGCAGTTAAACAGTCGGATCATGTCTAAGATTATACCTAAGTTGGAAGTGACGGCGTCCTCCATCGTCTCATCAGCATTCTGGATGGAAGTTTCGGAAGTAGCGGCGCTGCACGATTCCAAGCAAATAATTTGAAAGTGAATCGACTAAGAATCCGTTCTAGTCGACTCAAGAAAGGTGAAAACAGTCACTTACCCAGAGATGACCGGGATGGCGACCCTGATCTTGGGCAAGGCCTTGGGTGGCTTGGTCGGGATGGCTCTAGGCTGCTTGGGCGCCTTCTCAGTTGGGGCCGGCGACGCGGTCCGAGGGCGCTTGGATGACTGGCCCGCCGGAGCACTCGACTGACCGCGCTCCACGGCGAGATCCTGAGCGTTCTTGGAGCGTCTCTCGCGTCGAGGAAGGTCGACCTCCACCTCTTCATCTTCGTCGCCCGAGTCGTCGCCGGCCTCCCCCTCTACGTCGTCGTCAGATTCCCACTCCTTGACTTCACCCTCGACTTCAACTTCATTCTCACTCCCTTCACCTCCACTCCCTCCTCCTTCAGATACTTGCTCCTGGTTCCCATTCGGCATCGAGTACATGTCGCTGATCTCCTGCGAAACAACAGGCAGAACGAGGATCAGTCGACTTATCGCGAGCCAGTTACTAGACGGAGTGAAAATTTCAGTCGGAAGAAGCAAAATGTACCTTGTCTGTCTCCATCATCCCATCAAGCGGAGCAATCCTCCTGGAACCTCTGGGGTTGTCCTTATTCCCGGTTATGCTGGTCAGCCAGCTCTCCAGCACAGAAGCCTCGACCCCCTCCGGGTGGATCCGAGTGGAGTCGTCGGACCCGGAATACAACCACATCGAGTGATCCCGAGCCTGGAGAGGTTGGATTCGTCGCTGGAGAAAGACTTCGAGCAAGTCCATACCGGTCACGCCTTCGCGAACCAACTCAACCACTCGACCGACTAGTACCTTCACCTGAGCCTTCTCCTCTGGAACCACTTTCAAAGAAGCGGGTTTCTGCACTCGGTCCAAGGTAAAAGGAGGAAGGCCGGTCGAGTGTCCAGGAGTCGGCTGGTCCTTGCAGTAGAACCAAGTCGACTGCCACCCACGCACGGAATCGGGAAGTGTCATGGGAGGAAAACAACTCTTACCCCTCGTCTGGATCCCGAGGCCCCCGCACATCTGGATCACCTACGTCCTCTCCCCGTCCGGGTTAAGCTTTTTAACCGACTGGGATCGGCAAGTGAAGATATGCTTGAAGAGGCCCCAGTGGGGTCGACAACCTAAGAAACACTCACACAGAGACACGAACGCAGCGAGATAGACTATGGAGTTGGGCGTGAAATGGTGGAGCTGCGCTCCGAAGAAGTTCAGGAAAGCCCTAAAGAAAGGACTCGGGGGCAGGGAAAACCCCCGGTCGACATGGGTGGCTATCAGGACGCGCTCACCCTCGCGAGGTCTCGGCTCCGTCTCCTTCCCAGGAAGGCGAGCGGCCTTATGGGGAATGAGTCCCCCCTCCACCATGTCGTCGATATCCGCCTGAGTAAGGATGGAGGGCATCCAATCCCCATGCAACCAGCCGGACGGCAGAGCGGCCCGCGAGGACGACCCGCCTCGGCCGGATTTCTTCCCTTTGCCCTTCGCCGCGGCCTTCTTCGCCCGTTCCGCCGCCGCCGTCTTGTCCGTCCCCATCGTCTTGAACGAGGTCTTGGCCGAGCGGCGGTGTCGAGGTTGCGGCGGAGAGCGAGGCGGAAGCTTACGGAGGAAGGGGGAGGAAGAACGAGGGCGCACAGTAAAAAATCAGAATCATCGCTTTATATAAGGCCACACCCGAGTGGCTGATCAGTGGGCCTACGCCTCCCAGTCAGATCCCGCAACAGGCGCGCGCGCAGTACGTGGCGAAAAAGGTGGCGCGGAGATCGAGGCGCCCTTGCCTTATCCAGCCGATTCGCGCGATTTTCTCCGTCCGGTGCGCTTCTCAATTTTCAAATCCCGCGAGATCCGCGATCGACAGGACGGGTTGTCAGACAAAAAGATCCGTTTCCTTAAGTCTCCCAAGGGACTCGTCACGTAAACGCACTCGACAGTAATCCGAAACCACTCGACGGGCATCTGAATGGATCAAGGCAACTGAAGAATGAGGTCCCACCGTAACTTCCATTTATCCGAAGACAGACGCAACCGAAGCATGGAGGTTGAGTCGGAAGCATAGGCTCGACCCCATTCTCACTTAACCCCTGACCCATTCGGGGGCTAATGACGAGGATACGTACCTAGGGTAGGGTAACTTATCATACCTGAGGTACCCAATCAAGGACATGACTCCTACAATGAAAGACATTCTGAGAAGTATCGACAGGTCAGTCGACCTGGTCAGCCCAGTCGACGGACACAAGCGTACTCGACCAGAAGTACAAGCAGTCGACCATGAAGGCAACCACTCGACCATAAGAAGACCTAAAGGCACTGCCTACAAACGGTCACCTCATAAGTAGCTTTTATGGCCTTCATGGTCCTTTATTACAGGCGTTACCAGTAACCCCCTCTCTTTATGTACATTAAACTCCTTGTAACGTGGGCTGGCTGGGGTCCTGACGAACTCTATATAAGCCACCCCCCCTCCACTAGGACAGGGGTTCGAAACTTTGTAACACATACACACTTAATCCAGTCGACTGCCTCCGGGCTCCGAGACGTAGGGCTGTTACTTCCTCAGAGAAGGGCCCGAACTCGTAAACTCCTTGCGCATACAACTACTCCATAGCTAGGATCTTGCCTCTCCATACTTACCCCCATTCTCACTGTCAGACTTAGAACCACGACAGCGCATGCCGGAGCTAGCGCGTACTCCGCGTCCATGAGGAAGGCGGAGCCCAGGACGTGGGGGCGCGAGATTGACGGAATGGCCACGGGCTCGAGCAGCTGCCGTGTGGAACCCTGTGGTGCAGTGAGACTGAGCTATCAGTGAGTGAGGCAGGGCGAAGCGAATGGCGATGGAGCTGCTGCGGGCGTGGCGAAGGAGAGGGCCAAGCAGAGTAGCAAGTCCAGCTCCAACAGTGTGACCTGTTCGAGCTCGCGCGAGAGCTTGCAGCTGGCCCTCGACGACACGGAGTTACCGCTGACGACGCTTGCCGGATTGGCACCACCGAGGCGTCAACGATCCTGCCATGGTGATGGTCGGACCGTGTGATGGTCTGATGGATTCCCCAAATGGAAATTTGTGTATTGCGTGTGTAAATGCCTTGGAGCATGCATGCACGCAAGGATATTACCCCTTGCACTTTCCTTAACTTGAGTGAGAAACAAGACATAATTTGCATTAGCCCCGTCAGTGACACTGATCCAGCTTATTTGAATCGACACCTTACCTCATCGAGGATACGCGTACATTTTTAGGTATGACCAGCACTCGACCAGCACCATGCACTAGAAGGCAGCCATTGTGATTGTATCAGATATACTCCGTAGCTTGCCTCCTAAATAGGCTACTTTGTAAGAAAAGAGCAACGCTACACCTACGTAGCTATCATACGTAAACTAACGTAGTAGCTTAGGTGGACTTTTCTAATTGAAGGAAATTAGGGGAGGGGGGCCCACCCCGTTGGAATCAGGGGGTGGAGGGATTAGTTAGGAAAGTTAGTAAGACTAGGAAAAAAGCCCGTGCGTTGCAACGGGACAGAAAAAACACACGCTCTTAACCCAATAACCACGACTCGAGACCCTGATAGGTAGACGTTCTTTATTTAAAATGGCATCACATTTGTGTTCCCGACGGTGGTCTCACTGCTCACACAACGAAAACGCATTTGAATGTGGTCAGTCCTAAGGCGTCTCTCTCTCACACACACACGCGCGCGCGCTCGCACGCACATAATCGCTCAGAATAAGATGAGAAAAGTGTTGTTTTTTCCCGCGAGGTTTTTCAGAGTTGTGCATGCGTGGTTATCAATGTTTTTTTCCCACTCAATCTGGTTTTAATGTGTGTTCATTTGCAATTTGGATCGCCGCCGAAGCGAAAGAAAAACAGATCGTGCACTATAGATTAAGTTTGCACCCAAATTAATAGTTTAGAAATATTTAACAGCTAAAAGTAACAACATATTTAGATTCTACACATTTTTCTAATCAAATTTCATATGTAATATGTTAAATTCGGAGTTACGGTTGAAAAGATATGGATAATTTTGTTTTAGATAAACTGCGGATTGATTAACCGAAAGGTTAGGGGGTTTTCTGTTAAAACACAAAAAACGATTCGTATGACTTAAATATGGACGGCGGGTTGATTACCTGAAACTTCAGGGGGTTTTCTGAGAAAGTTAAAAAAAGGTTCGTTATGACTTATAGATGGACTGCGGGTTGATTTCAACAAACTGTAGGGACTTTTTTGCAAATAGAGATGACGAACGGCCGAAACCCACCGTGCTTTATTATTAGGTAGAGATTACGTAGGATTTCTACGTAGGTGTAGCACTTTTGGTAAGAAAATGTCTCGCTCGCCAGACTTGTATGCATGCATGCATGCATTGTTTTTTTTTGCGGGGAAAAGAGAACTTTATTCAATCATCTCTAGCTCCTGCATGATCAGTCATAACGCTAGTCATGAGAAAACTAGGAGGGGAGTCCATCCAACAGCTCATAACCCCTAATGTGCAAGCAAACTTAGCACAAAGGTGGGCTGGAGCATTGGCTTTTCTTGAAACAAATTGAATAACAAAAGACTGAAAAGATAAAGCTAGTCCTTCAATCTCCAATAGAACTGGCGCTACCGTCGAGCGCGAAAAAGTGCGAGAGGCCCACAGATCGACTACCTCCTTGCAGTCAACCTCCATAACCACTCGCATGAAGCCTCGGAGACGAGCAAAAAGGACACCATCATGCAGGGCCAAAGCTTCTGCTACCAATGGATCCGTCACTCCAGGATAAGGCTTGCTCCAGGCCGCAAGAAAGGCAGTCGAAGACCGAGCAATCCCTCCTGCACCCCCTTTTCTCTCCTCACTAGAGATACCTGCATCAGTGTTGATCTTAATCCCATCACCCTCAGGTGGTCTCCATCCGTAGCCGGTCACGACTTTGGTGTGCTCCAAAGGAAGTTGTAGTACCGCCAAAGCATCCTTGATCGTTCTCATAAACTGTACTGGGTTTGAACTTTCCTTGTCATGTGTTATATTATTTCTGGAAGTCCAAATCGCCCACATGACAGAAACAATTTTTGCCCTATCAGTTTCTTGAAACCTTGAGTCACAAAGTATATCTTTCATCCATGTTTCGGGGTGGAGAGCCGGAAGTTTCACTTGTAACCACTCTCTCGCTTCCCCCCAGAACCTCTTTGCATGAGTGCACTTAATCAGCGCATGCAAAATCCTCGTCTGCAGCTAGGCAGACTTTACATCTAGCTATGGTGGCTATATGTCTGTGTTGCAGTGTTCGCTCGACAGGAAGGATTCCCCGTAGAACTCGCCACCAGAACACACGAACTTTAGGTACCACTTGTAGCTTCCACAACCTTGTCCATAACTGTTTTTCTGTCTCTGAAGTACCCGTAGTCGTCCCTTCCTCTAGAGCTAAGTGCTCGTTGCGAGTCATAAGAGCCCGATACGCAGATTTTACAGTATAGACACCCATCTTCTCCCACGCCCATGCCCAGAAGTCCTCACCTCCCCCTTGCCGCAATGGTATGTTCAATATAGCATCGGCATCGGGAGCGATAAAATTCCTCCTGACAATATCCACCTTCCATAACCAAGAGTCACTGTCAATGAGATCGGAGACTGTGTGTAATGTGTCACTTCCAACCTGCATTGATGGCTTCATGGAGAGCTTCCCTTGGATCCAAGTATCATTCCAGATTGACACCGAGGAGCCATCCCCAATGCGCCTGATCAAACCCACTTTGAGCGCCTCCCTCCCTGCTATAATAGCACGCCAGGTAGCCGAGGCGTTCTTTGGAACAGTAGCATGCATGAAGTCCGTGAGAGTGAAATATTTCCCCTTCAACACACGACCACAAAGAGAGTCTGGGCTTGTGATAAGTCTCCATCCGTGCTTACCTAGCATGGCTAAGTTAAACATCTCAAGATTCCGGAAACCCATCCCTCCTTGTACCTTCGGTGATGCGAGTGTTTGCCAATCAACCCAGTGCAACGAGCGCCGGTCGAGAGAACTACTCCACCAATATTTTGCCATACTAGATGAAATCCCCTTGCAGACCTTCTTTGTCAGTTTAAAACAGCTCATTGAGAAAGTGGGTATAGCCTGTATGACTGACTTCAAACGAACCTCCCTCGCAGCACAGGAAACAAGTATCTCTGATCCACCATTTAATTTACTTCTGATTCGTTCCTCTATATGATCAAAAGTCCCACTTGTGATGCGGCCAACTGCTGTCGGAAGACCAAGATATCTCTCGTTAAACGCTTCTAGAACAATGCCCATCAAATTCTTCATTGCTTGGCGATCTGTGTCAGAGGTGTTTGGACTGAAGAAAATGGAACTCTTCTCTCTGTTCACACACTGACCCGAGCAATCTCCGTAAATTCTGAGAATATCATTCAGACGCCGTGCACTCTGCTGTTTTGCTTGCATGAATATCAAACTGTCATCCGCAAAAAGCAAGTGATTGATCCAAGGTGAATTCAGACATACCTTTGTCCACATACGGTCTGCCAAAGTTATTGAGCAAAGTGGTAAAACCCTCCGCACATAACAGGAACAGATAAGGCGACGCCGGGTCCCCTTTCCTTAACCCCCTCGAAGGGGAAAAGAACGGTAAAAGCTCCCCATTCACACGGACAGCAAACCTGACCGAAGAAACACACTTCACGATAAGTCGAATAAAGGACGTGCTGAAACCAAGACATGCCATAATTATTTCTATGTACTGCCATTCAACACGGTCGTATGCTTTCATCGTATCTAGTTTCACCGCACACACACTGTTTTTTCCTTTCCTCCTCTTTCTCATCGCATGAACATTCTCATAGGCAATGAGGATGTTATCCGTAATCAGGCGACCTGTTACGAATGCACTTTGTTCTCCTCCTATGATGTCATCCAAAAAGATCCTCAATCTGTTTGCTATACACTTGGCTGCAATTTTGTAGAGTACAGGACAGAGAGAGATCGGTCTATATTGATTAATTTTGCATGCATTGTTACACTCAGCCCAGTGTATGAACTCACGTAGTACTACTTAATTAGGAGCAATGCTAGACGTACGGGCATTGTATGGAGGATTTATAGGCTCGTTAGTTGTGATTGGTTGGAATTTGATTAAGGGGGACAGCCCCACCCTAAAAATCAGGAGGGGGGGAGCAATTAGATTAGGCCACACTATCATCCTGTAAAACTTTATATGGATATCCTGTACGTGTAGTATTATTGCTTAATTAAAGAACACCGATCCAAATTATTAGATCAGACGGAAAGACATGCATGCAAAACACGCAGCGACACATAAGTGGTGCATCACTTACCAGATATAGTACCTTAGAGGGTGGCTAGGCCTCAGTGAAAAAAAGAAAAAGAAAATATTTGTACGTATTTTCACATAGTATCCCACGAATATATCAACAACTGATACTGGTTAAGTCTCAGTCGAGTGAAGTAAAATATTCGTCCAATGGGAGCAGAGTCTAAGTATGTCTACCTTCAAGAGGCCATCTTCCAAAAAAGGGAATAATTTATTCCAATTTATTTGTAGTAAGCAAATAAAAAATGCATGTTTTTATACATTCTCAGTATTCATGGGACAAGAATTCTACGAAAAAAAAATGCAACATCTTAGCCTGCAAATATACTACTTCCTCCATTCCTAAATACTCTTTTTAGGGATTCTAATAAGACCATATTCCGCATAGTCGCGACTTATTGAGGGGCACGGCGTGGCGCCGTGCGGGCTAAGCTAGTAGAATCGATCGAGCGAGAGATCGGCTGCTTAGCTAGCTTCGTCTAGTACGTATAGCAGTACACGTTCAACTAGAATCGATCCACGTGTCTGCCTGCTTGTTTCTTGGTGTATAGGTGCACATTATCATCCATGTCTCTGCGGAACCCATTAGCTTGGAAAATACTCGAGCTAGCCTCGTAAGTCTGTACGCCGGAAAACACTTGGCTACAACGCCGTCAAGGTTGGGACCAAGGCACAAAATGAGTCGGTCGGATACTCAACATAAACGTAAAATTTCGATCACATATCGTATAAGGGGCAAATAGGTTTTTTCATGTGTCATTTAACACCATTAAGACTCAAAATGAATGATAGTGTCATAAAGGGCATAAAATGTAAACCCGGTGTTTGTTGACACAGGAACACGTCACGTGTACCCTCGACACCGGGGGTGATGCACCGCTGCTCACGTCGAAGGAGACCCGACCGACAGCGCGATACGCAAGACAGTCGACGGGCGCTTTTGCAGACCCGAAAACCCCACACACCCGGGAGGGACCCCGTCAGGGAGTGCGGCGGCTATGGGCTGCCCTAAGTCGATTCGCTCGCCCCTAGAGCCTCGGGATTCGCAGCTCTCAAACACGAGGAACAGCGAAAAACGAGAGAGAAAAATGGTGGAGAGATAAAACGCAGATGAAAAGTAGTATATTGATTTGTTCGATTGTGTGTTGTCTCAATCGACCGTCACCCCCAACATATATAAGAGGCGACTGGACTTCCCGTACAAGCATAGGATTTATTTAGGCTTTCCTTACAAGAAAATTACATCAATTCACGTCCAAAACCCTAGTCAAATTCGGACTGGTTTTATCCGAACTTCCCAAAACTGTTCGGTTTAAACTGGCTGCACCTTGAGGGTCCCTTTTGCGGTGGTAAACGATCTCGGATAAAAACAAGCCCAAAAGCAATCTTGACCGTTTCGACGAGACGAACAACTTTCATGTTCAAGGGTTTTTGATCAGAGATCATCTTGAGGGTCAAATCGGTCTCGCAACACAGGCTATCTCCTCGCGCTACCCGTCAGACATGTGTCTGGTGGGGCGCGCCACGTCTCGCCTCGTGACAGGGCTGCATTCCGATTGCTCTAATTTTTGCAAACGAACTCGGATTTGAATGATTTTTATATTAAAATCGATCATTTCGACGAGACGAAGACAACTCGTGTAGATCATTTTTTCATTTGAGGTCGTCTTGGGGGCTTAATCGGCTAAACTGTACTTTGAATATAAAATTTTGGTACTTCGAGCATAGTTTCGGCCTTCGAGATGAAATCGGACGGTGATGACCCAAATTTCAAAGATGTTCATATCAATAATACGGAACTCTTTCATGTAGATCACTTATCCATTTGAGTCCATCTAGATAATCATTTGAACCCATCTTCAGCTTCTGGTCGGATTGACTATCACAACCTCCACCCCGACAGGCCTTCCACCCGTGTAAGCTTTCAGCACCGACAAGGTTTCACCCCGGCAAGATTTTTACACCGGCAAGGGCTCTCCCTAGCTCGGCAAGGTTTCTACCCCGGCAAGAGTTCCTCCTCGGCAAGGTTTCTACCCCGGCAAGAGTTCCTCTTCGGCAAGGTTTCTCCCTCGGCAAGATTTCACACCGGCAAGCTTCTTCGCCGGCAAGCTTTCCGCGCCGGCAAGCTTCCCCGCCGGCAAGCTTTCCACGCCGGTAAGCCCTCACATCGGCAAGGTTTTATCTCGGCAAGGTTTCATTCAGCCGGCAAAGGCCGAATACTTTCTCACTCAAGGCCGGCCCGCGAAGTGTTGCCTCTAATTTTTGCATACGAACCCCGATTCGTGACCATGCCAAAATCTGGTGTCAACACATGCCCCCCTATTTTTCGGCAAAGCTTGTGTGCCGAAAAATAACTTGTATTGTGTTTGTTCTAAGGACGATGTCAACACTCCATCGGCCATTTATTTTCCTCAGGGCGATAATCAGGTATCGGCCATGTTTGTGCTAAGGGCGATAATCATATATCGGCCATTGTCCACTCAGGCTTCTTGCCACACACTTGGGTGGTATTTCTTCAAGTACTTGCCATTGAGAGCTCGAGGTAACAGTTCCCCTTGTACGGATTCCACCAAATAAGAGTTTCCGGGAACTATTCTTGCAATTCTAAAAGGACCTTCCCAGCTTGGAGACCACTTCCCGAATTTTCTGTCTCTTGAACCAATCGGGAGAATTACTTTCCAGACGAGATCACCAACTTGAAAATTCTTCAACTTAACTTTCTTATTGTAAGCCCTTGCTACCCTCAACTTGTCTTTCTCTATGGCCTTCAAAGCAGCCAAACGTTTATCGGCAACCTCATCAATATTGTCCATCATCAAGTTATAAAAGTCTACTGCTGATAAATTATTTTGTTTGACTATTCTCAAAGCATTCAAATTTACCTCCACTGGTAAAACAACCTCTTGACCATATACTAGCTAATATGGAGTCACCTTCGTAGCACCATGCCTTGAAATTCTATGTGCCCATAAAGCTTCAGACAACAACTCATGCCATTTCCTTGGATTATCCTCAATCTTCTTCTTGATGAGCTTGATTATAATTTTATTGCTAGACTCGGCTTGTCCATTAGCTTGGGCATAATACGGAGAGGAATTGAGCAACTTTATATTATAAGATTCGGCAAACTCTCTGACTTGGTGTGACATAAAAGATGAACCTTGATCTGTAGTTAACGTTTGAGGAATACCGAATCTATGAATAATGTGCTCGGTTATGAATTGAATTACCTCCGTATGTGTCATGTTCTTGAGAGGTACTGCTTCAGACCATTTAGTGAAATAATCAGTTGCCACCAACACGAACCGATGCCCCTTTGAGGAAGATGGATGAATTTGCCCAATAAAGTCTAAACCCCATCCTCTGAAAGGCCATGGCTTGATAATAGGATGCAACATAGCAGCAGGAGCCATCTGAATATCACCAAATTTTTGACAAGCTTCGCACCCTTTCAAATATCTGAAGCAATCATTAATCATGGTCGGCCAATAAAACCCAGCACGTCGTAATAACCATTTGATCTTGGGAGCCTACTGGTGAGTACCACAAATGCCCTCATGTACCTCTCCCATAGCAACTCTTGCTTGGTCCTCATCCAAGCACTTTAGAAGAACATCATCAACTGTTCGGCGATAAAGGTCATCATCCCTCATAATATATTTAAAAGCCATACGCCGAACAACCCTGTCCACCCTTTCACTCGGATTGCGCAAGTAAGCAACAATGGGCTTCCTCCAGTCGGAATTGTCATCTGCACTAGATTTTTTTGTTAATGACCGAATCAGTGGGTTCTGGTTCGGCCTCTTCTATACTGGTAAGACAAGACATCGGACTTTGAGAAATATGAAACATGCCATGATCAACATGGTATCCAGATGCTTGTTGTGCCAACTCATTTGATTTCCAGTTGTCATGTCTAGATATATGTGCAATGCTAAAACAATCCAAAGTAGAGATTATATCTAGACATTTATCAATATAAACATTAAGTGATTCGTCCAAACACTGAAAGACTTTGGATATTTGCTGCACCACTAGTAACGAATCACCATAAGCCTCAATATATGTAACACCTATAGCAAGTGACATCTCTAGGCCGAATAACAATGTGTAACTCCCCGGTTTCGATGCGCCAGGTGTCCGCCAGTTATTCGCCGTCATTGCCATGTCATGTGCTTGCGTGTTGCACTTTGCCATGTCATCATCTGCATTTCATATCATGTCATCATGTGCATCGCATTTGCATACGTGTTCGTCTTATGAATCCGAGCATTTTCCCCGTTGTCCGTTTTGCAATCCAGCTCTCCTATGTCCCCCGGCGTCCCCTTTTACCTTTTTCATGTGCGGGTATTAAACTTTCTCGGAATGGACCAAGATTTGCCAGGCGGCCTTGGTATAGCACCGTTAGACCGCCTTTCAAGTTTCGGATCAATCGGAGTCCGTTAGATACTCCAACGGTTAACCGGGTGTCCGTGAAGGCCTCTTTTGGTGCAGCCCAACACCCCTTTCAAAGTGGCCCAAAACCCATCTAAGTCATCTCCATCCTCTCGGTCGTCGGATCACGATCGTGTGGGCGAAAACCGCACTCCATTTGGAGCTTCCTAGCCCCCTCCACCTATAAATATGTGCTCCTCCCGAAATTTTCGCGCAGATCAAACCCTAGCCTTCATCCCACCTCGCAGCCGGACATGTCCGTCCGCCGCCGGACGCGTCCACCACCACCAGCCACGTTGCCCGGACCAATCCCGGGGCGACACGTCAGCGCCGCCACCTCCCTCCTCCACTCACACGCCGCCACGTCGCCCCCGCCGCCGGCCCGCTTGGCCCGGGACGGGCCCACCCGGCCCGATCCGCCCCGCGCCGCCCGCGCGAGCCGCGCCCCGCCACTCGCCGCCCCGCGCACCGGCGCCGCTGCGCCGCGCCGCTTCCCGCCGCCGACCGCGCGCCGCCGCGCCGCGTCCCGCCGCCGACCGCCTCGCCCCGAGCGCCCGCGCCCTCCGCCGCCTTGCGCCTCGCGCCGCCGCCTTCACCGCCCCTCCTCGCGCGCGCTGCCTCTCCCGCCGGCCGCCGCCTCCTCGCACACCGGTGCGCGCCGCCGCCCACAAGCCGCCGGCGCCGCCCGTCCTCGCGGTCCCGCCGCCTCCTCCGCCCCTCCCGCGCTGGGATCCGGCCGGATCCGGCCCGGATCCGCCATCTCCGGCGAGCCCCGCCTCCTGCCCCGCCATCTCCGGCGAGATCCCGGCGCGTTGACTTTTCCCGTCGAGGTTGCCCCGAAATCTTCTAAGTCCCCGAAATTCTATCATTTTATTGCCATGTTCATCGCATCATAACTCTCTGCATACTGCTCCGTTTCGTGCGTGTAATATATCAAATTGTTCGACTCGACGAGTACATCATTTCGTCTCATTGCATCATTTCCATTTGAGCTCATCTTGATGCCCGAAATGCTGTTGGAAGAGGGCTATGTGCTGTTAGTTTCTGATCTGTTTCAGTAGATGCATTTTTGTCATTTTTGCCATGATTGATGTGTGCATCCTATGGAGTTGATTCCTACATGTGTTTTGTAATATGCCATGCCATCTTTCCATATAATTATGCCATGTATTTTTGTAATCTCTGTGGTGACTAGCACAAGCATGCAAACTAGGGTACTTAATGTTGCTGTTTTCAGGGACTTGGTTATTTCACAAGTCATGCCCTGCTGTTATTATTATGCCATGTGTTCTTGTTGTTTCAGAGAGATCTATGCCTCTTTTGAGCATGATCAGTAAGAGTGTTTTGAGCATATGGATTTTATCTATCCATCCATGCCTTTGTTTGTAATTATGGAGTGTCATAGCTTGAGTCAATTGAGCTCTACTTTTGCTATAAAATGTTGCTGGAAGATTGTTTACATGTTATTTGATTTTGCCAAGCTTGTTGTAGTTGATCCTTGCATGATATGATGTTATTCTTGCCATTTCTAGCTTCTATGCCATGTCTTATTGATGGATGTATGCTTAGTTTATCATGCAATGCTCTGTAGTGAGTGCATCGAGCTCACGAACATGCCTACTTGTTATCTGTTTTTGACATGTCTAGTTTTCTGCTAAGTCTGAAACCTGTAACGAAACTTGCTTAATTGACATGGGTGTTATTATATTTTCTGATCCTTTTTAGCTTATGTTCATTAAGAGACTTTTGTTAAGTGCTTTTATTAGATTCATGCCATGTCTTGTTTTGCTATGTCCTGTTCCTGTAGCATGTTGTTTGCTTGCCCTAAACATGTTATCCTGATGTTAGTTTCTGGCATGTTGCTATTTTCACTAAGTCTGTGAACCTGTTATCTTTTGCACTTTTGCCATGCTTGTTTGAACCTGTTGTGGTGTGATTTAGCCGTAGCTCAGTGTTCATCTTTTGTCAAGCATCTTGAGTAGATTACTGCCATATGCTTTGTTGATATGTTTGGGTGCAGTAGCTTAATTGCTTGTTGTTTGCTAAGTAGCATCATGCTGTTAATGGCAGATTATTGTCATTCGTGTTTTGCTTGTCATTTGCAAACCGTGCATCCGATTCCGGTGATCTTTATATCGATTTCAACCGAAATCATCTCACCTTTCCAGTGGCATACTTGGTTTGCCAAGATTATGCCTTGTTCATCCTTTTTCCTTCCGGAGCACGCATATGCATTGCATACCACATCTCGCATATCATGCCATGTTTATGTGATGGTTGTTTACTATGTTGTTTGTTTGTTTCCGGGTTGCTTCTCTCGTTAGCTTCGGTTTCGTTCTAGAGTTGTGAGGATTCGTTCGACTTCGTCCGTTTGTCTTCTTCATGGACTCGTTCTTCTTCCTTGCGGGATCTCAGGCAAGATGACCATACCATCGAAATCACTTCTATCTTTGCTTGCTAGTTTCTCGCTCTTTTGCTATGCCTATGCTGCGATACCTACCACTTGCTATATAATGCCTCCCATATTGTTAAACCAAGCCTCTAACCCACCATGTCCTAGCAAACCGTTGTTTGGCTATGTTACCGCTTGGCTCAGCCCCTCTTATAGCGTTGTTAGTTGCAGGTAAAGTTGAAGTTTATTCCTTGGTGGAACATGGAGATGTTGTTCCTTGTTGGAACATGTTTACTTGTTGGGATATCACAATATATCTTATTTAACTAATGCATATATATACTTGGTAAAGGGTGGAAGGCTCGGCCTTATGCTTGGTGTTTTGTTCCACTCTTGCCGCCCTAGTTTCCGTCATATCGGTGTTATGTTCCCGGATTTTGCGTCCCTAACGCGGTCGGGTGATTTATGGGACCCCCTTGACAGTTCGCTTTGAATAAGACTTTTCCAGCAAGTCCCAACATTGGTTTTACCATTTGCCTACCACCTATACCTTTCCCTTGGGAGTAGCTAACCCGAGGGTCATCTTTATTCAGCCCCCCCGGGCCAATGCTTGTCTAAGTGTTGGTCCGAACCGAGCAGCCTGCGGGGCCCCCTCGTGGAAACTCGAGGCCTGGTTTTACTCGTAGCTTGTCTTATCCGGTGTTGCCCTGAGAATGAGATATGTGCAGCTCCTATTAGGATGTCGGCGCATCGGGCGGCTTTGCTGGGCTTGTTTTATTACTGTCGAAATGTCTTGTAGCCGGGATTCCGAGACTGATCGGTTCTTCCCGGGGAGAAGGAATATCCTTCGTTGATCATATACTAGCTGGATCTAGGTATTGTTAGTTTGGGTGATATATTTTGTGTCCCCTGTATCCCCAACACCTGATTGCATAACCAGAAAATTTTCGGGAGTTTATAAGTGGGAATTCAAGTATCACGAAGGAATTTTTTCCAACAGACACATGATACGATATGGGATCTATCATATGTTTGTTTCCGGCTTATTCTGCAAGCCAAATCCTTGTTTTGTTTTATTTGTGGTATTCGAGTTGATTCGAAGTCAAATGTTGAATCCATACCTTTCCTAAGCGGTGTTCTCATATTTCTATGTGGATGCTAATCCTTCTTGTTCATCAAGGTTGTCTTTTCAATCCTTTCCAACCGGTGTGCTTCTCTCCAAGTAAATCCGATCATTCCAACATTTGCAAGATCAATTATCAGTTCTTCTCAACGGTGCTTGTTTCATTCGTCCCAAGTTGTCTTGGTTTTTCCCGCCCTCCCACCCTTTTTCTTCAAGGACTCATATATCTTAATCAAGCATCCATTTTATTGATGTGAAGTCTCTCCATTCTTTCCCTCCACGTTCTTACCTGGTGTTTCTCATGAACATGTTCTTCAAGTTCATCATTCGTCATTCTTTTCTCCTCCGGTGGTCCCAATTCAAGCTTTATCGATCATATCTTTTCTTCGTTTCTAATGTTTTCTCGTACCGGTGCACCTCTTAATCATCCACTTCTTGCTATTCATGTCATCTGGAGTGCTGAAGATATCTCAGAAGATTCAAGTTTCCATTCTCAATTCACTCAATTCCTTTTCAGGATGTTATCTCATTCTAGCCATTTAAATCAACCGGTGCAGTCTCCCTTTCAAGTAATCGTTCAACGGTGTTTCTTTTGAGTGGGCCCTAACCCACAGGTCTTTTCCCAGGATCTTACCTGACTCTTCTAATTTTCTCGGAGTTATTCTCAAATTCTTTTCCAATTTTGACGTAAGAATGAATTTTCATCAGTCATATGTCTTTCTCCAAGATCTTTCAAATTCTTTACATCGTTGGCTCAACCTTTCCAATTTTAATTCCGGAGTGCCTCAACAATTCATGGTGGTGTTTCTCATCGTCATTCTCAACATTTGAAGACCGAAGAAGAGCTTCTCTTAAATCTTGCTCCATTCTCTTCAAGATTCATGGTTCTAGCTTGATGCCATCCTCTCATAATTGTTTTCGATTGTGAGAATTCTTTTCACCCACCCGGAGCATTTCAGGAGTCTTTTTAGTTTGATTCTCCGAAGGCCATCATTTCGGGTTTATTCATCCTCAGCTTTCATCTATTGTTCTCCAAATCTTACCGGTGCATCATTCAAGTATTCTCTATTCAGCTCGTGATCTATTCGTTCATTTTTATCTAAATTCTCTCAAGTATCTTCGTTCGTTTGCTAATTCTTCCCGGTGTTTCTTTATCTTTTCTTCGTTCATTTTCAATTTTTACGGTGGTCCGTTCAAGAGTTCTCTTCCTTCGTTATCATATAGATTCATTCATTCTTTCCAATCCTACCGGTGGTTCGTTCAATACCTTCTCAAGCTTACGCTATATCTATTAATCCTTTCTACGAGAATAAGTAGTATGCCAAATCCATTGCTTGTCATCAATTTAATTGGTGAAGGATGAGCATAGTGTAATTCTTACTCTTGTTTCATCGAGTAAATTCTATTCTTTATTCCGGAGGTTCTTCAAATTCTTGATTTCAATTGTTTCACCTTATCCTCCTCGGAGTTCCAAGCTGTCGCAATTATATCACCACGGAGATCAATCTAATCATCTCAAAGCTTCACCTTGTGTTTTCAACTTCTCGTTATTTTTATCATCCTTTTATTACCGGAGTTCTTTATGGAGGCTACATGATGATTCACAAAGGATTTAATTCCTTCTCGAAGTGTTCATCGAGATTCTTTTCAGAGCAGCTCAAGTATTCTTTATCTTGCATTTTAAAGTGCAATCCCTTTCAAACGTATCATTCGAGGTGGTATTATGTCATTCTTGATAATTGGAGTTCACGTCTCATGACTCACATGTTGTCAAGAATGAGGTATTTTAAATCCATCAATCTCTTCATTGGAGTTATCTTGTGTCATATTTCACCTAAAGCCTTCCCTAAGGGTTGTTGCTATTTGTGGTGATCATGCATGACCCAAGCTTGCTCTTTATCCTCTTGGTGGAAGAAGTTTTCATCTCTTCGTTAATCTCAAGCAAGCAATTGTTTTCGTTAGTGGCAGATTTTCACCTCAAGTTTTGAGATGTCTCCATAAGTCCACGAGGATCATATCCTTTTCGTTGTTGATTCTCCAACAACTCCGTTCAATTCTTCTTTGCAAGGAGGCTTTCCTAGCTCATTTGTGGCAGAAGTTGGCATTTTCTTCTCCGTTCCTTTGTTCCAACGATCTATCTTCTATTCCTTCTTCCGGAAGCATTGTGAGGTTGCTCTTTTCAATCATCATCTCGAATCGTGAAGATCATGTCCTTTTTCTTTGCTTATCGATTTAACCGGAGTGTCGTGTCCTTCATTCAAGTTCTATCATCTTATCAAGTTTATCCTCTCTTCTCAACCGGAGTGCTGTTTGGAATCATTCTTACCCCTTGTGTCATTCTTATAATTGTTTTCGAGGCAGTGTGTTGTTGATTTCGTCAAGTATCATCCCATCTTCTCAAGTTCATGTTAATTCCTTCCATTTTCTACCGGTGTGCTTTCACATTAATTTTGATCCGTTAAGCTCTTGTTTCATGTCCTTCAACATACAAGGTTCTCGCAATGTTCCATGTTCCTCTTGCTGAATGGAGTGTTTTAGATTTTGTTCACCTCCGTCGTGTCTTTTCTTCAAGCTTTGCGACCTCTCAAGGTTCTTTGGTTTCACTCTTTTGTCAAACAAGCAACTTAGTTTTTTACCTCTTCTCTTTCTCTTCCGTTTTCCCCTCCGGTGCCATCCTAGATCTCGGGACGAGATCCTCTCGTAGTGGTGGAGTGTTGTAACGCCCCGGTTTCGATGCGCCAGGTGTCCGCCAGTTATTCGCCGTCGTTGCCATGTCATGTGCTTGCGTGTTGCACTTTGCCATGTCATCATCTGCATTTCATATCATGTCATCATGTGCATCGCATTTGCATACGTGTTCGTCTTATGAATCCGAGCAGTTTCCCCGTTGTCCGTTTTGCAATCCGGCGCTCCTATGTCCCCCGGCGTCCCCTTTTACCTTTTTCATGTGCGGGTATTAAACTTTCTCGGAATGGACCGAGATTTGCCAGGCAGCCTTGGTATAGCACCGGTAGACCGCCTGTCAAGTTTCGGGTCAAACAGAGTCCGTTTGATACTCCAACGGTTAACCGGGTATCCGTGAAGGCCTCTTTTGGTGCAGCCCAACACCCCTTTCAAAGTGGCCCAAAACCCATCTAAGTCATCTCCATCCTCTGGTCGTCGGATCACGATCGTGTGGGCGAAAACCGCACTCCATTTGGAGCTTCCTAGCCCCCTCCACCTATAAATATGTGCTCCTCCCGAAATTTTCGCGCAGATCAAACCCTAGCCTTCATCCCACCTCGCAGCCGGACATGTCCGTCCGCCGACGGACGCGTCCACCACCACCAGCCACGTCGCCCGGACCAATCCCGGGGCGACACGTCAGCGCCGCCACCTCCCTCCTCCACTCACACGCCGCCACGTCGCCCCCGCCTCTCTCTCCTCCTCCGCCGGCCCGCTTGTTCCGGGGCGGGCCCACCCGGCCCGATCCGCCTCGCGCAGCCCGCGCGCGCCGCTCCCCGCCGCTCGCCTCCCCGCGCGTCGGCGCCGCTGCGCCGCGCCGCCGACCGCGCGCCGCCGCCGACCGCCTCGCCCGAGCGCCCGCGCCCTCCGCCGCCTTGCGCCTCGCGCCGCCGCCTTCGCCGCCCCTCCTCGCGCGCGCTGCCTCTCTCGCCGGCCGCCGCCTCCTCGCACGCCGGTGCGCGCCGCCGCCGCCCGTCCTCGCGCTCCCGCCGCCTCCTCCGCCCCTCCCGCGCTGGGATCCGGCCAGATCCGGCGAGATCCGGCCCGGATCCGCCATCTACGGCGAGCCCTGCCTCCTTCCCCGCCATCTCCGGCGAGATCCCGGCGCGTTGACTTTTCCCGTCGAGGTTGCCCTGAAATCTTCTAAGTCCCCGAAATTCTACCATTTTATTGCCATGTTCATCGCATCATAACTCTCTGCGTAATGCTCCGTTTCGTGCGTGTAATATATCAAATTGTTTGTCTCGATGAGTACATCATTTCGTCTCATTGCATCGTTTCCATTTGAGCTCATCTTGATGCCCGAAATGCTGTTAGAAGAGGGCTATGTGCTGTTAGTTTCCGATCTGTTTCAGTAGATGCACTTTTGTCATTTTTGCCATGATTGATGTGTGCATCCTATGGAGTTGAGTCCTACATGTGTTTTGTAATATGCCATGCCATCTTTCCAGAGGATTATGTCATGTATTTTTGTGATCTTCGTGGTGACTAGCACAAGCATGCAAACTAGGGTACTTAATGTTGCTGTTTTCAAGGACTTAGTGAAATAACTAAGTCATGCCCTGCTGTTATTATTATGCCATGTGTTCTTGTTGTTTCAGAGAGATCTATGCCTCTTTTGAGCATGATCAGTAAGAGTGTTTTGAGCATATGGATTTTATCTATCCATCCATGCCTTTGTTTGTAATTATGGAGTGTCATAGCTTGAGTCAATTGAGCTCTACTTTTGCTATAAAATGTTGCTGGAAGATTGTTTACATGTTATTTGATTTTGCCAAGCTTGTTGTAGTTGATCCTTGCATGATATGATGTTATTCTTGCCATTTCTAGCTTCTATGCCATGTCTTATTGATGGATGTATGCTTAGTTTATCATGCAATGCTCTGTAGTGAGTGCATCGAGCTCACGAACATGCCTACTTGTTATCTGTTTTTGACATGTCTAGTTTTCTGCTAAGTCTGAAACCTGTAACGAAACTTGCTTAATTGACATGGGTGTTATTATATTTTCTGATCCTTTTTAGCTTATGTTCATTAAGAGACTTTTGTTAAGTGCTTTTATTAGATTCATGCCATGTCTTGTTTTGCTATGTCCTGTTCCTGTAGCATGTTGTTTGCTTGCCCTAAACATGTTATCCTGATGTTAGTTTCTGGCATGTTGCTATTTTCACTAAGTCTGTGAACCTGTTATCTTTTGCACTTTTGCCATGCTTGTTTGAACCTGTTGTGGTGTGATTTAGCCGTAGCTCAGTGTTCATCTTTTGTCAAGCATCTTGAGTAGATTACTGCCATATGCTTTGTTGATATGTTTGGGTGCAGTAGCTTAATTGCTTGTTGTTTGCTAAGTAGCATCATGCTGTTAATGGCAGATTATTGTCATTCGTGTTTTGCTTGTCATTTGCAAACCGTGCATCCGATTCCGGTGATCTTTATATCGATTTCAACCGAAATCATCTCACCTTTCCAGTGGCATACTTGGTTTGCCAAGATTATGCCTTGTTCATCCTTTTTCCTTCCGGAGCACGCATATGCATTGCATACCACATCTCGCATATCATGCCATGTTTATGTGATGGTTGTTTACTATGTTGTTTGTTTGTTTCCGGGTTGCTTCTCTCGTTAGCTTCGGTTTCGTTCTAGAGTTGTGAGGATTCGTTCGACTTCGTCC
The DNA here is from genome assembly GCA_032464435.1 of Aegilops umbellulata. Classification (NCBI taxonomy): domain Eukaryota; kingdom Viridiplantae; phylum Streptophyta; class Magnoliopsida; order Poales; family Poaceae; genus Aegilops; species Aegilops umbellulata. The sequence goes on from CP136057.1 coordinate 608,082,749, forward strand.
GTTTGTCTTCTTCATGGACTCGTTCTTCTTCCTTGCGGGATCTCAGGCAAGATGACCATACCATCGAAATCACTTCTATCTTTGCTTGCTAGTTTCTCGCTCTTTTGCTATGCCTATGCTGCGATACCTACCACTTGCTATATAATGCCTCCCATATTGTTAAACCAAGCCTCTAACCCACCATGTCCTAGCAAACCGTTGTTTGGCTATGTTACCGCTTGGCTCAGCCCCTCTTATAGCGTTGTTAGTTGCAGGTAAAGTTGAAGTTTATTCCTTGGTGGAACATGGAGATGTTGTTCCTTGTTGGAACATGTTTACTTGTTGGGATATCACAATATATCTTATTTAACTAATGCATATATATACTTGGTAAAGGGTGGAAGGCTCGGCCTTATGCTTGGTGTTTTGTTCCACTCTTGCCGCCCTAGTTTCCGTCATATCGGTGTTATGTTCCCGGATTTTGCGTCCCTAACGCGGTCGGGTGATTTATGGGACCCCCTTGACAGTTCGCTTTGAATAAGACTTTTCCAGCAAGTCCCAACATTGGTTTTACCATTTGCCTACCACCTATACCTTTCCCTTGGGAGTAGCTAACCCGAGGGTCATCTTTATTCAGCCCCCCCGGGCCAATGCTTGTCTAAGTGTTGGTCCGAACCGAGCAGCCTGCGGGGCCCCCTCGTGGAAACTCGAGGCCTGGTTTTACTCGTAGCTTGTCTTATCCGGTGTTGCCCTGAGAATGAGATATGTGCAGCTCCTATTAGGATGTCGGCGCATCGGGCGGCTTTGCTGGGCTTGTTTTATTACTGTCGAAATGTCTTGTAGCCGGGATTCCGAGACTGATCGGTTCTTCCCGGGGAGAAGGAATATCCTTCGTTGATCGCGAGAGCTTATAATGGGCTAAGTTGGGACACCCCTGCAGGGTATGAACTTTCGAAAGCCGTGCCCGCGGTTATGTGGCAGATGGGAATTTGTTAATGTCCGGTTATAGAAAACCCGAAGTTGACCTTAATTAAAATACACCAACCGCGTGTGTAATCGTGATGGTCTCTTCTCGGCGGGGCCCGGGAAGTGAACACGGTGTTGGAGTTATGCTTGACGTAAGTAGTTTCAGGATCACTTCTTGATCATAGTTCATCGACCGTGCTTTGCCTTCTCTTCTCGCTCTCATTTGCGTACGTTAGCCACCATATATGCTAGTCGCTTGCTGCAGCTCCACCTCTTACCTTTTACCCTACCTATAAGCTTAAATAGTCTTGATCTCGCGGGTGTGAGATTGCTGAGTCCCCGTGACTCACAGATACTTCCAAAACCAGTTTGCAGGTGCCGATGAAACTGTGCAGGTGACGCCTCCGAGCTCAAGGAGGAGTTCGATGAAGATCTTGTTCTTTATGTTGTTCGTTCTAGTCGATCAGTAGTGGAGCCCAGTTGGGGTCGATCGGGGACCTTTGTCGCTTTTGGGGTTTCTTCTTTTATTTTGGCTCCGTAGTCAGGCCCTGATTGTAACTGTATGATGTAATATTTTATTCATGTATTTGTGTGAAGTGGCGACTGTAAGCCAACTATGTATCTCTTTCCCTTATGTATTACATGGGTTGTGTGAAGATTACCTCACTTGCGACATTGCTTTCAATGCAGTTATGTCTCTAAGTCGTGCTTCGACACGTGGGAGATATAGCCGCATCGAGGGCGTTTCACAATGCTTCATATTCGGCTTGATTGTTTGTGCAAAAATATTCTAAGCGGCACGAGGCTTCAAAAACAGCACCATGAGGAGATATATAAACAATACCAACACCTTGGCCATTGCTACATACTGAACCATCAAAGTATAATCTCCATGGTACTAATGAAACAAGGTTCATATCACTATCATGCTTGTCATTAATCCGATGTTCAACAATGAAATTAGAAATAATTTGGCCCTTCATGGATTTTAGAGATTCATAAGCCAAATCATATTCAATCAAAGCATAAGCCCACTTGCCAATTCTACCACTAAGAATTGGCCTATGCAACATGTATTTAATGACATCGGTCTGACAAGCTACTACGCAAGCACTCGGCACTAAATAATGTCTCAATTTTGTGCAAGCATAATATAAGCATAGACATAATCTCTCAATAAATGTATACCTTGTCTTTGCGTCCAATTGTGACGCCCGGATAATGATGCTTCAGTAATCTCACGTTAATGGTGACACGTCACCTCTGTCACTTTAGTTAATCTCGGGTTAATTCAAAACCGATTCAAATTTAAATCCTAACTAAGTCAAACGACAAAAGCTTTCAAAATATTAAACAAAAATGTTCGGGAGATGCCATATTTTACATAAGTCAATATGGTGTAATAAACACAATTTTATAAAGTGCCTAAGTATTTTAAAATAAATAAAAACAGAAAACGAAAAGCAATAAAAGAAAAAAAATACAAAAAAGAAAAACTAAAACTAAAAAAAAAGAGAGAAACCCCCTGCCCACTGGGCTTCGGCCCAGCAAGCCGGCCCAGTAGGCCACAGGCCCAGGCCGCCCCCACTCCCCCATAACCCCCTGGCGACGAAACCCTAACTCCACCTAACCCCCACTACACTCGATCCCCACCACCGTCCCCCCGATCTCAGCCCCTCTCGCTCCCTCGTCTCCTCCCCCCGATCCCATCTAGATCGGGGCACGACCGTGCCGCTGTTGGAGGACCCCGTCGCCCCCGACGCCCATCGCCACCACCACGCCGACGCTTCATCGTCCCCGACGTCGTCGCGTGCCACCGCTACGACCGCACCACCGGCGCCCTTCCGCCTCCTCGAGTTCGCATCGCCACCCCCCTGGAGGACGACCTCACCGAACGTCCTCGCCGGCCTGCACCTCGTCACCACGTCGCTGTCGTCTCCTCCCCACGCCCCACTGCCCCGATCCCTACATCCCGCAGTGAGCCCCGACTCCTCCTCCCCTCCTCTGTCTCACGCGCTCACCACGGCCGGGTCGCGCCCTAGCCGCGCGCGGCGCTCCGTCTGGCCGCTCCCCTGCGCGCGCGGTTCACCACAGCCGGCGCTCGCCCACTGCGCCCCCGCTCACACACTCGCTGCTGCCCCACTGGACCTCGTCGTCGGCGTCCATCCCGGCAACTCCAGCCCCGACCACTAGCCCCACTGGATGCGCGCCGACACGCTCGTCCTGCTGGTGCTCGGGGGTGACCAAACGGTCATCGGAACGCAACTCCGGCGAACCTCCGCCGCGTTTCGTGGCGGCCGACGACTAAGTGCCGACATCACTGACGTGGCGTCTTTTGTTATCCACTAACTCCCTGCATGTGGGTCCCGCAGTACTTAACTAACCTGCTAATTAAAATGTTAAGGATAACTAACCTAGTCACTGACATGGGGGCCCACGCCCCAGAAACGATTAATAAAAAAAGAATTTGAAATAATAATAATTGAATTATTAATTAATTAATCAAATTAATTATGTCTATTTAACCTAATTACCTAAACCTGATTAATCTGTACATTAAACTAATTAACTAGGTTAATTAGTTGTTAGTCAATGACATGTGGGCCCCCTGTCCAGTTTGACCAGTCAAACTATTGACTGGGTTGACCCAGTCCATGACAGGTGGGTCCTGTTTGACCCTGTTGACCAGTCAACAATTGAGTGGTCAATTGCTGACTGGACCCCCTTGACCCCACCTGCCAGCCACACATACATTCTGCTGGGTACAATTCTGTGTACCCATAGCATTTACCCCCCTTTTATTTATGAACTAATATATATTTTCAGAATATGTTTTAAACTTAGAAAATTAATATAAAATAATCCGTAACGGGGATGAAAATACTTTGTACATGAAAGTTGCTCAGAACGACGAGACGAACCCAGATACGCAGCCTGTTCGTCCGCCACACACCCCTAACATACCGAACTCGCAACTTTCCCCCTCCGGATCCTTTGCCTGAAAACGCGAAACACCGGGGATACTTTCCCGGCTGCTTTCCCCCTTCGTCGGTATCACCTCATACTGCGTTAGGGTACCCCTAGCACCGATACTTGTCATGTCATGCATCGCTATGCATCTGTTTGCATTGTATTCATTGTTTCTTCCCCCTCTTCTCTCGCTAGACACCGAGACCGGCGCTGCTGCTGCCCCGTTCGACTACGGAGTTGACGACCCCTCACTCTTGCCAGAGCAACCAGGCAAGGCCCCCCTTGATCACCAGATATCGCCTATTCTTATCTATACTCCTTGCATTAGAGTGGTGTAGCATGTTACTGCTTTCCGTTAATCCTATACTGCTGCATAGCCTGTCCTTGCTACTACTGTTGTTACCTTTACCTGCTATCCTACTGTTTAGTATAGGATGCTAGTGTTCCATCAGTGGCCCTACACTCTTGTCCGTCTGCCATGTTATACTACTGGGTCGTGATCACTTCGGGAGGTGATCACGGGTATATACTATATACTTTACACTGTTACATTACCTGTGATACTGTTCGTAGATGGGGGCTGAAGGGGCAGGTGGTTCCACCCAGGTAGTGGTGGGCCTGGGTTCCCGACGGCCCCCGACTGTTACTTTGTAGCAGAGCGACAGGGCAGGTTTGAGACCACCTAGGAGAGAGGTGGGCCTGGCCCTGGTCGGCGTTCGCGGATACTTAACACGCTTAACGAGATCTGGGTATTTGATCTGAGTCTGGCCATTTGGTCTATACGCACTAACCATCTACGCGGGAGTAGTTATGGGTATCCCGGCGTCGTGGTATCAGCCGAAGCACTTCGTGACGTCAGCGATTGAGCGGCGTGCGCCGGGTTGGACCGCGTAACGTGACTTCCTTTGTAATGGAGGTTGCTAGGTCTGCTCTCCGGCCGCGTACGCAACGTGCAGGTGTGCAATGGGCGATGGGCCCAGACCCTTGCGCGCATAGGATTTAGACCGGCGTGCTGACCTCTCTGCTGAGCCTAGGTGGGGCTGCGATGTGTTGATCTTCCAAGGCCGGGCATGACCCAGGAAAGTGTGTCCGGCCAAATGGGATCAAGCGTGTTGGGCTATGTGGTGCACCCCTGCAGGGAAGTTAATCTATTCGAATAGCCGTGTCCCTCGGTAAAAGGACGACCCGGAGTTGTACCTTGACCTTATGACAACTAGAACCAGATACTTAATAAAGCACACCCTTCCAAGTGCCAGATACAACCCGCTGATCGCTCTCTAACAGGGCATCGAGGAGGGGATTGCCGGGTAGGATTATGCTATGCGATGCTACTTGGAGGACTTCATTCTACTCTCTTCTATATGCTGCAAGACGGAGGCTGCCAGAAGCGTAGTCTTCGACAGGATTAGCTATCCCCCTCTTATTCTGGCATTCTGCCGTTCAGTCCACTGATATGGCCCTTTACACATATATCCATGCATATGTAGTGTAGCTCCTTGCTTGCGAGTACTTTGGATGAGTACTCACGGTTGCCTTGTTTCCCCTTTTCCCCATCTCTCTACCCGATTGCTGCAACTAGACGTTGGAGCCCAGGATCCAGACACCACCGTCGATGACGACTACTACCCCGGAGGTGCCTACTACTACGTGCTGCCTGCTGACGACGATCATGAGTAGTTAGGAGGATCCCAGGCAGGAGGCCTGCGCCTCGTTCGATCTGTATCCCAGTTTGTGCTAGCCTTCTTAAGTCAAACTTGTTTAACTTATGTCTGTACTTAGATATTGTGGCCTCCGCTGACTCGTCTATGATCGAGCACTTGTATTCGAGCCCTCGAGACCCTTGGCTTGTATTATGATGCTTGTATGACTTATTTTATTTGTATAGTTGTGTTGGGATATCTTCCTGTGAGTCCCTAATCTTGATCGTACACATTTGCGTGCATGATTAGTGTACGATTGAATCGGGGGCGTCACAAGTTGGTATCAGAGCCGACTGCCTGTAGGAATCCCCCTTTCCAACTCCTTGGCCGAAGTCGAGTCTAGACTTTACAAAACTTTTACTAACATGGCTGTGCGGCCCATGGGCCCACGTCGCCATTGGGTGGTATTAGGATCTTTTTATTCCTCGTCTATACTCTGGGACTCTGATCTCTCTTCTATTCGGGTTAAATGATTTTACTAAATCTGACTCTAGGTTCTCGTAACTACTTCCTCCCGGAGAGCCCCTTATTACAGATGATTGCCGGCTGCACCAGAAGATTTCAAAGATAATCTCCGATATTCTCTCCAGACCTTGTGCCCATTGCTTTTGCAATTCCATACCACCGACAAATCCCTATGGAAAGCTACATACACTTGTCGTCCATAACTTCATTCCTAGTTGATCTTGTTATTATAGGATACCCCGAAATTCCCTCTAATGTTCTGAGAATATGTTGTGCCTAGTGCCTTGCAGTTCTTGCCACATGAATATCCCTACGGGTAAATTCTCGTACTTACCGAGTATCCACTTATCCCCAGTTGATTCATGTATGACACCAATCTTCGAAATACCTTTCGATCTTCCAAAAATCCTCAGGAGCCTATTGCTCTTGAAATTCTTGCTTGCTTACATTTTGGTTAATCCAATAAGTCTAGTAATCCTATTGGCATCCTTTGTCACTATCATTTTAAGTCCGTTGATTCTATATGTGTGCGAATGCACGCAATCATCAGTTGATCCTTATGAATTATCTTCCGGCTCAGACGTCTTTCGAACATGAGCTGGTTCTCGGCCAATCAAATTGCCATCGATCTTACCCCTAAGTCTAGTCGACTTATCCATCTTGGATCAGAGCATTTGCTCCTGATCCCTTGATTTGAAAATCATAATTCCATTGCTATTTAGATGTTGAATTATTCAGATGTTCTATAAATTGATGCATTTGCAGTCTTTCTTCCTCTGATTGTGTATCGATACTCACATCAGCTCCATTGTGGATCGCCATATCCACTGTTGGATTATTATCCGACAGTGTCCATAATTAATCACCTTGTGAGTTCTTTCTCCGATACATAATGCCTTTGTAAATTGTATCATCTCCTTTTGCCAACCATGCTCTGCTTTTGAGCTGGTGATATTTACTCTTGAAGCTTGTGGTATATGTTCCTAAGAAGCCCCGATGGGTTGAACCAATACCTTCCCTAATCTGTGCAAACTCGAAAGATTTCACGGGTCCTACTTATCTGGTATTGCACCAGGTAAAACTTTCAACAACTAATGCCATTTCGAAAAGAAACGAGAAGTTAATGAAAGGTTATGCATTGGAGAAGTGGGAGTCGACCTTGAACTTTGTGTTCATGCCCATGGAAACGATGTAGATCTTATCATTAAAGCTTTTCTTAAATTAATTATTCCCTTGGTATAAGTTCATCTTATCTCTGGGATCTGACCTTTTGCAATCATGGTTCCGACCATGTTCTCCTTTAAATACCATTTCCTGTGCAAGTTTAAGCACTTGTCTTCTATAGAGCAATACCCCAGTCCAACCTCTACCTTGATCCGTCGTCGAGTATTACCCCCCTGGTATCTCGAGATTATCATGGAAGTGCATAACTTCTTATGAGTTCTTCATCAAGTGCTACATTCCCACTGATTCCAATTTTTCACGGGTTCTGAGTTATTAGTCACTCGAGAACACCGATAAGTGAATCGATTCCGCACTCCGATACGATAACTCTAAGTAATTTTCGTTGCTTATGAGTTTAATAATCCTTGAAGTCATTCCTAGCCTGATCGGCTATATCATTATTGTGCAACTTTTCAATTGTGCTATCTGGTCCTTCTTTCCGAAGCACAATTTTCGACGTTGAGCTAAGCTTACGTGGACTTTCCTCATCATATCATTTCGCCTTGAACCACAAACTTGACTTCGAGTTTGTGTCGTACCCATGGTTCCAATAACCTCTTGCTTCATCATTCTTTTGACGTGATGTGATCGCGGATCGATTACATCTTCAGGTAATCTCTCGACAAATGTGTCGTGATCATTATCAACATTCTGAGCTCTTCCTGGATATCAATTGAATTCATGATGAGAAATACCATCCTTGCCCCCGATGATTTGTGTTATCATCGGCCACTTTATTGCCTTCCCTCCAACACAAACTTGTTCGTATTCTGTGTTATACCTTGAGTTCCTTGCTATCCAACATTTGTTCTTCTTTACCTTGGAATATTACCACCTTTTATGTCAAGAATGTCGTGGTAATTTTACCACCTCTTGAGAATTCTTGATATAGTAATATCTCTCATCATTTGTGTTCATTTCTTGGTCTCCGTGATGTTTCTAACCGGAATACCGACAAATGGTCTGTGATGTGTAAATTCTAAACTTCTAGCAACCCTATTGCTTTGAAGTTATTGTTGTACAGTTTCATTCTAAGTCTATTGCTTATTGAATCATCATTCGAACATTGATCGTGCTACCTAGTCCAGGTTCCTGGGTGCGCCCTCCTATCATTGTTCAGTTGTGTATGTTTCCCTCGAGCATACATCATTATATCATTTGATCCGACAAATGATATTTCCTTGTTCACATAATTGTGGAAATCCATCTTTTGCTAATCTCGATGAATTACCGCTGATTCCATCAGCCACCTCCTCATCCTCTCGTTGGTTTACTGATGAACTCATGTTTCGGAACTCGCTTCCATAGTTCATTGCCCGAGAATCTTATTATGTCATCTTGTCAATTGTGTTGCACCTCTTCTTCTTAGGCATCCCGAGTCTGAGGTATCCTAACACCGACCAGATCTGAATCCCGGTCAGTTATGATGGTTGGAATATATCTCCAAGGGTAATAACAATGTTCTTTTATGACCCGGTAAGGTGATGTCATGCCCAACACACCTGGCCGGAGGACCTATTGTTAATGTTTCCTTTTTAACAAGTTTATCCATTCTTCTCTGAGGAAATTGTAAGGCCTATTCTACAAGTTATTCCTGATGGATCCTTTGTGTTTTCCAAAGTCTGATCTTCACCTAATGACCATGTCAATGCTATCTCGAAGCATGTCAATGGTACTCCGATTTTCAACAGGAACATTTGAAGCACGATGCTAAATTTTATTTATCAATTATCCTAACACCGTTGTATGGGTAATATCATGAGGTTCCTCCCCCATTGCCTAAATGGTTTTCTACTTTATATCCTGTCTTGGATATCATCCTCTGCTTGACTTTGGGGAGGATATACCCCTGATATATGTGTTTAAACACATTTTCCTTTCCATTGTTCTGATTAAATTGATAATCATATTATCATTTCCATTGTTTGGTTTAACCTTTCTTGAGGTTTATATGATCTAAGCAGTAATATTTTCCTGCTTACGAAAACACCTCGGTGTACCACCTTATCAGTCAGACCCTGTTACCATTGTTGATAGCATCCCAGTAACCACCGATGGACGAGAACTTTGCCTATTGGTCCGCCTCGTTCAGCAAGCAGGAAAATGGTTCTCTTCGTCCCTTGCCCTTGGTACCGATGATGCAGCCAACATAACTGGCCGGTTATTCTCTAACATGGCTTACTATCATGTACGTGCAAGATGTCGCTGCCCCTCTTGCTTTTAAACCCACATGGTGGGCCCATAACCCATAGTTCCACAGGATCGAAACTTGACTCTTCTGTACACCTTGTTGACACAGTTATCCCTTGCTCTTGGTTTCGTAGGTAATTCGTGAGCCACCTTCCTAGTAATCTATTCTGGTATCAGACACAATACTTATTCTCGTTGCTCTAAACCCCTTTTCACACTCCGTTTCGGGCTTCGAACGATTGCCTACCCGCTTGAAACTTCTCATGGTACTTTCTTACTTTGCTCTCGATATTTCCTTAAGTTTCAATTCGAGAGTTACTTCCGTCACCCTCCCCGATGTTATCGACCAGGTAGTTAAACTTGCAGAGGTCCATTCTCTCGGAAGACCCACCCTTTATTCTTTCGTAAGTACGACGATGTTCCCGAAGAAAGGATGCCGACTTTGCCACGATGACCTGAAGAAGAGAACTGAAGACATCAATGTAATGGATCGTCCTCTTCGAGAAGAGCAACTATGACCGAGAAGAATCGTTAGAATTTCGTAACCAGATCCCTTCCCCTTATAACCGCTCCTAAATCTCGGGATGAGATTTCTTGTAGTGGAGGAGAATTGTGACGCCCGGATAATGATGCTTCAGTAATCTCACGTTAATGGTGACACGTCACCTCTGTCACTTTAGTTAATCTCGGGTTAATTCGAAACCGATTCAAATTTAAATCCTAACTAAGTCAAACGACAAAAGCTTTCAAAATATTAAACAAAAATGTTCGGGAGATGCCATATTTTACATAAGTCAATATGGTGTAATAAACACAATTTTATAAAGTGCCTAAGTATTTTAAAATAAATAAAAACAGAAAAGGAAAAGCAATAAAAGAAAAGAAAATACAAAAAAGAAAAACTAAAACTAAAAAAAGAAAGAGAGAAACCCCCCTGCCCACTGGGCTTCGGCCCAGCAAGCGGGCCCAGTCGGCCACAGGCCCAGGCCGCCCCCACTCCCCCATAACCCCCTCGTGACGAAACCCTAACTCCACCAAACCCCCACTCCACTCGATCCCCACCACCGTTCCCCCCTCCCCCGATCTCAGCCCTTCTCGCTCCCTCGTCTCCTCCCCCCGATCCCATCTGGATCGGGGCACGACCGCGCCGCCGCCGGAGGACCCCATCGCCCCCGACGCCCATCGCCACCACCACGCCGACGCTTCATCATCCCCGACGTCGTCGCGTGCCACCGCTACGACCGCACCAGCGGCGCCCTTCCGCCTACTCGAGTTCGCATCGCCACCCCCTAGAGGACGACCTCGCCGAACGTCCTCGCCGGCCTGCCTCCTCCTCCTCGCCGGCCTGCACCTCGTCACCACGTCGCTGTCGTCTCCGAATCCTCCCCACGCCCCACTGCCCCGATCCCTACATCCCGCAGTGAGCCCCGACTCCTCCTCCCCTCCTTTGTCTCACGCGCTCATCGCGGCCGGGTCGCGCCCTGGCCGCGCGCGGCGCTCCGTCTGGCCGCTCCCCTGCGCGCGTGTTTCACCACAACCGGCGCTCGCCCACTGCGCCCCCGCTCACACACTCGCTGCTGCCCCACTGGACCTCGTCGTCGGCGTCTATCCCGGCAACTCCAGCCCCGACCACTAGCCCCACTGGATGCGCGCCGACACGCTCGTCCTGCTGGTGCTCGGGGGTGACCAAACGGTCATCGGAACGCAACTCCGGCGAACCTCCGCCGTGTTTCGTGGCGGCCGACGACTAAGTGCCGACATCACTGACGTGGCGTCTTTTGTTATCCACTAACTCCCTGCATGTGGGTCCCGCACTACTTAACTAACCTGCTAATTAAAACGTTAAGGATAACTAACCTAGTCACTGACATGGGGGCCCACGCCCCAGAAACGATTAATAAAAAAAAGAATTTAAAATAATAATAATAAAATTATTAATTAATTAATTAATCAAATTAATTATGTCTATTTAACCTAATTACCTAAACCTAATTAATCTGTACATTAAACTAATTAACAAGGTTAATTAGTTGTCAGTCAATGACATGTGGGCCCCCCTGTCCAGTTTGACCAGTCAAACTGTTGACTGGGTTGACCCAGTCCATGACAGGTGGGTCCTGTTTGACCCTGTTGACCAGTCAACAATTGACTGGTCAAATGCTGACTGGACCCCCTTGACCCCACCTGCCAGCCACACATACATTCTGCTGGGTACAATTCTGTGTACCCATAGCATTTACCCCCCTTTTATTTATGAATTAATATATATTTTCAGAATATGTTTTAAACTTAGAAAATTAATATAAGATAATCCGTAACCCGGATGAAAATACTTTGTACATGAAAGTTGCTCAGAACAACGAGACGAACCCGGATACGCAGCCCGCTCGTCCGCCACACACACCTAACATACCGAACTCGCAACTTTCCCCCTCCGGATCCTTTGCCTGAAAACGCGAAACACCGGGGATACTTTCCTGGCTGCTTTCCCCCTTCGTCGGTATCACCTCATACCGCGTTAGGGTACCCCTAGCACCGATACTTGTCATGTCATGCATCGCTATGCATCTGTTTGCATTGTATTCATTGTTTCTTCCCCCTCTTCTCTCGCTAGACACCGAGACCGGCGCTGCTGCTGCCCCGTTCGACTACGGAGTTGACGACCCCTCTCTCTTGCCAGAGCAACCAGGCAAGCCCCCCCTTGATCACCAGATATCGCCTATTCTTCTCTATACTGCTTGCATTAGAGTGGTGTAGCATGTTACTGCTTTCTGTTAATCCTATACTGCTGCATAGCCTGTCCTTGCTACTACTGTTGTTACCTTTACCTGCCATCCTACTGTTTAGTATAGGATGCTAGTGTTCCATCAGTGGCCCTACACTCTTGTCCGTCTGCCATGCTATACTACTGGGTCGTGATCACTTCGGGAGGTGATCACGGGTATATACTATATACTTTACACTGTTACATTACCTGTGATACTGTTCGGAGATGGGGGCTGAAGGGGCAGGTGGTTCCACCCAGGTAGTGGTGGGCCTGGGTTCCCGACGGCCCCCGACTGTTACTTTGTGGCGGAGCGACAGGGCAGGTTTGAGACCACCTAGGAGAGAGGTGGGCCTGGCCCTGGTTGGCGTTCGCGGATACTTAACACGCTTAACGAGATCTGGGTATTTGATCTGAGTCTGCCCATTTGGTCTATACGCACTAACCATCTACGCGGGAGTAGTTATGGGTATCCCGGCGTCGTGGTATCAGCCGAAACACTTCGTGACGTCAGCGACTGAGCGGCGCGCGCCGGGTTGGACCGCGTAACGTGACTTCCTTTGTAATGGAGGTTGCTAGGTCTGCTCTCCGGCCGCGTACGCAACATGCAGGTGTGCAATGGGCGATGGGCCCAAACCCCTGCGCGCATAGGATTTAGACCGGCGTGCTGACCTCTCTATTGAGCCTAGGTGGGGCTGCGACGTGTTGATCTTCCGAGGCCAGGCATGACCCAGGAAAGTGTGTCTGGCCAAATGGGATCAAGCATGTTGGGCTATGTGGTGCACCCCTGCAGGGCAGTTAATCTATTCGAATAGCCGTGTCCCTCGGTCAAAGGATGACCCGGAGTTGTACCTTGACCTTATGACAACTAGAACCGGATACTTAATAAAACACACCCTTCCAAGTGCCAGATACAACCCGGTGATATGTGGCGCCAACATTTTTTAATCCGAATGTCATCACTGTCCACTCGAATAAACCAAGGAAACCAGGGCATCGAAAAGCTGTCTTGTACATGTCCTCTTCGGCCATAAAAATTTGATTGTATCCGGCATTACCATCTAGAAAGCATCATTAATAAGCATATCGGCTATTGGCATAGGATACTCATCTTTGGGTGTAGCCCTATTCAAATCTCTGAAATCAATGCACACCCTCAATTTGCCGGATCCTTTCTTCTCCACTGGGACAATGTTAGAAATCCACTCGGCGTACCTGCAAGGTCGAATGAAATTAGCTTCAAGCAGTCGACCGATCTCTTCCTTGATCCGGTCATATGTTTTCGGATTAAATTTTCTGGCTGACTGTTTGTAAGGTCTAAAACCGGCCTTTATAGGCAATCTATGTTCCACCAGCTCTCGGCTTAACCCTGGCATCTCATGATATTCCCATGCAAAGCAACAAGCATATTCTTTCAATAGCTCGATTAACTTAGCTTTACAATCGGCTTTCAAATTTTTGTTTATAAATGTCGGTCGAGTGACTGAACCATCTCCAATATCTACCTCTTCTAATGGATCGGCCGACGTAAAACCTTGTCCAAGTTTATCCATGTCATCCAACTCCTCTATAGACTCATACATATCGTTCTCGTTGGACCGATATTTCACAAGACGTTTTTGTAACCACTCGGAGCTAGAATCCATTTAAACATATCATACCTTGGAGCCGATTGCATTCAGTCGGCTTTAAAGAGACGGGCACAAAACCATTCTTGGTCGCGCTGAGAAAATCAAACTCTGATAAGTCACGTCCCGTCAAGCAAGTAGCATCGGGATGTTGCCAATCCACCGATGCATCGGCCAAAGCAACACAGACCGAGTTATCCGCATGAATGACTTCCACTTCATCACCAACCCACTGAATCAAAAACTGGTGCATAGTGGATGGCACACACTGGTTTGCATGAACCCAATCACGGCCTAGTATGACGTTGTAGTTACCTTGCACCTCAGCGACAAAGAATGCAGTAGCCAAAGTTTTGCTTCCGACTGTAAGCTCCACATACATCACACCTTTGGCTTCAATTTTCTCTTTGCCTTCAAATCCGTTGAGCACCATATTGGTCTTGATCAATTCTTCATCAGGCAAACCCAATTTCTTGAAGACCGAATAGGGCATAAGATTTACCACAGCACCACCATCAACAAGCATCTGAGTGAGCGACGACCCATTGATATGACCTCTAAGATATAATGGTTTCAGATGCGTTACTGGTTCTTTTGGCTTCTCGAATATTGCGTTTTTAGGGACAAAATCCAGCTGAGCCACCTCCCCTTCTTCATCTACAGCATGAAACTCAGCAGGTAAGTAATACACCATATTGATATCCATACCTTCATGAACCGGCGTAGACTCATAGTCCAACATATCAGCCTCCTCTTCGAGTGCATCCACCGATTCTGAAATTTGTCCGAGTGAAGGAGAAGTAAGAAGTGTCACAGACGATGTGATATCTATTGCATCGTCCTCCTTTGGTGATGTAGGTGTTGCTGTGATAGATGTAGAAGCTATTGTATCTTCTTTTTGTTTAGGCCTCCACACTTGCTTTGCTGGAACCATGGGTCGAGTGTCATTGAACAACTTATCCCTTTGTTTCTCGGCCTCCTTTTCTGCCATCTCTTGCCTCCTTAACCTTTGTAGTTTCCTCTTTTGTGTCTTTGTTAGCCCTGGAGGACACCACTTTGGCTGAGTGTATTTAGGATCTCTTGTTTTTACCTGGCTGGTGCTTGCTTCATGGTCATTGGCCGAGTGCTTTGGCGCGATAGCGAGTATCGGCTCAGTCGGATTGCTATGCACAATCGGCTGTCGTATGGCGAATGTTTCGGTGCCCAAGATAAGTGAGTCGGCATCCATTTTCTCCTTGCCTTTTGCCGACTCAATTGCTGCAACACTTCGTGATTTAACACGCCATTCTTTTTGACTTTCTAGATGCATGAAATTTCCACTCGAGCGCACCTTTTTACTCGGATGGAATCCACTCGGATGGAATTCACTCGGATGACTTCCACCTGGGTGCATTGTTACACTCGGATAATTTCCACTCGGTCGCATATTTTGACCAGCCGACTGATAGTTACCGATGTTGAGTTGGCCATTATATGAGTATTCAAGCCGATCCCAAACAGATTGCCTCTGCTCTTCTAAAAACTGTGCCCTTGCTCCACTCGGTTTTGTATACCGACTGGACATATCAGCTGATGGTGACCTTGATCGTTTCAGATGAGTCGGTCGATTGAAACTAGAACTGGCCGACTGGTTAGCGTACTTGGACAACAACATATCAAAAGTTGGCTTGATCCGCTTGCGCTGCACTTTAGCTTCATTCTTCTTTCACTTGCCAACTTCTGGACTCTTGGGCTTGACAAATTTAACACGAGTATTTTCTTGCACTTGCAGTTGCCCCCCGAGTGTAGGATTTTTGATGGTGATTTTGATCACTTCCTTGCCATCGGGTTGTTTATCAAGCACAACCTGTCTCCCCAAGACCTTGTTGCCCTCCTTGTCTTTCCTGGGCTCACCAACAATGACATTAGCCTTATTAGCAGATTCGGCTACCTCTGGCCGAATGAGTAGCTTCTTCCCCTCCAAATCCATGGTATTCATTGGAAAAGGTTGTTTATCAACTTGCATCTCAGAAAAGTTCAATCGTCCGTCATTAATGGCCGATTGTATCTGTCGTCGAAAAACACTGTAATCGTTAGTAGCATGAGAAAAAGAATTATGATACTTGCAATAAGCACGCCGTTTTAGCTCTTCAAACGGCGGTAAAGTATGAGATATTCTAATAATCTTAGCCTGCAGCAAAGCATCAAATATTCTATCACACTTAGCAATGTTAAAAGTAAACTTCATCTCTTCATCACGATTCGTACGAATCGGTTTCAGATCATTGCAAGTAAAGGGTTTGGCCTTAGATGGCCAAACAAATTCAGTAGAAAAAACATCACCCTCCTCATCCGAGTGATCACTATCATATTCCACCATATTCATCTTTGGACGATCGGCTTTGTATCTATGCACTTCTTTGAGATCTTTGCTTCGGCTTTCCTGAGCCAAAGCCCTTTGTAAGACTTGGTTGATATTTAAGAACTCGTAGTCTTCTAGCTTTTCTCTAATGGGAGTTCTTAAACCACTCAACACTAGGTCTGCCAAGTCTCTCTTGGTTATCACCAAACTAAAACACCGGTTTTTTGTTTCTCTGAATCTCTTGACATAATCGGAGACCAATTCATCATGCTTCTGTTTAACCGATGTTAGATGTGACAACTTGAGTTCATTGTCAGCGCTATAAAAGTGATCATGAAATTTCTGCTCTAGCTGCAACCAAACTCGAATGGAACCATGTGGTAAAGAAGAAAACCATGAAAATGCGGTACCAGTTAATGACAAAGGAAATAAACGCACTTTCAACTCATTTAGTGAGCCTGCTTCACCCAATTGTGCCAAGTATTGACTAACATGCTCCCATGTGGTTTTTGTGCCCTCTCCATTGAACTTAACAAAATCTGGAATCTTATATCCCGGAGGGCACTGGATGGCATCAAAGTATTCGGGGTACGGCTTTTGGTAAATCCGATCCCGAGGTAACTCAACTCCAAAATTTTCTCGAAGCATCTTAGCCATCTCCTCTCTAAGATTAGCTAGACCATCATCCATAGTGGACGATGAAGCTTGTGGCAGTGACATAGGAGGAGCAGGGTTACTAGCTGCAGGTAGGAATTGTGGCATGTACGTCGACCCATAATTTGGTAGTGGTCGATTGGTTGTAGCTGTAGGTAGGGTTTGGTTCGGCGTTGCCGCCGAACCTGTCATGCTCATGATAGGACTAATGGGTGCAGCCACAATCTGATTTGTATGCGTAGGGTAATAAGACATCGGCATGGGAGGCGCCGATGCAATCGGTAAAGCCAGATTAGGGTTTTGCACACTCGCAGCTACACCATCATTACCGCTAGACGATTGAGATATATTCTTCTGAGCATTAGTATTTTCTATGAAAGTTTGATAGACTAGATTGTTACCATCAGCAATACGACTTTCAATCTCAGCCCACTGCTCAGGAGAAAAGGCGGTACTTACAGAGGGTTTAACCTGTTCAGTTTGAAGAGGAGGGAACTTGATTTCTTCAATCGGAGTGATGTTGCCTTGGCGATCTTTCTTGAATTTTGCAAGGAACTCCTGCAAATCCTTCTCTTCGCACGCCTTCTTGTACTCCTCATAGACTTGGCGATGATCGGCCGATATCTCATCAAGACTAGGCTTAATGATGTTATCGGCGTCTACCTCAGATGGCTTGGGAAGATCGGACATGGTGGATGATGACGATTGATCTTCAGTCCCCAGTGGAGTCGCCAAAAAGTGTGTTGACACACGAACACGTCACGTGTACCCTCGACGCCGACAGTGATGCACCGCAGCTCACGTCGAAGGAGACCCGACCGACAGCGCGATACGCAAGACAGTCGACGGGCGCTTTTGCAGACCCGAAAACCCCACACCCCCGGGAGGGACCCCGTCAGGGAGTGCGGCGGCTATGGGCTGCCCTAGGTCGATTCGCTCGCCCCTAGAGCCTCGGGATTCGCAGCTCTCAAACATGAGGAACAGCGAAGAACGAGAGAGAAAAATGGTGGAGAGATAAAATGTAGATGAAAAGTAGTATATTGATTTGTTCGATTGTGTGTTGTCTCAATCGGCCGTCACCCCCAACATATATAAGAGGCGGCTGGACTTCCCGTACAAGCATAGGATTTATTTAGGCTTTCCTTACAAGAAAATTACATCATTTCACGTCCAAAAACCTAGTCAAATTCGGACAGGTTTTACCCGAACTTCCCAAAACTGTTCGGTTTAAACTGGCTGCACCTTGCGGGTCCTTTTTGCGGTGGTAAACGATCTCGGATCAAAACAAGCCCAAAAGCAATCTTGACCGTTTCGACGAGACGAACAACTTTCGTGTTCAAGGGTTTTTGATCAGAGATCATATTGAGGGTCAAATCGGTCTCGCAACACAGGCTATCTCCTCGCGCTACCCGTCAGACATGTGTCTGGTGGGGCGCGCCACATCTCGCCTCGTGACAGGGCTGCACTCCGATTGCTCTAACTTTTGCATATGATCTCGGATTTGAACGACTTTTATATCAAAATCAATCGATTCGACGAGACGAAGAGAACCCGTGTAGATCATTTTTTCATTTGAGGTTGTCTTGGGGGCTTAATCGGCTAAATTGTACTTTGAATATAAAATCTTGGTACATCGAGCATAGTTTCGGCCTTCGAGATGAAATCGGACGGCGATGACCCAAATTTCAAAGATGTTCATATCAATAATATGGAACTCTTTCATGTAGATCACTTATCCATTTGAGTCCATCTAGATAATCATTTGAACCCATCTTTAGTTTCTGGTCGGATTGACTATCACAACCTCCACCCCGGCAGGCCTTCCACCCGGGTAAGCTTTCCGCACCGACAAGGTTTCACCCCCGGCAAGGTTTTTACACCGGCAAGGGCTCTCCCTAGCTCGGCAAAGTTTCTACCCCAGCAAGAGTTCCTCCTCGGCAAGGTTTCTACCCCGGCAAGAGTTCCTCTTCGACAAGGTTTCTCCCTCGGCAAGATTTCACACCGGCAAGCTTCTTCGCCGGCAAGCTTTCCACGCCGGCAAGCTTCCCCGCCGGCAAGCTTTCCACGCCGGTAAGCCCTCACATCGGCAAGGTTTTATCCCGGCAAGGTTTCAATCAGCCGGCAAAGGCCGAATACTTTCTCATTCAAGGCCGGCCCGCGAAGTGTTGCCTCTAATTTTTGCATACGAACCCCGATTTGTGACCATGCCAAAATCTGGTGTCAACAGTGTTAAATAAGGAAGACAATTCTTTTCAGTGTCAAATAAGGCAACAAATTTTAAGACAATGTTAAATAAGGAATTCTCTCGCCCTTGTCCTCCCCCTACCCCGCCCATCGGTGGCAACACACCCATTCCCCCTCCCCCTACGCACACGAAACCTCCAGCCACACCGCCATCACCCCCGCCTACCACTTTAGGCAGCACCGACGCTGCCCAGGCCGCCGCCCGCATCCACACATTTCCCCCACCTCAACGCCGCATCTGATGCCCCCTCTTGCCGGTGTTGGTGGTCTCTTTCCACCGCCGTCGTAGCACCTCCATGGCCACAACAACCACATTGACTCCACCGCCGCCTTCCTAGCTCCAAGCCCGCCCGCCACGCTCCACGACAGCCTCCACTTCAACAGACGTGCTGCCTATGCGGGGGAGAGGCGTGGGGCTCTTCACCATCCGGCTTCTCGACCACTATTTTGAGGATCAAGGTAATGACACCAAAGTTCAAGCGCACCATGTCGAGAGTCCCAATATAAAATTCGTGGAACATCGGCATGACCGAGACTAAAACTGCAGCCAAAACTTCTGGAAGAAGGCCACCAGCAGGCCGCCTGGGCGAGGTGCCTAGCCAGCCTTCATGTCAGCATTCCCTACCCACCTCCTCCGACGAGAAAGGCGGAGATGGTTTCACATTCTCAGTGGCAGACACTTTAGCTGCTACTGGCAATAATCATCAGTTGGAGAAACCCCATAGTAGGGTTCGGCCATGAAGAGCTCCTTATACAAGGAGTAAATGTGTGTCACGATATCTCCTGACTGCTCACGGAGGACATCTCCCTCCCACAAACAAGGGACAGAGCATTTGGGACGCCGCCTATTAGCAATAGCCTCGAAATAGGCGGTATTAGCGCCACCCTTCTAATTGCCAATTCTGACACCCCCACCCCCATCGCCTCACGCTGTCAGAAAAGCTCTTCACCCTTGAAGATCTCCATAAGAGAGGCTTTGAGGGTGTACCACACGAGCCACTCATCGGCAGAGAGGTGTAACACCCCGAGAATCTTGCTATAGTAATCCCCCCTAATGATGCCTTGTCGTCATGCTTTCCTAAGCCAAAATGCCTCTTGTCCAAAAATCAAGTCCAATTCAATTCAAATTGCAAGTCAATTATTTGCATCTTCAAATGAGCCAGAAAAATAGTTCACAATGTGGAAAATATTCCCTAAGTATTTGTCATGATGAAACCTACATCTGTTGGATTCCAAAAATGCTCCTGGAAATTATTTGAGTGGTCCAGCAACAATTAAATTAGCCTTTTCAATCTCTAAAAGTGTGTAATCATTTCCAAATGCTCAAAACAACTTCTGTGCAACTTCACAATATTGCAAAGTAATTATTGTGGCATGTGGCACATTTTTACAAGAGTCATTTGATGCTCGGAATAATTGCAAAGCAGTAGCTTTTGGATTTTCAGAAAAGAAAAACTAAGAGAGAGAGAGAGAGAGAGAGAGAGAGAGAGAGAAGGCCCGTCACCCCCCCTTTTCCCCACTGGGCCTTGACCCCGCCGGCCCAGTCGGCCACCCCACAGGCCAGCCCACTCTCCCGTTCCCCACTCCCTCCCCGTAACCCTAACCCCCGCACGACCCCCACTCCTCGTTCCCCACTCCCCCTACTCCTCCTGACCCCTCACGCCTCTCGCTCCCTCTGCCCCTCCCCCCGATCCAGTGAACATCGACGACCGCGCCGCCTCGCGCCCTGCCGCCGGCGCCCACCCCGGCGTCGCCCCCCACCGCCGTCCTCCTCGCCTCCTCCCACTCCCGATCTGGGCGCCTCGCTGCGGCGCCCCGACGACGCCACCGCCTCGACGCGCAGACCCACATCTCAGGAATGCGCCGCCGCTCGGAGCCCCCTCGCAGGCACCAAAACGCCGCCAACCGACGCCACGCCGTCGCCGGACCTCCCCCCTCGCCGGATCGTCCCCGTCCTCCCCCTCAACGGTCGCCATCGCGCCTCGACGCCCCCTTCCCTCCAACGGATGGTGAGGACCCCAGTCGTCCTCCTTCCCGTCCCTCACGCACGTGCGCCCGCACATGGTCGTGCCGTCGCTGCGTCATGCGGCCGTGCCTTTCCCGTGCTCGCCAACGTCGCTGCCGTCCCTTGCTGCTACTGCCGCTCGCCCCGCCGCCTAGCTCCCAGCTACTCCGCGCCGCAGCGCCCGCGCCCCCACCGGCCGCGTCTGCGCTCGCCGTCGCCCAGGGCCGCGCCCCTGGCCGCCCCTTCCCCTCGCCGGGCTTCCCGCCGCCCGATGGCCTCGCCCCACGGCCGGGCGGGCTACGCTCCGCCCGCACCCGTTCCGCCTGCTAACAGCACGCCTGCTGGCCCCTGGGCCTATGAGAGTGGGGCCCGCCCCCAAAACGTTTAAAAAAATGTATTTTTAATTTTTTTAAAGTGATTAGTTAATTAATCAATTAATTAAATAGGTAATTAATTAACTTAATTAACTCTGTTTAGTACCTAATTAACTTCATTAGTTAATTAAAACTGTTAATTAGTTGCTAGACCATGACAGAACGGCCCCACACGTCAGGGTTGACTTTGGTCAACTCTGTTGACTGCTGATGTCATGATGACGTCATGCTGATGCAATAACCCCCATTTTAGATTTAATAATAATTTCGAATATCGCTAAAACTTTAATAATTCTTATAAAATAATCTTTAACTCGGATGAAAATGTATTCTACATGAAAGTTGGTGAGAACGACGAGACGAATCCGGATACGCTCTCCGTTCGTCCGCCAGTCATCCCTAGCATAGCGAACCTGCAACCTTCCCCCTCTGGTTCGTTTGTCCGAAAATGCCAAACTTCGGGGAAACATTCCCGGATGTTCTCCCCCTTCGCCGGTATAGTGTAGCACCACGTTAGAGCACACCTAGCACTACGTATCGTCTTGTCATGCTTAGTGATACCTCTGTTTGCTACGTATTTACTGTTTCTTCCCCCTCTTCTATCCGGTAGACCTCGAGACCGATGCCGCCCCTGTGATCGACTACGTCGACGACGACCCCTCCTTGCCAGAGCAACCAGGCAAGCCCCCCTTTGATCATCCTGATATCGCCCATTCCATTCTCACATGCTTGCATTAGATTTTGCTATGGTTATTGTTTGCTCCTATTCTGATGCGTAGCCTGCTTTTGTATCTGTTGTTGTACCTTACCTACTTATCCTAAACTCCTTAGTATAGGTTGGTTAGTGATCCATCAGTGACCCCCACCTTGTCCTTGTTGCCCCTGCTTCATCATTGAAGACCCGATCAACGGGATCGAAGACCAAGCCCCGACACCTCACGTCACATCACGCCCCGTTGTTGCTCGACTCTGCAGAGTTACCATCGAGTGCCGAGGGTGGAACCTCATACATCACTCCTGATGAGATCTCTGTAGATTAGCTATTCGGTCGTGGTCATCGAGGGTGATTTCCTCCTTAACCACTTCCGATACGACTCTGTCGTTTAACCCCTCAAGTGTGAACCTCGAGGGTGGTTCCTCTTACGTTCACCTTGATGTTTACATCGAGTGGGAATCCGACAAGGGTGATTCCTCAGGTTTTCCCCCTTGGTGTTAGACACACGGTTACTATGGTTACTATGACTTTGCACTGGCCCCTGTTACTAAAGACGGGTTGGCCCTGAGGGGTACCCGCGCGAGCTTAATTGCGAGTGATGTGGAGTCGGGCGGACCTGGAAGGTGCCCGCGAGATAATTACGAGGCGTGGCCGGGCATTCCTAGCCCTTGCCACAAGTCCTCGAGACGGGGCAACGGGGTCACATCTTTCGTGAGTCTCTACTTGTTACCGCGCGTTCCTAATCCACTACGATTTGGATATTTGATCCGAGGGGCCTCTGGCCTGATAGCACTAACCATCACGAGGGCATAGTATGGGCGTTCTGCGTCGTATACATCAGCTGAAGCTTAATAGACGTCAACGACTGAGTGGCGCGCGCCGGGTTGGACTGCGTAAGCGCCTGCCTTGTTGAAGGAGGTAGCTAGGCCTGCTCACCGGCCGCCCAGGCAACGTGCAGGAGTTCCCAGGGAGATGGCCCATGACCCCTGGGGGCATAGGTTTAGTGCGGCGTGCTGGCCTCTCTATTAAGCCTAGGTCGGGTTGCGGCGTATTGTTTGGCCGAGGCCGGGCATGACCCAGGAAAGTGTGTCCGGCCGGAGTTAATTGACCGTGGTGGGTAAGTTGGTGCACCCCTGCAGGGAAGAAAACATCTATCGATAGCCTGTCCTACGGTAACAGACACTTGGAGTTGTATCCCGACCGATACAACTAGAACTGAATACTTGAGATGAGACATGGATATGAGAAATGGATTGTGATGATAATTGGATAGTATGGCTCTGGGATTGCTTTCTCGCAGGGAGTCGAGAAAGGATCTCTGACCGAGGTTGATAACACAGCTACTACTTTACTTTATGCTACTCTACTCCCTCCTGTTGCTGCAAGATTTGGCGGTTTCCAGAAGATGCTAGTCTTCGATAGGCTAGGCTTTCCCCTTCTCTTCTGGCATTCTGTAGTTCAGTCCACATATACTACCCTTTTCATTGATACCGATGCATATGTAGTGTAGATCCTTGCTTGCGAGTACTTTGGATGAGTACTCACGGTTGCTTTGCTCCCCCTTTTCCCCCTTTCTTCTTCTTTCCGGTTGATGCAACCAGATGTCGGAGCCCAGGAGCCAGATACCACCACCGATGCCTATTACTACGTGGAGGCCGACGACGACCAGGAGTAGTTAGGAGGTTCCTATGCAGGAGGCCTTGCCTTTTCGATCGTTGCTGCTTTTGTGCTAGCCTTCTTAAGGCAAACTTGTCTAACTCATGTCTGTACTCAGATATTGTTGTTTCCGCCGACTCTTGTGTATTCGAGCTTATGTATTCGAGCCCTCGAGGCCCATGGCTTGTAATATAAAGCTTGTATTATTTTATTTGTGTCTAGAGTTGTGTTGTGATATCTTCCCGTAAGTCCTGGATCTTGATCGTACACATTTGCGTGTATGATTAGTGTACGATTGAATCGAGGGCGTCACAAGAGGCTAACGTCGTGACAATCACATCCAACACCTTGATCTAGTCAAGCACCAAGATTGCCCCTCCCACCCACCCACACATGAATTGTCGCACTGATTTGTCACTGTGATGCCAATGTCGACAACACAGAACACCCTACGCGGAGCAACAGCCGCCTTCGCCCACCTAAGCTGCACTGCTTCCACAAAACCTGATGCAATAGCCCCAAGGTTTCAAAGTGGAAACACTTCGATCTAGGGGCACCCTCCCCCGACGAAAAAAGCAAGGGTGAGGCTGAGAGCCAAATTCGGGTAACCGCCTTTAGGGAGCATAGCCGAAAAGCCACCTTCCACTGAACGGACGCAAGGACCAAATCCAATACACCCTGGATTGGGTTGAGCTCTCTATTAGTCCAAGTAATCTAGCCCCCACGTGAACGATCTCGCGAAGAATCATCTCTGCAATGTAGTCATTGAGAAGAGGCATGCACCGAATGTCCACAATAGTCGAGTTTTTGTGCACGCTCTGCCAAATCAGATTGAAGTCCCCCGTCACTACTACCGAGATAGTACTTCGATCAACCTCGGCCTTCCGCTCAGATAGAAAAACTGAAGACCGCCCGTGGTCAGCCGGGCAATTATCACCTCTCAACTGAGGTTCAAACATCTTTCGTCCAGAGACATGCTAAGAAAGAATTTCGTGCAATCCGTATCCTTAGCTACGAAAATGACCTCCTTGACACCCAGCAGAATGGCCCCCGAGTGTGAATATCGAAGTCGATAATTAATGGTCCTTGATTTTTTTCTGCAAATCAACGGATTCTCAAAATCAAAGATGACCTTCACTTTATCTTACATACATTAAGATCGCTCGGTTTGTTTTGTTTGTACTACTCCCTCCATCTCAAAATAAGTGTCTAGCATAGCACAATTAATAGGAAGTACTATCTGTCAGAAAGTGCCTATGATGTCCAACAAAGAAGTGTAGGTGCCAGTGGTGGCAACGAACGCCCCTAGCAGCAGGATGGCGACGATTGCCGCGACCTCGACCCGGCGTAGGCCTTTGGCTCTGTAGATCTTGAGGTAGCAGAGGCAGGGGAAGAAGACTGTGGCTATGACGCTGAGGAAGGAACCGATGAAGGACATGAGGAACCCGAAGAACGGCACCATGGACGCCACCGCGACCGTGCTCACGAGAAGGGCGGTGCTAACGGCCACCCTCGCCGACCCACTCCCCACGAGCGAGAACGTCTCCTCGATCGCCGACGTGATGGGCGCGACGAGCAGCGCGTACTTGGTCAGCGGGTTGACGAGGGTCATGACGATGGCGATCTTGGTGTAGAGCCTCCCCGATGGCAGGTTGAGCGTCACCTGCGACTGCACGTCGTCTCCGTAGATGAGGTAGCCCAGCACCGCCGTGAGCCCGTAGTTGAGGCTGCAGAGCACCGAGGAGAAGTGCAGCACTTGGGAGAAGCGCTCGCGGTTCTTCATGGACGAGTATATCGTGGGAAAGACGGCGTGGCCGGTAAAGCAGACGAAGTAGAGGCCGAGGGAGGTGGGCAGGCCGGCGAGGTTGAGGACGTTGCCGCTCCCGCGGAACCCGGACTCAGAGACGCCGGCCCACACAAGCGACGCCGTCAAGGCCGCAGACGCGACGAGCCCGAGCGCCGAGTGTGTTTTGATTTTCGGCCGAAAAAGTGGATTTCGGCCGAATTTCGGCCCTCTCGGCCTGAGGCGAAAAGTATATTTAGACCGAAATTGCTCGAATTTGGCAAATTTTAGTTAAATTTTAGTCAAATTGCAGTCAAAATTTGGTCAAATTTCAGCCAAAATTTTTGAAAATGGCCGAAATTCGGCCATCTCGGCCTAGGGCGAAAAAATGCTCAAACCGAAAATCAAAACACAGCCCGACACGTAGGCGAGCACGCCGAGGTTCTTGAGCCAGGTGGTGGGCAGCACGACGGCGCCGGCCAGGACGATGAAGAGCTGCTTCCCGCGAAGCTGGTAGCCGGCGAGCAGCTCCAAGCCGGCGCCGGGGAAGAGCTTGTCGAGGTTATCGCCCTCGAGGACCAGGAAGCTGATGGCGACGAGGTAGAGCTCCACGTACATGAACAGGGCGACGGTTCTCCGGCCGGCGGCGCCGAAGGCCAGCTGGCCGACGTCCGGGTAGGTGGCGACGGAGCCGTCGGCGCGCATGCAGCGCGCTATGAGCGTGCCGGTGTAGTAGCAGACGGCGCCGACGAGGGCGAAGAGCGCCAGGCTGAGCCACCCGCCCCGCGACACCGCGTACGGCATGGTGAGCACCCCGATGCCCGAGACGGCGTTGGTGAGGTTGAGGCACGTCCTGGAGAAGGAGGATGCCCGAGACGGCGTTGGTGAGGTTGAGGCACGTCCTGAATTTCGTCGTGTGGTCTTCCATCTCTGAACAGCCACAAGATGCAGTCGATCGTTCGGACGATTGATGCTGCCGTGCTGGCTTGCAGGCTGCGCGCGGCCGGGGCTGTTTATAGTGGGTGCTGGTGTATGAGACTTTGAACATCGGCCAGTCAAGAGATTTTGACACGCGAAAGTTACACAATCTATCAAGAGTTTTTCACCTTTTGCTCCACTCATGTGTGGACTCAATTCAACTTCACCCTCGTCGCGTCGCTACCTTCACGTACGTGCTAGGACACGGTCGATACATATGCATGTGGGCCGACGCTTGCATGTTCGTGATAACGGTGCGTTTTCAATCCAAGGCACATGCATGCAGGACAACCGTGTAACTCGTTGTACCCACAAAAGAGACCTAGCCCGTTTAAGAGAGAACGTGACCAATTTATAATGGGAAATGCTTGTATACGGTCGACCGGCCGAGCGATTCGGCCGGTCCGCTCGCTCGCGTTGCTAGGCAGCCCAGGCCCACTACCGACTAAGCTTATCTCTATTCCCATCACTTCCATCTTATCCGCTCGTATTTTCTGGAGACCGCACGAGGCATCCTCACCCTGCTCGTCCTTCAATCCCCCGTCTCTCAATCTCTCCTCCTTCCCCTTTGTGTGTTCTCTTCAGAAATCTCCCCATCAATTTGAGCTTGTTTTTACTGCCTTCTCTGCTTCCCGCAACATTTTTCCGTCATAGATCCATGAGAGGGGTCAGCTCATCCTTGCTTTTTTACCTTCTCTCTCATGCCATGTGCAGTCCGCCATGGATCCCACGAGGTTGGGCTCAAGCACATGCAGCACGCA
This sequence comes from Aegilops umbellulata, assembly GCA_032464435.1. Classification (NCBI taxonomy): domain Eukaryota; kingdom Viridiplantae; phylum Streptophyta; class Magnoliopsida; order Poales; family Poaceae; genus Aegilops; species Aegilops umbellulata. The sequence goes on from CP136057.1 coordinate 608,110,146, forward strand.
CGCTCTGCTCTCGGGAAATGAGATTGTTGTTTCTTTTCTTGCCGTTCATCTCGGAGCTGCGCCAGCATACGATGATGCTGGAACCAATGTTCTTGATGTTGGAACCATTAATCCTTTTTGCTACCACAAGCATTTGGTTTTGCTGGAACCAATACTCTTTTTTGCCACCACAGGTGCTTTGTTTTGCTACCACTGGCTTTCTGGTTTGCTGGAACGAGCTTGATTTTTTGCTGCATCCGTGTTTTTCTACTTTTGCTGGGGGACAACTTCCATTTTTGTTTTGCAATATTTTGCTACCACTCTTTTCTTATTTTGCTGGATACAATGCAATATTTTGCTACAATCGGGTGGATGGGAGCTGCATCATTAGTTCTTTGCTGGAACCGGCAACAGATATAGCTACTACCGGCGATTTGTTTTGCTTCAACGGCGATGGGACCTAGAGAGTTTTGCTGGAACCAAATTTCTTCATGAGGTGTGTCAGCGAGATGCATTTTTTAGTTTTTATGCTGCATTTTGTTCCTTTTTGCTGGAACCATTATTTGATTTTGCTACAACTAGCATTTGATTTTGCTGGAACCGCGAAGCAGAGCTGGGACCAGTTTTTCTAGGAACTGATTTTTGCTGCAACCATCCAATCGGCAAGCGGGACTGGTGAGTGCCTCTGCGAGCGGCGACGGCGAGCCGGTGAGCGGCCCCGGTAAGCTCACGAGCGGCGGCCAGAGCTGCAATCGCCGCCACGAGGAGTTGCAACTACATGCTCACTTTTGCTGGTGAGAAACGCAGGAGGCGACAGCGGCGACCGGTGACGACGACGTCGACCGGCGACGAGCACAGCAACAAAGGAGACGCAGGGAAGGTGCTTCGAGGCTGGCGCATCGTCATCCATGGCGGCGCATAGGAAGCTTTTTCTAATAGAAGACGACGCCCGAGGAAGAGAAAGATGGGAATCGTGCGGCTCCTTATTATTTAATCGTACGGTGCTGGTACGCCCGGCCCAAATTTGGGCCGGCGCGTTAACACTCGCCATTTATAATTGGATTCCTAGAAAGGTGGTTGTACCTTTAGCCCACGGTGCAGGAAAATCTGTCTTTGCTTAGTGTTCGGCTATTCGTAGACTTCTTACCGGTACGCAACATTGATGCTCTCTGCTGGGTACCTTCTAAAAACCACTCTGGCCTATTTACTGGTACACGGTGCCGCCGGGTCTTTGCCAATTATCGCTAGAACAATACTTGACATAGGCAACAAACTCGGTATAAATTCAAATAGAATACCCAGAACCCTTTCATCTCACGGCATGTTCCTACCTCCCAGTATTGAGGGCTGTGTGGTTATATTATGGGGCTCGCCTGTAAGGGAGTGTGTCCTTCAGTCCTTGGGTCGGTCGTTTTTTTAATTCTGTTTTGAGAAGGTATTGTCTGGATTTTCCTTTTTAATGTGTTTTTACAGGTTTTAGTAGTGTTTTTGGTTTTTCCTTGGTTTTTTATTTTACTGTTTTTTTTTCGTATTTTGTATTCTCCTTTTTGCATTTTAATTCATGAATATGTTGTAAAGAGTCATGAACATCTTTGTAAACAATGAACTTTTTTAGAAATCACATGCACTTTTTTAATTCATGAAAATTTTCAAAATTCATGATTTTTTTAAAATTTTATACACATTTAGATTTTTTAAAACCTTTTTCAAATTCATAGTTTTTTGAAATCCACAAATATTTTAAAATTTGTGAGTATTTTTTGAAAACTTGTATTTTTCTAATTCACAACATTTTCAAAATTTATTATTTTTAAAATACTAAACTTTCTTTGATTTAATGAACATTAAATAAAAATACAATAGTCAGTTTTTCTGAGCTTGAAGTGGAGCAAGCAAAAGAATAGGAAAGCAAACGGAGCAGAGAATGGAGCTGAGCGAGCGAGAGCTTCATTGGTTCATGCATATGAGCGTTTATAGTAGCAACCCCACGGTTTCTACGTGAAATAAGAGCTCTTAAGGGGCTCACACAACAACCACTAGCATCTAACATTCACTTAGACCAAAATGTGAAAGGACACCACTCCCATGCACCTAAGATCTCGACTGTCCTCTCAGAACAAATATTGTCTCAAACAATAGCACAAAACAATATATAAATAATTTTTTTTGTCAAAGCATAATTAAATCCAAGCTAACGTAGATAAAACCCAAACGAACTGACACAATAACCTGTTAGAGAAAAAATAGTTTGTTCCACGACAGAAGAACGATGCAGTGAAGCGCGCGTTAGCCTCTATGTAAATAGATGCACGGAAAATTCCTAGGTTTGCTTAGAGCATGTACTCCCTTAGAAGAACACTTCTCCAAAAAAATAAACATTTTGGACTTTAGTATCTAATATTTTTTTACTTACACTTTATACCCTTGCACATTGCCTCTTTTAGACTTGTAAAATTTCTTTTGCTAGACGGTCTAGCTAAAGCAAATGGTTGCTTTTTTTATTTTGCAGGAAAAAGCAAAGGGTTGATGTACGAAATGTTGTGCCTGTAATTCCTATGGGATATCGACACTCCATACTTCCACCTTCATATTAAAAAGTGTTACAATAATTTTCTGCACTTATGGATTATCTGGTCCCATATGAGTTCACAAATAAGAAATAAGTGCATCTCATACTTGGTCACTTTGTACTTCAATATTTGAATTCTTGGGGTACCTTCGTATAACAACCAAACGATCCCAAAGAGCATCTGTGCACTTTTTTTGCGGAATCAAAACTTGTATTACTCAATCAGCCCATCATTACAGTCAAGTGCTACAAACTCCAAAACTTGAGGAGGACCCGACCCAATACAGGTCATGGTTCTGTTGTGAATTCTACCAAAAGTCGCTAAACTATCACTCGCTTTATTCTGCGATAGCGAAACTGAAGGAAATATGCCCTAGAGGCAATAATAAAGTTATTATTTATTTCCTTACATCATGATAAATGTTTATTATTTATGCTAGAATTGTATTAACTGGAAACATAATATTTGTGTGAATACATAGACAAACAAAGTGTCACTAGTATGCCTCTACTTGACTAGCTCGTTGATCGAAGATGGTTATGTTTCCTAGCCATTGACATGAGTTGTCATTTGATTAAACGGGATCACATCATTAGGAGAATGATGTGATTGACTTGACCCATTCCGTTAGCTTAGCACTCGATCGTTTAGTATGTTGCTATTGCTTTCTTCATGACTTACGCATGTTCCTATGACTATGAGATTATGCAACTCCCGTTTATCGGAGGAACATTTTGTGTGCTACCAAACGTTATAACGTAACTGGGTGATTATAAAGGTGCTTTACAGGTGTCTCCGAAGATACTTGTTGGGTTGGCGTATTTCGAGATTAGGAATTGTCACTCCGATCGTCAGAGAGGTATCTCTGGGCCCACTCAGTAATGCACATCACTTAAGCCTTGCAAGCATTGCAACTAATGAGTTAGTTGCGGGATGATGTATTACAGAATGAGTAAAGAGACTTGCCGGTAACGAGATTGAACTAGGTATTGAGATACCGACGATCAAATCTCGGGCAAGTAACATACCGATGACAAAGGGAACAACGTATGTTGTTATGCGGTCTGATCGATAAAGATCTTCGTAGAATATGTGGGAGCCAATATGAGCATCCAGGTTCAGCTATTGGTTATTTACCGAAGACGTGTCTCGGTCATGTCTACATAGTTCTCGAACCCGTAGGGTCCCCACGCTTAAAGTTTCGATGTCGTTTATATTACGAGTTTATGAGTTTTGATGTACCGAAGGTTGTTCGGAGTCCCGGATGTGATCACAGACATGATGAGGAGTCTCGAAATGGTCGAGACATGAAGATTGATATATTGGAAGCCTATATTTGGATATCGGGAGTGTTCCGGGTGAAATCGAGATTTTACCGGAGTAGCGAGGGGTTACCGGAACCCCCTGGGGGCTTAATGGGCCATAGTGGGCCTTAGTGGAGAAGAGGAGAGGCGGCTAGGGTAGGGCCGCGCGCTCCTCCCCCTCTAGTCCGAATAGGACAAGGAGAGGGGAGCGGCGCCCCCCTTTCCTTCCTATCTCCCTCCTCTTTTCCCCCTTCTCCTAATCCAACAAGGAAGGGATGGAGTCCTACTCCCAGTGGGAGTATGACTCCTCCTGGCGTGCCTCCTCCTGGCCGGCCGCACCTTCCCCCTTGCTCCTTTATATACGGGGGCAGTGGGCACCCTAGAGACACAACAATTGATTTGATCTTTTAGCCGTGTGTGGTGCCCCCTCCACCATAGTCCACCTCGATAATATTGTAGCGGTGCTTAGGTGAAGCCCTGCGTCGGTAGAACATCATCATCGTCACCACGCCGTCGTGCTGACGGAACTCTCCCTCAACACTCGGCTGGATCAGAGTTCGAGGGACGTCATCGGGCTGAACGTGTGCTGAACTCGGAGGTGCCGTGCGTTCGGTACTTGATCAGTCGGATCATGAAGACGTACGACTACATCAACCGCGTTGTGCTAACGCTTCCGCTTTCGGTCTACGAGGGTACGTGGACAACACTCTCCCCTCTCGTTGCTATGCATCACCATGATTTTGCGTGTGCGTAGGATTTTTTTTAAAATTACTACGTTCCCCAACAGGGGCATCCGAGCCTGGTTTTATGCGTAGATGTCATATGCACGAGTAGAACACAAGTGAGTTGTGGGCGATATAAGTCATACTGCTTACCATCATGTCATACTTTGGTTTGGCGATATTGTTGGATGAAGCGGCCCGGACCGACATTACGCGTACGCTTACGCGAGACTGGTTCTACCGACGTGTTTTGCACACAGGTGGTTGGCGGGTGTCAGTTTCTCCAACTTTAGTTGAACCGAGTGTGGCTACGCCCGGTCCTTGAGAAGATTAAAACATCACTAACTTGACGAACTATCGTTGTGGTTTTGATGCGTAGGTAAGAACGGTTCTTGCTCAGCCCGTAGCAGCCACGTAAAACTTGCAACAACAAAGTAGATGACGTCTAACTTGTTTTTGCAGGGCATGTTGTGATATGATATGATGAAGACGTGATGAGATATAAGTTGTTGTATGAGATGATCATGTTTTGTTGAAGTTATCGGCAACTGGTAGAAGCCTTATGGTTGTCTCTTCATTGCATAAGATGCAAGTGCCAAATAATTGCTTTACTTTATTGCTATGCGATAGCAATAGTTGCAATTGCAATAGTTGGCGAGACGACCATGTGATGACACATTGATATAGATCAAGATGATGGAGATCATGCTGTCATACCGGTGACGATAGAGATCATGACGGTACTTTGGAGATGGAGATCAAAGGCGCAAGATGATCATGGCCATATCATGTCACATATTTTGATTCCATGTGATGTTTATCTTTTATACATCTTATTTTGCTTAGTTCGACGGTAGCTTTATAAGATGATCTCTCACTAAATTTCAAGATAAAAGTGTTCTCCCTGAGTATGCACCGTTGCCAAAGTTCGTCGTGCCCAGACACCACGTGATGATCGGGTGTGATAAGCTCTACGTCCATCTACAACGGGTGTAAGCCAGTTTTGCACACGCAGAATACTCAGGTTAAACTTGACGATCCTAGCATATGCAGATATGGCCTCGGAACATTGAGAACGAAAGGTCGAGCGTGAATCATATAGTAGATATGATCAACATAGTGATGTTCACCATTGAAAACTACTCCATTTCACGTGATGATCGGACATGGTTTAGTTGATATGGATCACGTGATCACTTAGAGGATTAGAGAGATGTCTATCTAAGTGGGAGTTCTTAAGTAATATGATTAATTGAACTTTAATTTATCATGAACTTAGTCCTGGTAGTATTAGCATATCTATGTTGTAGATCAATAGCTCGCATTGTTGCTTCCCTATGTTCTATATATGTTCCTAGAGAAAACTAAGTTGAAAAATGTTGGTAGCAATGATGCGGATTGGATCCGTGATCTGAGGATTATCCTAATTGCTGCACAGAAGAATTATGTCCTTAATGCACCGCTAGGTGACAGACCTATTGCAGGAGCAGATACAGACGTTATGAACGTTTGGCTAGCTCAGTATGGTGACTACTTGATAGTCTAGTGCACCATGCTTAACGGCTTAGAATCGGGACTTCAAAGATGTTTTGAACGTCATGGATCATATGAGATGTTCCAGGAGTTGAAGTTAATATTTCAAGCAAATACCCGAGTTGAGAGATATGAAGTCTTGATACGTCTCCAACGTATCTATAATTTTTGATTGCTCCATGCTATATTATCTACTGTTTTGGGCAATATTGGGCTTTATTATCCACTTTTATATTATTTTTGGGACTAACCTATTAACCGGAGGCCTATCCCAGATTTGCTGTTTTATGCCTATTTCAGTGTTTCGAGGAAAAGGAATATCAGACGGAGTCAAAACGGAACGAAATCAACTGGAGAAGTTATTTTTGGAAGGAAAGCCACCAGATAAACTTGGACTCTACGTCAGAAGATACGGGAGCTGGCCACGAGGGTGGAGGGCGCACCCCCCTTCCTCGTGGGGCCCCCGCAGCTCCACCGACGTACCCCTTGCACCCATATATACCTACGTATCGTAAAACTTCCAGAACAGAGATTAGATCTGGAGTTCCACCGCCGCAAGCCTCTGTAGCCACCAAAAACCTCTCGGGACCCTGTTCCGGCACCCTGCCGGAGGGGGGGGGGATCCCTCACCGGTAGCCAACTTCTGGACTCTTGGGCTTGACAAATTTAACACGAGTATTTTCTTGCACTTGCAGTTGCCCCCCGAGTGTAGGATTTTTGATGGTGATTTTGATCACTTCCTTGCCATCGGGTTGTTTATCAAGCACAACCTGTCTCCCCAAGACCTTGTTGCCCTCCTTGTCTTTCCTGGGCTCACCAACAATGACATTAGCCTTATTAGCAGATTCGGCTACCTCTGGCCGAATGAGTAGCTTCTTCCCCTCCAAATCCATGGTATTCATTGGAAAAGGTTGTTTATCAACTTGCATCTCAGAAAAGTTCAATCGTCCGTCATTAATGGCCGATTGTATCTGTCGTCGAAAAACACTGTAATCGTTAGTAGCATGAGAAAAAGAATTATGATACTTGCAATAAGCACGCCGTTTTAGCTCTTCAAACGGCGGTAAAGTATGAGATATTCTAATAATCTTAGCCTGCAGCAAAGCATCAAATATTCTATCACACTTAGCAATGTTAAAAGTAAACTTCATCTCTTCATCACGATTCGTACGAATCAGTTTCAGATCATTGCAAGTAAAGGGTTTGGCCTTAGATGGCCAAACAAATTCAGTAGAAAAAACATCACCCTCCTCATCCGAGTGATCACTATCATATTCCACCATATTCATCTTTGGACGATCGGCTTTGTATCTATGCACTTCTTTGAGATCTTTGCTTCGGCTTTCCTGAGCCAAAGCCCTTTGTAAGACTTGGTTGATATTTAAGAACTCGTAGTCTTCTAGCTTTTCTCTAATGGGAGTTCTTAAACCACTCAACACTAGGTCTGCCAAGTCTCTCTTGGTTATCACCAAACTAAAACACCGGTTTTTTGTTTCTCTGAATCTCTTGACATAATCGGAGACCAATTCATCATGCTTCTGTTTAACCGATGTTAGATGTGACAACTTGAGTTCATTGTCAGCGCTATAAAAGTGATCATGAAATTTCTGCTCTAGCTGCAACCAAACTCGAATGGAACCATGTGGTAAAGAAGAAAACCATGAAAATGCGGTACCAGTTAATGACAAAGGAAATAAACGCACTTTCAACTCATTTAGTGAGCCTGCTTCACCCAATTGTGCCAAGTATTGACTAACATGCTCCCATGTGGTTTTTGTGCCCTCTCCATTGAACTTAACAAAATCTGGAATCTTATATCCCGGAGGGCACTGGATGGCATCAAAGTATTCGGGGTACGGCTTTTGGTAAATCCGATCCCGAGGTAACTCAACTCCAAAATTTTCTCGAAGCATCTTAGCCATCTCCTCTCTAAGATTAGCTAGACCATCATCCATAGTGGACGATGAAGCTTGTGGCAGTGACATAGGAGGAGCAGGGTTACTAGCTGCAGGTAGGAATTGTGGCATGTACGTCGACCCATAATTTGGTAGTGGTCGATTGGTTGTAGCTGTAGGTAGGGTTTGGTTCGGCGTTGCCGCCGAACCTGTCATGCTCATGATAGGACTAATGGGTGCAGCCACAATCTGATTTGTATGCGTAGGGTAATAAGACATCGGCATGGGAGGCGCCGATGCAATCGGTAAAGCCAGATTAGGGTTTTGCACACTCGCAGCTACACCATCATTACCGCTAGGCGATTGAGATATATTCTTCTGAGCATTAGTATTTTCTATGAAAGTTTGATAGACTAGATTGTTACCATCAGCAATACGACTTTCAATCTCAGCCCACTGCTCAGGAGAAAAGGCGGTACTTACAGAGGGTTTAACCTGTTCAGTTTGAAGAGGAGGGAACTTGATTTCTTCAATCGGAGTGATGTTGCCTTGGCGATCTTTCTTGAATTTTGCAAGGAACTCCTGCAAATCCTTCTCTTCGCACGCCTTCTTGTACTCCTCATAGACTTGGCGATGATCGGCCGATATCTCATCAAGACTAGGCTTAATGATGTTATCGGTGTCTACCTCAGATGGCTTGGGAAGATCGGACATGGTGGATGATGACGATTGATCTTCAGTCCCCAGTGGAGTCGCCAAAAAGTGTGTTGACACACGAACACGTCACGTGTACCCTCGACGCCGGCAGTGATGCACCGCAGCTCACGTCGAAGGAGACCCGACCGACAGCGCGATACGCAAGACAGTCGACGGGCGCTTTTGCAGACCCGAAAACCCCACACCCCCGGGAGGGACCCCGTCAGGGAGTGCGGCGGCTATGGGCTGCCCTAGGTCGATTCGCTCGCCCCTAGAGCCTCGGGATTCGCAGCTCTCAAACATGAGGAACAGCGAAGAACGAGAGAGAAAAATGGTGGAGAGATAAAATGTAGATGAAAAGTAGTATATTGATTTGTTCGATTGTGTGTTGTCTCAATCGGCCGTCACCCCCAACATATATAAGAGGCGGCTGGACTTCCCGTACAAGCATAGGATTTATTTAGGCTTTCCTTACAAGAAAATTACATCATTTCACGTCCAAAAACCTAGTCAAATTCGGACAGGTTTTACCCGAACTTCCCAAAACTGTTCGGTTTAAACTGGCTGCACCTTGCGGGTCCTTTTTGCGGTGGTAAACGATCTCGGATCAAAACAAGCCCAAAAGCAATCTTGACCGTTTCGACGAGACGAACAACTTTCGTGTTCAAGGGTTTTTGATCAGAGATCATATTGAGGGTCAAATCGGTCTCGCAACACAGGCTATCTCCTCGCGCTACCCGTCAGACATGTGTCTGGTGGGGCGCGCCACATCTCGCCTCGTGACAGGGCTGCACTCCGATTGCTCTAACTTTTGCATATGATCTCGGATTTGAACGACTTTTATATCAAAATCAATCGATTCGACGAGACGAAGAGAACCCGTGTAGATCATTTTTTCATTTGAGGTTGTCTTGGGGGCTTAATCGGCTAAATTGTACTTTGAATATAAAATCTTGGTACATCGAGCATAGTTTCGGCCTTCGAGATGAAATCGGACGGCGATGACCCAAATTTCAAAGATGTTCATATCAATAATATGGAACTCTTTCATGTAGATCACTTATCCATTTGAGTCCATCTAGATAATCATTTGAACCCATCTTTAGTTTCTGGTCGGATTGACTATCACAACCTCCACCCCGGCAGGCCTTCCACCCGGGTAAGCTTTCCGCACCGACAAGGTTTCACCCCCGGCAAGGTTTTTACACCGGCAAGGGCTCTCCCTAGCTCGGCAAAGTTTCTACCCCAGCAAGAGTTCCTCCTCGGCAAGGTTTCTACCCCGGCAAGAGTTCCTCTTCGACAAGGTTTCTCCCTCGGCAAGATTTCACACCGGCAAGCTTCTTCGCCGGCAAGCTTTCCACGCCGGCAAGCTTCCCCGCCGGCAAGCTTTCCACGCCGGTAAGCCCTCACATCGGCAAGGTTTTATCCCGGCAAGGTTTCAATCAGCCGGCAAAGGCCGAATACTTTCTCATTCAAGGCCGGCCCGCGAAGTGTTGCCTCTAATTTTTGCATACGAACCCCGATTTGTGACCATGCCAAAATCTGGTGTCAACAGTGTTAAATAAGGAAGACAATTCTTTTCAGTGTCAAATAAGGCAACAAATTTTAAGACAATGTTAAATAAGGAATTCTCTCGCCCTTGTCCTCCCCCTACCCCGCCCATCGGTGGCAACACACCCATTCCCCCTCCCCCTACGCACACGAAACCTCCAGCCACACCGCCATCACCCCCGCCTACCACTTTAGGCAGCACCGACGCTGCCCAGGCCGCCGCCCGCATCCACACATTTCCCCCACCTCAACGCCGCATCTGATGCCCCCTCTTGCCGGTGTTGGTGGTCTCTTTCCACCACCGTCGTAGCACCTCCATGGCCACAACAACCACATTGACTCCACCGCCGCCTTCCTAGCTCCAAGCCCGCCCGCCACGCTCCACGACAGCCTCCACTTCAACAGACGTGCTGCCTATGCGGGGGAGAGGCGTGGGGCTCTTCACCATCCGGCTTCTCGACCACTATTTTGAGGATCAAGGTAATGACACCAAAGTTCAAGCGCACCATGTCGAGAGTCCCAATATAAAATTCGTGGAACATCGGCATGACCGAGACTAAAACTGCAGCCAAAACTTCTGGAAGAAGGCCACCAGCAGGCCGCCTGGGCGAGGTGCCTAGCCAGCCTTCATGTCAGCATTCCCTACCCACCTCCTCCGACGAGAAAGGCGGAGATGGTTTCACATTCTCAGTGGCAGACACTTTAGCTGCTACTGGCAATAATCATCAGTTGGAGAAACCCCATAGTAGGGTTCGGCCATGAAGAGCTCCTTATACAAGGAGTAAATGTGTGTCACGATATCTCCTGACTGCTCACGGAGGACATCTCCCTCCCACAAACGAGGGACAGAGCATTTGGGACGCCGCCTATTAGCAATAGCCTCAAAATAGGCGGTATTAGCGCCACCCTTCTAATTGCCAATTCTGACACCCCCACCCCCATCGCCTCACGCTGTCAGAAAAGCTCTTCACCCTTGAAGATCTCCATAAGAGAGGCTTTGAGGGTGTACCACACGAGCCACTCATCGGCAGAGAGGTGTAACACCCCGAGAATCTTGCTATAGTAATCCCCCCTAATGATGCCTTGTCGTCATGCTTTCCTAAGCCAAAATGCCTCTTGTCCAAAAATCAAGTCCAATTCAATTCAAATTGCAAGTCAATTATTTGCATCTTCAAATGAGCCAGAAAAATAGTTCACAATGTGGAAAATATTCCCTAAGTATTTGTCATGATGAAACCTACATCTGTTGGATTCCAAAAATGCTCCTGGAAATTATTTGAGTGGTCCAGCAACAATTAAATTAGCCTTTTCAATCTCTAAAAGTGTGTAATCATTTCCAAATGCTCAAAACAACTTTTGTGCAACTTCACAATATTGCAAAGTAATTATTGTGGCATGTGGCACATTTTTACAAGAGTCATTTGATGCTCGGAATAATTGCAAAGCAGTAGCTTTTGGATTTTCAGAAAAGAAAAACTAAGAGAGAGAGAGAGAGAGAGAGAGAGAGAGAGAGAAGGCCCGTCACCCCCCCTTTTCCCCACTGGGCCTTGACCCCGCCGGCCCAGTCGGCCACCCCACAGGCCAGCCCACTCTCCCGTTCCCCACTCCCTCCCCGTAACCCTAACCCCCGCACGACCCCCACTCCTCGTTCCCCACTCCCCCTACTCCTCCTGACCCCTCACGCCTCTCGCTCCCTCTGCCCCTCCCCCCGATCCAGTGAACATCGACGACCGCGCCGCCTCGCGCCCTGCCGCCGGCGCCCACCCCGGCGTCGCCCCCCACCGCCGTCCTCCTCGCCTCCTCCCACTCCCGATCTGGGCGCCTCGCTGCGGCGCCCCGACGACGCCACCGCCTCGACGCGCAGACCCACATCTCAGGAATGCGCCGCCGCTCGGAGCCCCCTCGCAGGCACCAAAACGCCGCCAACCGACGCCACGCCGTCGCCGGACCTCCCCCCTCGCCGGATCGTCCCCGTCCTCCCCCTCAACGGTCGCCATCGCGCCTCGACGCCCCCTTCCCTCCAACGGATGGTGAGGACCCCAGTCGTCCTCCTTCCCGTCCCTCACGCACGTGCGCCCGCACATGGTCGTGCCGTCGCTGCGTCATGCGGCCGTGCCTTTCCCGTGCTCGCCAACGTCGCTGCCGTCCCTTGCTGCTACTGCCGCTCGCCCCGCCGCCTAGCTCCCAGCTACTCCGCGCCGCAGCGCCCGCGCCCCCACCGGCCGCGTCTGCGCTCGCCGTCGCCCAGGGCCGCGCCCCTGGCCGCCCCTTCCCCTCGCCGGGCTTCCCGCCGCCCGATGGCCTCGCCCCACGGCCGGGCGGGCTACGCTCCGCCCGCACCCGTTCCGCCTGCTAACAGCACGCCTGCTGGCCCCTGGGCCTATGAGAGTGGGGCCCGCCCCCAAAACGTTTAAAAAAATGTATTTTTAATTTTTTTAAAGTGATTAGTTAATTAATCAATTAATTAAATAGGTAATTAATTAACTTAATTAACTCTGTTTAGTACCTAATTAACTTCATTAGTTAATTAAAACTGTTAATTAGTTGCTAGACCATGACAGAACGGCCCCACACGTCAGGGTTGACTTTGGTCAACTCTGTTGACTGCTGATGTCATGATGACGTCATGCTGATGCAATAACCCCCATTTTAGATTTAATAATAATTTCAGAATATCGCTAAAACTTTAATAATTCTTATAAAATAATCTTTAACTCGGATGAAAATGTATTCTACATGAAAGTTGGTGAGAACGACGAGACGAATCCGGATACGCTCTCCGTTCGTCCGCCAGTCATCCCTAGCATAGCGAACCTGCAACCTTCCCCCTCTGGTTCGTTTGTCCGAAAATGCCAAACTTCGGGGAAACATTCCCGGATGTTCTCCCCCTTCGCCGGTATAGTGTAGCACCACGTTAGAGCACACCTAGCACTACGTATCGTCTTGTCATGCTTAGTGATACCTCTGTTTGCTACGTATTTACTGTTTCTTCCCCCTCTTCTATCCGGTAGACCTCGAGACCGATGCCGCCCCTGTGATCGACTACGTCGACGACGACCCCTCCTTGCCAGAGCAACCAGGCAAGCCCCCCTTTGATCATCCTGATATCGCCCATTCCATTCTCACATGCTTGCATTAGATTTTGCTATGGTTATTGTTTGCTCCTATTCTGATGCGTAGCCTGCTTTTGTATCTGTTGTTGTACCTTACCTACTTATCCTAAACTCCTTAGTATAGGTTGGTTAGTGATCCATCAGTGACCCCCACCTTGTCCTTGTTGCCCCTGCTTCATCATTGAAGACCCGATCAACGGGATCGAAGACCAAGCCCCGACACCTCACGTCACATCACGCCCCGTTGTTGCTCGACTCTGCAGAGTTACCATCGAGTGCCGAGGGTGGAACCTCATACATCACTCCTGATGAGATCTCTGTAGATTAGCTATTCGGTCGTGGTCATCGAGGGTGATTTCCTCCTTAACCACTTCCGATACGACTCTGTCGTTTAACCCCTCAAGTGTGAACCTCGAGGGTGGTTCCTCTTACGTTCACCTTGATGTTTACATCGAGTGGGAATCCGACAAGGGTGATTCCTCAGGTTTTCCCCCTTGGTGTTAGACACACGGTTACTATGGTTACTATGACTTTGCACTGGCCCCTGTTACTAAAGACGGGTTGGCCCTGAGGGGTACCCGCGCGAGCTTAATTGCGAGTGATGTGGAGTCGGGCGGACCTGGAAGGTGCCCGCGAGATAATTACGAGGCGTGGCCGGGCATTCCTAGCCCTTGCCACAAGTCCTCGAGACGGGGCAACGGGGTCACATCTTTCGTGAGTCTCTACTTGTTACCGCGCGTTCCTAATCCACTACGATTTGGATATTTGATCCGAGGGGCCTCTGGCCTGATAGCACTAACCATCACGAGGGCATAGTATGGGCGTTCTGCGTCGTATACATCAGCTGAAGCTTAATAGACGTCAACGACTGAGTGGCGCGCGCCGGGTTGGACTGCGTAAGCGCCTGCCTTGTTGAAGGAGGTAGCTAGGCCTGCTCACCGGCCGCCCAGGCAACGTGCAGGAGTTCCCAGGGAGATGGCCCATGACCCCTGGGGGCATAGGTTTAGTGCGGCGTGCTGGCCTCTCTATTAAGCCTAGGTCGGGTTGCGGCGTATTGTTTGGCCGAGGCCGGGCATGACCCAGGAAAGTGTGTCCGGCCGGAGTTAATTGACCGTGGTGGGTAAGTTGGTGCACCCCTGCAGGGAAGAAAACATCTATCGATAGCCTGTCCTACGGTAACAGACACTTGGAGTTGTATCCCGACCGATACAACTAGAACTGAATACTTGAGATGAGACATGGATATGAGAAATGGATTGTGATGATAATTGGATAGTATGGCTCTGGGATTGCTTTCTCGCAGGGAGTCGAGAAAGGATCTCTGACCGAGGTTGATAACACAGCTACTACTTTACTTTATGCTACTCTACTCCCTCCTGTTGCTGCAAGATTTGGCGGTTTCCAGAAGATGCTAGTCTTCGATAGGCTAGGCTTTCCCCTTCTCTTCTGGCATTCTGTAGTTCAGTCCACATATACTACCCTTTTCATTGATACCGATGCATATGTAGTGTAGATCCTTGCTTGCGAGTACTTTGGATGAGTACTCACGGTTGCTTTGCTCCCCCTTTTCCCCCTTTCTTCTTCTTTCCGGTTGATGCAACCAGATGTCGGAGCCCAGGAGCCAGATACCACCACCGATGCCTATTACTACGTGGAGGCCGACGACGACCAGGAGTAGTTAGGAGGTTCCTATGCAGGAGGCCTTGCCTTTTCGATCGTTGCTGCTTTTGTGCTAGCCTTCTTAAGGCAAACTTGTCTAACTCATGTCTGTACTCAGATATTGTTGTTTCCGCCGACTCTTGTGTATTCGAGCTTATGTATTCGAGCCCTCGAGGCCCATGGCTTGTAATATAAAGCTTGTATTATTTTATTTGTGTCTAGAGTTGTGTTGTGATATCTTCCCGTAAGTCCTGGATCTTGATCGTACACATTTGCGTGTATGATTAGTGTACGATTGAATCGAGGGCGTCACAAGAGGCTAACGTCGTGACAATCACATCCAACACCTTGATCTAGTCAAGCACCAAGATTGCCCCTCCCACCCACCCACACATGAATTGTCGCACTGATTTGTCACTGTGATGCCAATGTCGACAACACAGAACACCCTACGCGGAGCAACAGCCGCCTTCACCCACCTAAGCTGCACTGCTTCCACAAAACCTGATGCAATAGCCCCAAGGTTTCAAAGTGGAAACACTTCGATCTAGGGGCACCCTCCCCCGACGAAAAAAGCAAGGGTGAGGCTGAGAGCCAAATTCGGGTAACCGCCTTTAGGGAGCATAGCCGAAAAGCCACCTTCCACTGAACGGACGCAAGGACCAAATCCAATACACCCTGGATTGGGTTGAGCTCTCTATTAGTCCAAGTAATCTAGCCCCCACGTGAACGATCTCGCGAAGAATCATCTCTGCAATGTAGTCATTGAGAAGAGGCATGCACCGAATGTCCACAATAGTCGAGTTTTTGTGCACGCTCTGCCAAATCAGATTGAAGTCCCCCGTCACTACTACCGAGATAGTACTTCGATCAACCTCGGCCTTCCGCTCAGATAGAAAAACTGAAGACCGCCCGTGGTCAGCCGGGCAATTATCACCTCTCAACTGAGGTTCAAACATCTTTCGTCCAGAGACATGCTAAGAAAGAATTTCGTGCAATCCGTATCCTTAGCTACGAAAATGACCTCCTTGACACCCAGCAGAATGGCCCCCGAGTGTGAATATCGAAGTCGATAATTAATGGTCCTTGATTTTTTTCTGCAAATCAACGGATTCTCAAAATCAAAGATGACCTTCACTTTATCTTACATACATTAAGATCGCTCGGTTTGTTTTGTTTGTACTACTCCCTCCATCTCAAAATAAGTGTCTAGCATAGCACAATTAATAGGAAGTACTATCTGTCAGAAAGTGCCTATGATGTCCAACAAAGAAGTGTAGGTGCCAGTGGTGGCAACGAACGCCCCTAGCAGCAGGATGGCGACGATTGCCGCGACCTCGACCCGGCGTAGGCCTTTGGCTCTGTAGATCTTGAGGTAGCAGAGGCAGGGGAAGAAGACTGTGGCTATGACGCTGAGGAAGGAACCGATGAAGGACATGAGGAACCCGAAGAACGGCACCATGGACGCCACCGCGACCGTGCTCACGAGAAGGGCGGTGCTAACGGCCACCCTCGCCGACCCACTCCCCACGAGCGAGAACGTCTCCTCGATCGCCGACGTGATGGGCGCGACGAGCAGCGCGTACTTGGTCAGCGGGTTGACGAGGGTCATGACGATGGCGATCTTGGTGTAGAGCCTCCCCGATGGCAGGTTGAGCGTCACCTGCGACTGCACGTCGTCTCCGTAGATGAGGTAGCCCAGCACCGCCGTGAGCCCGTAGTTGAGGCTGCAGAGCACCGAGGAGAAGTGCAGCACTTGGGAGAAGCGCTCGCGGTTCTTCATGGACGAGTATATCGTGGGAAAGACGGCGTGGCCGGTAAAGCAGACGAAGTAGAGGCCGAGGGAGGTGGGCAGGCCGGCGAGGTTGAGGACGTTGCCGCTCCCGCGGAACCCGGACTCAGAGACGCCGGCCCACACAAGCGACGCCGTCAAGGCCGCAGACGCGACGAGCCCGAGCGCCGAGTGTGTTTTGATTTTCGGCCGAAAAAGTGGATTTCGGCCGAATTTCGGCCCTCTCGGCCTGAGGCGAAAAGTATATTTAGACCGAAATTGCTCGAATTTGGCAAATTTTAGTTAAATTTTAGTCAAATTGCAGTCAAAATTTGGTCAAATTTCAGCCAAAATTTTTGAAAATGGCCGAAATTCGGCCATCTCGGCCTAGGGCGAAAAAATGCTCAAACCGAAAATCAAAACACAGCCCGACACGTAGGCGAGCACGCCGAGGTTCTTGAGCCAGGTGGTGGGCAGCACGACGGCGCCGGCCAGGACGATGAAGAGCTGCTTCCCGCGAAGCTGGTAGCCGGCGAGCAGCTCCAAGCCGGCGCCGGGGAAGAGCTTGTCGAGGTTATCGCCCTCGAGGACCAGGAAGCTGATGGCGACGAGGTAGAGCTCCACGTACATGAACAGGGCGACGGTTCTCCGGCCGGCGGCGCCGAAGGCCAGCTGGCCGACGTCCGGGTAGGTGGCGACGGAGCCGTCGGCGCGCATGCAGCGCGCTATGAGCGTGCCGGTGTAGTAGCAGACGGCGCCGACGAGGGCGAAGAGCGCCAGGCTGAGCCACCCGCCCCGCGACACCGCGTACGGCATGGTGAGCACCCCGATGCCCGAGACGGCGTTGGTGAGGTTGAGGCACGTCCTGGAGAAGGAGGATGCCCGAGACGGCGTTGGTGAGGTTGAGGCACGTCCTGAATTTCGTCGTGTGGTCTTCCATCTCTGAACAGCCACAAGATGCAGTCGATCGTTCGGACGATTGATGCTGCCGTGCTGGCTTGCAGGCTGCGCGCGGCCGGGGCTGTTTATAGTGGGTGCTGGTGTATGAGACTTTGAACATCGGCCAGTCAAGAGATTTTGACACGCGAAAGTTACACAATCTATCAAGAGTTTTTCACCTTTTGCTCCACTCATGTGTGGACTCAATTCAACTTCACCCTCGTCGCGTCGCTACCTTCACGTACGTGCTAGGACACGGTCGATACATATGCATGTGGGCCGACGCTTGCATGTTCGTGATAACGGTGCGTTTTCAATCCAAGGCACATGCATGCAGGACAACCGTGTAACTCGTTGTACCCACAAAAGAGACCTAGCCCGTTTAAGAGAGAACGTGACCAATTTATAATGGGAAATGCTTGTATACGGTCGACCGGCCGAGCGATTCGGCCGGTCCGCTCGCTCGCGTTGCTAGGCAGCCCAGGCCCACTACCGACTAAGCTTATCTCTATTCCCATCACTTCCATCTTATCCGCTCGTATTTTCTGGAGACCGCACGAGGCATCCTCACCCTGCTCGTCCTTCAATCCCCCGTCTCTCAATCTCTCCTCCTTCCCCTTTGTGTGTTCTCTTCAGAAATCTCCCCATCAATTTGAGCTTGTTTTTACTGCCTTCTCTGCTTCCCGCAACATTTTTCCGTCATAGATCCATGAGAGGGGTCAGCTCATCCTTGCTTTTTTACCTTCTCTCTCATGCCATGTGCAGTCCGCCATGGATCCCACGAGGTTGGGCTCAAGCACATGCAGCACGCACGCTCTGCTCTCGGGAAATGAGATTGTTGTTTCTTTTCTTGCCGTTCATCTCGGAGCTGCGCCAGCATACGATGATGCTGGAACCAATGTTCTTGATGTTGGAACCATTAATCCTTTTTGCTACCACAAGCATTTGGTTTTGCTGGAACCAATACTCTTTTTTGCCACCACAGGTGCTTTGTTTTGCTACCACTGGCTTTCTGGTTTGCTGGAACGAGCTTGATTTTTTGCTGCATCCGTGTTTTTCTACTTTTGCTGGGGGACAACTTCCATTTTTGTTTTGCAATATTTTGCTACCACTCTTTTCTTATTTTGCTGGATACAATGCAATATTTTGCTACAATCGGGTGGATGGGAGCTGCATCATTAGTTCTTTGCTGGAACCGGCAACAGATATAGCTACTACCGGCGATTTGTTTTGCTTCAACGGCGATGGGACCTAGAGAGTTTTGCTGGAACCAAATTTCTTCATGAGGTGTGTCAGCGAGATGCATTTTTTAGTTTTTATGCTGCATTTTGTTCCTTTTTGCTGGAACCATTATTTGATTTTGCTACAACTAGCATTTGATTTTGCTGGAACCGCGAAGCAGAGCTGGGACCAGTTTTTCTAGGAACTGATTTTTGCTGCAACCATCCAATCGGCAAGCGGGACTGGTGAGTGCCTCTGCGAGCGGCGACGGCGAGCCGGTGAGCGGCCCCGGTAAGCTCACGAGCGGCGGCCAGAGCTGCAATCGCCGCCACGAGGAGTTGCAACTACATGCTCACTTTTGCTGGTGAGAAACGCAGGAGGCGACAGCGGCGACCGGTGACGACGACGTCGACCGGCGACGAGCACAGCAACAAAGGAGACGCAGGGAAGGTGCTTCGAGGCTGGCGCATCGTCATCCATGGCGGCGCATAGGAAGCTTTTTCTAATAGAAGACGACGCCCGAGGAAGAGAAAGATGGGAATCGTGCGGCTCCTTATTATTTAATCGTACGGTGCTGGTACGACCGGCCCAAATTTGGGCCGGCGCGTTAACACTCGCCATTTATAATTGGATTCCTAGAAAGGTGGTTGTACCTTTAGCCCACGGTGCAGGAAAATCTGTCTTTGCTTAGTGTTCGGCTATTCGTAGACTTCTTACCGGTACGCAACATTGATGCTCTCTGCTGGGTACCTTCTAAAAACCACTCTGGCCTATTTACTGGTACACGGTGCCGCCGGGTCTTTGCCAATTATCGCTAGAACAATACTTGACATAGGCAACAAACTCGGTATAAATTCAAATAGAATACCCAGAACCCTTTCATCTCACGGCATGTTCCTACCTCCCAGTATTGAGGGCTGTGTGGTTATATTATGGGGCTCGCCTGTAAGGGAGTGTGTCCTTCAGTCCTTGGGTCGGTCGTTTTTTTAATTCTGTTTTGAGAAGGTATTGTCTGGATTTTCCTTTTTAATGTGTTTTTACAGGTTTTAGTAGTGTTTTTGGTTTTTCCTTGGTTTTTTATTTTACTGTTTTTTTTCGTATTTTGTATTCTCCTTTTTGCATTTTAATTCATGAATATGTTGTAAAGAGTCATGAACATCTTTGTAAACAATGAACTTTTTTAGAAATCACATGCACTTTTTTAATTCATGAAAATTTTCAAAATTCATGATTTTTTTAAAATTTTATACACATTTAGATTTTTTAAAACCTTTTTCAAATTCATAGTTTTTTGAAATCCACAAATATTTTAAAATTTGTGAGTATTTTTTGAAAACTTGTATTTTTCTAATTCACAACATTTTCAAAATTTATTATTTTTAAAATACTAAACTTTCTTTGATTTAATGAACATTAAATAAAAATACAATAGTCAGTTTTTCTGAGCTTGAAGTGGAGCAAGCAAAAGAATAGGAAAGCAAACGGAGCAGAGAATGGAGCTGAGCGAGCGAGAGCTTCATTGGTTCATGCATATGAGCGTTTATAGTAGCAACCCCACGGTTTCTACGTGAAATAAGAGCTCTTAAGGGGCTCACACAACAACCACTAGCATCTAACATTCACTTAGACCAAAATGTGAAAGGACACCACTCCCATGCACCTAAGATCTCGACTGTCCTCTCAGAACAAATATTGTCTCAAACAATAGCACAAAACAATATATAAATAATTTTTTTTGTCAAAGCATAATTAAATCCAAGCTAACGTAGATAAAACCCAAACGAACTGACACAATAACCTGTTAGAGAAAAAATAGTTTGTTCCACGACAGAAGAACGATGCAGTGAAGCGCGCGTTAGCCTCTATGTAAATAGATGCACGGAAAATTCCTAGGTTTGCTTAGAGCATGTACTCCCTTAGAAGAACACTTCTCCAAAAAAATAAACATTTTGGACTTTAGTATCTAATATTTTTTTACTTACACTTTATACCCTTGCACATTGCCTCTTTTAGACTTGTAAAATTTCTTTTGCTAGACGGTCTAGCTAAAGCAAATGGTTGCTTTTTTTATTTTGCAGGAAAAAGCAAAGGGTTGATGTACGAAATGTTGTGCCTGTAATTCCTATGGGATATCGACACTCCATACTTCCACCTTCATATTAAAAAGTGTTACAATAATTTTCTGCACTTATGGATTATCTGGTCCCATATGAGTTCACAAATAAGAAATAAGTGCATCTCATACTTGGTCACTTTGTACTTCAATATTTGAATTCTTGGGGTACCTTCGTATAACAACCAAACGATCCCAAAGAGCATCTGTGCACTTTTTTTGCGGAATCAAAACTTGTATTACTCAATCAGCCCATCATTACAGTCAAGTGCTACAAACTCCAAAACTTGAGGAGGACCCGACCCAATACAGGTCATGGTTCTGTTGTGAATTCTACCAAAAGTCGCTAAACTATCACTCGCTTTATTCTGCGATAGCGAAACTGAAGGAAATATGCCCTAGAGGCAATAATAAAGTTATTATTTATTTCCTTACATCATGATAAATGTTTATTATTTATGCTAGAATTGTATTAACTGGAAACATAATATTTGTGTGAATACATAGACAAACAAAGTGTCACTAGTATGCCTCTACTTGACTAGCTCGTTGATCGAAGATGGTTATGTTTCCTAGCCATTGACATGAGTTGTCATTTGATTAAACGGGATCACATCATTAGGAGAATGATGTGATTGACTTGACCCATTCCGTTAGCTTAGCACTCGATCGTTTAGTATGTTGCTATTGTTTTCTTCATGACTTACGCATGTTCCTATGACTATGAGATTATGCAACTCCCGTTTATCGGAGGAACATTTTGTGTGCTACCAAACGTTATAACGTAACTGGGTGATTATAAAGGTGCTTTACAGGTGTCTCCGAAGATACTTGTTGGGTTGGCGTATTTCGAGATTAGGAATTGTCACTCCGATCGTCAGAGAGGTATCTCTGGGCCCACTCAGTAATGCACATCACTTAAGCCTTGCAAGCATTGCAACTAATGAGTTAGTTGCGGGATGATGTATTACAGAATGAGTAAAGAGACTTGCCGGTAACGAGATTGAACTAGGTATTGAGATACCGACGATCAAATCTCGGGCAAGTAACATACCGATGACAAAGGGAACAACGTATGTTGTTATGCGGTCTGATCGATAAAGATCTTCGTAGAATATGTGGGAGCCAATATGAGCATCCAGGTTCAGCTATTGGTTATTTACCGAAGACGTGTCTCGGTCATGTCTACATAGTTCTCGAACCCGTAGGGTCCCCACGCTTAAAGTTTCGATGTCGTTTATATTACGAGTTTATGAGTTTTGATGTACCGAAGGTTGTTCGGAGTCCCGGATGTGATCACAGACATGATGAGGAGTCTCGAAATGGTCGAGACATGAAGATTGATATATTGGAAGCCTATATTTGGATATCGGGAGTGTTCCGGGTGAAATCGAGATTTTACCGGAGTAGCGAGGGGTTACCGGAACCCCCTGGGGGCTTAATGGGCCATAGTGGGCCTTAGTGGAGAAGAGGAGAGGCGGCTAGGGTAGGGCCGCGCGCTCCTCCCCCTCTAGTCCGAATAGGACAAGGAGAGGGGAGCGGCGCCCCCCTTTCCTTCCTATCTCCCTCCTCTTTTCCCCCTTCTCCTAATCCAACAAGGAAGGGATGGAGTCCTACTCCCAGTGGGAGTATGACTCCTCCTGGCGTGCCTCCTCCTGGCCGGCCGCACCTTCCCCCTTGCTCCTTTATATACGGGGGCAGTGGGCACCCTAGAGACACAACAATTGATTTGATCTTTTAGCCGTGTGTGGTGCCCCCTCCACCATAGTCCACCTCGATAATATTGTAGCGGTGCTTAGGTGAAGCCCTGCGTCGGTAGAACATCATCATCGTCACCACGCCGTCGTGCTGACGGAACTCTCCCTCAACACTCGGCTGGATCAGAGTTCGAGGGACGTCATCGGGCTGAACGTGTGCTGAACTCGGAGGTGCCGTGCGTTCGGTACTTGATCAGTCGGATCATGAAGACGTACGACTACATCAACCGCGTTGTGCTAACGCTTCCGCTTTCGGTCTACGAGGGTACGTGGACAACACTCTCCCCTCTCGTTGCTATGCATCACCATGATTTTGCGTGTGCGTAGGATTTTTTTTAAAATTACTACGTTCCCCAACAGGGGCATCCGAGCCTGGTTTTATGCGTAGATGTCATATGCACGAGTAGAACACAAGTGAGTTGTGGGCGATATAAGTCATACTGCTTACCATCATGTCATACTTTGGTTTGGCGATATTGTTGGATGAAGCGGCCCGGACCGACATTACGCGTACGCTTACGCGAGACTGGTTCTACCGACGTGTTTTGCACACAGGTGGTTGGCGGGTGTCAGTTTCTCCAACTTTAGTTGAACCGAGTGTGGCTACGCCCGGTCCTTGAGAAGATTAAAACATCACTAACTTGACGAACTATCGTTGTGGTTTTGATGCGTAGGTAAGAACGGTTCTTGCTCAGCCCGTAGCAGCCACGTAAAACTTGCAACAACAAAGTAGATGACGTCTAACTTGTTTTTGCAGGGCATGTTGTGATATGATATGATGAAGACGTGATGAGATATAAGTTGTTGTATGAGATGATCATGTTTTGTTGAAGTTATCGGCAACTGGTAGAAGCCTTATGGTTGTCTCTTCATTGCATAAGATGCAAGTGCCAAATAATTGCTTTACTTTATTGCTATGCGATAGCAATAGTTGCAATTGCAATAGTTGGCGAGACGACCATGTGATGACACATTGATATAGATCAAGATGATGGAGATCATGCTGTCATACCGGTGACGATAGAGATCATGACGGTACTTTGGAGATGGAGATCAAAGGCGCAAGATGATCATGGCCATATCATGTCACATATTTTGATTCCATGTGATGTTTATCTTTTATACATCTTATTTTGCTTAGTTCGACGGTAGCTTTATAAGATGATCTCTCACTAAATTTCAAGATAAAAGTGTTCTCCCTGAGTATGCACCGTTGCCAAAGTTCGTCGTGCCCAGACACCACGTGATGATCGGGTGTGATAAGCTCTACGTCCATCTACAACGGGTGTAAGCCAGTTTTGCACACGCAGAATACTCAGGTTAAACTTGACGATCCTAGCATATGCAGATATGGCCTCGGAACATTGAGAACGAAAGGTCGAGCGTGAATCATATAGTAGATATGATCAACATAGTGATGTTCACCATTGAAAACTACTCCATTTCACGTGATGATCGGACATGGTTTAGTTGATATGGATCACGTGATCACTTAGAGGATTAGAGAGATGTCTATCTAAGTGGGAGTTCTTAAGTAATATGATTAATTGAACTTTAATTTATCATGAACTTAGTCCTGGTAGTATTAGCATATCTATGTTGTAGATCAATAGCTCGCATTGTTGCTTCCCTATGTTCTATATATGTTCCTAGAGAAAACTAAGTTGAAAAATGTTGGTAGCAATGATGCGGATTGGATCCGTGATCTGAGGATTATCCTAATTGCTGCACAGAAGAATTATGTCCTTAATGCACCGCTAGGTGACAGACCTATTGCAGGAGCAGATACAGACGTTATGAACGTTTGGCTAGCTCAGTATGGTGACTACTTGATAGTCTAGTGCACCATGCTTAACGGCTTAGAATCGGGACTTCAAAGATGTTTTGAACGTCATGGATCATATGAGATGTTCCAGGAGTTGAAGTTAATATTTCAAGCAAATACCCGAGTTGAGAGATATGAAGTCTTGATACGTCTCCAACGTATCTATAATTTTTGATTGCTCCATGCTATATTATCTACTGTTTTGGGCAATATTGGGCTTTATTATCCACTTTTATATTATTTTTGGGACTAACCTATTAACCGGAGGCCTATCCCAGATTTGCTGTTTTATGCCTATTTCAGTGTTTCGAGGAAAAGGAATATCAGACGGAGTCAAAACGGAACGAAATCAACTGGAGAAGTTATTTTTGGAAGGAAAGCCACCAGATAAACTTGGACTCTACGTCAGAAGATACGGGAGCTGGCCACGAGGGTGGAGGGCGCACCCCCCTTCCTCGTGGGGCCCCCGCAGCTCCACCGACGTACCCCTTGCACCCATATATACCTACGTATCGTAAAACTTCCAGAACAGAGATTAGATCTGGAGTTCCACCGCCGCAAGCCTCTGTAGCCACCAAAAACCTCTCGGGACCCTGTTCCGGCACCCTGCCGGAGGGGGGGGGGATCCCTCACCGGTGGCCATCTTCATCATCCCGGCGCTCTCCATGACGAGGAGGGAGTAGTTCACCCTCGGGGCTGAGGGTATGTACCAGTAGCTATGTGTTTGATCTCTCTCTCTCTCTCTCTCTCTCTCTCTCTCTCTCTCGTGTTCTTGATTTGGCACGATCTTGATGTATCGCGAGCTTTGCTATTATAGTTGGATCTAATGTTTCTTCTCCCCCTCTTCTCTCTTGTAATGGATTGAGTTTTCCCTTTGAAGTAATCTTATCGGATTGAGTCTTTAAAGACTTGAGAACACTTGATGTATGTCTTGCCGTGCGTATCTGTGGTGACAATGGGATATCACGTGCCACTTGATGTATGTTTTGGTGATCAACTTGCGGGTTCCGCCCATGAACCTATGCATAGGGGTTGGCACACGTTTTTATTGTGATTCTCCGGTAGAAACTTTGGGGCACTCTTTGAGGTTCTATGTGTTGGATTGAGTAGATGAATTGAGATTGTGTGATGCATATCGTATAATCATACCCACGGATACTTGAGGTGGCATTGGAGTATCTAGGTGACATTAGGGTTTTGGTTGATTTGTATCTTAAGGTGTTATTCTAGTACGAACTCTAGGGCTGTTTGTGACACTTATAGGAATAGCCCAACGGATTGATTGGAAAGAATAACTTTGAAGTGGTTTCGTACCCTACCATAATCTCTTCGTTTGTTCTCCGCTATTAGTGACTTTGGAGTGACTCTTTGTTGCATGTTGAGGGATAGTTATGTTATCCAATTATGTTATCATTGTTGAGAGGACTTGCACTAGTGAAAGTATGAACCCTAGGCCTTGTTCCTTATCATTGCAATACTGTTTACGCTCACTTTTACTGCTTGCTACCTTGCTGTTTTTATATTTTCAGTTTACAAAAACCTATATCTACCATCCTTATTGCACTTGTATCACCATCTCTTCGCCGAACTAGTGCACCTATACAATTTACCATTGTATTGGGTGTGTTGGGGACACAAGAGACTCTTTGTTATTTGGTTGCAGGGTTGCTTGAGAGAGACCATCTTCATCCTACGCCTCCCACGGATTGATAAACCTTAGGTCATCCACTTGAGGGAAATTTGCTACTGTCCTACAAACCTGTGCACTTGCAGGCCCAACAACATCTACAAGAAGAGGGTTGTGTAGTAGACATCAAGTCTCCAACAAGTTATATAGCTAAAAGATGGAGGAGAATAGCTCAAGAAGTGAGCATGTGCTCAGATTGTCTGGGTACTACAATCGCTTGAATCAAGTAGGAGTTAATCTTCCAGATAAAATAGTGATGGACAGAATTCTCTAGTCACCACCACCAAGTTAGTAGAACTTCATGATGAACTATAATATGCAAGGGATAACGGAAACGATTCCCAAGCTCTTCGTGATGCTGAAATCGACGAAGGTAGAAATCAAGAAAAATATCAAGTGTTGATGGTTAACAAGACCACTAGTTTCAAGAAAAGGGCAAAGGGAAGAAGGGGAACTTCAAGAAGAACGGCAAGCAAGTTGATGCTCAAGTGAAGAAGCCCAAGTCTGGACCTAAGCCTGAGACTAAGTGCTCCTACTGCAAAGGGACTAGTCACTGGAAGCGGTACCGCCCCAAAGTATTTGGCGGATAAGAAGGATGGCAAAGTGAACAAAGGTATATTTGATATACATGTTATTGATATGTACTTTACTAGTGTTTATAGCAACCCCGCAGTATTTGATACTAGTTCAGTTGCTAAGAGTAGTAACTCAAAACAGGAATTGCAGAATGAACAGAAACTAGTTAAGGGTGATGTGACGATGTGTGTTGGAAGCAGTTCCAAGATTGATATGATCATCATCGCATACTCCCTATACTTTTGGTATTAGTGTTGAACCTAAATAAGTATTATTTGGTGTTTGCATTGAGCATGAATATGACTTGATCATGTTTATTGCAATACAGTTATTCATTTAAGTTAGAGAATAATTGTTATTCTGATTACATGAATAAAACCTTCTATGGTCATACACCCAATGAAAATGGTTTGCTGGATCTCGATCATAGTGATACACATATTCATAATATTGAAGCCAAAAGACGCAAAGTTAATAATGATAGTGCAACTTATTTATAGCACTGCCGTATAGGTCATATTGGTGTAAAGCGCATGAAGAAACTCCATGCTGATGGAATTTTGGAATCACTTGATGCTTGCGAACCATGCCTTATGGGCAAGATGACTAAAGACTCCGTTCTCCGGAACAATGGAGCGAGCAACTGACTTATTGGAAATAATACATACTGATGTATGCGATCCGATGAGTGTTGAGGCTCACGGCGGGTATCATTGTTTTCTGACCTTCACAGATGATTTAAGCAGATATGGGTATATCTACTTGATGAAACATAAGTCTGAAACATTTGAAAAGTTCAGAGAATTTCAGAGTGAAGTAGAGAATCATCGTAACAAGAAAATAAAGTTTCTACGATCTGATCATAGAGACAAATATTTGAGTTACGAGTTTGGCCTTCAATTAAAACAATGTGGAATAGTTTCACAAACTCATGCCACCTGGAACACCACAACATAATGGTGTGTCCGAACGTTATAACCGTACTTTATTGGATATAGTGCAATCTATGATGTTTCTTACCGATTTACCACTATCATTTTGGTGTTATGCATTAGAGACAGTTGCATTCACGTTAAAAAGGGCACCATATAAATCCATTGAGATGACACCGTATGAACTGTGGTTTAGCAAGAAACCTAAGCTGTCATTTCTTAAAGTTTGGGGCGGCGATGCTTATGTGAAAAAGTTTCAAACTGATAAGCTCGAACCCAAATAGGGGACGTGCATCTTCATAGAATACCCAAATGAAATTGTTGGGTACACCTTCTATCACAGATCCGAAGGCAAATTCGTTGCTGAGAATGGATCCTTTCTAGAGAAGAGTTTCTCTCGAAAGAAGTGAGTGGGAGGAAAGTAGAACTTGATGAGGTAACTATACCTGCTCCCTTATTGGAAAGTAGTTCATCACAGAAATCTGTTCCTGTGACTCCTACACCAATTAGTGAGGAAGCTAATGATGATGATCATGTAACTTCAGATCAAGTTACTACTGAACCTCGTAGTTCAACCAGAGTGAGATCCGCACCAGAGTGGTACGGTAATCCTGCTCTAGAGGTCATGTTACTTGACCATGACGAACATACGAACTATGAGGAAGCGATGATGAGCCCAGATTCCACAAAATGGCTTGAGGCCATGAAATCTGAGATGGGATCCATGTATGAGAACAAAGTATGGACTTTGATTGACTTGCCCAATGATCGGCGAGCCATTGATATTAAATGAATCTTTAAGAGGAAGACGAACGCTGATAGTAGTGTTACTATCTACAAAGCTAGAATTGTCGCAAAAGGTTTTTGACAAGTTCAAGGTGTTGACTACGATGAGAGTTTCTCACTCGTATCTATGCTTAAGTCTGTCCGAATCATGTTAGCAATTGCCGCATTTTATGAAATCTGGCAAATGGATAAACAAAACCGCATTCCATAATGGATTTATTAAAGAAGAGTTGTATATGATGCAACCAGAAGGTTTTGTCAATCCTAAAGGTGCTAACGAATGTGCAAGCTCCGGCGATCCATCTATGGACTCGTGCAAGCATCTCGAAGTTGGAATATACACTTTGATAAGTTGATCAAAGCATATAGTTTTATACAGACTTGCGGTGAAGCCTGTATTCAGAAGAAAGTGAGTGGGAGCACTACAACATTTCTGATAATTATATGTGAATGACATATTGTTGATCGGAAATAATGTAGAATTTTCTGGAAAGCATAAAGGAGCATTTGAAAGGAGTTTTTCAAAGAAAGACCTTGGTGGAGCTGCTTACATATTGAGCATCAAGATTTATAGAGATAAATCAAGACGCTTGATATGTTTTTTCAATGAGTACATGCCTTGAAAAGATTTTGAAGTAGTTCAAAATGGAATAGTCAAAGAAAGAGTTCTTGCCTGTATTGCAAAGTATAAAGTTGAGTAAAGACTCAAAACCCGACCACCGCAGAAAATAGAAAAGAGAATGAAAGTCATTTCCTATGCCTCAGTCATAGGTTCTATAAAGTATGATATGATGTGTACCAGACCTATTGTGTACCTCACCATGATTTTTGCAAGAGGGTACAATAGTGATCTAGGAGTAGATCACTGGATAGCGGTCAAAATTATCCTTAGTGGAATAAGGAAATACTTCTCGGTTATGGAGATGACAAAAGGTTCATCGTAAAGAGTTACGTCGATGCAAGTTTTGACACAGATCTGGATGACTCTAAGTCTCGATCTAGATACATATTGAAAGTGGGAGCAATTAGCTAGAGTAGCTCCGTGCAGAGCATTGTTGACATAGAAATTTGCAAAATACATACGGATCTGAATGTGGCAGACCCGTTGACTAAATTTCTCTCACAAGCAAAACATGATCACACCTTAGTACTCTTTCGGCGTTAATCACATAGTGATGTGAACTAGATTATTGACTCTAGTAAACCCTTTGGATGTTGGTCACATAACGATGTGAACTATGGGTGTTAATCACATGGTGATGTGAACTATTGGTGTTAAATCACATGGCGATGCGAACTAGATTATTAACTCTAGTGCAAGTGGGAGACTGAAGGAAATATGCCCTAGAGGCAATAATAAAGTTGTTATTTATTTCCTTCTATCATGATAAATGTTTATTATTCATGCTAGAATTGTATTAACCAAAAACATAATACTTGTGTGAATACAAAGAGAAACAAAGTGTCACTAGTATGCCTCTACTTGACTAGCTCGTTGATCGAAGATGGTTATGTTTCCTAGCCATTGACATGAGTTGTCGTTTGATTAAACGGGATCACATCATTAGGAGAATGATGTGATTGACTTGACCCATTCTGTTAGCTTAGCACTCGATCGTTTAGTATGTTGCTATTGCTTTCTTCATGACTTATGCATGTTCCTATGACTATGCGATTATGCAACTCCCATTTACTGGAGGAACACTTTGTGTGCTACCAAACATCACAACATAACTGGGTGATTATAAAGGTGCTCTACAGTTGTCTCCGAAGGTACTTGTTGGGTAGGCGTATTTCGAGATTAGGATTTATCACTCCGATCGTCGGAGAGGTATCTCTGGGCCCACTCGGTAATGCACATCACTTAAGCCTTGCATCAAGTTGCGGGATGATGTATTATGGAACGAGTAAAGAGACTTGCCGGTAACGAGATTGAACTAGGTATTGAGATACCAATGATCGAATCTCAGGCAAGTAACATACCGATGACAAAGGGAACAACATATGTTGATATGCGGACTGACCGATAAAGATCTTCGTCGAATATGTGGGAGCCAATATGAGCATCCAGGTTCCGCTATTGGTTATTGACCGAAGACGTGTCTCGGTCATGTCTACATAGTTCTCAAACCCGTAGGGTCCGCATGCTTAAAGTTTTGATGTCGGTTATATTATGAGTTTATGAGTTTTGATGTACCAAAGGTTGTTCGGAGTCCCGGATGTGATCACGGATATGACAAGGAGTCTTGAAACGGCCGAGACATGAAGATTGATATATTGGAAGCCTACATTTGGATATCGGAAGTGTTCCGGGTGAAATCGGGATTTTACCGGAGTACCGAGGGGTTACCGGAACCCCCCGGGGGCTTAATGGGCCATAGTGGGCCTTAGTGGAGAAGAGTGTTGGAAATATGCCCTAGAGGCAATAATAAATTGATTATTATTATATTTCCTTGTTCATGATAATCGTTTATTATCCATACTAGAATTGTATTGATAGGAAACTCAGATACATGTGTGGATACATAGACAACACCATGTCCCTAGTAAGCCTCTAGTTGACTAGCTCGTTGATCAATAGATGGTTACGGTTTCCTGACCATGGACATTGGATGTCGTTGATAACGGGATCACA
Source organism: Aegilops umbellulata (assembly GCA_032464435.1). Classification (NCBI taxonomy): domain Eukaryota; kingdom Viridiplantae; phylum Streptophyta; class Magnoliopsida; order Poales; family Poaceae; genus Aegilops; species Aegilops umbellulata. The sequence continues at coordinate 608,141,410 of CP136057.1, forward strand.
TCATTAGGAGAATGATGTGATGGACAAGACCCAATCCTAAGCCTAGCACACGATCATGTAGTTCGTATGCTAAAGCTTTTCTAATGTCAAGTATCGTTTCCTTAGACCATGAGATTGTGCAACTCCCGGATACCGTAGGAGTGCTTTGGGTGTGCCAAACGTCACAACGTAACTGGGTGGCTATAAAGGTACACTACAGGTATCTCCGAAAGTGTCTGTTGGGTTGGCACGAATTGAGACTGGGATTTGTCACTCCGTGTGACGGAGAGGTATCTATGGGCCCACTCGGTAGGACATCATCATAATGTGCACAATGTGATCAAGGAGTTGATCACGGGATGATGTGTTGCGGAACGAGTAAAAGAGACTTGCCGGTAACGAGATTGAACAAGGTATCGGGATACCGACGATCGAATCTCGGGCAAGTATCGTACCGATAGACAAAGGGAATTGTATACGGGATTGATTAAGTCCTTGACATCGTGGTTCATCCGATGAGATCATCGTGGAACATGTGGGAGCCAACATGGGTATCCAGATCCCGCTGTTGGTTATTGACCGGAGAACATCTCGGTCATGTCTGCATGTCTCCCGAACCCGTAGGGTCTACACACTTAAGGTTCGATGACGCTAGGGTTATAAAGGAAGCTTGTATGTGGTTACCGAATGTTGTTCGGAGTCCCGGATGAGATCCCGGACATCACGAGGAGTTCCGGAATGGTCCGGAGGTAAAGATTTATATATAGGAAGCATGGTTTTGGCCACCGGAAGTGTTCTGGGCATCACCGGTAGTGTACTGGGACCACCGTAGGTGTCCGGGGGTCCACCAAGTGGGGCCACCATCCCCGGAGGGCTACTTGGGCTAAGTGTGGGAGGGGACCAGCCCCAGGTGGGTTGGTGCGCCCCCCACAAGGCCCAAGGCGCAAGGAAGAGGGGAAAGGGGGCAAACCCTAGGGCAGATGGGCCCTAAGGCCCACTCCTGGTGCGCCTCCCTCTCCCCCTCCCCCTTGGCCGCCTCCCTTAGATGGGATCTAGGCTGGCCGCCACCCCTAGGGGTGAAAACCCTAAAGGGGGCGCAGCCCCTCCCCTTCCCCTATATATACTTGAGGTTTGGGCTGCCCACAACACACGAGTTCCTCTCCTGTTAATGGCGCAGCCCTGCATCTCTCCTTCCTCCTCTCTTGCGGTGCTTGGCGAAGCCCTGCTGGATTGCCACGCTCCTCCACCACCACCACGCCATTGTGCTGCTGCTGGATGGAGTCTTCTTCAACCTCTCCCTCTCTCCTTGCTGGATCAAGGCATGGGAGACGTCACCGGGCTATACGTGTGTTGAACGCGGAGGTGCCGTCCGTTCGGCACTTGGTCATCGGTGATTTGGATCACGACGAGTACGACTCCATCAACCCCGTTCACTTGAACGCTTCCGCTTAGCGATCTACAAGGGTATGTAGATGCACTCTCCTTCCCTTCGTTGCTGGTTTCTCCATAGATAGATCTTGGTGACACGTAGGAAAATTTTGAATTTCTGCTACGTTCCCCAACAGTAGTATCAGAGCCAGGTTTATTGCGTAGATTCCATGCACGAGTAGAACACAAAGTAGTTGTGGGCGTTGATTTTGTTCAATATGCTTACCGTTACTAGTCAATCTTGATTCGATGGCATTGTGGGATGAAGCGGCCCGGACCGACCTTACACGTACACTTACGTGAGACAGGTCCCACCGACTGACATGCACTAGTTGCATAAGGTGGCTAGCGGGTGCCAGTCTCTCCCACTTTAGTCGGATCGGATTCGATGAAAAGGGTCCTTATGAAGGGTAAATAGCAATTGACATATCACATTGTGGTTTTGCGTAGGTAAGAAACGTTCTTGCTAGAAACCCATAGCAGCCACGTAAAACATGCAAACAACAATTAGAGGACGTCTAACTTGTTTTTGCAGGGTATGCCATGTGATGTGATATGGCCAAAAGGATGTGATGAATGATATATGTGATGTATGAGATTGATCATGTTCTTGTAATAGGAATCACGACTTGCATGTCGATGAGTATGACAACCGGCAGGAGTCATAGGAGTTGTCTTTAATTTATTTATGACCTGCGTGTCAACATAAACATCATGTAATTACTTTACTTTATTGCTAACCGTTAGCCATAGTAGTAGAAGTAATAGTTGACGTGACAACTTCATGAAGACACGATGATGGAGATCATGATGATGGAGATCATGGTGTCATGCCGGTGACGACGATGATCATGGAGCCCCGAAGATGGAGATCAAAAGGAGCAAAGTGATGATGGCCATATCATGTCACTATTTGATTGCATGTGATGTTTATCATGTTTATACATCTTATTTGCTTAGAACGACGGTAGTAAATAAGATGATCCCTCATTAAAATTTCAAGAAAGTGTTCCCCCTAACTGTGCACCGTTGCGAAAGTTCGTCGTTTCGAAGCACCACGTGATGATCGGGTGTGATAGGACAAGGAGAGGGGGGCGGCGCCCCCCTTTCCTTCCTCTCTCCCTCCTCTTTCCCCCTTCTCCTAATCCAACAAGGAAGGGAGGGAGTCCTACTCCTGGTGGGAGTAGGACTCCTGCTGGCGCGCCTCCTCCTGGCCGGCCGCACCTTCCCCCTTGCTCCTTTATATACGGGGGCAGGGGGGCACCCTAGAGACACAACAATTGATTTGATCTTTTAGCCATGTGCGGTGCGCCCCTCCACCATAGCCCACCTCGATAATACTGTAGCGGTGCTTAGGCGAAGCCCTGCGTCAATAGAACATCATCATCATCACCACGCCGTCATGCTGATGAAACTCTCCCTCAGCACTTGGCTGGATCGGAGTTCGAGGGACGTCATCGGGCTGAACGTGTGCTAAACTCGGAGGTGCCGTGCGTTCGGTACTTGATCGGTCGGATCGTGAAGACGTACGACTACATCAACCGCATTGTGCTAACGCTTCCGCTTTCGGTCTACGAGGGTACGTGGACAACACTCTCCCCTCTCGTTACTATGCATCACCATGATCTTGCGTGTGCGTAGGATTTTTTTTGAAATTACTACGTTCCCCAACAGAAACAGGAGTAATACAAGATTGTCGAAGACTTAGGAGATAATGAATCTCATTAACTAGGAAACATATGCCGAACGGTCATTTCCACCACATGTGATCATAGACACAGCTTCTGAAGAATCCATTTCGAATAGAATAGGTTGTTTCGTTCTTTGAAGCGAAGAAGAGAGCCCCTCCATACAAGCACATAACTGAACCTCCAATGCATCTCTGCACGAAAACAACGCTCTACAAGACGAAAAAATAATCGCACCTGAAAAATTTGTCAAGATCATCCCTGCTCCAGCATCATCACTCATGATGAAAGACCCGCCTGTGTTTAGTTTGGTCCAACCATACGGCAGCCTAGCCCACCGCGGCCCCACTGCATCTACTCTTGCGGTCTTAGTGGCATGATCCAGAGAGACATAAGCTTTCCCCTTCCCAGGATCAGCATGCACATTGGATTTAATGGTCATCGGGGACTCCATCTAGCTCTGCAGAAATCTGATTGAAACATCCGTTGGTGGGGCAGGTTTAGAATGAACCAACTCATTGCGCCCATACCAGCTCCTCCAGAAAAATCATCAACAACGTACTTCGTTCATTCCAGTGCACTCATCGGCGCAAGGGCTTGTAAGAGCCATTCCTTCCCAATATTAACGAACGTCTAGATGTCGGGTGACCTCCATATTTTACCCATTGACAAGTACAGATCCCGCCCGTACTAACACCTGATAAATGGATGAAAATTGTCCTCTGTTTCCACTCCACACACTGGTCATCTGCTTGTAAGCTCTAAGCCAATTATGTGCTTGTTCCTCCAATTTGACAGTCCATCCGTTGCCACCCTCCATGCAAAGTTGGTCAGTGTTGGCGGTGCACCACACTTCCAAATAAAACCCCAACAACTCCTTTGTCCCGACGGCGACGTGCTAAACGAGACCGCACTCCCTCTGTGTAGCTCCTCAAACACCATATGATAAGCACTCTTAACTGTAAAGTTACCCATCTTCTCCAGACTCCATGCAATAACGTCCTCACCCAGCCTTGGGGATGCTCTTATTTTCAAAATCTCCGCAACATCCATTGGAACAAAATATTGGGTGAGTAGCTGACTATTCCAAGAGCCATTGTTATTCAACAAGTCTGAAACAAAACGAATATGACATAACCCTTGCCGTGAAATAGGTTTATACGAGAATGGTCGAGGTATCCGATTGTCGTGCCACACTCTTCTGCTTCTCCCATTACCAACTCGCCATATTAGCCCTTTCTTTAGTAACTCTAGTCCATGAACAATGACCTTCCAAGATGATGAAGCATTACCCGTGAAAACGGTATCCTCAAGTTTACCTGCAGGATAGTATCTTGCTTTAAGTACTTGAGCGCATAAGCTGTCGGGCCTAGAAATTAGTCTCCACGCTTGGCGAGCGAGTAAGGCTTGATTAAATGAGCAAAAATCCCGGAAGAGTGTGACTCCACCACCTGGGCACAAATTTGTATCGCCTCCTTTTATGCCGCATTCCAGTTGCAACTAGAAATCATGATCGGTCACTAAGAAATGATGAAATTTTGCAACAGTTGTATCGCCTCCTTTTATGCTTAGTGACCAATCATGGATACAAAGAACATATACAAATGGGACTTCTTCATGGAAATTCTTATCACAACATGTTGGGCCATTTGGAACCAAAGAAATGATGAAATATTTGAAGAGACAAGATGTTCCTTACTACAATGCAGGACCAACTTCACAAGACACTTCAAAGACAAAATGATTAGGGCTAGCCTAGTATTAAGGAGGGCATGATGTCTTGGCTAGATAGTATGTAATATTTATTTATGTAATCATGTTCCTTGCTAACTGACAGTACCTGGCATGATCATGTCACCTTATAACTCCTTTTAACCCTAATATATAATGAAAATGATCACAGCAGGGAGTTTTTTGATGATCTGACCTCAACACATAATTCTATTACAGTATTAAATTTAATTAATAAAAATAAAAAATAAAAAGGTTAGAGAAAATGTGGCAACACTTTTATTTTTGAGAAACATTTTTTTGAGGAAGAAAATATGGCAACACTTTATTTTTTTAGAGAAATGTGATGGCAACCTTCTGAAGTCTGAACTGCGCGACAGAGAATGGGCCATGCTGCACTCAACTAACCCACCAAGTGATGGTCCGGGATGGCCCGGCTGCGCGTAACAGTCATCTTCCCCTGGTCCCTCTCCAGCCCAGCCCATCACTGCCATTGTTCCCGGTTTTCGTTGCGATTGTGATGCAATAGCCCCAAGGTTTCAAAGTGAAAACACTTCGATCTATGGGGCACCCTCCCCCGACGAGAAAAGCAGAGGTGAGTGCTGAGATCCAAATGCGGGTAGCCGCCTTTATGGAGCATAGCGGTGTGACGAATCGAGACCGACGCTCCAGACGCCTTCCATGTTTCTCGTTGTCGCCGTGTGTTTTATTTGTTTGTTGCATTTCATCACATCTTCGTGAGCATTGCATCCACATGTTTTCATAAAACTTGCATCCACTCTGTGACGTCCGGATAATTAAGCTACAGTAATCCTCTGCTAATGATGCCACATCATCACTTTACTATTGCTAATCCTCGCTTGATTCAAATCTTAATTCAAATTCAAATTCAAATTTAAGTCCAAAATTCAAAGTTCACAAACATGGAAACTAAAATGTTGATCATGTGACAAATATTCACTTCTTAATTTTGGTGGTGAACCAACTTTTTGTGAAGTGTTTTAGTGCGCTAACATAAAATAAAACACTAAAAGAAAACAGAAAGATTAAAGTTAAAATAAAAACAGAAAACAGAACCCCCCTCTTCCCTCGTGGGCCTCGTGGCACAGCTAGACTTTGCCGGCCAGGCGGCCCTCTCCCGCACGCCCGCTGGCCTATTTGGCCAACCCCCTGAAACCCTAACTGCTACCCCACTCCCCTCGACCCCCACTCCGCTTGATCCCCTTCCCCCATCTGGATCGGGCCATGCCCCGACCCCTGGCGCTCACCCCTCCCGACCGCACGCTCCCCGACACCGGCTCCCGTTCCCAGCGCCGCCCCGCTGCCGCTATGGCTCACGGCCTCGACGCGCCGTCGCCGACACCCTTCGCCTCCCCAACCCCGAACTAGCGCACCGCCACCTCGACATCGTCGCTCTGGGCATCGTCCGCGACCGCGCCGTTGCCGGAGTCTCCGTCGCCGGAGTCTGCCTCGTCCCCGCCATCGTCGGACCACCTCGACCCTCCCCGAGCCCACTGCCTTCTCCCTACAACCCCACCGTGAGCCTCATCCGCCCCTCTCCCCGAGCCCACTGCCTTCTCTCCCCGTTACCGGATCCGTCCCGCGCTCGCACCCACCACACCTGCGCGTGCCCCACCGCTCGCATCCCGCGCCGTCGCCGCCGTTCACGCACACTACTCGGTGGCCACGCTAGCTGTTGGGGATATTACTACTGGGCGTAAACCGGCCTATCTGGGCTGGGTTAACTTCATCAGTAGTTAAAGAATGTTAAAGCCCAAGAAGGCAGATGAGGGCCTAAGGCCCGTAGTCGGTTTAGAGCCTATAGCCGTAAACCGGCGTTGGTATGTAAACTTGCATTGTAAGGTAGGAGTAAGTAGAGACCAAACCAGACACGTCTATGAGCCGGTGTTGGGACTCTGTAAACCGACGGGCGTCACCCATGTATGTAAGGGGACGACCCGGCGGCGGTTCAAGGACAACGGACAACAACTCGAGACTTAGGCGAAGCTTGTTTGCTCCCTAGTCATCGAAACCCCATCTATTCCATCACAACTAGACATAGGCTTTTACCTTGATCGAAGGGGCCGAACTAATATAAACTCTCTTGCGCCCCTGTGTCCGCTTTAACCCCTTCAAGCTAACCCGTCGCGATGGCTCCACGACTAAGTCCTTTCATGAGGACATCTGCCGTGACAAAACCACTACAGTTGGCGCCCACCTTGGGGCTATCGCACGATGGATTCAAGTTCTTGGAGGGCAACTTCGGAGGGCTCAAGGGCTACGCTGTGGGCCGGATGACCAAGAGCCGTCGCGGCAAGCTCTACATCGACGATGCAGGATGGGGCCCCGACGCCGGCTCAATCGAGTACGGGTACCGGGTCCCCTTTGGTGGCATACACGTCTTCATCGACAAGATTGGTGAACCGGGCCCTGAGCCGGACATCTGCACCGATCTCATCGAGACGGATCAGCGTGCGCGATCTGCCCAGGTTAAAGCGGCCGTGAAGCGTGCCTTCGTGGGAGTCATCCATGGAGGATGTCATGAGGATGGATCGGAATCTGGTGGCCAGACCGTCGTTTATTCCGGCGACGAGTCATCAACCAGAGAAACCGAATCTTTGTATCAACTACTAGATGGCCGGATTGGGGGCTGTTCCGATGGCGACAGTATTCCGGACACCTCTGATCTGCCAAACCAGGTCAGAATATTCATGGCCGGGACACAAGCAGCGATCCACTCTTCGACCGCAGCAGCAATGATCTCCGGATCAGGAACGCCGACGGCAACCGGGGCAGGAGGCCCTGTGCGCCCGCCGGCTCAAGTCTTATCTGATCTGTTTGATGCGTTGGCTACGCTCATGGCAGAAGCTAATCCAGCGGATCAGAACGCCCATGACGCAGAAATTGCGAAAGTGAGGGATCAGATCACTCAAGCCAAAGTCGACCTAGCAGCTAAGAATGCCAGGATGACCGCAGAGCGGGCCGCTTTGGATGCGCAAGCTTATCGACTTATGCTAGATCAGAATGCATCCCACGAGGTTCTGAAGCGGAAATATCGGTCTCGTTTCCCTCAGGGTTTCGAAGCTAGAGATCTCTTCAACACCCCAGGAGTAGGGACTAGCAACCCGCCGGTGGTAAACCGGGCGGAAGCGCCAGAGACAGGCGCGCCGGTTCACCCTCGCTTGATGGATCCACCTCATCAAAACGCCATTGTACCACAGGCTGTCCCGACACCTCCGGGTCACTATTCCAACCCAATGGATAACCTTGTTGCGGCTGCTGCACGGCTAGAGGTCATCCCAATTGAAGGTGATTCGCCATAGGCGGTAGAAACGCGCCGGGTCTAGGAGCTTCTTCGAACAGCTTTGATCCAGCAGGATGCATACTCATACAGTCGTGACCGAATTCACTCCACCCCTCGTCCAAGTCGGAGCTATAGCAGGCGTATGGATGAACCGGCTGTATCAAGTAATGCACGTAATCATGAAGTATCCCGCGGTAACAACCCGGCGGGTGGTGTTGGTGATGCCCAGGAAGTGGTGGACCGGGCCCGAGCGCGCTGGACGGCCGAGTTAGCAGCGCAGTACGAGGCTCGCTAGCTTACACCGGTTCGTCCAACTATCTCGGTCGAACCTGGCGTTTCTTCTAGTTCGTTGGGGGTGCCTTGTCTTGTCCCCGCTTTACGAAACGTATGCCTGCCCAAAGATTTCAAGGGCCCGCGCAAGGTGCCGAATTACACTGCTGATCAGCCTCCAGAGACATGGATAGAGAGCCATGAGATGGCCATGGAGATGCTGGATGTGGAGGATGCGGCGTGTGCAAAGTACTTCACCATGATGCTCGAAGGAACGGCCCGTACTTGGTTAAAAAGTTTGCCGGCCAACTCTATCAGTTCATGGGCCCAATTGCGAGTCTGGTTTATCCAGAATTTCAAGGATACATGTAAACAGCCCATGTCCATAGTGGACTTAGCAGCCTGCGTTCAGAAAGAAGGAGAATCAACGACTCGTTGGGTGCGCCGGGTCTCACAAATTTTGCACTCGTCAGACCGTATCAATGCCGACACATCGGTTATAACCTTGGACGGCAACTGCCGGTTTGGGCCTCTAAAGTTGAAATTGGGACGAATGAAGCGCCACTGCAATGATATAGGGACCCTCATGGCTGCGTTGGTGAAGTATGTTGATTCTGACAGTACCAAGGATTCCGAGTCTGATGATGACAAGGCAGGGAAGGGAAAGAAGAATGGCAACTCCAAGGGACAGCAGCATAACCCGCCAGGTCATGGAAACGGAGGCAAGCGTAAAGCGGACGACAGCATGGATTTTGTAGCTAATACCAACGCGTAGGACAAGGGCCAGCGACGTAAGGGTAAAACACTGAGTCATAGTGGAGCGCCTAATCCTAACCCGGACCGCCTATCTTATCTGTTGAATCAGCCCTGTCCAAAGCATGGGACGAAGGGGGTGCCAGCCAATCATCTTTGGAAGGATTGTTTTATTATGCAGGAGTTCAAGAACTCTAATGCTTTCCGGTATGACCACGGATCAGGTGGTGGCTCAGGATCCGGGACGGGTTACGGCGGAGGAAATTCCGGTTCAGGATTTAATGATAATCAGGGCGGACATAACAATCAAGGTCATCAGAATGGCCAAGGTGGTTACAACCAACAGCAGCAGTCGGGTTACCAGAGTCACCAGAAGTAGTTGAATAGTGGGCAATATCATGTTTTCACCACTAGCTTGGACAAGCGAGATCAGAAGCTTCATAAGCGAGCAGTGAACTCTGTTGAACCGACCGTACCCCATTATCTACGCTGGTCTGAATAGCCAATCTTATGGAGCAAAGAGGATCACCCTCCCCGGGTTGATAATCTGGGTCAGCTAGCATTGGTGGTGGCACCGCAGGTGGGAGGTTATAAGTTCACTAAGGTACTCATGGATGGAGGGAGCAGCATCAACATCTTATACTATGAGACCTTCAGTCGTATGGGATTAACAGATAAAAATCTTAAACCGTCCAATATGGTGTTCCATGGCGTGGTGCCTGGTAAGTCAGCATATCCTGTTGGCAAGATAGCTCTGGAAGTGGCCTTTGGAGATGATCATGATTCCAGATCAGAGACTTTGACTTTTGAGGTGGTAAAGATCCAAAGCCCATATCATGCCCTGTTTGGGCGGCCGGCTTACGCCAAGTTTATGGCACGACCCTGTTATGTGTATTTGCAGCTCAAAATGCCAAGTCACAAGGGGACAATAACGGTTCATGGAAGCCGTAAGATCACTTTGGAATGTGAAGAAGGTGATGCTGCCTACGCAGAGTTGGTTTGTGCCATGGAGGAGCTGAAGTATTACAAGGACAATGTTGATCCGGCAGACATGACCCCATTGAAGAAACCAACTACAGAGCAGATCCGGCCTTAAAGTTCAAATTGGCCGCTGAGACTAAGCTGGTTGACTTCGTACCTGACGATTCGTCCAAGCAGTTCAGCATCAGTACCAATTTGGATCCGAAATAGGAAGGCGCGCTCATCGAGTTCATCCGTGAGAATTGGGACATTTTTGCATGGAAGCCTTCTGACATGCCAGGTGTAACGAGGCAACTCGCTGAGCACACTCTTAATGTGGATCCTAAGTACAAACCGGTGAAACAATTCCTCCGCCGATTTAACGAAGAAAGGCGCAAAGCCATTGGAGAAGAGCTGGCCAGGCTCTTAGCAACTGGCTTTATTGTTGAAGTTTTCCATCCTGAATGGCTGGCTAATCCGGTGCTGGTCCTTAAGAAAAATGGCACTTGGCGCATGTGTGTGGATTACACAGATCTTAACAAAGCTTGTCCAGCAGATCCTTTTGCCCTCCCCCGTATTGATCAAATTATTGATGCTACGGCGGGTTGTGAGCGTTTGAGTTTTCTGGATGCATATTCTGGTTATGATCAGATCAAGATGGCGGTTAAGGACCAGGAGAAGACAGTGTTCATAACTCCCTTTGGAGCCTTCTGCTATGTATCTATGCCCTTTGGGCTCAAGAGTGCCCAGGCAACTTACCAACGGTGTGTACAGAATTTCCTTCATAAACAGATTGGCCGTAATGTACACGCCTATGTGGATGATATTGTGGTTAATTCAAGGGAGAAGGAGACTCTGGTGGGCGATTTGAAGGAAACCTTTGATAACCTGAGGACGTACAAGATGATGCTCAACCCGGCCAAGTGTGTCTTTGGTGTACCCGCGGGCAAGTTATTGGGTTTTTTTGGTGTCCAATAGGGGAATTGAGGCTAATCTGGAGAAGATCACAACAATCACCTCCCTGGCTAAACCAAAGTGTATCAATGATGTTCAACGCTTGGCAGGCCGGATTGCCGCATTAAGCCGGTTTATCAGCCGCCTTGGTGAGAAGGCAATCCCTTTGTATCAGATGTTCAAAAAGACGGATCAATTTTCCTGGAGTTCTGCTGCTGATAAAGCGTTTGAGGATTTAAAGCGGCAGTTGGCCAATCCGCCTATGCTCGCCGCTCCAACTAACAAGGAGCCATTGCTGCTATATGTCGCCGCTAATGCTCGTGCAGTTAGTGTAGCTATTGTGGTGGAGCGAAAGGAGGCAGGCAAGGAGCATCCGGTTCAGCGTCTGGTTTACTATATCAGCGAAGTGCTCATTAAGTCCAAGCAAAGGTATCCGCATTGGCAGAAGCTGGTGTACGGAGTTTTTATGGCAAGCCGGAAGCTTAAGCAGTACTTCCAAGGACACCCCATCACAGTGGTCAGTTCTGCTCCCTTGGGAGATATAATCCAGAACCGGAAAGCGACTGGCCGGATTGCCAAGTGGGCTATAGAGCTTGAGCCACACGGATTGAAATACGTGCCTCGGACGACGGTCAAGTCTCAGGCACTTGTCGATTTCATCAATGATTGGACAGAACTGCAAACACCTGAGGAGAAGCCGAATCACACATATTGGACTATCCATTTTGATGGGTCCAGGCAATTGGAGGGCTCGGGGGCTGGAGTCGTGTTAACTTCCCCGCGAGGTGATAAGTTTTGTTACGTTCTCCGCTTAATGTTCCCTTGTACTAACAATGTAGCTGAGTATGAAGCCTTACTCCATGGTCTCCGGATGGCTAAGGAGATGAATCTAAGCCGAGTTAAATGCTTCGGTGACTCGGACCTGGTGGCTCAGCAGGTGTCCGGCACTTGGGATTCCAAGGACCCGCTCATGGCAGCATATCATCGTGAGGTGGATGTTGTTGCAGGTCACTTCAAGGGTTATCAGGTGGACCACGTGGACCGCCGAAAGAATGAAGCGGTGGACGCTTTAAGCCGGTTGGGCTCTCAACGCAAACCGGTCCCGCCCAATGTTTTCCTAGATGTGCTGCACAACCCGTCGGTCAAGCTTCCTGGTGAAGAGGATTTAGCTATTCCTGATCTAGAGGCTCAATTGGTAGCAGATCTTCATATCATTCCGGATTGGACGCTTCCTTACCTTGCGTACTTGAACCGGGGCGAGTTACCAGAGGATGAGACTCTGGCCCGGCAGGTAATCCGGCGATCCAAGTCCATGACTATTGTCAACGGCGAGTTGCATCATTGCAGTGTGTCAGGGGCGTTTCAACGCTGTGTGTCCTCTGAAGAAGGCTGTGAAATCTTGGTGAGATCCACGAAGGAGATTGTGGTCACCACGCCGGTTCAAAATCTTTGGTGGCTAAAGCGTTTCTCCATGGCTCTGGTTGACTGCTCATGCTGATGCGGAAGATCTGGTCAGACGGTGTGACGGTTGCCAAAAATTCTCAAGACGTGCTCATGTGCCAGCTCAAGAGTTGAGAATGATTCCAATCACTTGGCCGTTTGCGACTTGGGGGATGGATATGGTTGGGCCTTTCAAAAGGTCCAAGGACAAGAAGACCCACCTTTTGGTGGCGGTTGACAAGTTTACAAAGTGGGTGGAGGCAGAACCAGTTAGCAAGTGTGATGCGGCCACGGCGGTTCAATTCATCAAGAAGGTGATTTTCCGGTTTGGTTTTCCACACAACAGCATCACTGATAATGGTACCAACTTGTCCAAGGGTGCTATGAAGGAGTTCTGTCAACGTGAGCACATCCGGCTTGACATTTCATCAGTGGCTCACCCCCAGTCCAATGGTCAAGCAGAAAGGGCTAATTAGGAGATCTTGCGAGGCATCAAGCCCCGGCTTATGGTTCCTTTGCAACGAACGCTGGGTTGTTGGGTTGAAGAGTTACCGTCTATATTATGGACCATCAACACCACGCCCAACAGATCGACAGGATATACGCCGTTCTTCATGGTCTATGGAGCGGAGGCGGTTCTCCCCAGCGACATCCGTCATGATTCACCTCGAGTAGCGGCTTATGTTGAAGCGGACAACGAGGTAGCACGGCAAGATGCTTTGGACTTGTTGGATGAATAGCGAGACATAGCGGCCGCCCGTTCGGCGATTTACCAGCAAGATCTTCGTCGTTATCACAGTCGCCGAGTCAGAACCAGAACCTTTCAAGAAGGAGATTTGGTACTTCGGCTTATCCAAGACCAGACCGATATGCACAAGTTATCCCCACCTTGGGAGGGACCCTTTGTGGTCAGCAAGAACCTGCACAATGGCTCGTACTATCTGATCGATATTCGAGAGCATAAAGACTCACGTACATCAGAGGAGGAGACCAACAGGCCATGGAACATAGCTCATCTTCGGCCTTACGATACCTGAGCCATTGGCTCTACTTATGTACATATTATGACAATGTATATATTATGATTAATACAATAAATCGGAACCTCAGCTAAAGCGGGGTATCTGTTTCTTTTTACATCATGTGTGGTTACACGGAGTTGTTCTGTCTTAAAGCGGCCTCTGGTTTACCCCTTGAATTAGCTTTTCAAAGCTTCATGTTATATCACTTGGGGCTTGGTCGTGTCTGAACCAATGCAACACCTTTTTGATAGGCAAAAGCCACCAGATCACTTGGGTACTTGGTCACGTCCGAACCAGTCACGCCTCTTGATCGGCCTAAGGCCACAAAATCACTTGGGAGCTTGGTCGAATCCGAACCATCGCCACGCCTTTTGATCGGCATAATGCCACTGTTTCATTTGGGGACCTGGCTGACTTGAACCATAGCTATGCCTATTGGGGGCTTGGTCATGTCCGACCATGGTAACGCCACTTGATCGGATCAATAGCCTCTTTTTGCAAATGATCTTATCATTGCATTTGCTTAAAGTTTTTCTTTGATAAATCTCTTTTTTGTTGCATTTTAAACTGATAAATTTTTAAAACCGGTTCAACTGTCATCCGGAGACTATTTGCCCGGTTTGATTTTTTGTTAACATCCTATTACGGAGTAACACGGTGTTTATCATAACCCGTCACGGTTTACATGTTAAACCGGCATTATATATACACATGAGCTGCTATCTCCTCCAACAGTGTGGGTTTCTAAACCTCCGTTTCAAGATTGGCTAAGCCTACTTCATGCCCAACGACGGCAGGTATTATGTATCGCAAAGATTTGATCATATGCTTAAATTTCAGATGTTTTGATTTCATATATGCAGACATCATAATCCGCCTGATGGTACAACCGCGGTGGCACTTTAAGATTTTTTTATCGCAGCAAATACTTTGGAGATTGATCATCCAAAGGAAGCACAAGTTGCAGTAATTATGCATGAAGGCATATCACAATCAAAAGTAGTGTCTAGCCTATTACAAGGCAACACGGTGCCCAAATAAGGTCATTGTTTTTTCGCAGAACATAAAGGAGAAGCAGTTTAAACCGGCTTCCGGTTCAAGCTTGGTCACCAGCCTGGCCTGATGGTTGTGGGTCATCCTGCGCCGCTTCATCCTCTGCTTCTCTACCCAGCGGCTGGAAATCTATAGTTGTCCAGTCGATTTCCATTAATGCTTGAAAGACAGCTTCATCATGGATCAACAACGACTGTTCAATATCGGGAGCGTAAGTATGCTTACGGATTGGAGGGATAAGATTTTCTGCTTCAGGAATTGGTGCAGCTACCCGCTTGTTTTGACTATCATATTGGGCTTGATAGTGAGACAACTCTGCCTCTTCAACCAATTGACAAGCTAGAGGGCGCACCTCCCGGTTTATCGCTTGCAGATCCTCCTCATTGAATTCGGACCCATCTTCCTTCAAGCTGGGATAACCTTGCGCCGCTTCAACAGGATCAAAATCCGGCACCCATGCCTTTGCCCGGATTAAGGCATTGATAGCACCGGTTCGAGCAGCAGATTTCTTCAGCTCTTCAACCCGGGCCGGAAGCATTGATAGTCTCTTAAGAGTGTCCTGGATCAAAGTGGGCGCCGTATTGTTGTGGGATGTAGTAGAAATGATCCGTTGCGCGCCAGTATACAATTGTTCGATCAATGTGTAGGCGGCCTTCAATTTCTTCCGCATGTCCGACCCCAGGTGACCAATGCGTGTTCCTGAAGTATTGCAAAGAGTTAACAAACTGAAAGCTACATAAGAAGGCTGAGTCACTCCAGAAGTCAAATCGGCTTACCAAAGATAGCAGCAGTCATGGCATGCACTTGCCGCTTTATGCTGGTCAGTTTGTCCACCACCGGTTTGACTGCAGCCTCGGCATTTTCTGCTCGCTTGGTTAAAGCGGACTTTTTGGTGGCCCAATCCGCCCGCTCCTTCTGGAAGCCCTCCTTCAGCTGTTCCATGGCGCTTAAAGCGCTGGTCAATTCCTCTTTGGCTTTGGAGGTTTCAGCTTGTTGAGACTTAAGATTTTCCTGCAAATCGGCGATTTGGTTTTCTCTTTTGCTCGTCTCAGCCTGCATACAGACAATGATATGATATAGATTAGGGTATAGAAGTGAAGCACCAACCACATAACAATTTATGCCCTTGGTACTTGGGGGCTAATGCCTATTTTGATCTTCATCTTACAATTTTTATGAAAGTCCCAAGCTCAATACAAGTATTCAACTTGGCACTTGGGGGCTAATGGCTATTTGTTCAATCAAGTACTGAGGCTACCATCTTTATTACCTAAAGTCCCGATTTAACTCTACTAAGTTGAACCGGCCCTTGGGGGCTACATCAGCAAATTCAGATATATTAAAGTCTACATTGGAAAGTACTGGTTTCAAAATGATATCTTAAACCGACACTTGGGGGCTATTGGAGTTGACGAATTACAAGCAGAGGAGTATATGGAAATTACCTCATATTTGTCCTTCATCATGTTAACCAGACCGGCTTCGTAGTCACGGCTGGTGTATAACCGGAATGGAGATCTTGAGGAGACAAAGCGGCATAAGTTGACAAGTCGACACTCCATTTGCCCTTGCCAATTGCAGCAAATTCTTCTTTGGCAGTGTGTTTTGATAAAGCGACAGGATTGCCAGGCTTGGTATGACCAATGCCAGTAATAATAACATCATCATCTTTAGCTTCACCGGTTTGCACTGGGGCCGTCGGTTTATCAGTAGGCTTGGATGGGCTCATGGATTTCTCAATCCGGATGGGGCTTGCGGGCTGGTCAACAGGACCAGAGGCGTCAACATATATCTCTTCAACAATAAAGTCATCGTCTTGTGGTGGTGGGTCATTTGGCACATCCTCACGGATGGCCGCTTCAGGACCTGGTGTTCTGTCCATTTCCGGTTCAACATCTTCTTCGACCGCTTTGTCCAGACGAGCCTTCTTGCTTGGCCTAGGCTTGGCCCTGAAGGAAATAAAAGATCAATACAATATATTTTACAATGAAATAAATCAACAACATCATAAGACATATGACTCACCCAAGCACCGTTTTGAGTGGTGGCAGCTGGGTGGCTGATGATTCGCCAGATGATGAATGGGAAGTGCCCTGATAATCGGAGTCAGACAGATTAAGAGGTTAACGAAAACAACCCGCTTTAGGACAAGCATTGACAAGAGAATAAGAGACCTCTTAACGGCGTTTCCGAGCCGGACTATTCGGTAAACCAGTGGAGGTAACTACCTGGCCGCTGTGCCGGGTTGTGCGGCAAGCTTCATGCTGTTGTGTCTTCATAAGAAAATTTGGGTCCAAATAAGCAAGAGGATGAGAAAATTTAATTTTCCGGTTTGCCCGACGGTTTTTTAGTGAAGGCAAAGGGTTTGAATCGGAGGAGAGAGCAATTACCTCTACAACATTAGCATGACTGACTTCGGCGTCATCCCGACAATAATCATTATCAATAAGGCGTGTGAAAAATAAGCCAAGTGAATCAAGTTCTACCTCAAGGTCCGGATTACCCACATCATCGTAAGCTGCCGGATCAGATGACGCGGTGGTTTTCTTCCTGTTAGCAGGTATCTTCACAACTCTGGTTTTGGGCCGGGTTGGCCACTCCGGCTTCTCCGGTTTCTCCGGTTTCTCTTGCGGAGGTTTCTTGCTCCAAAATGGATCATCACCCTGTTTGAAAGATGTCGGTGTTAAACAGTTGATAATTTGAACAGGCATATTCAATCAAAAGGATAAGGCATGAGTCTTACAGCTGGCGGTTTGTTAATGGCACAAAAAGGAGCCAGGCCGGTTTGAGCAAATGTAGCTTCCGGTTCATTTAGTATCTTTTTCACAGCTTCTGTAACTTCATCGTCTGTGAGCTGGATATCAATGTGTCGAATAGGGTCTTTTTCACTGCCTGTGTACTCGCACATCAAACCGGAGCGCCGGCTTAAGGGAAATATGCTCCACGAGGCCCTGAAGGCCCTGAGCCATGAAGGCCCTGAGCTTGGATAATTGAGGAGCATATTTGCTTCTCTCCTTGGCAGTCAGCCTTTGCGGGAAAGGATGTGTATTGCTTAGCCGCTTTGGACGGTAACCCGGCAAAGGATTTTCGTCGTCAGGGGAGGTGTCTTTGCAGTAGAACCATGTTTGATTCCACTCTTTGGGATGGCTGTGCAGTTTGGCGTGAGGGTAGGTGACCTCTTTCCTCTTTTGAATCGCCATACCGTCTAATTCTGTGTTGGGACCGTCAGTGAATTCAGTGCGGCGGTTTAAATGGAAGCAATCTCTCAATAGTTCAACTGTGGGCTCCTCTTGAAAGAATACCTCATAGAGCACTTGGAAGTGACATATGTTGGTTACAGAGTGTCACGCCCAAGATGCGACCCAATCCTAAAGGAACTCGAAGGTCCCACTAAGGATAGAAGCGCATCTTGAAGACGCTTTTGCAAGGTGGATATCATTACATCAACATTACATAATAGTGGGGATACAACCAAGACATACAAAGTCTCAAGAATACAACAATACATCATATACAAGATCAACATCCGACTACGGATGAAACATAAATAGAAACTCAAACAATATCCACCCTGCTAGCCCAGGCTGCCGACCAGGAACCTAACCCAAGATCGACGAAGAAGAAGAGAACTCCAAAACAAGTAAACATCGCTCTCGCAATCAACGAAGGATATTTCTTCTCCCGGGAAGACCCGATCAGTCTCGGAATCCCGGTTACAAGACATTTCGACAATGGTAAAACAAGTCCAGCAAGACCTCCCGGCGTGCCGACACCCTGATAGTAGCCGCGCGTATCTCGTCTCAGGCCACGACCGGATAAGTGAAGCGTACAGGTACCAACATAACCCAAGTTGCCAAGGGACGGTCCCGCACAGTGCTCTAGTTTGGACCAACACTTAGACAAGCATTGGCCCGAGGGGCTAAATAAAGATGACCCTCGGGATGCGCGACTCCCAAGGGAAAAAGGTAATAGGCTGAGGCAAATGTAAAACCAAAGTTGGGCCTTGCTGGAGGAGTTTTATTCAAAGTGAACTGTCAAGGGGGTCCCATAAATCACCCAACCGCGTTAGGGACGCAAAATCCGGGAACATAACACCGATATGACGGAAACTAGGGTGGCAAGAGTGGAACAAAACACCAGGCATAAGGCCGAGCCTTCCACCCCTTTACCAAGTATATAGATGCATTAATAATATAAGAGATATTGTGATATCCCAACATAAACATAATCCAACATGGAGCAATCTTCATCTTCACCTGCAACTAGCAACGCTATAAGAGGGGTTGAGCAAAAGCGGTAAAATAGCCAAACAACGGTTTGCTAGGAAGGGTGACAAAGGTTAGAGTTTGATGGCAATTTGGGAGGCTTGAGCAACAAGTGGTAGGTAACACAGCATAGCGATAGAACGAAGCACCTACCACAACAATGATAATAATGAGATCCAAGGTGACGGTCATCTTGCCTGAAATCCCGCAAGGAAGAAGAACGAGTCCATGAAGAAGATGAAGCCACGAAGACGAACGAATCCTCACGATCGCAACAAAACGGGAACTAGCGAGAAGAAGCACACAACATGGTAAACACGCCGCACATGAACAAGGCATGATGCTCAACCAAGTACGATGCATGAAAAGGCTACATGAAGCTATTCATGGCAAAAGATGATGCATACAAGAGCAACACATCAAAGCAAGTTTAAATGAGGCCGGAAACAACATATAACAATTCCGGTAAGTCCTCATATGCAAATTTCGAAAATGGTCCAGATATGAATAAATCTTATGTTCAAGTTGTAAAACAGCAAGTTAAGATGCACCACGATGATCTACACGAAATTCTAGTCAAGTTACATATAAAGTTCACTAGGTTCGGAGCTACGGCCTAGAAGATATGAGCAAAACAAGTTAAACATGACATTGATGCAAAATGCATACAAACATCAAGCAAACACCTCAAAACATGGATGCAACAAGGTAAAATGAAGCTACACACAAAACTAAGCAAGTTTCATATAGAGCACACTCAAAAGGGAGCAACGGTTCAACACATACACATGAAGCAAGTCTAAAGGACAAGCTGTCCAAAACAACAACTAGACATATTGCAAGCATCAAAAGAACATGCTACGGGATCACAACATGATAACAAAAGGCATGGGCATGATGTACATGTAACTCATAACAAAACATGAACACTAAACTATCTCCAAAAACTATTAGAACATGCTTAAAAGGACATGGCAAGATTGCAAGTAATAACAGGTTCACAGACTTAGCAGATTTCACAGGACATGGCAGAAATAACATCAGGTTGCAATATTTAGAGCTATCAAACAACATGTTACAGCAAGCTATCATGTCAAACTAGAGCATGGCATGAATATACTCAAAGCATATAACAAAAGTCCCTTAGTGACCATGAGCCAAAAGGGATCAGAAAATACCATTGCAAGCATGTGAACATAGCAAAAACATAAACAGATTCAGACTTGGCGAAAAACTGGAGCATGGCCAAAACAGATAACTAGTAGGCATGTTTACGACCTCGATGCACTCACTACGAGACATTGCATGACAAAACAAGCATACACCCAGCAACTAGACGTGGCATAGAAGGTATACATGGCAAGATCAATAACATAGCATGCACTGATCAACAACAACAAGCTAGGAAAAATTGCTAAACATGTTAACAATCTGCCAGGAACATTTTATAGCAAAAGTAGAGCAAGATTAAGATATGCTAGAGCACTCTATAAATATAAAAAGAGGTATGTAGGGATATAGCATAATCATATGAACAAAACACCCTTACTGAACATACTCAAAAGAGGCATGGATCTCACTGTAGCAACATGAATACATGGCATGAAAATAACAGCAGAACAAGGACCTGGTGAAATTCTAAGACCCAGAAATCAGCAATATCACGGAGGCTACTTTGCAAGCTTAAAACAAACAAAACATGACATATCATGAAGAATTTATTGCACCACAGCAAATATGGCATGTTATAGCTCATAACACATAGACTTCATGCTCACAAGAAAATCACACAAAAAGATGCAAAAATGACAAATGAGCATATTCTGATAACAGACAACAGTTAACATCACATAGCAGTTTTGTAACGATGATTACGACATCTAGATCACCTCAAACAAACATGGCACAATGTAACAAAATGATGAGCATACTCTGTTGATCATTTCGATATATCATATGCAGAAAACAGAGCAACGCACATGGAGTTATGGCATGTCAAATGTAGCACCAGAATGTAAGACAACAGGGACTTAGAAGAATTTATACCCTGCGAAAACTGGACACAGAAGACCCGGGACGGAGAGATCCGGGGACGGGGCAGGCGTGTTTGGTTCGTCGCGTTGGTGGGTCTGATCCACCTCCAGATCCGCGACGAGGAGCTCGCCGGAGACGACGGCTCCGGCCGGAGAAGGCCGAGGCGGGGCGCGCGGGGCGGCGGCGCGCTGCACGAGGCGACGGCCGGCACCGACGGCGGCGGGGCGGAGCCGGCGACCGGCGGGGCGAAGGGGCGTCGCGCGGGGCGAAGCCCGCGGGAGACGACGACGCGGTGATCCGGGCCGGGCGGGCCCGCTACGGCGGGCTGGCGGCGGCACGCGGTGGCCGGGCCACGTGGCGCGCGATGAGTGGCCGAGGGCGGCGGCGGGATTTCGTCCGGCTCGGGCCGGACGTGTCCGGTGGCGGCGGGGGAGGATTTTTAGGGTTTGGACCCGGATTTGGAGGAGGGGTGCACATATTTATAGCTAGGAGGAGGTAGGAGTGTCCAAATGGAGAGCGGTTTTCGCCTACACGATCGTGATCGAACGACAGAGAGGATGGAGGTGACTTAGATGGGTTATTGGGCTGTTTTGGAGGGGTGTTGGGCTGCAACACAAAGAGGGCTTTACGGTTACCCGGTTAACCGTTGGAGTATCAAACGAACTCCAAATGGCACGAAACTTGACAGGCGGTCTACCGGTGGTGTACCAAGGCCGCTTGGCAAACCTCGGGCCATTCCGAGAAAGTTTGACACCCACACACGAAAAGAGGTAAAAGGAGACGCCGGGTGACATAGGAGTGCCAGATTGCAAAATGGACAACGGGGAAAATGCTCGGATGCATAAAACGAACACGTATGCAATGCAATGCACATGATGACATGATATGCAATGCAGATGATGACATGGCAACGTGCAACACGCAAGCAAATGACATGGCTACGACGGCGAATAACTGGCGGACACCTGGCGCATCGAATCCGGGGCGTTACAACTCTCCTCTACCAACAAGAGATTTCGTCCTGAGATCTTAGGAACAAGACGGGGGAGAATGAGGATGAGGTGAAACAAGTACGCAAGAGGGAAAAGATCAAAGTCGAGAACACTTGAGTAGGAAAGAGGAACGACGATAATGATGAGAAACAAAAGCTCAATGAGTCCGATGGACTCTGAAACCACTCCGGTTAGAAAAAGGACAAGAACGAAATAATTAGGTAGCACTCCGGCTAAACAAGGAAAGAATTGAATATGGACTAGGGAAGATGGAATGACACTCGATGAGAGGAACGATACAATGCCTCCGGAAGTCTTGAAATAGTGGAATGAGAAGAACGGTGAATAAGATGACAACTTCTACTGTGAATGAAATAGAGAGCATCCTTAGAAGAAAGGATTTGAACGGAGTTGTTGAGAAAATTCAACAACGAAAAGAATAAGCTTGTCATGGACTTATGGATAACATCTCAAAATTATGAGGTGATAACCGACCATAATCGAAAAAATAAATGAATACCCGAGGAGAACGAAGAAATGCAAAGCTCCACTTCAAAAGAATGCGGAGAATTAATCGCACTTCGAGAGATAAGAAGGAAAAAATACTAGAACTCCTTGAACAAGAATCTTGATGAACACTTGAAGAATGAATTAAATCCTTACGGACCAGCATAAGAACTCTGGTAACAAAAGGATGACGAGATAAAATTGAAGGATGAAAAGAAATAAGATTAAAGCCTTGCGATGATTCGGATGGAGCTTCCAGATGAGATCACCGAGAAAACTTGGAACTCCGGAAAAGAAAAGATGAAAACACTTTGAACCGAGAAATTATTCAACATGAACAATCTCCGAGGAAAAGAATTAATCAACTTGACCACGATGAAATGAGAATAGGAATTATGTTATGCTTATCATTCACCAATTAAATTGATGAGAAGCAATGGATTGCATACCACTTATTCACAGTGGGCAAAGATTAAGGGGAGATATAGCTCCAAATTTCAGAAGGTCTTCATGAGCCACCGGTAGGAATGAAAATCACGAATGAATTGCTATGATGAGAACAGAAAAGGAATCTTCAATGAACCACCAGAAGAATTCAGAATTGAATGACGAAAGGGAATGGAATCACCGGGAAGAATTGGAAAAGCACGAAGATGCTTGAGAGAATTTAGAGACAAGAGAACGAAGAGATCGCCAACTGAACAAAGAGCAAAGCACCGGAAGAATATTGAGACGCACGAAAAAGGCATGGATATAGAATAGTTGAAGAACGAATTTGAAAACTTAGAACGAAGAAAACTTCCGAAAAGATGGCCTCCGGATGATCGAGACAGAAAAACAACTACTGACATACTCCGGATGGATGAAAAGAATTTGCATGACTTGAAACAATTAGGTAGGATAACATCAAGCTATCACCGCGAATCTTTGGGAGAATGGACAAGATTTAGGGAAAACTCTACTTCGGTCTTCAAATGTTGAGAATGACGACAGGGAACACCAGTAAAATTGTTGAAACACTCCGGAAGAATGAAAAGATGACAGATTGGCCCGAACATGAAAGAATTTGAAAAAATGATCTTGGAGAAGGCATCTGACTGATGGAATTCATACTTACGTCATACTTCGAAAAAAGGATTTGAGAATAACTCCGGAAAATCAGAAGAGTCAGGTAAGATCTTGGGAAAAGACCTGTGGGTTAGGGCCCACTGAAAGAAACACCATTGGAAAGGATCTTTGAATGAGAAATGATGCACCAGAACAATTGAAAGACTTGAATGAGGTGACAACCTCAAAATGATTGAATGCAAACACGAACCTTCTGAGATGTCTTCATCACTCCGGAACGATTAAATGGCGAGAGGCGAACGAGCAAAGGGAAAACTTGAGTCGAGGAAAAGAATATGATCGACAACAAAAAACTTGAATTGGATCCACCGGAACGAAAACAAGACGAACATTGATGAACTAGACGAGACTTCACCGGATGAGACAATTGAGGAAAGACTGCAGATACTCCGCATGAATGAAATTGATGCTCGAATAGAGGCTCAGACTCCTGGAATAAAAAGGGTGGGAGGGCGGGAAATCAAGTCAACTGGAACGGGGAATCGACGAGTAACTTGAAGAGAAACAACACCGGTTGCAATGATTGAGGAGAGAATGCAAAGGCTTCGCACGAGTAGGATGGATACTCAATTACGGACTCCGGTTCCGAGAAGAAGAAGGGTGGGCGGGTGGGAAAACAAGGGCAACTTCGGACAGGGAAACAACGTCGATTGAAAGGAGCTGAGGATTGATCTCCCAAAATACAAAGAGGTTCAAGTCGACTTGACAAGAAATGCACCGGACACAAGAGGAAGGACAACGAACGAAAACTGACCGCGTGATCCTAAAGAAAAATTTGAACGGGAAGAGGAGTAGTTCAAAACACCTACGTCAAGATTTCTCACCAGAGCGTCGAAGGGGCTGAGGAGTAAAAAGAAATCCTACTCTCCGATATAACTAGACTCCGAAAAAGATTTTTTTCTAGACTCGACATCGGCCAAACTACACGATCAATCAAGGGGGCTCCTAGGGTCGGTCGAGGCTCTGATACCAACTTGTCATGCCCAAGATGCGACCCTATCCTAAAGGAACTCGAAGGTCCCACCAAGGATAGAAGCGCATCTTGAAGACGCTTTTGCAAGGTGGATATCATTACATCAACATTACATAATAGTGGGGATACAACCAAGACATACAAAGTCTCAAGAATACAACAATACATCATATACAAGATCAACATCCGACTACGGATGAAACACAAACAGAAACTCAAACAATTTCCACCCTGCTAGCCCAGGCTGCCGACCAGGAACCTAACCCAAGATCGACGAAGAAGAAGAGAACTCCAAAACAAGTAAACATCGCTCTCGCAATCAACGAAGGATATTCCTTCTCCCGGGAAGACCCGATCAGTCTCGGAATCCCGGCTACAAGACATTTCGACAGTGGTAAAACAAGTCCAGCAAGACCTCCCGGTGTGCCGACACCCTGATAGTAGCCGCGCGTATCTCGTCTCAGGCCACGACCGGATAAGCGAAGCATACAGGTACCAACATAACCCAAGTTGCCAAGGGACGGTCCCGCACGGTGCGCTAGTTTGGACCAACACTTAGACAAGCATTGGCCCGGGGGGCTAAATAAAGATGACCCTCGGGATGCGCGACTCCCAAGGGAAAAAGGTAATAGGCTGAGGCAAATGTAAAACCAAAGTTGGGCCCTGCTTGAGGAGTTTTATTCAAAGCGAACTGTCAAGGGGGTCCCATAAATCACCCAACCGCGTTAGGGACGCAAAATCCGGGAACATAACACCGATATGACGGAAACTAGGGCGGCAAGAGTGGAACAAAACACCAGGCATAAGGCCAATCCTTCCACCCCTTTACCAAGTATATAGATGCATTAATAATATAAGAGATATTGTGATATCCCAACATAAACATAATCCAACATGGAGCAATCTTGATCTTCACCTGCAACTAGCAACGCTATAAGAGGGGCTGAGCAAAAGCGGTAACATAGCCAAACAACGGTTTGCTAGGAAGGGTGACAAAGGTTAGAGTTTCATGGCAATTTGGGAGGCTTGAGCAGCAAGTGGTAGGTAACGCAGCATAGCGATAGAACGAAGCAACTAGAACAACAATGATAGTAATGAGATCCAAGGTGACGGTCATCTTGCATGAAATCCCGCAAGGAAGAAGAACGAGTCCATGAATAAGATGAAGCCACGAAGACGAACGAATCCTCACGATCGCAACGAAACGGGAACTAGCGAGAAGAAGCACACAACATGGTAAACACGTCGCACATGAACAAGGCATGATGCTCAACCAAGTACGATGCATGACAAGGCTACATGAAGCTATTCATGGCAAAAGATGATGCATACAAGAGCAACACATCAAAGCAAGTTTAAATGAGGCCGAAAACAACATATAACAATTCTGGTAAGTCCTCATATGCAAATTTCGAAAATGGTCCAGATCTGAATGAATCTTATGTTCAAGTTGTAAAAAAGCAAGTTAAGATGCACCACGATGATCTACACAAAATTCTAGTCAAGTTACATATAAAGTTCACTAGGTTCGGAGCTACGGCTTAGAAGATATGAGCAAAACAAGTTAAACATGACATTGATGCAAAATGCATACAAACATCAAGCAAACACCTCAAAACATGGATGCAACAAGGTAAAATGAAGCTACACACAAAACTAAGCAAGTTTCATATAGAGCACACTCAAAACGGAGCAACGGTTCAACACATACACATGAAGCAAGTCTAAAGGACAAGCTGTCCAAAACAGCAACTAGACATACTGCAAGCATCAAAAGAACATGCTACAGGATCACAACATAATAAAAAAGGCATAGACATGATGTACAGGTAACTCATAACAAAACCTGAACACTGAACTATATCCAGAAACTATTAGAACATACTCAAAAGGACATGGCAAGATTGCAAGTAATAACAGGTTCACAGACTTAGCAGATTTCACAGGACATGACAGAAATAACATCAGGTTGCAATATTTAGAGCTATCAAACAACATGTTACAGCAAGCTATCATGTCAAACTAGAGCATGGCATGAATTTACTCAAAGCATATAACAAAAGTCCCTTAGTGACCATGAGCCAAAAGGGATAAAAAAATACCATTGCAAGCATGTGAACATAGCAAAAACATAAACAGATTCAGACTTGGCGAAAAATTGGAGCATGGCCAAAACAGATAACTAGTAGGCATGTTTACGAGCTCGATGCACTCACTACGAGACATTGCATGACAAACCAAGAATACAACCAGCAACTAGACATGGCATAGAAGCTAGACATGGCAAGATCAATAACATAGCATGCACGGATCAACAACAACAAGCTAGACAAAATTGCTAAACATGTTAACAATCTGCCAGGAACTTTTTATAGCAAAAGTAGAGGCAGGATTAAGACATGCTAGAACCCTCTATAAATGTAAACAGAGGCACGGGATGGATATAGGATAATCAGATGAACAAAACACTCTTACTGAACATACTCAAAAGAGGCATGGATCTCACTGTATCAACATGAATACATGGCATGAAAATAACAGCAGAACAAGGACTTAGTGAAATTCTAAGACCCAGAAATCAGCAATATCATGGAGGCTACTTTGCAAGCTTAAAACAAACAACACATGGCATATCATGAAGAATGAATTGCACCACAGCAAATATGACATGTTATAGCTCATAACACATATAGACTTCATGCTCAAAAGAATATCACACAAAAAGATGCAAAAATGACAAATGAGCATATTCTAATAACAGACAGCAGTTAACATCACATAGCAGTTTTGCAACGATGATTAGGGCATCTAGATCTCCTCAAACAAACATGGCACAATGGAACAAAGTGAAGAGCATACTCTGGTGATCACTTCGATATATCGTATGCAGCAAACGAAGCAACACACATGGGGTTATGGCATGTCAAAGCTAGCACCAGAATGTATGAAAACAGGGACTTAGAAGAATTTATACCCCGCGAAAATTGGACACAGAAGACCCGGGACGGAGAGATCCGGGGACGGGGCAGGCGTGTTTGGTTCGTCGCGTTGGTGGATCTGATCCACCTCCAGATCCGCGACGAGGAGCTCGCCGGAGACGACGGCTCCGGCCGGAGGAGGCCGAGGCGGGGCGCGCGGGGCGGCGGCGCGCTGCACGAGGCGACGGCCGGCACCGACGGCGGCGGGGCGAAGGGGCGGCGCGTGGGGCGGAGCCCGCGGGAGACGGCGGCGCGGTGATCCGGGCCGGGTGGGCCCGCGATGGGCCACGACGGGCTGCCGGCGGCGCGCGGTGGACGGGCCACGTGGCGCGCGGTGAGTGGCCGCGGGCGGCGGCGGGATTTCGTCCGGCTCGGGCCGGACGTGTCCGGTGGCGGCGGGGGAGGATTTTTAGGGTTTGAACCCGGATTTGGAGGAGGGGTGCACATATTTATAGCTAGGAGGAGGTAGGAGTGTCCAAATGGAGAGCGGTTTTCGCCTACACGATCGTGATCGAAAGGCTGAGAGGATGGAGGTGACTTAGATGGGTTATTGGGCTGTTTTGGAGGGGTGTTGGGCTGCAACACAAAGAGGGCTTTACGGTTACCCGGTTAACCGTTGGAGTATCAAACGGACTCCAAATGGCACGAAACTTGACAGGCGGTCTACCGGTGGTGTACCAAGGCCGCTTGGAAAACCTCGGGCCATTCCGAGAAAGTTTTACACCCACACACGAAAAGAGGTAAAAGGAGACGCCAGGTGACATAGGAGTGCCGGATTGCAAAACGGACAACGGGGAAAATGCTCGGATGCATAAAACGAACACGTATGCAATGCAATGCACATGATGACATGATATGCAATGCAGATGATGACATGGCAGCGTGCAACAAGCAAGCAAATGACATGGCTACGACGGCGAATAACTGGCGGACAGCTGGCGCATCGAATCCGGGGCGTTACACAGAGTTTGGCCCAATGTCTTGTGGGCGGAGTTGGAAATTGGCTAAGACATCCCGATAAAATTTTGAACCGGGAGGATCGAAGCCCCGGGCTAGGTGATCCGCAAAAACAACAACCTCTACCTCTTGGGGCGTGGGAGGACATTCTGTACCGGGGACCCTCGAATGAATAACCCTTTTACTTCTCAAAGCGCCAGTTATAACTAAATTGTTCAGCTGAGTCTCGGTCACGCGAGAGGGAACCCAGTTGCACTCGTACACTTGTTTAGCCATGACGCGATCTACAAAGGCAGCAATTTCCTTTCAGGAATATGGTGGACAAATATACACTGGTGCATACATTGTTAACCCGGAGGCAGTCATTTTAAACCGGAGTTTTGTGAAGCGGCAGTGTCTGGCTAAGGAACTCTGGCGGTTCAACAAGGGAATAATGGTATATACCGGTTTGGTAATTTTTATACAGAGTTAAACCGCCTGATCTAAACATGGAGACAATTGAGATTGCAGATAAATAAGTATGCAGAAACAGATTTCACAAGATTCTTCTACAGCATGGGATCTAAAGCATGTTCAGAAAATCGGAAAAATATTCAATGGTTCAAAACAGAACAGTACTGAGTCAATGGTCAGAGGTATATATGGATCTATGGTCTTGAGGCATGAAACTAAAGGCAGATACTAAAAACTACCGCTATACAGAGCAGAGGTTCACAGATTCATCCAAAAGCTATCATATAAACAAGAAGCGGATGATGAACACTGAAGAACTGCGAAACCCTAGAACAAATCTGTGGAGGAAAGAAGAGAAGATTTACCGGAGCTGAGGAAGACTCGAAAGGTCGCCGCGGTGTTCTGGTGCGCTCAGGTTGATGCAGCGGCCAAGGTTGATGCAGAAGCTGACGGTGGCAGCGGAGCTCCGAGGCCGGGCGATGCGAGGAAGACGAAGCAGAAGGGCATGAAGGGGAAAGAAAGGAAATGACCCTTCGGTCCTATTTATAAAGAAAGGGACATGTATCAGGCACGAGAATCAAGGGTCCGCGAGTTTGGAAACGGAGCTGTCGCCTCGATTGTCGCAGATCTATTAAACAAAAAGATATCATGGATAAGTGCCTTTATGACAGATGACGTCACTCCGTTTTACAACGACCAGAGAAGGTGACATCACGACGGTTCAACAAACTACAAGAAGATATTGAAGATGAAGATTTTTTGCTAAGGATTGACATGAACCTATTCAAATCAATCGGCGACCTAATGTTGGGGATATTACTACTGGGCGTAAACTGGCCTATCTGGGCCGGGTTAACTTCGTCAGTAGTTAAAGAATGTTAAAGCCCAAGAAGGCAGATGAGGGCCTAAGGCCCGTAGTCTGTTTAGAGCCTATAGCTGTAAACCGGCGTTGGTATGTAAACTTGCATTGTAAGGTAGGAGTAAGTAGAGGCCAAACCGGACACGTCTATGACCCGGTGTTGGGACTCTGTAAACTGACGGGCGTCACCCATGTATATAAGGGGATGACCCGGCGGCGGTTTAAGGACAACGGACAATAACTCGAGACTTAGGCGAAGCTTGTTTGCTCCCTAGTCATCGAAACCCCATCAATTCCATCACAACTAGACGTAGGCCTTTACCTTCATCGAAGGGGCTGAACTAGTATAAACTCTCTTGCGTCCCTGTGTATGCTTTAACCCCTTCAAGCTAACCCGTCGCGATGGCTCCACGACTAAGTCCTTTCATGAGGACTTCTGCCGTGACAAAACCACGACACCCGCACCTCGCCCACGCGCCCGGCTCACCTGCCACAGCTCCCGAGGCCGGTCGTGCCCCCTGGCCGCGCGCCAGGCCCTAGGCCGCGCCGCGCCGGTGCCTCTGTTGCCTCGTCGAGGCCATGGCCTCCCCCCACACCCGGGTTCGCCCCTCCTCAGGCACGGATGCCCACGTCCGCAGCGCCCTGCGCTCGTCGACCCGCCACCACCGTCACGTTGGGCCGCCGCTCGCCGCTGTTGACCGCTGCTGGGGCCTCGCCGCGCCCAGACGGGCTCCGGCCTCAGCGGGCGCCCACACCCCGCGCCCGTTAACCCTGTTGGCCCCATGGGCCTATGATAGATGGGGCCCACACCCCAGTAGTTAACAAAAAAACAAGAAAACAAAATTAAAATTAGTTAAAATAGTTAAATATTAGTTAATTCATTAATTAACGAGTTATTTAACTTAATTAATCATGACAATTAAACCTGCTTAATTAAACTAGTCAATGAAAATTGGGCCCCACTGCCCCTTTGACCAGTCAACCCGGTCAGAGTTGACTGTTGACCCCGCTGACGTCATGATGACGTCATGCTGATGTAGTAAACTTTGGAAAATCATAGGAATTAAACCGTAGCTCGGTTCGAAAAACTTTCTACATCAAAGTTGCTCAGATCGACGAGGCAAATCCGAATGCGCGATCCGTTCGTCCACCACACATCCCTAGCATAGCGAACATGCAACTTTTCCCTTTGTTTCATCTATGCGAAAAATGCAAACTTCGGGAAAACGTTCCCGAATGTTTCCCCCCTTCCGCGGTACCGCGTAGCACCGCGGTAGAACCTCTAGCACCTCTTATTGTCTTGTCATGCATATTTTTGCTCCGTATTTACTGTTTCTTCCCCCTCTTCTCTCCAGTAGACCCCGAGACTGCCGCTGAGGCCGCTGTGATCGACTACGTCGACGATGACCCCTTCTTCTTGTCTGAGCAACCAGGCAAGCCCCCCCTTTGATCATCCCGATATCGCCCATTCCATTCTCTCATGCTTGCATTAGATTTTGCTACTGTTATTGATTGCTCCTATTCTGATGCACAGCCTGCTTTTGTAACCTGCTTATTGTTACCTACCTACTTATCCAAAACTGCTTAGTATAGGTTGGATAGTGATCCATCAGTGACCCCCACTTGTCCTTGTTGCCCCTGCTTCATCATCGACGACTCGATCAACGTGATCGACGACCAGAGCCCGACACCTCACATCACATCACGCCCCTTTTGTTGCTCGACTCTGCAGAACTAGTATCGAGTGCCAAGGGTGATCCATCATAACGCACTCCTGATGATATTTCTATAGTGTAGCTAGTCGGTCGTGGTCATCGAGGGTGATTTCCTCTTTCACCATTCCCGATACGGCTCTGTCGTTCAACACCTCAAGTGTCAACCTCGAGGGTGGTCCCTCTTACGTTCACCTTGATGATTACATCGAGTGGAATCCTCCGAGAGTCATTCCTTGGGTCTTCCGCTTGATGTTTGGACACACGGTTACCTTGACTTTACTAGAGACCTTGGTGAAAGTCGGGCAGGCCCGGAGAGCACCCGCAAGATGGTTATGAGGCACGGCTGGGAAGTCAGGCAGCCCTCAAGTGGGCTGGGCTTGCCCTTGCCGTATTTCCTCGAGACGGGGCGACGGGGTCACATTATCGTAAGTCTCTGCCCGTCTCCACAAACTAATAATACGCTATGGTTTGGGTATTTGTTCTGAATTAGCCTTTGGCCTTTACGCACCAACCACCACGCTAGAATAGTTATGGTCCTCGACGTCGTGGTATCAGCCGAAGCTTTATCAGACATCCAGTTCAGCATTGCGGCACGGCTGGGCCGGCACCATCCTGTAGTGGTGGAGCCTGGTCCGCCCTGCTCGCAATGACCCGGAGTGCAACGGGCGATGGGCCCAGACCCCGGAGTGCTTAGGATGTAGACCGGCGGGGACCTCTCTACTGAGCCTAGGTAGGGCTGCGATGTGTTGATCTTCCGAGGCCGGGCATTGACCCCAGAAAGGTGTGTCCGGCCAGAGTGATCGAGCGTGTAAGAAAACATGGTGCACCCCTGCAGGGAAGATCTTTATTCGAATACCGTGTCCACGGTAATGGACGTTCAGACTTATATCTTGATCTAATACAACTAGAAATGGATACTTAATATATGTGGCTCCGGGATTGCTTTCTCGCAGGGAGTTGAGGAAGGATCTCTGGGCTTTTTTGTTACAACATGTTTGATAATTATAAGCTGCTACTCTTTACTCTTCTACATGCTGCAAGATGCTTGGAGCTGCTTGAAGAAGCTAGTCTTCGATAGGCTAGGCCTTCCCCTCTATTCTGGCATTCTGCAGTTCAGTCCATAGATACAACCCTTTGATTTGATACCAATGCATACTTAGTATAGATCTGATGCTTGCGAGTACTTTGGACGAGTACTCGCGATTGCTTTGCTACCCCTTCCTTCTTCTTTCCGGTTGATGCAACCAGATGGTGGATCCCTGGAGCCAGATGCCACCGCCGACGGATACTACTACATGGAGGCCGCCGACGACCAGGAGTAGTTAGGAGGTCCCAGGCAGGAAGCCTTGCCTCTTCGATTGTGTTGCTTTTGTGCTAGCCTTCTTATGGCATCCTTGTTTAACTTTTGTCTGTACTCAGATATTGTTGCTTCCGCTGACTCTTGTGTATCGAGCTTGTATTCGAGCCCTCGAGGCCCCTGGCTTGTAATATTAAGCTTGTATTATTTTAATTTGTGTCTAGAGTTGTGTTGTGATATCTTCCCGTGAGTCCCTGATCTTGATCGTACACCTTTGCGTGTATGATTAGTGTACGGTCGAATCGGGGGCGTCACAAGTTGGTATCAGAGCCGACTGCCTGTAGGAACCCCCTTTCCCACTCCTTGGCCGAAGTTGAGTGTAGACTTTGAAAAACAGTTTTACTAACATGGCTGTGTGGCTTACGGGCCCACGTCGCCATTGGGTGGTATTAGGATCTTTTATTCCTTGTCTACACTCTGGGACTCTGACCTCTCGTCTATTTGGGTTAAATGGTTTTGCTAACTCTAACTCTAGGTTCTCAGAAATACTTTCTCCCGAAGAGCCCTCAGTCCAGATGTTCGCTCGGTGCACCAAAATATTCTAAAGATACTCTTCGAAAATGGGAAGTGAATGGAAGGTTGCGCATTAGAGAAGTGGGAGTCGAACTTGAACCTTTGTGTTCATGCCCATGGACCCGATGTGGAACTTATCATGGAAGCTTCTTGTTACAATAATAATCCCACTTTGATAAATTCATCTTGTATCTATATTTGGACCTTTGCAACCGTGGTTCCGACCATGATTGTTCTCCTTTGATTCCATTCTCGGACAAGTTAAAGTACTTGTCTTCTTCAGATCGTTTAACCTGTCCAAATTCTACTTTGATCTACCTTCGATTATTACCTTTGGTATCTCGAGAATATCACGGAACTACATAACTTCTTATGAGTTCTAACTCAACTGTTATTTCTCGCCGATTCAAAATTTTCCACGGGTTCTGAGTTGGTAGACACTCGAGGACAGCAATAACTGATTCGAGTCTACACTTTCCTTTCCATTGTTATGTTAACCTTTCTTGTAGCGTAACATATTTGAGAAGTAATAATTCGCTGCTTATGTAAATGCCTCGATATACAACTCTGTCAGTAAGACCTTGTTACTATTGTTGATGACATCCCGGTAGCCGCCGATGGACGAGAACTTTGCATACTGGTCCGCCTCGCCTTGCGAGCAGGAAAATGGTTCTCTTCGTCCCTCGCCCTTGGTACCAATGTTATTGCCAACATAACTGACAGTCTATGCTCTGACATGCCTTGCTATCAGCTCCCTTTCTACTTTTCACTCACATGGTGGGTTCATAACCCACAGTTCCACAGGATCGAAACCTGACTCTCCTGTACAACCTTGACTCCGAAATATTTTTTGCACTTGGCCTCGTGAGTAAATCAGGAGCCACCTTCCTAGTGATCTATTCTGGTATTAGATGCAATACTTATTCCCATTGCTCTGAACCCCATTTCACCCTCTGTTTCAGGCAACGAACAATTGCCTACCCGTGAAGCTTCTTATTGCACCTTCTTACCTTGCTCTCGATGACTTTCTTAAATTTCCACTCGAGAGATGCCTCTATGCCACGTTCACTGGGATAGCCCCCAGTTACCTATCATGTGTTGAGGTCTGTCCTTTCTGAGTCTTTCCCCCTACTACACCCCTTAATTCTCGGGACAAGATTTCTTGTAGTGGAGGAGAATTGTGACGCCCGGATAATTAAGCTACAGTAATCCTCTGGTAATGATGCCATGTCATCAGTTTACTATTGCTAATAATCACTTGATTCAAATCTTAATTAAAATTCAAATTCAAATTTAAGTCCAAAATTCAAAGTTCACAAACATGGAAACTAAAATGTTGATCATGTGACAAATATTCACTTCTTAATTTTGGTGGTGAACCAACTTTTTGTAAAGTGTTTTAGTGCGCTAACATAAAATAAAACAGTAAAAGAAAACAGAAAGATTAAAGTTAAAATAAAAATAGAAAACAAAAACCCCCTCTTCCCTCGTGGGCCTCGTGGCCCAGCTAGCCTTTGCTGGCCAGGCCGGCCCGCTCCCGCACGCCCGCTGGCCTATTTGGCCAACCCCCCGAAACCCTAACTGCTACCCCTACTCCCCTCGACCCCCCACATCGCTCGATCCCCTTCCCCCATCTGGATCGGGCCATGCCCCGACCCCTAGCGCTCACCCCTCCCGACCCCGCACTCCCTGACACCGGCGCCCGTTCCCAGCGCCGCCCCGCTGCCGCTGTGGCTCACGGCCTCGACGCACCGTCGCCGACACCCGTCGCCTCCCCGACCCCGAACCAGCGCACCGCCACCTCGACATCGTCGCTCTGGGCCTTGTCCACGACCACGTCGTCGCCTTAGTCCCCGTCGACGTCATCTTCCTCGTCCCCGCCGTCGTCGGACCACCTCGACCCTTCCCGAGCCCACTGCCTTCTCCCTACAACCCCGCCGTGAGCCTCGCCGCCCCTCTTCTCTCCCCATTACCGGATCCGGCCCGTGCTCGCACCCACCACACCTGCGCGTGCCTCGACGCTCGCATCCCGCGCCATCGCCGCCGTTCACGTTCACTACCCGGTGCCCATGCCCGCACCTCGCCCACGCGCCCCGCTCACCTGCCACAGCTCCCGCGGCCGGCCGCGCCCGCTGGCCGCGCGCCAGGCCCTAGGCTGCGCCGCGCCGGTGCCTCTGCTGCCTCGTCGAGGCCATGGCCTCCCCCCAGCACCCGGGTTCGCCCCTCCTCGGGCACGGACGTCCACGTCCGCAGCGCCCTGCGCTCGTCGACCCGCCACCACTGTAACGTTGGGCCGCCGCCCGCCGCTGCTGACCGCTGCTGGCGCCTCGCCACGCCCAGATGGGCTCCGACCTCAACGGGCGCCCACGCCCACACCCCGCGCCCGTTAACCCTGTTGGCCCCATGGGCCTATGACAAATGGGGCCCATGCCCCAGTAGTTAACAAAAAAACAAGAAAACGAAATTAAAATTGGTTAAAATAATTAAATATTAATTAATTAATTAACGAGTTATT
Organism: Aegilops umbellulata; assembly: GCA_032464435.1. Lineage (NCBI taxonomy): Eukaryota > Viridiplantae > Streptophyta > Magnoliopsida > Poales > Poaceae > Aegilops > Aegilops umbellulata. Next base: position 608,177,238 of record CP136057.1, read on the forward strand.
TAACTTAATTAATCATGACAATTAAACCTGCTTAATTAAACTAGTCAATGAAATTGGGCCCCACTGCCCCTTTGACCAGTCAAACCGGTCAGAGTTGACAGTTGACCCTGCTGACGTCATGCTGATGCAGTAAACTTCGGAAAATCATAGGAATTAAACCTAAGCTCGGTTCGAAAAACTTTCTACAGCAAAGTTGCTCAGATCGACGAGGCAAATCCGAATACGCGATCCGTTCGTCCGCCACACATCCCTAGCATAGCGAACATGCAACTTTTCACTTTGTTTCATCTGTCCGAAAAATGCAAACTTCGGGAAAACGTTCCCGGATGTTTCCCCCCTTCCGCGGTACCGCGCTGCATCGCGGTAGAACACCTCTAGCACCGCTTATTGTCTTGTCATGCATCTTTTTGCTCTGTATTTACTGTTTCTTCCCCCTCTTGTCTCAAGTAGACCTCGAGACTGCCGCTGAGGCCGCTATGATCGACTACGTCGACGATGACCCCTTCTTCTTGTCTGAGCAACCAGGCAAGCCCCCCCCTTTGATCATCCCGATATCGCCCATTCCATTCTCTCATGCTTGCATTAGATTTTGCTACTGTTATTGATTGCTCCTATTCTGATGCATAGCCTGCTTTTGTAACCTGCTTATTGTTACCTACCTGCTTATCCTAAACTGATTAGTATAGGTTGGATAGTGATCCATCAGTGACCCCCACTTGTCCTTGTTGCCCCTGCTTCATCATCGATGACTCGATCAACGTGATCGACGACCAGAGCCCGACAACTCACATCACATCACGCCCCTTTTGTTGCTCGACTCTGCAGAACTACTAGCGAGTGCCGAGGGTGATCCCTCATAACGCACTCCTGATGATATTTCTGTAGTGTAGCTATTCGGTCGTGGTCATCGAGGGTGATTTCCTCTTTCACCATTCCCGATACTGCTCTGTCGTTCAACACCTCAAGTGTCAACCTCGAGGGTGGTCCCTCTTACGTTCACCTTGATGACTACATCGAGTGGAATCCTCCGAGAGTGATTCCTTGGGTTTTCCCCTTGATGTTTGGACACACGGTTACCTTGACTTTACTAGAGACCTTGGTGAATGTCGGGCGGGCCCGGAGAGCACCCGCAAGATGGTTATGAGGCACGGCTGGGAAGTCAGGCAGCCCTCGAGTGGGCTGGGCTTGCCCTTGCCGTATTTCCTCGAGACGGGGCGACGAGGTCACATTATCGTAAGTCTCTTCTCGTCTCCGCAAACTAATAATACACTATGGTTTGGGTATTTGTTCTGAATTGGCCTTTGGCCTTTACGCACCAACCACCACGCTAGAATAGTTATGGTCCTCGACGTCGTGGTATCAGCCGAAGCTTTATCAGACGTCCAGTTCAGCATTGCGGCACGGCTGGGCCGGCACCATCCTGTAGTGGTGGAGCCTGGTCTGCCCTGCTCGCAACGACTCGGAGTGCAACGGGCGATGGGCCCAGACCCCGGAGTGCTTAGGATGTAGACCGGCGGGGACCTCTCTACTGAGCCTAGGTAGGGTTGCGACGTGTTGATCTTTCGAGGCCGGGCATTGACCCCAGAAAGGTGTGTCCGGCCAGAGTGATCGAGTGTGTTCGAAAACGTGGTGCACCCCTGCAGGGAAGATCTTTATTTGAATACCGTGTCCATGGTGATGGATGTTCAGACTTATATCTTGATCTAATACAACTAGAAATGGATACTTAAGATATGTGGCTCCGGGATTGCTTTCTCGCAGGGAGTTGAGGAAGGATCTCTGGGCTTTTTTGTTACAACATGTTTGATAATTATAAGCTGCTACTCTTTACTCTTCTACATGCTGCAAGATGCTTGGAGGTGCTTGAAGATGCTAGTCTTCGATAGGCTAGGCCTTCTCCTCTATTCTGGCATTTTGCAGTTCAGTCCATAGATACAACCCTTGCATTTGATACCAATGCATACTTAGTATAGATCTGATGCTTGCGAGTACTTTGGATGAGTACTCATGATTGCTTTGCTACCCCTTCCTTCTTCTTTCCGGTTGATGCAACCAGATGGTGGATCCCTGGAGCCAGATGCCACCACCGACAGATACTACTACATGGAGGCCGCCGCCGACCAGGAGTAGTTAGGAGGTCCCAGGCAGGAGGCCTTGCCTCTTTGTTTGTGTTGCTTTTGTGCTAGCCTTCTTAAGGCATCCTTGTTTAACTTATGTCTATACTCAGATATTGTTGCTTCCGCTGACTCTTGTGTATCGAGCTTGTATTTGAGATCTCGAGGCCCCTGGCTTGTAATATGAAGCTTGTATTATTTTAATTTGTGTCTAGAGTTGTGTTGTGATATCTTCCCGTGAGTCCGTGATCTTGATCGTACACCTTTGCGTGTATGATTAGTGTACGGTCGAATCGGGGGCGTCACAAGTTGGCATCAGAGCCGACTGCCTGTAGGAACTCCCTTTCCGACTCCTTGGCCGAAGTTGAGTGTAGACTTTGAAAAACAGTTTTACTAACATGACTGTGTGGCTTACGGGCCCACGTCGCCATTGGGTGGTATTAGGATCTTTTATTCCTTGTCTACACTCTGGGACTCTGACCTCTCGTCTATTCGGGTTAAATGGTTTTGCTAACTCTAACTCTAGGTTCTCGGAAATACTTTCTCCCGAAGAGCCCTCACTCCAGATGATTGCTCGGTGCACCAAAATATTCTGAAGATACTCTTTGATGTTTTCGTGAGACCCTTATACGCTTCGCCATTGCGATCCCTACCACCGATAAATCCTTATGAGTAACTACCTACGTTGTCGTTCATACCTTCATCCCCAGTTGCTCTTGTTATTACAAGATGCCCCGAATTACTCTTTGTTGTCCTGAGAATCAGTTGAGCTTACTGCCTTGCAGTTCTTTGCCACATGAATACCCCTATGGATAATTACTCGCGCTTGCCGAGTATCCGTTCGCGCATAGCTGATCTTTGTTTCGCAAAATTCTTTGGAATATTATCCGATCTTCCGAAAATCCTTAGTAACCTAATGCTCTTGCTCCTCCTTGTCTGCTTGCATTGTGGATGCTTTCCATATGTCTAGCAGTATTCTTTAAAATCCTTTGTGATTGACATCCTTACCCTATTGTTTCAACATGAGTGTGAATGCACGCAATCGTGAGTTGTTCCCTGGAATTGTCCTTCCGGCTCAGACGTCACCCCTGACATGAGTTGGTGTTCGACAAATCAAACCTTGGTTGATTATTGATCTATGTCTATTCAACTTGTCTTTGATCAGAGCCTCAGCCTCTGATCCCCCGATTTTTGAAATCATATTTCCTTTGCATTTGAGCTTTGAATTAGTCAGTTATTTCTATAATCTATTATCCTTGCATTCTTCTTCTTCTGGGTGAGTATCGATGCTCACATCCGATCCCTTGTGGACCACCAGATCCTTTGTTGGGTTTTATCCGACAACGTCCTTCTTATTCGGTAACATTGTGATGCTTTTCCTAGGATACATAATGCCTTTGGTAAATTGTATCCCCCGCTCTTGTCAGCCATACTCTGCTTCCGAGCTTTGGTTTTTACTCGTGAAGTTTGCGGTATATGTTCCTAAGATGCCCCAGTGGGTTGAACTTATGTCTTCCCTAAATCCGTGTGAACCGGAAGGTTATGCGGGTTATATCTACTAGCGTTTCTTCAGATAACATTTCAACGCTACAACTTCTTCGAAAACGGGAAGTGAATGGAAGGTTGTGCATTAGAGAAGTGGGAGTCGACCTTGAACCTTTGTGTTCATGCCCATGGAACCGATGTGGAACTTATCATGGAAGCTTCTTGTTACAATAATAATCCAACTTTGATAAATTTATCTTGTATCTATATTTGGACCTTTGCAACCGTGGTTCCGACCATGATTGTTCTCCTTTGATTCCATTCTCGAACAAGTTAAAGTACTTGTCTTCTTTAGATCGTTTAGCTTGTCCAACCTCTACTTTGATCTACCTTCGAGTATTACCTTTGGTATCTCGAGAATATCACGGAACTAAATAACTTCTTATGAGTTCTTCCTCAACTGTTATTTCTCGCCGATTCAAAATTTTCCACGGGTTCTGAGTTGGTAGACACTCGAGGACAGCAATAACTGATTCGAGTCTACACTTTCCTTTCCATTGTTATGTTAGCCTTTCTTGTAACATAACATATTTGAGCAGTAATAATTCGCTGCTTATGTAAATGCCTCGATATACAACTCTGTCAGTAAGACCTTGTTACTATTGTTGATGACATCCCGGTAGCCGCCGATGGATGAGAACTTTGCATACTGGTCCGCCTCGCCTTGCGAGCAGGAAAATGGTTCTCTTCATCCCTCGCCCTTGGTACCAACATTGTTGCCAACATAACTGACAGTCTATGCTCTGACATGCCTTGCTATCAGCGCCCTTTCTACTTTTCACTCACATGGTGGGCCCATAACTGTTGGCGTTCTGGGAACGGGGGTCCCCAGACTTGCCTGCCTGCGGCCTGCGGAGTGGCTCAAATGGGGGCCCAGCGCGGCCCATCTTCATCAACACAAGACTCAAGACCCTCATGAGGGGCCAAGCCTCACGGGGCGGATGACACGGCGCTTCCTCAGGCACAGCCTCCTCAGGCTGGCTCGCGAGGAGGCGGAGAGATCAAGGCGGGGTACCTCGCGAGGTGCCCATGACGCAACCCATGACGATCGAGGGTGCCAGGCGGGCGCCAGCCCGCGCAGCATTCCCCTTTCCTCTTTGGTGCAAAGGGGGCAAGCGCAGGCGAGAGGATTAAGCAAAGGCACCCATTTCGGTGCAACAAGACCAAGACCAGTCCAACGGTGGGAAGGAGGTCACCATGGAGCCCAGAACGGTGTCACCATAGGGCCTTTGGCAGGCGAAGACCAACTTTAGTCAGGATAAGTGTACCAGATGTTCCCCTTCGAATTGGCCAATTGTTGGCGCCCTTCCCGCTCAAATATTTGGGAAGAGGCCCAGGGCCTTTGCCTATAAATAGGATTAGCCACCCCCAGGGTAGGGGGGATCGATACACAAACGGAGCTAGCAACACACCCAAAGAGTGAGAAGGGCGATTGAACTCCCCCGGCAGTTCATCCCCTAGCCAAGAACAGACCCTCGCGAGGCTGTTCTCCCTTGTACTGTTCATCCTCATCAGCCCAAGAGGCAATCCACCCACCACAAACTAGAGTAGGGTATTACACCACAATGGTGGCTCGAACTAGTATAAACCCTGTGTCTCTTGTGCTATTCGTTTAGTAGTTTAGATCCTTGTGAGACGGAGAGGTAGAGGGCATAATCTCCGCGCGCACCCCAGAGTTCGAACCTTAAGGGTCTGCCGGAACCTGTGATCCGACATTTGGCGCGCCAGGTAGGGGTGCGCCGGAATCTGCCTTCCACCGCTCCGCTCTCCTCCGACTGTCGCATCCACGTTTGACGCTCGTTGGGCCCGCGCTGAGTGCCGGGCCGCCATCGCTTCCCGCGTCGCCCAGACGGCCCCGTCGGTGGGCGTCCTCGTCGTTCTCCGTCGCCCGCCATCAACGCCGCCACCGGCCCGGCAGGGAACGAGCAGCAAGCATCGTCTCAGCACCCGTCCGTGCGGCAAGACGGCCGCACCGCTACTCCGTCGCTCACCCCGGCTGGCTCTTCGTCCCGCGTGCTCCACGCACCCTTGGAGGCTCGAGCTGCGCTCATCGCGGCGAATGAGCTCCTGCGCTACCGCCCCGTCGACGATGTCTACGAGGAGTGGCTCGACCGCGTCGCCGAGCTCGTCCGCGCCGCAGGGGGCTCTCCCGCGCCGTCCGCACCGCTGCGCCGCACTCCGCCCCGCGTGGGCAATGAGGCTCCGGGGGCGTACCAGCCGTCTCCTCTCCAAGAAGACACCATGGCTTCGAGGCACGCGGCCCCGGGGCGAAACCCGCTCCGTCAGGCGCCAGCCCAGCAGGAACGGAGCTGCCAAGAAGTCCCTCGACCGCAAGAGGCTGCCCGGGCGCTCCCAGCTCCGGCTCGCCGAGACCCCGCTCCAGCTCCGGCGCGTCAAGACCCCGCGCTACTCCCAGCAGCAGCGCAAGGGGACCCGCAAGGCCAAGCTCTCCCTCAACCGAAGCCTCCCGTGGCCACCGCAGGCTGCCGCGCCTACACCACCGAGCTGCGCAGCGTCGCATGTCCCGGCAAGTTCAAGCCGGACCTGCCCCCTCGCTACGACGGCACAACTGATCCCGCAGAGTTCCTCCAGCTCTACGAGCTGGGAATCGAAGCTGCCAGCGGGGACAAAAAGGTCATGGTGAACTGGTTCCCCATGGCGCTGAAGGAAGGTGCTCGCACTTGACTCCTGAACCTGGCCCCAGGCACGATCTCCTCCTGGGACCAGATGCGTACTCGCTTCATCGCCAACTTCCAAGGTACCCACGACCGGCCTCCCGCCGTGAGCGACATGCGCCGCATCAAGCAGCAACCTGGGGAGACACTACAAAAGTACATCCAGTGCTTCAACAACGCGTGCCTCAAGATCCCCAAGGTGTCCGAGGAAGCCATCATTTCGGCCTTCTCCAATGGCGTGCGCGATGTCAAGATGAAGGAGGAGCTGGCGATGCATGAAGACCTCTGCACCTCCCTGGAGCTGTTCAACTTAGCGACCAAGTGTGCCAGGGCTGAGGAGGGACGCCTCTCCCTCCTCGAGCTGCCTGCCGCAGACCCAGAAGAGAAGAAGCCCAAGGCCAAGGACGTGAAGCGCAAGGGGGCTGCCGTACTCGCGGCGGAACCAGACACCAAGCGGGGCAAGGATCTGCCCGAATCCTCCAGGAGCAGTCGGTACTGCGTGTACCACGACCTCCACACCCACAACACCAACGAATGCCAAGAACTCCGCGCCGTGCGAGAAGGAAGAATCGGTCGTCGCCCTGACCGTGCTGACCGGGGCTACGGCCGAGGAGGAGGAAGAAACCCAGGACGCTGGGAAGATCATGGCCCGCGCCAAGGGTGGCGTGACCAACCTCGCGAGGACCGCTGGCGGGACCCGCCTCGCGAGGGGGACTGGAGGGATCAGCCTCGTGAGGATCGCCCTCACGGCAACCCAGGCCTGCCGCCGCTGCCGCCTCAGCCAAGGAGGAATGAAGACCGCCACCAAGACGAGGGGGCTGGGGGCTTCCAAGAGCTGCGCGCAATCGCCTGCATCCTAGGCGGAGCTCAAGCCACAGCCTCTCAACGTATCTTCAAGCAGTTTGCCCGCGAAGTGAATGCAGTTCTCCCCAAGCTCGAAGCAACGCGCCCCCTCAGGTGGTCTGCGTGCGCCATCACGTTCAGCTCGGCAAACCAGCTCAAGTGTGCGGCCAGAGCCGGAGTCCTCCCGATGCTTTGCTCCCCAGTCATCAGCAACGTTCTGGTCACCAGGACCCTCATCGATGGCGGGGCAGGGCTCAACGTCTTGTCCGTGGAAACATTCAACAACCTCCAAGTGCCCTATGACCAGCTTCAGCCAACCAAGCCTTTCTCTGTAGTCACCGACGGCTCCACAGTCCCAATCAGGCAGGTCCGCCTCCCCGTCACCTTCGGGGCCCGTAGCAACTACCGCACCGAGCTCATCGACTTCGACGTCGCTCACATCCGCCTGCCGTACAACGCCATCCTCGGATACCCAGCGGTGGCCAAGTTCATGGCTGTGACTCACCACGGCTACAACGTCCGGGAAGTGGCGGCATCATCACCGTGCCCTGTGAAGAGAAGGACGCAGTGTGTTCCCTGGAGCGAGCCTTTCAAGCCGCGTCGCTAGAAGACCCAGATCGCGGAAGCAGGAGGCTTCCTGAGACCACCCCCAAGAAGAAGAAGACGTCGTCAGGCTCAGTCCCTCAGGAGGCAGGCCCTTCAGGGCCCGTGTCTGCCCAGGGGGACCCTCCTTTCATTGCATAGGAAAGCGCGCCCGGCGCCCTCCTCAGGCAGGGCTCGGGGGCTCTCACCTGGAGGGCCACCGACCTAGCCAGGGTAACGAGGGAGGCGCTTGGGCACCATGTGGAGTCGTGCTTCGAAGCGCGATTCCCTCGAGAAGGAGCCAGGCGAGGAAGGTCAGACCAGCAAGAGTTCGTTAACAAGGCCATTCAAGAACTACAGGAGTCAAGGATCATGAGAGGTTGCCGTCGTCCACCAGCGGTGGCCCCACATCCAGGCGAGGATGGTGGGCTGCGCGTCTACGTCGACGTACCAGGGCTCAATCAGATCGCCACGACGGAGCGCCTCTGGCCCTCCCGAGTGGGGTGCTGCGGAGAACCGCCCCACAGCTATGTCCGCATGCCTTACGGCCTGCCGAGCATGGCTGCGGCGTACCAGCGCCTCATGAGGGGCATCTTGGAGGCTCAGGAAGACATGCATTCTGCGGCTCTCGCGGAGATGGAGACAGCCCGCGAGGAGCCATCAGTGCCTCCGGAGCCTCCCGAGGCCCCAGGGCCTGGGGGCTCGTGAGGATCGGCTTCCGCAGCCCACCGAGTCTGCTGCACCAACACCACTTCGCCGACGACATCTTCAGGTGACATCTTTCAAGTTTCATTCCCAGCTGGGAGTGCCCTCCCAGGGTTGCGTCACTACCAGGCCGCGTGGGTCCGTCCCCGTGGCATGTATCCCTCTTTATTTTCTTTAGTCGTTAGCTTGCTTTGCTGGGGGCGCCCCTTGGGCTGCATCTTCCCCAAGCTGCTCGGGCTAGGCCCAACGGCGTGTATCTCCCCTGCGTTTATTTCCAATTATGCATTCGCCTATCATGCTTGATTACTTGATGCCGTCCACGGCACCTCTTCTTCTCCATGTCGACCACTTGCACGTTAAAGGGGGGGTGCCTGAGCATCGCGACTCAGGGCTCTTACTGGCTCTCCAGCCCTCACCCTCTGGCCTTGTCCACGGCATCGCGACCTGGCATACCAGTGACGGCTGAGACAAGCTCGAGGGCCGGGACCCGAGGACGTAGAGTGCCGGCATCTAACCAAATTTTGCAGGAACACATCTCAAGATACGGCCCAGTGCCAGGCGTAACCCTCCTAGAGGTAGGGCCTCGTGAGTCCCGTGCTGGCTCACGGGTGCCCAGATACATCTCACCTAGCCCTACCGTGCCGGCCACGTGTCAGGGCGGGGCTGTACACGCCCCGGGGGCTCCTCCCGGAGGGGAGCCCCCTCCCACGTACCAGTGGAAGCACCATGCTCCGCGCTGGCTGACGACACTGCCGAGGAGCGGCTATGCCCGTACAGATACGGAAGCACTATGCTCCGCGCTGGTGATAAACAACTGAGGGTGGCCTCCGGGCCGCGTCAACCTCAGGGAGCCCAGAGCTTAGTGGCTGGCCTCATCGCAATGCCTTCCCTCGGGAGTGCCGCGCGAGGGGGCTAGGCACGGGGGCTACGGCTGGGTCACGCCCAGACGTACGCCGCCCAGCCAGGCCCCTCTGGCCTGGTTCGTCACGCGTCTCTCCCCGAGCGGAGCCAAGCTATGAAGGCCGTTTGAGCGTCAAGGGGGACTCCTAAGCATCGCGACTCAGGAGCCTAACTGGTCCCGTAGCCCCTCACTCCTTAGTTCGGAAAGGCTATGCTGGGTGAGGTACGCGCGGGGCCGGGCTCTGCAGACGTAGAACGGTAGCCCCGCTTACATCTCGCCTCATCACCCGCTGTTCGCGCGTCAAGTGGGACTCCTGAGCATCGCGACTCAGGAGCCTAACTGGCTCTGTAGCCCCTCACTCCTTAGTTCCGAAAGGCTATGCTGGGTGAGGTACGCGCGGAGTCGGGCTCTGCAGACGTAGAACGGAAGATACACCTACATCACGCTTCCCTACTTGTTGTTCGTGCGCCAAGGGGGACTCCTGAGCATCGCGACTCAGCAGCCTAACTTGTCACGTAGCCCCTCACTCCTTTGGTCCCGTCCTGGTTTCCGGTCGGGGCTAATGCTGGGTGAGGCACGCGCGGGGCCGGGCTCCGCCGGTGTAGAACACAAGCAAGTAGGGAAGAAGAATATAAAATTCAAGGAACTTAAAAGCAAATATTACAACCCATACTGTCGCCTTAGTACCAAACGCAAATTTAGATGCCTCCCCGAGGCATCGTACATGTGCAGGAATCGAAAGAAGAACAGGAACGATAGCGGAGTCACTTGTCGGCGGTGGAGCTGCGTGGAGTGGCTTCGCCTCGTGGAGCATCAGGGCCGGCAGCTCCTTGCTTTGGCCTGGTGCTGAAGGCCCGAAACTTCCCCAGCAGTGCCTCCCCGCGCCCCTTCACGGCTTCGACAGCAGCGGCAGCACCCTCGCCGCTCATCGGCTCCAGCAGGCTGTCGAGGTCGGTGCTGGGATCGCGAAGGTAGACGTGGGCGAAGACCCGCATCAGCGCAACAGAAGACAGGACACGCGCCTCGGCCTCAGCCGTGGGGGCGAGGCCGAGGGCGACATCCCCAAGGGCTTTAACCAGGAAGGGAAGCAGCTTGGCGGGGCCGTCCCCGTCACCGGCTAGCGGGCTATCCAGGCCGCTCTCGTAAAGCGTCTTCAGCGAAGCGCGGGCATCTTTCTCCATGTCCGCGAAGGCCACGCGATCCTCGGCGAGGACCCGGGCCTTGGCGTCCAGCTCGGCCTTCGTCACCTCCAGTTCCTTCTTCAACGCGCTTAGGTGGCCGCGACGCCTCTTGAGCTTGGCCTCCCGGTCCTCGAGCGCCGCCTCGCGAGCCTTCGCCCCCTTCTCCTGCTCCTGGCGAAGGCGGACCTCCTCCGCAAGCTGGCCTCGCAAGCCTTGCAGCTCGTCCTCCAACTCCTTGCAGCGACCACGGACTCCAACCACCTCTCCCAGGGCTGCGTCTCGGGCAGCCTTCGCCTCGAGGGTGGCCTCCCTCTCTTCGTCACAGGCCGTTGAGGCCTGAACCAACGCCGCCCGAATCGAGGCATCAGAGCGAATCCACCACGAAGCCAGTTCCAGGCGCCCGGCCACCAGGCGAGGGTCGGCGCTGAGAAGATCCTGCCGCAGCCGGTCCAGTCAAGCAACGACGCGCTCCAGGATGGAAGAAGAAGGCGGAGAAACATCGGTGCGCTCCAAGACAACAGGAGGAGTTGGGGAAGGAGCGGTCGGTGGAACGGGAGGAGAAGATAGAGGCGGCGAGGCCGCAGTGTCCCGAGGCGGAGTCCGCTGCGCCTCCCCGGCCGTAGCAGCGGCGCCAGACAAGGGCACCTCGGGGGTCACTTGAGCCATGGGGGCTGTCGCCCCAGCCAGATCAGCCAAGCCCCGCAAGGACGATCACGGTCACGCGTCACGGTCACCCTCCCCCGCAGGCGGAGGCGCCGCCATTGATGAGGCCTCAGGAGCTCCCCTCAGCTTCTTCGCCATGGGCGCCAGCCTACTCAAGAGAAGCAATCATCAAGCCTCGACGGCGGAACGAGGAACCAAAGATCAAGGATCAAGCACTTACGGGACGTCGCCAGAAGGCTCCAGCTGCCTCCTGCCATATATGAAGCCTGAGAGCCGGCTGGAGGGGTCGACCTCGGAAGCAGAAGGCACGTCCGTGGCTCGCCCCGGGGTCAGGACGGACCTGCGGGGAATCAACCCGGTCCGGCCCTTCTTCGGGACCGGGGGCGAGCTCCCGCTGCCCAACACGTCATCGTCGTCGTCATCATTATCGCTCGGCGAGAGGCGGAGAGTGCGGGGCTTGCGCTGGGGAGGGGGAGCCCTGGACTCTCCGTCAGTTGCCTCGGAGTCAAGACCTTCCTCCCGCTCCTCTTCGCCCCCCTCTCCGCTTGAGTCGCCGGAAGACATGTCCACAGGTTCCTCGGGGGCCACCATGGGCACGGGCCCGACCCCGTTGAAGACGGGCATGGACTTCACCACTTGCTCCCAATCGTCGCGAAGGAACAGGGGCGAGGGTGCGCCCTCCAACCTTGCTACCTCGCCCCCGACCAGGGATTGGAGAACCGCGGTCACGTCCTCTTCGCCCACAGCTGCGGGGCTCGGATGAGGCCTCCACGTCGGGGGAGAATACTGCCGAAGCGGTGCCAATTGGTGCTCCAGGAACTCCCTCAGCAGCGATGCCCCGGTCAGCTTCGCCGCCGCCATGCTGGCCGACTTCAAGTCGGCGTCCATCTTCGCCAACATCGACTTCGCGCGGGGATCCGTGAGCTCCGCTCGGCACCAGTCGCTAGAACTCACGGGCGGCTCCGTGGGAAGGATCAACCAAGGATGGATGCGCCCGGCGTCCACCAAAACCCACTTGCTCCGGAAGCCCTCGATCCTCTTCCCCGGATTCGAAATGGCCATGGCACTGCCGCACGCGACGAAGCCCGCGCACGCAGAAGGGGAACCACATGAAGTCCGGAGGTAGAAGTAGTGGCGCAGCAAGGCCACTGAAGGCTGCACCCCCACATGAGCCTTGCAGTAGTAGGCAAAGATCGCCAGAAGAAGGATGGAATTGGGGTGGAGATGCAGAGCTTGCAAGTTGTAATGGAGGAGGACGGAGAGGAAGAACTCAGAGAAAGGAGGCACCAAGCCCGCAGTAATGGAGCTTACGAAAAGAGGATAGAAGGTGCTCCCTCGGCCCTCAGGGGTGGCGGAGCCGACCTTGAACACCTGCGCCCCGTTGATGCCCTGCGCCGCCGCCATCCGGTGCAGTCGGGCGAGGCTCGCCTCCGACACGTTGGGCGAGTCCAAAGCAGGCGAGAACCAAGCTTCAGCTGGGGGCTGGCGAGGCGACATAGCTACCTGGGTCAAGCAGATGGAGCATATCTGGAAGCTTGGAGGAAGAGAGGAGATGCGCAAGAAAGGGGATCTGAGCAGCGGCCGAAGAAGGAGAAGAGAAAGGCCGGAGCGGATGCCACGCCTTTAATAACCCGCGTAGTTAAAAAAAGCACCCACGTCCAATCAACCGCCACGCGGCGCCCACGGCCGCAGGCTGTTAGGGCCCGCGGCGCTTCGCCTTTGCCCTTTCGCCTCTCAGCACGGCCAAGTCCATGCGCGCCTTGGGCCCGGGGGCTACTGTCGGCGTTCTGGGAACGGGGGTCCCCAGACTTGCCTGCCTACGGCCTACGGCGTGGCTCAAATGGGGGCCCAGCGCGGCCCATCTTCATCAACACAAGACTCAAGACCCTCGCGAGGGGCCAAGCCTTGCGGGGCAGATGACACGGCGCTTCCTCAGGCACGGCCTCCTCAGGCTGGCTCGCGAGGAGGCGGAGAGATCAAGGCGGGGTACCTCGCGAGGTGCCCATGACGCAAGCCATGACGATCGATGGTGCCAGGCGGGCTCCAGCCCGCGCAGTGTTCCCCTTTCCTCTTTGGTGCAAAGGGGGCAAGCGCAGGCGAGAGGATCAAGCAAAGGCACCCATTTCGGTGCAACAAGACCAAGACCAGTCCAATGGTGGGAAGGAGGTCACCATGGAGCCCAGAACGGCGTCACCACAGGGCCTTTGGCAGGCGAAGACCAACTTTAGTCACGATAAGTGTACCAGATGTTCCACTTCGAATTGGCCAATTGTTGGCGCCCTTCCCGCTCAAATATTTGGGAAGAGGCCCAGGGCCTTTGCCTATAAATAGGACTAGCCACCCCCAGGGTAGGGGGGTCGATCTACAAACGGAGCTAGCAACACACCCAGAGAGTGAGAAGGGCGATTGAACTCCCCCGGCAGTTCATCCCCTAGCCAAGAACAGACCCTCGCGAGGCTGTTCTCCCTTGTACTGTTCATCCTCATTAGCCCAAGAGGCAATTCACCCACCACAAACTAGAGCAGGGTATTACACCACAATGGTGGTCCGAACTAGTATAAACCCTGTGTCTCTTGTGCTATTCGTTTAGTAGTTTAGATCCTTGTGAGACGGAGAGGTAGAGGGCATAATCTCCACGCGCACCCCAGAGTTCGAACCTTAAGGGTCTGCCGGAACCCGTGATCCGACAATAACCCACAGTTCCACAGGATCAAAACCTGACTCTCTTGTACAACATTGACTCCGAAATATTCTTTGCACTTGGCCTCGTGAGTAAATCAGGAGCCACCTTCCTAGTGATCTATTCTGGTATTAGATGCAATACTTGTTCCCATTGCTCTGAACCCCCTTTCACCCTCTGTTTCATGCAACGAACAATTGCCTACCAGCGAAGCTTCTTATTGCACCTTCTTACCTTGCTCTCGATGACTTTCTTAAATTTCCACTCGAGAGATGCCTCTATGCCACGTTCACTGGGATAGCCCCCAGTTACCTATCATGTGTTGAGTTCCGTCCTTTTTGAGTCTTTCCCCCTACTACACCCCTTAAATCTCGGGACGAGATTTCTTGTAGTGGAGGAGAATTGTGACGGCCGGATAATTGAGCTACAGTAATCCTCTGGTAATGATGCCACATCATCAGTTTACTGTTGCTAATCCTCGCTTGATTCAAATCTTAATTCAAATTCAAATTCAAATTTAAGTCCAAAATTCAAAGTTCACAAACATGGAAACTAAAATGTTGATCATGTGACAAATATTCACTTCTTACTTTTGGTGGTGAACCAACTTTTTGTAAAGTGTTTTAGTGCGCTAACATAGAATAAAACAGTAAAAGAAAACAGAAAGATTAAAGTAAAAATAAAAACAGAAAAGAGAAACCCACCTCTTCCCTCATGGGCCTCGTGGCCCAGCTAGCCTTTGCCGGCCAGGCCGGCCCGCTCCCGCACGCCCGCTGGCCTATTTGGCCAACCCCCCGAAACCCTAACTGCTACCCTCCACTCCCCTCGACCCCCCACTTCGCTCGATCCCCTTCCCCCATCCGGATCGGACCATGCCCCGACCCCTGGCGCTCACCCCTCCCGACCCCGCACTCCCCGACACCAGCGCCCGTTCCTAGCGCCGCCCGCTTCCACTGTGGCTCACGGCCTCGACGCACCGTCGCCGACACCCGTCGCCTCCCCGACCCCGAACCAGCGCACCGCCACCTCGACATCATCGCTCTGGGCCTCGTCCACGACTGCGCCGTCGCCGGAGTCCCCGTCGCCGTCATCTTCCTCGTCCCCGCCATCGTTGGACCACCTCGACCCTCCCCGAGCCCACTACCTTCTCCCTACAACCCCGCTGTCAGCCTCGCCGCCCCTCTTCTCTCCCCATTACCGGATCCGGCCCGCGCTTGCGCCCACCACACCTGCTCGTGCCCCGCCGCTCGCATCCCGCGCCATCGCTGCCGTTCACGTTCACTGCCCGGTGGCCATGCCCGCACCTCGCCCACGCGCCCCGCTCACCTGCCACAGCCCCCGCGGCCGGCCGCGCCCCCTGGCCGCGCGCCAGGCCCTAGGCCGCGCCGCGCCGGTGCCTCTGCTGTCTCATCGAGGCCATGGCCTCCCCCCAGCACACGGGTTCGCCCCTCCTCAGGCACGGACGCCCACGTCTGCAGCGCCCTGCGCTCGTCGACCCGCCACCACTGTCACGTTGGGCCGCCGTCCGCCGCTGCTGGCGCCTCGCCGTGTCCAGACGGGCTCCGGCCTCAACAGGCGCCCACGCCCACACCCCGCGCCCGTTAACCCTGTTGGCCCCATGGGCCTATGACAGATGGGGCCCATGCCCCAGTAGTTAACAAAAAGCAAGAAAACAAAATTAAAATTAGTTAAAATAATTAAATATTGATTAATTAATTAGCAAGTTATTTAAGTTAATTAATCATGACAATTAAACCTGCTTAATTAAACTAGTCAATGACAATTGGGCCCCACTGCCCCTTTGACCAGTAAACCCGGTCAGAGTTGACTGTTGACCCTGCTGACGTCATGATGATGTCATGCTGATGCAGTAAACTTATTTTCGTTTTAAATTAAATTGCAAAATGTCTTTAAAACTTCGGAAAATCATAGGAATTAAACTATAGCTCGTTTCGAAAAACTTTCTACATCAAAGTTGCTCATATCGACGAGGCGAATCCGAATACGGGATCCGTTCTTCCACCACACATCCCTAGCATAGCGAACATGCAACTTTCCCCCTCTGTTTCATCTGTCTGAAAAATGCAAACTTTGGGAAAACTCTCCCGGATATTTCCCCCCTTCCGCGGTACCGCGTAGCACCGCGGTAGAACACCTCTAGCACCGCTTATTGTCTTGGCATGCATCTGTTCGCTCTGTATTTACTGTTTCTTCCCCTTCTTCTCTCCGGTAGACCCCGAGACTGCCGCTGAGGCCGCTGTGATCGACTACGTCGACGACGACCCCTTCTTCTTGTTTGAGCAACCAGGCAAGCCCCCCCTTTGATCATCCCGATATCGCCCATTCCATTCTCTCGTGCTTGCATTAGATTTTGCTACTGTTCTTGGTTGCTCCTATTCTCATGCATAGCCTGCTTTTGTAACCTGCTTATTGTTATATACCTGCTTATCCTAAACTTGCTTAGTATAGGTTGGATAGTGATCCATCAGTGACCCCCACTTGTCCTTGTTGCCCCTGCTTCATCATCGACGACTCGATCAACGTGATCGACGACCAGAGCCCGACACCCCACATCACATCACGCCCCTTTTGTTGCTCGACTCTGCAGAACTACTATCGAGTGCCGAGGGTGATCCCTCATAACGCACTCCTGATGATATTTCTGTAGTGTAGCTATTCGGTCGTGGTCATCGAGGGTGATTTCCTCTTTCACCATTCCCGATATCGCCCTGTCGTTCAACACCTCAAGTGTGAACCTCGAGGGTGGTCCCTCTTACGTTCACCTTGATGATTACATCGAGTGGAATCCTCCGAGGGTGATTCCTTGGGTTTTCTCCTTGATGTTTGGACACACGGTTACCTTGACTTTACTAGAGACCTTGGTGAAAGTCGGGCGGGCCCGGAGAGCACCTGCAAGATGGTTACGAGGCACGGCCAGGAAGTCAGGCAGCCCTCGAGTGGGCTGGGCTTGCCCTTGTCGTATTTCCTTGAGACGGGGCTATGGGGCCACATTATCGTGAGTCTCTGCTCGTCTCCGCAAACTAATAATACACTATGGTTTGGGTATTTGTTCTGAATTGGCCTTTGGCCTTTACGCACCAACCACCACGCGAGAATAGTTATGGTCCCCGACATCATGGTACCAGCCGAAGCTTTATCAGACGTCCAGTTCAGCATTGCGGCATGCGTGGGCCGACACCATCCTGTAGTGGTGGAGCCTGGTCCGCCCTGCTCGCAACGACCCGAGTGCAACGGGCGATGGGCCCAGACCCCGGAGTGCTTAGGATGTAGACCGGCGGGGACCTCTCTGCTGAGCCTAGGTACGGCTGCGACGTGTTGATCTTCCGAGGCCGGGCATTGACCCCAGAAAGGTGTGCCCGTCCAGAGTGATCGAGCGTGTTGGAAAACGTGGTGCACCCCTGCAGGGAAGATCTTTATTCGAATACCGTGTCCACGGTAATGGACGTTCAAACTTATATCTTGATCTAATACAACTAGAAATGGATACTTAAGATATGTGGCTCCGGGATTGCTTTCTCGCAGGGAGTTGAGGAAGGATCTCTGGGCTTTTTTGTTACAACATGTTTGATAATTTTAAACTGCTATTCTTTACTCTTCTACATGCTGCAAGATGCTTGGAGCTGCTTGAAGATGCTAGTCTTTGATAGGCTAGGACTTCCCCTCTATTCTGGCATTCTTCAGTTCAGTCCACAGATACAGCCCTTCCATTTGATACCAATGCATAATTAGTATAAATCTGATGCTTGCGAGTACTTTGGATGAGTACTCACGGTTGCGTTGCTACCCCTTTTCCCCCTTCCTTCTTCTTTCCGGTTGATGCAACCAGATGGTGGATCCCTGGAGCCAGATGCACCGCCCACGGATACTACTACATGGAGGCCGCCGACGACCAGGAGTAGTTAGGAGGTCCCAGGCAGGAGGCCTTGCCTCTTCGATCGTGTTGCTTTTGTGCTAGCCTTCTTAAGGCATCCTTGTTTAACTTATGTCTGTACTCAGCTATTGTTGCTTCCACTGACTCTTGTGTATCGAGCTTGTATTCCAGCCCTCGAGGCCCCTGGCTTGTAATATGAAGTTTGTATTATTTTAATTTGTGTCTAGAGTTGTGTTTTGATATCTTTCCGTGAGTCCCTGATCTTGATCGTACACATTTGCGTGTATGATTAGTGTACGGTCGAATTGGGGGCGTCGCGCACTCATAGTTCTTGCTTCTTCTTTGTCTCTATTGACCTCCTCTCAGATCAATCGGACCACTCTCTTCTCTTTTTTCCCGAGCCCATCAAAGCCCCTTGCCTCCATGGCCTTTTGACAAACCCCTCACGCGCGTCTGAAAACTTACCCGAATCTGAACCGAGCAGTCGTGACCGATCGGTCCGGATCATCCCCAAACATCCATAAAACATCTTCGGTTCATTGTTTGGACTTCCTAACCTATTGATTCTGGGTCGTCCGATTACGATCGGAGGGACCGAATAACCCTAAGCTAATCCACCTGCTATATAAATATCTAGGCAATCCTAGACCCTAGCCGTCCCATCCATCGATTCCATTCCTGCAGCCACCGCCGCTACTCTCTTGCATCTCCATCGGGATCCTCCTAGATCCATCTCCCCCAACCAACGCTCGAGACAACTGCCCATCGCCACTGCAGCCTCTGACCACCTCCCTTGTTTTCCGCGCCGCTCCAATCCCAACCAGCCTCCACCACGCACCCAATCCATCCAACCCCTCAACCACAGGAGGCCGACCGCACCGCCGCCAGGAGGCTTCCGATGAGAGGAGCTACTCCCATGGAGCCGAACTCCCCTGCCCGAGCCGCCTCCACGCCCGACCCTTTCAACCTCGCACTGCCGACCGCGCCCTTCGGTGACCAGGGCCTCCCTGTCCTCTCCATCGCCTCCTCCCCCGCGTCCAGCCGTTGAGCCCATTTCGATGTTGCCGATGCTCTTGTCCCTGAGCCACTGGAGCTCTGCCCCGCTTTTGCCTCCTCGTTCGAGCGCCACCGCAACTCCTGGCGTCACTGCCGTTGCCAAGTCCGCTCCCGCCGGCCTCTACTTCCTCTGCGACGAGCAGGAGCTTGCCTGTTCGTCCCTGTTGAGCACCCCGTTGGTCGCCAAGCCGTCTCGTTCCCCCGCGCCCGAGCAGAGGAGGTCGCGTCCTCGAGCTCCTCATGGATCCCGCGCCTCCGGCAAACAATGACAGCCGGCGAGCGCGTCGTCCAGGTCCCCTCTGTCCCACGCCTTCCCTTCCCCCGCTTCTTCCCTCCCTCTCCTTTCTTCTCACGTCTCAAGCTCTCTCTCTCTCTCTCTCTCTCTCTCTCTCTCTCTCTCTCTCTTTGTTTCCCAGTGTTGAGTATAAGGATTATTAGGAAGTATAGGATAGACTAGGATTTGGTCTTGCCTTGTCTTGTACTCCAAGTTGGTATTTGTACTCTTATATATATGCCCACGAGGCTGAAGCAATACAACGAACAATTCCACCAAATCCCTCTCTCCCTTCTAACATGGTATCAGGCTAACCGATCCAAACCCTAGCCGCGCCGTCGCTTCCGCTCCGCGCCGCCCCCGGGGCGGTCGGCCTCCATGACTGTTGCCGGGGGTGACGCCGCCCGTACCTAGGGTTCGTCCGTCGGCCGTGTTGGCCGGCTGCCCTAGAGAGTCTTTTCCCGATCCTTTGATCCGGGTTTTCTCTCTCTCACCGGTCGCTTTGATCGGCGTCTACCTTTTGGTTTTCCGGTCTATGTGATCCGGTTTGCGTCGCCCATCGCCGCCGTCGACCCCTTGCGCCTCTACTCCAACACCGGCGCGATTGGCCGGCTTCTTCACCGACCGAGAGGCCTCGCGCGTCGTCCGCGCGTCTGCCTCTCGGTCGCCCCGACTCGGCAGCCTCGCGTGTCGACCGTGCGTCTGTCCGCCGGTCGCTCCGACCTGGCGGCCTCCCGTCATACGATGGCCCTTCACTGCCGTCGTTCGCGCGACGGCCCGCCCGTCGATCTACGCCGGCCGTCATCGTCCTGCTCCGACCGGGACTCCTGCATCACCCCAACCCGGCGGCCTTGCGCCATGTGGCGGCCAATCATAGCCGCCTGCCGCCTCCGGCTTCATCTCGGACTCCACCGCGACCGCGCCTCCATCGAGCGGCGTCCCCGACCTCACGCGCGATCGGATTGATCACCCGCCCGCCGCCACGATCCGCCTCATCTACGCCGCGCGACCGACCTGGCCCGTTGCTTACGCGCGCCTCCGCAGGTCCCGTGAAGATCGTTCCCGAGTTCAGCGCGCCTCTCCACCGATCGAGCATCGGGCTACCGCCGCGTCGCCCCGTCGGGCCGCAGCGCCGCCGCCTCGTGGTTCTTCTCCCGACTGCACCGACCTGCCTGTCGCCGCTGCGTCGCCCCTTCGGGCCGTAGTGCCGCGGCCCGCGGTCCCCCGACGCCCCGAGGGCGTCCGCTCTAGGCCGTCTCGTGGCTGCATCGACCCTCGCGCCACCGCTGTGTTGCCCCGTCGGGCCGTAGCGAGCGTGGCACGCGGTCCACGCCGCCGTCCCGAGGCCGTCCCCGCGGTTGCACCGACTCGCGAACCGTCGTTGCGTCGCCCCTTCAGGCCGCAGCGTCGCGGCCTACGGTCCCCGCCGCCGCCCCGAGGTCTTCCCGCCGTCGCCCCGACCTGCCTGTCTCTGCTGCGTCGCCCCTTCGGGTCGTAGCGCCGCGGCGCGCGGTCCACTTCATAGTCCACGCGCGTTGACTTCCCGTGGTATGCGTCGCGCCGCCTTCCTTGGCGCGGGAACGCCACTGTCTGCGTCGGTCTTCGTCATGCTGTCAGGGTTCTTCGCCTACTTCGAGCACCGCCGCCGCACTCCTAACCTAGCCGCTGCCGCCGCCGTTAGGCCGCCGTTGCCGCTCTTCTTTGGTCGCCGCCCCCGCCCGTCCACCCCCTTCGTCTTCGTCCACCACCAGCTCGTCGCCAGCGTCGCCATGAACTACCCCGACCGCTTCATCTACTTCAACAAACGCGGGCGACATTGGCTCCGCGCCAGTGGACACCACAATCGTCGTCGAGTTCTTCTCTACTGGCCTCTCCGACTTCTTCGACATGGCGTACAGCTTGTGCAGGTCCCTCGTCTATGCATGCCCGGTGCTGCCAACACCGATGCGTGCTTTCATCCATGACGTGTCCCCGGGCCTGGCAAGCCTGGTCGGTGCTTCATCAACTTCGTCTTCATCCGTCTACGCATGCCCGATGCTGGCAACACCGGCGCGTGCCTTCGTCTACGATGTGTCCCTGGGGTTGGCAAGACCCGGTGCGACGCGTCGTCAACACCATTCTCCTTCCTGGCGCATCACTACTTCGACACCAATGCGCCCATGCTAACTCGGCGCCTTCTTGCGCCCGCGGCTCCACGGCAACATCCTCGACACCGGCTCCCCGACTCGACATCGACCACGACATTCTTCGCACGGCTACCTCGACCACGGCTACACCACCCTCCGCTCTCAGCTACATTGACAAACGGCACAAAGGGCTACCACCTGCTTGAGCAACCTCGTTGGTTTCCACTCCAGCCACGACTCCGCGATGCGTCGACCGTTACGACTGTGGGGGGGTGTCCGTCGGCTTGCCTTCGGATTCTTCTCCAGTCTCACCGTCTGCATCGCTATCGTTGTGACTCCGGGGGGATGTTGAGTATAAGGATTATTAGGAAGTATAGGATAGACTAGGATTTGGTTCTGCCTTGTCTTGTACTCCGAGTTGGTCATTGTACTCCTATATATATGCCCACGAGGCTCAAGCAATAAAACGAACAATTCCACCAAATCCCTCTCTCCCTTCTGACACCCAGCAAAGGAGCCCCGCCAGGATGTCCCAGCCACTGTCGCCCCGATCCGGCGCGCCTTCGCCCCTTCTCCGGCCATGTCCGGTGCCCCATGGCCGGCTTCCCCCGTTGGAACAAACAAGGATATCCATAGACATAGAGTGATGCACACACAAGATGATGTCCATGAAAGCTTTTAGGTTACCTTTTCCCTTGACTTACCAACAAGAGGGTTTGTGACTCCTTGAACTAGTGCAAGATGTGGAAGTTGATTGCACTTGTTCTTGCCAAAATGATAAGAGTGAAGTATGTTGGCGGAGTCACCCTGAAGAACTTTCTAGTTCTTCTTCTTTTGGATCCACACCATCTTGATGGGAATCCTAGGAGTTGTAGTCGTACTTGATGAAGTGGAACTTGAAGTAGTCTTGGGAATCCACTTGACTAAGGTCTTAGGAGCTTCTTCAAATGCATCAATTTCCTCTTGAAGCTTGTCCTTGCCTTTTTGCTTGTAGTCTTGTGGTGGAAGATCATCTTGAGTTTGTGTCCCCTTGAAAGAAGTAGGATCATACTTCTCTTGTTGTGGAACAAACTTTGTCTTGGGGTATTGATCTTCTTCCCACTCAACTCCATTGGCATTGAACTTTCGTTCAAAACCAACACCTTGATTCTTCCTGTGCCTTCCTTACTTGCGTACAATTCCCTCGAATTGCTTACTCCCGGCAAGACCTTTGTACACTCCTTTCTCTATAATTCCCTTCAATAAGCTATTTTCTTGCTCAAGTGTAACTTGGCTAAGAGAATCATTAGTGGAATCAAGAGAACTACTAGAAGCAACAATATTGGATTTAACATGATCATTGTTACTACTATAGGAAAAATCTTTCTTGTTCTTGTTACTAGACTTGAATTGAGGCATGTAAGTGGATAAGAGTAAACGCTTGGCAATGTAAGAACAACTTTTCTTGCGGAGATCATCATTGATTGCCTTTAAAAACTCATGCTCTTGCTCAAGATTGCGCTTTTCAAAGCGTAACTTCTCATGAGCTCTTAAAAGTTCTCGATGATCTTCGAAGATAGTTTCATGAGCTAACTTAAGAGTGTTTAGTTCTTTAGTTAGAGCCTCAATTTTCTTCCTATCATTGTCATTCGTTTTATCTTGATTAGCATGATTTATTGACGTTTCATCATAGTATTCATCACTAGAGTTGTCAACAAGTAAATCATCATCACCTAACAAGTCATCTTCATCACTATTAAAATCAACATACTCGGGGTGTGTTACCTTAGGACCTTTGGCCATGAAGGATCTTCCAATTCCTTCATTTGGTGAGTCAAATATGTCGTAGGAGTTGGTTGACATAAGTGCTAGACCGGCAACACCTTCATCTTGAGTATATTCGGAATCGGAGTGATAACTTCTCTCGGAGTGGTTGTCGGAGTCGAAGCCGGATACCCATTCACCAACATGAGCTTGATGTCTTCATTTTGTGTAGCTCCTTGATGATTTTTCTTGTCTTTCCAAATCCTTGCTTCTCCGTGAGTATCTTCGTTCATAACGATCATCTCTACTCCTTCTCTCTCTTGGAGGTGATTATTCTCTTTTGCTTCTTCTTTTGGAGAATCTTCTCTTCTTTTGTAGGGCGCCATACACTCATTGGAATAGTGTCCGGGTCTTCCACAATTGTAGCAGTTTCGCTCTCGACTAGAAGATCTTTTGTCATTGTAGGACCTTGACTTGGAGCTTCTATCTTTGCTTCTACTCTTGTAGAACTTGTTGAAGTTCTTCACCATTAAGCTCAATTCTTCATTGAAGTTTTTTTTCTCACTTGATGATGTGGGGGCTTCACATGAGGCTTTGTAGGCACCACTTGATTTGTTGTGAAGTTCCTCTTTATCCTTGAGTGACATCTCATGAGAAACAATTCTTCCAATGACCTCTGTTGGCTTGAGATCTTTGTAATTGGGCATCATTTGGATCAATGTGCACACGGTATCATATTTTCCATCCAAGGCTCTTAGGATCTTCTTGATGATGAATCTGTCGGTCATCTCTTCACTCCCTAAGCCGGCAATCTTGTTTGTGATGAGAGCAAGCCTAGAGTACATTTCAGCGACACCTTCACCATCCTTCATTTTGAACTTGTCAAGTTGACTTTGAAGCACATCCAATTTGGATTCCTTGACGGAGTCGGTACCTTTGTGCATATCAATCAAAGTATTCCAAAATTCCTTTGCATTCTCAAGACGGCTGATTTTGTTGAATTCTTCGGGGCACAATCCGTTGAAGACAATATCACAAGCTTGAGCGTTGTATTGCAACATCTTCAACTCATCCGCAGTAGATTCACGGTTTGGTTCTTTCCCATAGAAGAAGTCACCTTGCAAACCAACACACACAATAGCCCAAACGGCGGGGTTATGTCCGAGAATATGCATTTTCATTTTATGCTTCCAACTAGCAAAATTAGTACCATCAAAGTAAGGACCTCTACGGTGATAATTTCCCTCGCTAGACGCCATACTCTCCTAGGTTGTGAAACCAAGGCTATGACCACCAAAAGCTATGGAAATCAAAGCAAATGGAGACCAAAGCTCTAATACCACTTGTAGGATCGGAAGTATGTCTAGAGGGGGGTGATTAGACTACTTGACCAAATAAAAACTTAACCTTTTCCCAATTTTAGTTCTTGGCAGATTTTAGCTACTTTAGGACAAGTCAAGCAATCATCACACAATTCAAGCAAGCATGCAAAGAGTATATAGGCAGCGGAAAGTAAAGCATGCAACTTGCAAGAATGTAAAGGGAAGGGTTTGGAGAATTCAAACGCAATTGGAGACAAGGATGTTATTGTCGTGGTTCGGATAGGTGGTGCTATCCTACATCCACGTTGATGGAGATTTCAACCCACGGAGGGTAACGGTTGCGCGAGTCCACGAAGGGCTCCACCCACGAAGGGTCCACGAAGAAGCAACCTTGTCTATCCCATCATGGCCATCGCCCACGAAGGACTTGCCTCACTAGCGGTAGATCTTCACGAAGTAGGTGATCTCCTTGCCCTTACAAACTCCTTGGTTCAACTCCACAATCTTGTCGGAGTCTCCCAAGTGACACCTAGCCAATCTAGGAGACACCACTCTCCAAGAAGTAACAAATGGTGTGTTGATGATGAACTCCTTGCTCTTGTGCTTCAAATGATAGTCTCCCCAACACTCAACTCTCTCTCACAGGATTTGGATTTGGTGGAAAGAAGATTTGAGTGGAAAGCAACTTGGGGAAGGCTAGAGATCAAGATTCATATGGTAGGAATGGAATATCTTGGCCTCAACACAAGGGTAGGTGGTTCTCTCTCGGAACATATGAGTTGGAAGTGTACATGTGTTCTGATGGCTCTCTCTCCGTGTGAAGAGGAGGTGGAGGGGTATATATAGCCTCCACACAAAATCCAACCGTTACACACAATTTACCAATCTCGGTGGGACCGAATCAACAAACTCGGTCGGACCGAAATAGTAAACCTAGTGACCGTTAGAGATTTTCGGTGGGACTGACATGCAACTCGGTAGGACTGATATGGTTAGGGTTAGGGCATAACGTAATCTCGGTGAGACCGATTACACAAACTCAGTGAGACCGATTTGGTAATATGCTAACAGAGAGTTGGTCAGGTAAATTCGGTGGGACTGATTTGCTCTTTCGGTGAGACCGAAAAGTTACAAAAAGGAAACAGAGAGTTTACATTGCAATCTCGGTGGGACCGATCCGCTCTTTCGGTGAGACCGAAAATTTACGAAAAGGAAACACAGAAATTGCAATCCCATCCCTGTGAGACCGAGATCCCTATCGGTAGAACAGATTTGCTAGGGTTTGGCAGTGGCTTATGACATGTAAAACTCGGTGACGCCGGATAGGAAGAATCGGTAGGACCGAGTTTGGCTTTGGGTTTAGGTCAAGAGTGGATATGAGAAAGTAGCTGAGGATTTTGGAGCATATCATTAAGCACATGAAGCAAAGGGCTCATTAAGCAACACCTCATCCCTCCTTGATAGTATTGGCTTTTCCTATGGACTCAATGTGATCTTGGATCACTAAAATGTAAAATGAAGAGTCTCGAGCTTTTGAGCTTGAGCCAATCCTTTGTCCTTAGCATTTTGAGGGTTCCACTTTCAGCATCCATGCCATGCCAATCATTAAGCTTTCCTGAAATAATCATCTTGGAATAGCATTAGCTCAATGAGCTATATGTTGTTATAAATTACCAAAACCACCTAGGGATAGTTGCACTTTCACTTGGCCTATGGTGAGAGCTCCAGTGCTCACTCTATTCCAGCAGATTCAGCCCGCATGCATTTTTTTCCCGTTCTGCAATTTCCTATTATCCGGAGAATTTTAGAATTGCAGAAAAATCCTTGCATTTCATGCATATAATAACTCATGATTTGTGCATCGGATTAAAATAAGTTATATATGAAACATGCTTAGAGTTTCCTCTAGTTTCATAATATGCTGCTTTCATCCATGTTTAAAATGTTTAAATTACTGTTTGCATTTCTTTTGCATAAATGACATGCTAATGGTTTTATTCATATCTAAATAACCGTAGCTCCGAATTTAATAAACTTTATATGTAAATGGGGTAGAAAAATGCATAGATTAACATGATGCACTTTATTTTGCTGTTTAACAACATTTGATATGGTTAGCTACACAAACGAGAGTGAACTAAATACTTGAATGTGGTGTTTCGTCAATATGCAACTCGTTGCATATTGAGCTCCACTTAATTTATAGTATTGTTTGTTGCACTTTTCTATGCCATGAATCATTAAACCGTACATGCATCATACTTGATTGTGCATCATGCCTTGTTTATGCTTGTTGGTTTACCATGTTGTTTGCTTCTTTCCGGTTGTGCTCCTTCTCGATAGTTCCCGGTTTTCGTTGCGATTGTGAGGATTCGTTCGACTTCGTTGCTTCGTCTACTTAATGGACTCGTTCTTCTTCCGAGCGGGATTTCAGGCAAGGTGATCGTTACCCTGGATACCACTACTATCTTTGCTATGCTAGTTATCTCGATGCTATCGTTTTGTCGCGCTACCCACCACTTGTTTATCAAGCCTCCCAATATGACATGAAATAGCCTATAACTTTTTTCACCATCCCAGCAAACCGTCGTTTGGTTACGTAACCGCTTTGCTCAGCCCCTCTTATAGTGTTGCTAGTTGCAGGTGCAATTTCAGTTTGTTCTATGTTGAAACATGGACATCATGGGATATCACAATATCTCTTATTTAATTAATGCATCCATAAACTTGGTGAAGGGTGGAAGGCTCGGCCTTTTGCCTGGTGTTTTGTTCCACTCTTTCCGCCCTAGTTTTTGTCATACCGGTGTTATGTTCTTTGATTTTGTGTTCCTAACACGGTCGTGGTTTATGGGCCCCCCTTGACAGTTTGCTTTGAATAAAACTCTTCCAGCAAGGCCTAACATTGGTTTTACCATTTGCCCAATAACAACTAAAACTTGCATAGGGACTTTTCAGACCCCGAGGTTAATTAATCAACAACCCCAGGCCAGTGCTCCTCATGAGTGTATGTCCAAACCAGGCGATGTCCGGCGCTCCCTGGGCAACCAAGGTCTAAGCCAACCCGACGTCTTGCCCATCCGGTGTGCCTTGAGAACGAGATACGTGCGGCTCCTATCGGGATTTGTCGGCACATCAGGCGGTCTTGCTGGTTTTGTTTTACCATTGTCGAAATGTCTTGTGAACCGGGATTCCAAGCTTGATCAGGTTGTTTTAGGAGGAGGATCTTCCTCCGTTGATCGTTAGAGCTTGTCGTGGGCTAAGTTGGGACACCCCTGGGTTTAAACTTTCGAGAGTCGTGCCTGCGGTTATGTGGCAGATGGGAATTTTTAATATTTGGTCATAGAGAACTTGACACCAGATCCGAATTAAAATACACCAACCGCGTGTGTAACCATGACTGTCTCCTTTCGAGTGAGTTCGGGAAGAGAACACGGTGGGCTTATGTTGAACGTAAGTAGTTCAGGATCACTTCTTGATCATTACTAGTTTGCGACCGTTTGCGTAGTTTCTCATCTTATTCTTGTATTCGTAAGTTAGCCACCGTACAAATGCTTAGTGCTTGCTGCAGCCTCACCACCTATCCATTCCATACCCATTAAGCTTTGCTAGTCTTGATACCCATGGTAATGTGATTGCTGAGTTCTCGTGGCTCACAGATTACCACAACAACAGTTG
Source organism: Aegilops umbellulata (assembly GCA_032464435.1). Taxonomy (NCBI): domain Eukaryota; kingdom Viridiplantae; phylum Streptophyta; class Magnoliopsida; order Poales; family Poaceae; genus Aegilops; species Aegilops umbellulata. The sequence continues at coordinate 608,205,215 of CP136057.1, forward strand.
CAGGTACATGTAATGCGATGGTCTTATGCGAGTGCGATGCTTGCTTGTTTGGAGTTCTTCTGTTTCTTCTTGTTCGATCAAGGGATAGGTTATGGGTCGGGAGCCTGGGATTAGCAGGGTGGATGTCGTTCCTCATTTTCGTTTGCTTTCATCCGTAGTCGGATCCTGCTCTTCTGTATGATGATTGCTATGTATTGATGTATTTATGTATTCATGTTGTAGCTTATGGTGAGTGTAAGCATTTATCTTGTATTCTCATCTATTCAATACATGGTATGTTGTAATGATATCCACCTTGCTATGTGCTCGAAATGCGGTTGTGCCCCAATCATGAGTTCATCACGTGTTTGAGATAAAATCGCATCTTGGGCGCTACAAGCGGAAAAGACACCGTCCGTTAAACGGACGCAAGGACCAAATCCAACACACCCTGGATTGGGTTGAGCTCTCTATTAGTCCAAGTAACCTAGCCCCACGTGAACGATCTCACGAAGAGCCATCTCCGTAATGTAGTCATTGAAAAGACGCATGCGCTGAAGGTCCACAATAGTCGAGGTTTTGTCCACGCTCTGCCAAATCAGATTGAAGTACCCCGTCAGTACCACCGGGATAGGACTTCGATCAACCTCGGCCTTCCGCTCAGATAGAAAAACTGAAGACCGCCCGTGGTCAGCCGGGCAATTATCACCTCCCAGCTGAGGTTCAAACATCTGTCGGCCACACACATGCTAAGAAAGAACTTCCCGCGATCCGTATCCTTAGCTACGAAAATGACCTCCTTGACACCCAACAGAATGGCCCCGAGTGTGAATATCGAAGTCAATAATTAATGGTCCTTTTTTTTGTAAATCAACGGATTCTCAAAATTAGGGATGACCTCCACTTTATCTTACATACACTAAGATCGCTCGGTTTGTTTTGTTCGTACTACTCCCTCCGTCTCAAAATAAGTGTCTAGCATAGCACAATTAATAGGAAGTACTATCTGTCAGAAAGTGCCTATGATGTCCAGCGAAGAAGTATAGGTGCCAGTGATGGCAACAAACGCCCCTAGCAACAAGATGGCGACGATCGTGGCGACCTCGACACAGCATAGGCCTTTGGCTCTGTAGATCTTGAGGTAGCAGAGGAGGGGAAGAAGACCGTGGCCATGACGCTGAGGAAGGCACCGATGAAGGACATGAGGAACCCGAAGAACGGCACCGTGGACGCCACCGCGACCGTGCTGACAAGAACGGCGGTGCTGACGGCCACCCTCGCCGACCCACTCCCCGCGAGCGAGAGCCTCTCCTCGATCGCCGACGTGATGGGCGCGACGAGCAGCGCGTACTTGGTCAGCGGGTTGATGAGAGTCATGACGATGGCAATCTTGGTTCCTTCTCATGCTTCTGCATAACTAGATACATATTTGTATGTAGGTCTGCTCATCCCCCCTCCCCCCGGTTTTCTGGGTGATTGTACAGATGTAGGCATCCTCCTTTCTGATGTTATACCATTCTGATATTGAAGCATGCTGCAGACCAGATCATTGTAGGCAACCATGACTAGACAGTGATTTTTCCTCTCTTAGCATCCCCCTTCTAAGAGCCAATTCCGACACCCCCACCCCCCGACATTGCCAGAAAATCTCTTCACCCTTGAAGATCTCCATAAGATAGGCTTCGAGGGTGTATCACACGAGCCACTCATCGGCACAGAGGCCAATGTCGCCGACAATCACATCCAACGCCTTGATCTGGTCAAACACCAAGATTGCCCCCCACCCACACATGAACTGTCGCACTGATTTGTGACAATGATGCCAAATATCGACAACACGAAACACCCTAGGTGGAGCGGCAACTGCCTTCGCCCACCTAAGTTGCAGTGCTTCCACAAAACCTAATGCAATAGCCCCAAGGTTTCAGAGTGGAAACACTTCAATCTAGGGGGCACCCTCCCCTGATGAGAAAAGCATGGGTGAGTGATCAGAACCAAATTGGGTAATTGCCTTGAGGGAGCATAGTGGAAGAGCCACCTCCAACTGAACGGGCGCAAGGACCAGATCCAACACACTCTGGATTTGGTTGACCTCTTTATTAGTCCAAGTAAATCTAGCCCCCACGCGAGCAATCTTGGGAAGAGCCATCTCCGCAATGTAGTCATTGATAAGACTCATGCGCGGAAGTTTACAATAGTCGAGCTTTTGTCTGCGCGCTGCCAAATCAGATTGAAGTCCCCTGTCACTACCACCAGGATGGGACTTCGATCAACCGTGGCCTTTAGGCCCTGTTTGGTTCATAAGTCCTAAGATTTTTCTAGTCCCAACTTATAAATCTCAAGTTTCTAAAAAGTCCTTACCTGTTTGGTTCCTGGGACTTATAAGTCTCTATAAGACCATATTACAACTATAAGTCCCTATAAGACTCTCCTTGAGAGTCTTATTTCATAAGGCCCAAATGCCCATTTTAAGTTCCTATAAGTCCCTCCTGTTTGGTTTAGATGGGACTTATAGGGACTTTTTAAAGTCCCTACATCAATAAGTCCCTGGAAACAAACACCTTCTTAGCTCAGATGAAAAAACAACTGAAAACAGCCCATGGTCAGCCGGACCATAAACAATTGTCACCTTCCAACCGAGGTTCAAACATATGTGGTCTAGAGACAAGCTAAGAAAGAACTCCCCACCATCCATAATCTTAACAACGAAAGTGTAACTCGCAAAAAAAAAATTCCCTACGAAAGTGTCCTCGTTGACACGCAGCAGAATGGCCCCCGAGTGTGAATATCGAAGTCGATAATTAATGGGAGTGCCTAGAACTCATTTAGATGAAATATAATTTGGTCTCATTTACTTTGAAAACAAAAACAGATATAACCCACGTCAGCACACACACATCTTATAGCATCACATCCAATGGCTATAAAAGGTGAATGAGATCAAACTATATCTCATCTAGATGAGTTCTAGCAAAATTGATAATTAATGAGTCCTTGATTTATTTTCCAAATCACGGATTCTCAAATCAGGGGTGACCTTCACTTTATCTTACATACACTAAGATCGTTCGGCTTGTTTTGTTTGTACTACTATATGCTAGCATAGCACAGCTAAAAGGAACTAAGGAAGTATACTATCTGTCAGAAAGTGCCTATGATGTCCAACAAAGAAGTGTAGGTGCCAGTGATGGCAACGAACGCCCCTAGCAGCAGGATGCCGACGATGGCAGCGACCTCGATGCGGCGTAGGCCTTTGGCTCTGTAGATCTTGAGGTAGCAGAGGCAGGGGAAGAAGACTGTGGCCATGACGCTGAGGAAGGAACCGATGAAGGACAAGAGGAACCCGAAGAAGGGCACCATGGACGCCACCGCGACCGTGCTGACGAGAACGGTGGTGCTCACGGCCACCCTCGCTGATCCACTCCCCGCGAGCGAGAACCTCTCCTCGATCGCCGACGTGATGGGCGCGACGAGCAGCGCGTACTTGGTCAGCGGGTTGATGAGGGTCATGACGATGGCGATCTTGGTGTAGAGCCTCCCTGATGGCAGGTTGAGCGTCACCTGCGACTGCACGTCATCTCCGTAGATGAGGTAGCCCAGCACCGCCGTGAGTCCGTAGTTGAGGCTGCAGAGCACCGAGGAGAAGAGCAGCACTTGGGAGAATTGCTTGCTGTTCTTCATGGAGGAGTATATCGTGGGAAAGACGGCGTGGCCGGTGAAGCAGACGAAGTAGAGGCCAAGGGAGGTGGGCAGGCCGGCGAGGTTGAGGACGTTGCCACTCCCGCGGAACCCGGACTCAGAGACGCCGGCCCACACAAGCGACGCCGTCAAGGCCGCGGACGCGACGAGCCCGAGCGCGGACACGTAGGCGAGCACGCCGAGGTTCTTGAGCCAGGTGGTGGGCAGCACGACGGCGCCGGCCAGGACGATGAAGAGCTGCTTCCCGCGCAGCCGGTAGCCGGCGAGCAGCTCCACGCCGGCGCCGGGGAAGAGCTTGTCGAGGTTGTCGCCCTCGAGGACCAGGAAGCTGATGGCGACGAGGTAGAGCTCCACGTACATGAACACGGCGACGGTTCTCCGGCCGGCGGCGCCGAAGGCCAGCTGGCCGACGTCCGGGTAGGTGGCGACGGAGCCGTCGGCGCGCATGCAGCGCCCTATGAGCGTGCCGGTGTAGTAGCAGACGGCGCCGACGAGGGCGAAGAGCGCCAGGCTGAGCCACCCGCCCCGCGACACCGCGTAGGGCATGGCGAGCACCCCGATGCCCGAGACGGCGTTGGTGAGGTTGAGGCACGTCCTGGAGAAGGAGGCGCCGGCGCTGCGATACGGAGGGAGCTGCGCCTCGGCGTCGCGGTCAACAACCCGCTTCCCCGTGGCCGTGAGAAGAGGCTCGCCGAGGGGGCTCGCCGTCGCAGCGAGGCGGTTCGTCTTGTGGTCTTCCATCTTTGAACGGCCGGCCAGAAGATAGATATGATGCGGCTGGTCGCTCGGACGATTTATATAGTGCCGCGCCTTGCCTGGCTGCGCGCGGGGCTGTTTATAGTGCGGCGCCCCTGCCGGCCGGTCTGTCGTCAGTTTGCCAACGCATGCAACGATGGCTCCAACGTCGATCAGTCAAGAGATTTTATCACGTGAAACACGGTATATGAAGAGTTTTTCACCTTTGCTCCACTCACGTGGTCCATGGACCCACACTGAATATGACTTGATTATTCGGTCACGAGAATATGACCGCAACTCCACACTTGTACTAGTAATAACGGAAACCAAATATGTGTGTGGTGGAAGCCACGCTGAGTGAACTTCATTCTCGTCGCGTCGTGTGCTAGTCGCTACCTTCACGTACGTTACGAGGTAGCACACGGTCAATATGCGTGTGGGTTGACGCTTGCCCCGTTCATGATAACCGTGCGTTTTCAATCCAGGCACGTGCATGGCAACCGTGTAACTCCTTGTACCCACAAAAGAAAACTAGCATGTTTTAGAGAGAACTTGAGCAACCTGTCTTTTTTTAGCATAGTACAGAGGCACATATACACTTATCCTTAGGCTAGTCATAGTGGGGAGTAACATACACTTGTGTCATGCATGCAATTTTTTTAAATAATACACTTTTTTTTATCAATTTTCAGAAATATTACGTCTACTTTTTTTAAATACATCGTCGGCCATCTAGCAGCCGATTGGATCCAGTCGTCCAGGAGGAAGACAATTGGCCCCCCCTGTCGGCTATAGGGAGGCCGATTGGCCTCCTGTCCGGCTAGGGGTGGCCGACGGTCATATCAGCTGCTAGTAACTGATCCTATCGGCTACCTAGTGGCTGACTGGAACTAATTATCTCTACCTAGGCCGATTAGTTCTAATTGGCTTCCTCAAAGCCGATAGATGCATGCCCTCCCCCTTCCCCCATGTTTCCCGCTTCTGGGTTTCCGCATATATCTCCCGTCACATTTTCCCGCTTTCTAGGTCCCGCTAATATCAGATAACTATTAAGTAGCATGACAAACTAAAAATATTAGCACTCCTAAATAATTGACATGTACATATATTACGGAATATTACCGGAGCACCTAAAAATATTCACACAACTAAATATTTGAACTCTGAATATTTTGTGGATATAACCGGAGCAACTACAAATATTGACAGAACTAAAAATTTGAATCCTAAATATATTACGGGCATTACCGGAGAAACTAGAAATATTGACACACCTAAATATTTGACATCCACCTATAGTATGGAATATTACCAAAGCAACTAAAAATATCCACACAAATAAATATTTGACATCTAAATATATTAGGGATACTACCGGACCAAATAACAGTATTCACACACCTAAAAATATTCTGTCAATATTCGAAACATATTACCGAATACTAACGGAGCAACTATGACAGATAAAATGTATGTTGAATTACGCCCTTGAAGCGTGTGAAGCAATGACGAACAACGAACGAAGCCGGAGCCGGAGCTGCACCACCAACACCACCACGACCTCCACCTCCACCGGCAACACAACCTCCACAAGCCTCCACCAATATGCCCACCACCACCTCCACCAATATGCTCATCATGACCACCACAAGCTATCCCATCACTAGATCGAGGTGTCCCTTGCCTCCCCCATGGCCCCATCTATCTACAATGCATCCACGGTGGAAATCGGCTGATTTTGGTGTAGAAATGAGAGAGTTTTTGCCAAGAGAGGAGAAGAAACGAAGAACAGAAGAGAAGAAGAGAAAGAGGAGAAAGAAGGGAAGAAGGAGCGGGCGGGCGCGGGGCCGACCTCCTGTCGGCTAACAGCAGGCCGACAAGGCCTGGTCGGCTGGGCCCCGGCACCGACAGCGCATTGCAGGCCGATTGGGAGCGGGCGGGGGAGGGCGATTCCTGGCTAATTTTTTTTAAATAATACATTTTTTATTAATTTACAAAAATATTATGCCCAATAAATTATTTTCAAAAATAATACACCGTCGGCCCACAGTAGGCCGACTGGATCTAGTCGGCCCACAGCAGGCCGACTGGCGTCCTATCAGCCTGCTGCTGGCCAAGTGGCCTGTCGGCCGCCAGCTCAAGCCCAGTCGGCCAACTGTTGGCCGACAGGCTCCAGTCAGCCTGCTGTGGGCCGACTGGAACTAATTGGTCTACTGTGGGCCGACTGGTGCATGTACATTTTTTTGGCCCGTACAATATTACAGTTATTTTTCATAACAATGATGTTTTTTCGCGCAACCCTTTTTCCCCGCCATATGTTTGCCCGCCAACGGTTTCCCGCCATATGTTTCTGCCACCCGTTTCCCGCCATATGTTCCGCCAAGTTTTTCCTGCCATATGTTCCCGCCACGCGTTTCCCGCCATATGTTCCCGCCACGTGTTTCCCGCCATATGTTCCCGCCACACGTTTCCCGCCATATGTTCCCGCCACGCGTTTCCCGCCATATGTTCCCGCCAACTTCGTCCCGCCACCCGTTTCCCGCCATTTGTTCCCGCCAACTCTTTCCCGCCACCTATGAAACCCCCTTCAGACGGAGTTGGATAAGCATTCCAGTGTAGTGTGGTTGAGATGTCCCATTATCCTTTCGATCGTAGTTTTCACCCTGGGATGAGCAGGACTCTTCTGAGCCTAGCTACCGATTTCAGGATGGACAATAGGATAGTTCCATGGTACGAACTCACCGGTAGTGACACCATAATAAATGACTTGGCTCACCAATTACGTAGGTCTGGGTGGCCTGAAAGGACCTATGAGGAGGTACGTAAAGAACTTCTTAGGTTGCATGAAAGGTGGGAGAAGGTAGTAGTGCCGAAGAGTGAAACTTTCAGAAGGATTGCAGCAAATAATCCATGTTTATGGACTGAGGAGAGCGAGGACGAAGATGATATCTTCATGCCACCACTTCCGGGTCTGCATACTCGAAGGGCAAGAGTTCTTCATCATCGATGGGCAAGGTTTCTGCATCGTCGAAGGGCAAGGTTTCTGCATCGTCGAAGGGCAAGGTTTCTTCATCGTCGAAGGGCAAGGTTTCTTCATCGTCGAAGGGAAAGAGTTCTTCATCGTTGAAGGGCAAGAGTTCTCATCGATGGAGGATGGCGATGATGACTTCATGTAGTTTTATGTTGTATGTTGTAAGTTCACTCGTACGTACCGTTTAATTTAGATGTAGTTCTATGTAGTTGTTTGTACTGTCTTGTTGTACGAGCATTCTGTTCTATCTAAATGTGATGTTGTAGTTCGGATAACATAGTACTAAAATAGAGTAGGCATATGTCTCAGACATAAGTACATAGTCATTTGTCTCATACATAGAATAGACATAAGTCTCACACATAAATAGATGGTAATGTCTGTACTGATAGATAGAAGCGTCAGTGACGACGTCTGGCCTGGCGGGGAGGCGGATCTTGAAGCGGCGTCCATCCCCATCTGTCAGGTGCCCTAATGGGACACGGAGCAATCTCAGACTCTTCCTGGTCATGCTGTGTATCCTGTGTGGCCCCTGGTGGAGGAGTCGAAAACATGTTCATCCAGTGGGTGTGCTGCGACATGGGAGCCTGTATGTGATCCTCGGGATGATGATACAAATTCAGAACATAGTGCCACACTTAATGCAAATTCAGAACATAGTGTCACACTTAATACAAATTCAGAACATAGTGCCACACTTAATGCAAATTCAGAACATAGTGCCACACTTAATACAAATTCAGAACATAGTGTCACACTTAATACAAATTCAGAACATAGTGCCACACTTAATACAAATTCAGAACATAGTGCCACACTTATTACAAATTCAGAACATAGTGCCACACTTAATACAAATTCAGAACATAATACTGCTAGCTTAGGTTCTTCCTCTCCCTCTTACTCCTCTGTTTCCTCTACCTCCCCTTCGTCCCCGGTTGCCTCGTCCACGCCCAGTGACGAAAGTGGGAAAATTAGTGTCCCTATGGCCAAATTCATTGCATAGAATGCATTGCCTAGTTGGACCTCCTGCTTCAGATTCATCCATATCATTCCGGATGCGCTGACACTGCCGTCTGCCTCTACTTGTACGCATATGCTCTGGGTTTGGAATGTAACGCCTTTCAGCGGGGTTGACGGTGTTGAAATTACCCATTGATCGAAAACCCATCAGCTCACCGGTCCAGGTATTGAGGACAGACTCTTTCAGAAAAAATGGAGACACAAACGATATTGCGTCCATTCCAAGCTGCCCGCAAGCAGCAAGTACATGTGAGCAAGGTAGGTGAAGCAATTTCGGTTTGTTGCATGTGCACTCACACGTTGGCCAGGCTTCATTACCAATTTTCACCTCATGCGTCCTCAACTCATTTGCACATCCAAATTTGTTATTGGCTAAGCGGACCTCAAACCTTCTTTCTTGATTACCGATGGCGACTACACTGTGTGACCTAGCTTTTTGCATCTTGTTGTCCATGTACTTTGTGACTCTTTCACAATACCGTGTATTCGGGTTGTTCAAGATATGTTGCTCTGCTTTTTGACGTCTATCTCTGAAATACTTGACGGTGCCATAGAAAATACCCTCAACGATGGCTGTAAGTGGCAATGCTCGGTTTCCTCTGAGGACAAAATTGTATGTTTCCGCGAGGTTCGTTGTCATGACATCGTACCTTGCTCCATGTGTGTCATGTAGCAAATACCACCTCTCCAGAGGCTCATGCTCTATCCACTGCTCGAAGGTTTTAATCGACCTCCCAAGCCTTCTCCTAGTACCAGGTGGGTCAAAGCCTGGCAAGTCACATAGCCCAACAGGCTCCTCCTCCACGGCCGTTGTTCCTTTTGCCAACTGTGCAGCTACTGCTTCAACATGTGCCCTCACCGCAGCATCTCTTGCAGCTTTCCTGTCCCTCACGTGTCTCTGCGTGCACACATTAAGTATGTCGCGTATCAAATTGTACTTCCATAACTGGTTCTGCTTGCAGAGTTTTTTGAACAGATTCATCAGGTTCTTATTTCTGAACTGCGAGAAGAAATTAGCCCCTAGATGGCGCATGCACCAACGGCTCTGCAAGTCCTGCCATGGAACTTGTTCCTCAGGGCCTGGGTTTGTCAGTGTCCTTATCGCACTGAGTATACCTGCATGCCTGTCATGAAGGATGCACACATTGGCCTTCTCCTTCACAACTGATATTTTCAACTGCCTGAAGAACCATGTCCAACTTTCAATGTTCTCACTCTCCACAAAAGCAAATGGGAGTGGGACGACTTGATTTTGGCCGTCTTGACCTATGGCTATCAGGATTTGACCCTTGTACTTGCCTGTGAGAAAAGTACCGTCAACACATATCACCGGTCGGCAATGCCTGAAAGCTTCGATGCATACACCGAAAGAGAAGAAGAGACGATGCAGCACCCTCACAGTTGGGAACTCTAGCATGAACATGTCTTGGATATCGATATAGGTGCCTGGATTCCGTTGCTGCAGGGTGTGGAGGAGCTGGACAACAGAGTCATATGCATCAAAATAAGAACCAAATCTCCTCTCAAGCGCCGCATGCTTAGCCCTCCAAGCCTTTCCATAAGAAATTCTGTACTTGAACCTGGCAAAAACTTTTGTCTGGATTGCCTTCACTTCCATAGCTTTGCCCTACACTATCTCATCGTAAAACAACCGAGCAATAAGCGTGGATGAAAGGTTGGCATGATCTTGAGGGATGCAGGGAATAAGACAAGTGTGATTAACTAAGTCACTTATCACCCAACTTGTGCCACACTTAGGGAGAAAGCCGTGCACCCTAGCGGGACAATCTGCGTTCTTGCATACCATTGTCAGGAATTTGTTACTGGACACCTGAGCTGTGAAAACCCTTTGTGTGGACATTGCCCAATTAATTATTGCATCCTTCAAGGGTTGCTTGTTCGGATACATAGCACCCGTTGCAATATTGTTCTGATGATATTGCCAGGCTGAATCATGTCCATCATTCACGGTCATTGCAGATGAGAAGTCATGATTCCACCATGCAGGATTCGGGACCTCCTCTGCATTTTCTTCTTCATCTGACTCGTCAGAATCATCGGCATAACCCCTTTCAACATCAGTGTCTTCTTCTTCCATCTAGTCCTGCATGTGCCCATCTACCTCGTCAGCGTCCACCTCGCCATTGTATTCACCATCGGCATTTCCCCCTTCTACCTGACTATTCTGCCCTGGTTCATAACCATAAGCATTTCCTCCTTCTACCTGACTGCTCTGTCCTTGTTCGTAACCATCATCTCCAGCATTTGGCATAGATAGCCGCCTACCTACACTGCTCTGCCCAGGATCGTTGCCACCTTGGCCTTCATGTGCAGTGACCTCCTTCACGACGGGAAGCACTAAAGCAATAGGATTGCATCCCCTTCGTTCACAACCTTGTAACCACCGCACCCAATCGGAGTCTCGCTCTATTGGCCTCAAATAAAAGTAAATTATTGTACTTGACCGTGTCCACAATGCATGAACACCGACGGTGTGTGTTTCAGTATCAAGACCTAAACTTGCCGCAATCCATTCTTTCAACTGACTGACAGACCATGTTTGAGGTGCGCTCATTGGCACCTCTATGTGAGTAAATTCACTCAGATCAGCTCCCATCTCAGTTGTTTGGACAGTACCAGGACCGTAGTAAAATCTGATGTTCACTACATCAGACATCTCGGCTCACCTATTTTTTTTCACAACGAAATACAATTATTAAGAAACAACTTAAAATACCCACACTAACAAATATTAGGCACTACACATCCACATATTATCGGAGCAACTACAAATATTGACACTCCTAAATACTACACATCCACATATAGTCCGGAATATTACCGGAGCAACTACACATTTTTACACAACCACCTAAATAAAATGCTCACCGGAACCGGAACGGGAAAATAAAATGCTCACCACGACCACCTAAATATTTACGTTTACTACTGGACCAAATAACAATAATTGCACGCAACTTCAAAAAATAAAATGTTTGTTGAAATATACCCTTGAAGCGTGCGCGCGAACGACGAACGGCGGCCTTCAATCACCGGAACCGGAGCCGAAAAATCCACAGAACTACCGGAGCTTCACCTCCACCACACTGCCCCAGCTTCTCCACCACCACCTCCACCTCCACCAATAAGCTGAAAAAATTCTCCAACAAAATCCTCACCATGACCACCACAAGCTACCCCATCAGTAGATCGAGGTCTCTTTTGGCTCCCCTAACTATGTAGAACCCATTCACGGTGCCAAATCCGCAAAAAACCGGATGATTTTGATGTATTAATTGGAGCTATTTCATGTAAGAGAGAGGAGGAACGAAGAACAGAGAGATGCGCATGGTGGTGGGGAAAGGAAACGGGAAGGAGGAAGGAGAAAAGAGGCAGCGCTGGGGGGCCGCTCCCTATCGGCCAGCAGGTGGCCGATCGGTCGGCAGCTGGCCGACTGGGGCGCCCGTGACCCAGCCCGCACCGACAGCTCCCGGGGCGACGTGGCCCGGCTAATAGTCGGCCCACGTGTGGCCGATTGCCCACCTGTCGGCCTGCAGTTGGCCGAGAAGGCCCTGTCGGCCCGCAGCTGGCTGACTATTGGATAATATTTTCGAAAAATATTATATCAGCGTAATATTTTTGTAAATTAATAAAAAATGTATTATTTAAAAAAAATTAGCCGATTCCTGTCGGTTGCACGTCCAGCGACTGGATCCAATCGGCTACCAAACGGTAGGTATTATTTTAAAAAAATCAGCGTAATATTTCTAAAAATTAATAAAAAAGTGTATTATCAACGGCTAATATTCTCATCCATGTGACACTAGTATATGTTACTACCTTCATAGTGAGGAGTAACATAGAAGTAGTGTCATAGGTGGTTGTATTTATTAGCTTGTAGACTCATGTTGTATTAGGAAGTGTTATGTGATAGTAATATATTATGTTACTCTAAACACCTCTCTCCTCATTAACTACATGCCACATAGGCACACTTATCTTGGGGTGCGTTATGTTACTAGCTAAGTTACTCCCACTATGACCAGTCTTATGAACACATGCACGCATACCCTATCCTTATGAACACCTCTGAGAGACTCAGTCGGCACATCATCCTGATATTGACGAAGTCGCCACAGCGTGGTCGATAGAAACGTATGCTCCCAATAAATGCACATCGTCAAAATACCTAAAGTAGATTCAGGTAATCCAGTGCTTGGATGGTTAGGAGCATGGTTGTACCTTCAGCCCATAGGCCCACACTATAGGAAAATCTATCTTTGCATATCGTTTAGCTATTCGTGAGAGCAACAAGTTAACGAGCGCTCCTTCGGGAGCCTCATAACGATCAGCGCCACTTGACGCGCTCTCAGCCCCCCGCCACGTGTCGCGCTCTAGGAGTTCCCTCCGAATTTTGTTTTTTATTTTTATTTTTCCGCACGCGTTTTCGGCTTTTTAAACAGTTTTTTCCGGGTTTTTTCGATGTTTCGGTTTTCCACATGTCTTAACTTTTGGACCCAAAAAAATAACAAAAAAAATTTCTCGAGAAAAAACGCGTTTTCTTTTTTTCGAGAGAGTCATGGTTTTGCTTCCACGAGAGGCACGATTTTGCTTCGCGAGAGTCACTGTTGTGCCTCTTGAAAACGAAAAAAATGTGTTTTCTGTTTTGTTTTCTTCCGCGAAAGGCACGGTTTTGCCTCCGAGAGAAACACGGTTGTGCTTTCGCAAGAGGCACATCCATGCCTCTCTCGGAAATGAAAAAAAAAATTTCTCTACTTTTTTCCTTTCGAGAGAGGTACGGTTTTGCTTCCGCGATAGGCACGGTTGTGCTTTCAGGAGAGGCATGGGCGTGCCTCTCAGAAAGGGACAAAAAAATGCATTTTATGTTTTTTTCTTTCTCGAGAGGCACTGTTTTGCTTCCACGAGAGACATGGTTTTGCTTTCGCGAGAGGCACGGTCGTGCCTCCTCGAAAAAAAATGCGTTTTCTCTTTTTTTTCCTTCCGTTAGAGGCACGGTTTTGCTTTCACGGGAGGAACGGTTGTGATTACGCGAGAGGCACGGGCATGCCTCTTTCGGAAAGGAAAAACCCGTGCTCCCAGTTCGGTTTTTTCGTCTGGATTTTTTTGTGGAAAAAATTCGTCAAAACCTATCAACATGGGATCTAGTTTTAAAGATCGCGACGCGGGGAATCTAACGGTGAAAATGGTTCGAGATTTGGACGCACGATTTAAGAGATAAAATATTTTTGAAACAAATGAATCTACGAAAAGAGGAAAAACTCTCAGGTTGCGACAAGTGGCACACATGCAGCATGCCACTTGTCGCAACCTAGGAAGGTGGGAGTGATCTTTGCAATGAGGCTGGTCATAGTGGGGAGTAACTTATACTAGTGTCATGAATATGACACTAGTCTAAGTTACTACCTTCATAGTGCAAAGTAACGTAGTAGTAGTCATAGAGGACTTCATTAATTAGCTTTTAGACTCATTTTGTCTTGGAAATCGCCATGTTACAGTTAGTGGCGGATGTACAGGGTGGCCAGGGTGGGCCGCGGCCCACCCTGGGATTCTGAGACAAGTCATATACATATACATTCTAAATGGGCCAGAAAAAAAATAGCCCAATAAACAGACCGTCCATATCCAATTCCCCGACTCCCACTGCTCCCTCGCACCTGCTCGACCCCGATAGCCGCCTCCGCGCCTCGCCTCGCCGTTCCTCGCCGCCGTTCGCGCTCGGCGCCCCCGCCGCCGCCCAGCCGCCGAGGAAGCTCCCAGCGCCCGCCTCTTCTCCAGCCCGCCCGACCCTCGATCCAGGCACATCTCTCCCTGCGCGCGCGCGGCGAGCCCTGTCCCAGCGGCCAGCGCGCGGCTGCGCCTTGGCCGGTTGGCCCTGCCGGCTGCCGGAGTCCGGCTACCTGCACCCCTGCCGCAGCTCGTCGGGTGGCTGCCTGGCGGCCCTGCCCTCGCCCCCCTCCAAATCGGGCTGCAGTGAGGTTTACCCCAAATCCCCCAAATTCATGATTTACCCCAAATTTATGATTTAGGGTTTGCTTTTTTGCACTATGTTCTGCCTCAATTAGCTATATTGATAGGAAGCAGTACTGATTATTAGTAGTATTCTTGCAGATTTGTTGAAGAATGAAGAGGGCAGCAGACATTGTTTCTCTTTTTCAAAGAGAAGCTATGAAGATATGGAAGAAGAAGAAGGCAGAGAATATCTCGGATGTAGCTGAAGAGCAGACCCGCGAAGTTGTGTGTATGCCGGTTGTGGCCGAAGAGCAAAATGAAGAACCAACATTGTCTATGTCAAATGTGACCATAGAGCAAACCGAGGATGTGTCACCGCCATCACCACCGGTTTATGATTTTAGTCGTCTTAAACATGATCCCGGGGACCGGCTACCCAATGCAAGTTATCCTATCAACGATCAAAATGCAGTTCGAAGAGCATATATCCTTAAAAAGCCATTCAAATCTTATGCACATGACTTTAAAAAAAGAACAATTGGGAGTAGAGAATGTTCATTCAATCCTTTGCGGCTTCATAATCATAGTTGGCTTGAATATAGTATCAAGAAGGAATCTGCATTTTGCTTTGTATGTTACTTGTTCAAAGAGAAAAAAAACTAGTGGTAAGGGAACTAATGCATTTACTGATGGTGGTTGGAGTAATTGGAATAGAGAGGATGCTCTTCTTAAGCATGTTGGTTGCGTATCAAGTGTGCATAATGCAGCTCAAGAGAGATATAACTTATTTGTGAATCCTCGTGCAACAATTGATGATCTTTTTGTGAAGGTGAACAGTGAGGATCTACGTCTTTACAAGATGAGGTTGAAGTATTCACTTAGATGCTTGCAGTTTCTTCTTCATCAAGGATTGGCATTTCGTGGGCATGATGAAAGTGAACAGTCTAGCAATAGAGGAAACTTCCTTGAGCTATTGAAGTGGCTTGCAGCAAATAGTGAGGAGGTGAATAAGTATGTTTTGAAGAATGCACCAGGTAACTGTCAATTGACATCTCATCAGATACAACATCAGATTATTCAATGTTGTGCACAACTTACTAGAAAGAAAATTATTGATGAACTTGGTGATGAGCACTATGCTATTCTAGCCGATGAGTCTAGTGATGTATCACATAAAGAACAACTAGCTTTATGCTTGCGTTTTGTTGATAAAGTAGGGAGGCCGTCTGAGCACTTTCTTGGAGTTGTTCATGTAAGTGACACTACTTCATTGTCACTTAAGAAAGCAATTGAAAATTTACTTATTGATCATGCTTTGACTATAACACAAATTCGTGGGCAAGGATATGATGGGGCTAGTAATATGAGAGGAGAAATTAAAGGATTGAAAACATTGATCATGAAAGAGTCACCTTCTGCCTATTATATTCATTGTTTTGCACATCAACTCCAGCTAGTTCTTGTTGCTGTTGCCAAGGGAAATGATGATTGTGTGTGGTTTTTTGATCGAGTGTCTTTATTACTGAATGTTATTGGAGTGTCTTGTAAGCGTCATGACATGCTTCGAGATGCTAGACTTCAGAATATCCTGAAACTACTTGAATGTGGTGAGTTACAAACTGGGAGTGGTTTGAATCAAGAGATGGGGTTACCTAGGCCTGGTGATACTCGGTGGGGCTCTCATTACAGAACTGTTCTTAACATTATTGCTATGTATCCCACAATCCGTGATGTGCTCATAACTCTTGGACAAGATGCTTCACAAAGAAGTGATTGGCCCAAAATTCATACTATTGTTGGAGTGTTCGAGTCATTTGACTTTATTTTCAATGCACACTTGATGCTTGTCTTTCTTGGATACACAAGTGATTTGTCTGATTGTTTGCAAAGAAGAGACCAAGATATTCTTACTACAATGGCACTTGTTAGAACTGCAAAAGGTAGAATACAAGAGCTTAGGGACAATGGGTGGGATGCATTTCTGCAAAAGGCCACACTATTTTGTAACAAGCATGGCATTCAAGTTCCTATAATGGAAGATAATTATGTGCCTTATGGAAGATCAACATGGTTTGCTCGACCCCAAACAAATAATGATCACTTTAGAAGAGAAGTTTTTCTTGGAGTCATTGATCAAATTAGTCAAGAGCTTGAAAATCGGTTTGATGAGATCAATATGGAGCTGCTATCTTGTATGTCTGCTTTGAATCCCGCCAACTCATTTGCTGCTTTTGATGCACAAATGGTATGCAATCTTGCTTCTAAAATTTGTATTGCTTTCAAAATTGGTACACAAAATCTCTAACTCATTTGTTTCTTTTGATGCACACAAGGTACGAAGACTTGCTGAGTTTTATCCCAAAGACTTCTCAAGTGCTGACTTGATACACCTTGAACTACAACTTGATAACTATATTGATGACATGAGAAATGATGAGAACTTCCAAGGCCTTGGAAGTCTTGTTGATCTCTCGGTTAAGCTTGTCCAAACAGGGAGACATATAGTTCATCATTTGGTGTACTTGCTTTTAAAATTGGTATTGATTCTCCCGGTGGCAACGACAAATGTTGAGAGAGCATTTTCTGCCATGAGTTTTGTCAAGAACAAGTTGAGAAATAAGATGGGTGATAGTCTTTTGGATGATTGCCTAGTCACATACATTGAGAGGGATGCTTTCTCCGAGGTGAATGAAAATGACATAATTGATACCTTCATGGCAATGCAAAAACGTAGGCCAGAAAGATAGTCTTTTTGAACTTCTCAAGGTATGTGCTATGGTCCATGTACTATTCAGTCATGGGTACTATTTACTATGTATTATGCAAAACTGAGATTTAGTTGAGAATTTTAGTGTGTTCGTAAGACCATATTGATTTATTTCTATGTGCTATTGATAATTAGTTAGAATGTTCACATGTCGTATTAGTTATCAAAAAAAAAATTAAGGCGGACCACCCTGATGTCAAATGCTAGCTCCGCCACTGGTTACAGTAACATATTATGTTACCACTTCTCATTAACTACATGCCACATAAGCAAAAAATTCTCAGAGTGCGCTATGTTACTTGCTAAGTTGCTTCCACTATGACTAGCCTGAGTACTCCTTAACTAGTGATTTCGGCTATTCGTTGTGTTTTTTTTTCACGTGCACGCAACAACGAGGCACGTTGTTGGGTTCCTTTTAACAACCCAAATAATAATGCCCAAGCGTGTTGCACTTATCAGCATGCCCACACGCAGTAGTTGTCGTTGGATTGATTTGCACAAATTTTACAGCAGTTGTGATCTGATTCAAAGGCCCCGTAAGCAAACACTGTTGTGTGGGAGAAACTCTCCTTGCCCAAACGCGTGTGGCAGTTGAGAATTCGGCCCGAGCGAGTTAGATGGCATTGATGTTGTATGTTGTACGCACGAATCTTCATGCATCTGCCGAGCCACGTCAAGTTTTCGCTTGGACCAGCACACCTTATCCTCTTGCCTTAGGGTCCCAAACCTCTCCACTCGCAGGAGCGGCGGTGGCGGAGCCTTTCCCCCGCATCGATGGCGGCCACGCGCCAAGGAGCTCCACTCCCCCACCCCGTATCGACGGTGGTCCCCGCTTCGACGGCTATGGCCTCCCGTGGCGACCTCACATGGAGTGCGGCCTCATGACTAGGAGCTCTGCTGCCCCGCAACGGCCTCGCATGGAGGAGCTCTGCTACTCCCTCGACGGCCTCACATGGAGGAGTTCGGCAGGTCCCACGACATGCGTTGGTGGTTGCCACGCAGGTCCCGCGGCGGCTGCGCTAGTCCATCATCGGAAGGGCTTGCTCTTCTTCCGCCGCCGCCACGGCCCCTCTCGACGGAACTGCGCGGCGGGTGCTTGCGGCGACCAGCGGAGCTCCCCGTCATCTCCATGCACGGCAGTTGAGCTCTCCCTTCGTCTCAGTGCGCAACGGCAATGGCGGCGGTGTGTGTGCGCGAAGCAGAATGATGGTGCTGCGAGCAGTTTTGGCAGCGGGTTCAATTTCGGGAAGGACGAGGAGGCCGCCACGCATCGGGTTGCGTGATGTCTACTATGCAACTTTATCCTGGTAGATGTTGCTGGGCCTCCAAGTGCAGAGTTTTGTAGGACAGTAGCAAATTTCCCTCAAGTGGATGACTCAAGATTTATCAATCAGTGGGAGGCGTAGGATGAAGATGGTATCTCTCAAACAACCCTCCAACCAAATAACAAAGAGTATCTTGTGTCCACAACACACCCAATACAATGGTAAATTTTGTAGATGCACTAGTTCGGCGAAGAGATGGTGATACAAGTGCCATATGGACGGTAGATATAGATTTTTATAATCTGAAAATATAAAAACAGCAAGGTAACAAGTAGTAAAAGTGAGCGAAAACGGTATTGCAATGCTTGGAAACAAGGCCTAGGGTTCATACTTTCACTAGTGCAAGTTCTTTTAACAATGATAACATAATTGGATCACATAACAATCCCTCAACGTGCAACAAAGAATCACTCCAAAGTTTCTATCAGAGAACATAGGATGAAAACGTGCACCAACCCAAATGCATATATTACCCCAATGTCACCTTGGGAATCCGTGAGTTGAGTGCCAAAACATACATCAAGTGAATCAATAGAACATCCCATTGTCACCACGGATATCCCATCGCAAGACATACATCAAGTGTTCTCAAATCCAATACTCAATCCAACATAACAAAACCTCAAAGAGCAAGACTCAATTCATCACAAGAAGGTAGAGAGGGAAGAAACACCATATGATCCAACTATAATAACAAAGCTCGTGGTACATCAAGATCGTGCCAACTCAAGAACACGAGAGAGAGAGAGAGAGAGAGAGATCAAACACATTTCTACTGGTACATACCCTGAGCCCCGAGGGTGAACTACACCCCCTCATCATGGAGACTGTCGGGATGATGAAGATGGCCACCGGTGATGGTTTCCCCCTCCGGCAAGGTGCCGGAACGGGCTCTCGATTGGTTTTTCATGGCTACAGAGGCTTGCAACGGCGGAACTCCCGGTCTAGGTTTATTTCTGGAGGTTTTGGGATTTATAGGAGGTGTTGGCGTCGGGGACAAGTCAAGGTGGCCCACGAGGCTACCACAAGGCAGGGGGCGCGCCCTAGGGGGGGCTCGCCCTCCACCCTTGTGGTTGCCTCGGGACTCCTCTCTGATATCTTTTTGCTCCAGTACTTTTTATATTTTCCAAAAATATTCTCCGTAAATTTTTTGCTAGTTCCAAGAACATTTATTTCTGCACAAAAAATGACACCACGATAGTTCTGCTGAAAACAGCGTCAGTCCGGGTTAGTTCTAATCAAATCATAATAAAATCATACAAAATTGTTGTAAACATGGCATGAATACTTCATAAATTATAGATACGTTGGAGACGTATCATTGTGCGGTCTGACGACGCTTCTACTACGCGGGCGATTTGGGCTCGGCTCCATCCCCTGTAGCGGCCGGTGCCTGATTCGTCTCCAATGTATCTATAATTTATGAAATATTCATGCCATGTTTACTATTGTTTTATATTATTTTGTTATGATTTGATTAGAACTAACCCGGACTGACACTGTTTTCAGCAGAACTACCATGGTGTTGTTTTGTGTAGAAATAAAAGTTCTCGGAATGCGCTGAAAATCAACGGATAATTTTTCTGGAAAATATAAAAAATAATGGAACAAAGAGTTACTGGAGGGGAGTCCCGTGGGCGCGCCCCTGTGCCTCGTTGACTTCCTGTGGGGCCCCCTGACTTGTTCTCGACGCCAACCTCTCCTATAAATGCCCAAACCTCCAGAAAATAACCTAGACCGAAAGTTCCGCCGCCGCAAGCCTCTGTAGCCACGAGAAATCAATCTAGGCCCTCTCTGGCACCCTGCCGGAGGGGGCCATCATCACCGGAGGCCATGGAGGAGGATTCCGGAGGGGCCATCATCGCCATGAAGGCCGAGGACCAGAGGGAGAACCTCTCTCCGTCTAGGGGGGAGGCCATGGAGGAGGAAGCACAAGGAGGAGAACCTATCCTCCTCTCTCTCGGTGGCCCCGGAGTGCCATCGGGAGGGGAATCATGTGTTGGTCGCTTATTTTCATCCTCTCTTCCAGATTACTACAGACTGTTCTGTTTTTGATAGAGTCTGTTTTCTTTGTGTTGATCGCTTATTTTGATGAATCTATGGGTAGTATCGGGGGGTATGAACCATGGTGAAGTTGGAATACAGTAGATAAAGTGCTAATATGAAACTAGAATGAGTTTGCAACAGTACCTAAAGGTAGTGATTTGCTCTAGTATACTAACGCATCTCACAAAGTTTTTGTTAAGTTTTTGTGGATGAAGTGTTCGAAGAACGAGGAGTTACCGATGTGAGAAGAATAAAGAGAGGCAAGAGTTCAAGCTTGGGGATGCCCAAGGCACCCCAAGTAAATATTCCAA
The DNA here is from genome assembly GCA_032464435.1 of Aegilops umbellulata. Lineage (NCBI taxonomy): Eukaryota > Viridiplantae > Streptophyta > Magnoliopsida > Poales > Poaceae > Aegilops > Aegilops umbellulata. Next base: position 608,226,104 of record CP136057.1, read on the forward strand.
GTATACTCAAGCATCTAAGCTTGGGGATGCCCCGGTTGGCATCCCATCTTTCTTCTTCAACAATTATCGGTATACCTTGATTTTTGTTTTGATCACATGATTTGTGTCCTTTATGTTTTTCTTTTTCTTTAAGAACCATGCTAGTATAAGATAGCTCGTCATTGATTTATACAATACTTCATGTGCTTCACTTATAACTAAGGGAGTCCTGGATTAGGGGGTGTTCAGATAGCCAGACTATACCTTCGGCCAGACTCCTGGACTATGAAGATACAAGATTGAAGACTTCGTCCCGTGTCCGGAAGGGACTTTCCTTGGCGTGGTGCTTTCATTGAGAGTTCCTAGACGCACAGTTCGGGACCCCCTACCCGAGATCCGCCGGTTTTGACACCGACATTGGTGCTTTCATTGGGAGTTCCTCTGTGTCGTCACTTTTAGGCTCGATGGCTCCTCCGATCATCAATAGTGATGCGGTCCAGGGTGAGACTTTTCTCCCCCGACAGATCTTCGTATTCGGCGGCTTTGCACTACGGGCCAATTCGCTTGGCCATCTGGAGCAGATTGAAAGCTATGCCCCTGGCCATCAGGTCAGATTTGGAAGTCTCAACTACACGGCTGACATCCGCGGGAATTTGATCTTCGACGGATTCGAGCCACAGCCGAGCGCGCCGCACTGTCACGAAGGGCATGATTTAGCTCTGCCGCCGAACAGTGCTCTGGAGGCCGCGCCCGCATCGGCCCCGACCCTTAGTTCGGAGCCGATCGCGCCGATCGAGGACGGGTGGTTGGACGCCGCCTCGGAGGCCGAAATCTCTACGGCGATCGAGCCGAACACCAGCTTTGTCCCTTGCGAAGCCTGTGACTCTAAGGTGCCGGACTCCCCTCCGGACTCCGAGCCTCCCGCGCCCCTGCCAATCGAATCCGATTGGGCGCCGATTACGGAGTTCACCGCCGCGGACATCTTTCAGCACTCGCCCTTCGGCGATATTCTGAACTCACTGAAATCTCTCTCTTTATCAGGAGAGCCCTGGCCGGACTACGGTCAGCAAGGTTGGGATGCGGATGATGAAGAAATTCAAAACCCACCCACCACCCACTTTGTAGCCACTGTCGATGATTTAACCGACGTGCTTGACTACGACTCCGAAGACATCGATGGTATGGACGCCGATGCAGGAGACGATCAGGAACCAGCGCCTATAGGGCACTGGAAAGCCACCTCGTCATATGACATATACATGGTGGACACCCGGGCGATGGCGATGGAACAGCGGAGGATGACCCCTCCAAGAAACAGCCTAAGCGTCGGCGTCAGCGGCGCCGCTCTAAATCCCGCCAAAGCAAAAACGGCGATTCCGGCACGGGAGATAATAACACTCCGGACAGTGCCGAAGAAAACCCCCTCCAGCAAAACTCAACACAGGAGGATGGGGAAGCCAGCCCTCATGAAGGAGTGGCAGACAGAGAGGTCGAGGACGATAATTACATGCCTCCCTCCGAAGACGAGGCAAGCCTCGACGACGAAGAATTTGTCGTACCTGAAGATCCCGTCGAACAAGAGCGTTTCAAACACAGGCTTATAGCCACAGCGAGCAGCCTCAAGAAAAAACAGCTACAGCTTAGAGCTGATCAAAACTTTCTAGCCGACAAATGGATGGAAGTCCTAGCGGCCGAAGAGTATGAACTCGAACGCCCCTCCAAGAGCTACCCAAAGTGCAGGTTGCTACCCCGATTAGAGGAAGAAGCACCTACATCACCAGCGCATGATGCGGCCGACCGGCCACCACGTGGCCATGACAGAGAGGCCTCTCGGCCCTCCACTCAAGCCGCACCCCGGTGCCGCTTTAAAAATACCAAGGCACGGGGGAATGCGCAAGACCTGCGAGATATATTGGAGGATAAGGCAAAGCAAACAAGGTTGATCTACGGATCGCGTGGGCGCCCCACGGCACAAGACGATAATCATCATGCCGGATACAGTAAATCCGGCCGGGCCGAACACAGTAGACAAAGCTCGTTTGAGCTACGTCGGGATATAGCCCAATACAGAGGTGCCGCACACCCACTATGCTTCACAGATGAAGTAATGGATCATCGAATCATATGACAGCACAACAGATCCTGCGGTATGGATCAAGGATTATCTCCTCCATATCCACATGGCCCGCGGTGATGACTTACACGCCATCAAATACCTCCCACTCAAGCTTAAAGGACCAGCTCGACATTGGCTTAACAGCTTGCCAACAGAATCAATTGGTTGTTGGGAGGACCTGGAAGCCGCATTCCTCGACAATTTCCAGGGCACTTATGTGCGACCACCAGACGCCGACGACCTAAGCCACATAATTCAGCAGCCAGAGGAATCGGCCAGGCAATTCTGGACATGGTTCCTAACCAAGAAAAATCAAATCGTCGACTGTCCGGACGCAGAGGCCCTAGCGGCCTTCAAGCATAATATCCGCAACGAGTGGCTTGCCCGGCACCTTGGACAGGAGAAGCCAAAATCTATGGCAGCCCTCACGACACTCATGACCCGCTTTTGTGCGGGAGAAGACAGCTGGCTGGCCCGTAGCAATAACATAACCAAGAGCCCTGGTAATTCGGATACCAAGGACAACAGTACTAGGTCACGTCACAACAAGCACAAGCGCCGCATTAACGGCGACAATGCTGAGGATACGGCAGTTAATGCCGGATTCAGAGGCTCTAAACCCGGTCAGCGGAAAAAGCCATTCAAGAGAAATAATCCGGGCTCGTCCAGTTTGGACCGAATACTCGACCGCTCATGCGAGATACATGGCACCCCCGAAAAGCCAGCCAATCACACCAACAGGGATTGCTGGGTGTTCAAGCAGGCCGGCAAATTAAATGCCAAAAACAGAGACCAGGGGCTACATAGCGACGAGGAGGAGGAGCCCCGGCCGCCGAACAGTAGTGGACAGAAGGGATTCCCCCCACAAGTGCGGACGGTGAACATGATATACGCGACCCACATCCCCCAGAGGGAGCGGAAGCATGCGTTAAGGGACGTATACGCGATGGAGCCAGTCGCCCCGAAGTTCAACCCATGGTCCTCCTGCCCGATCACTTTTGATCGAAGGGACCACCCCACTAGCATTCGTCAAGGCGGATTCGCCGCACTGGTTCTAGACCCAATTGTTGATGAATTTCACCTCACTAGAGTCCTCATGGACGACGGCAACAGCCTGAACCTGCTTTATCAGGACACGGTGTGGAAAATGGGCATCGATCCTTCGAGGATTAAACCCACTAAAACGACCTTTAAAGGCGTCATACCAGGTGTAGAGGCCAACTATACAGGCTCAGTCACACTTGAAGTGGTCTTCGATTCTCCGGATAATTTCCGAAGCGAGGAGTTAATCTTCGACATAGTCCCGTTCCGCAGTGGTTATCACGCATTGCTCGGGCGAACCGCATTTGCCAAATTTAATGCGGTACCGCATTATGCATACCTCAAGCTCAAGATGCCAGGCCCTCGAGGAGTCATTACGGTCAATGGAAACACCGAACGCTCTCTCCGTACGGAGGAGCATACGGCGGCTCTCGCAGCGGAAGTACAAAGCAGCCTCTCAAGGCAATTCTCTAGTACGGCCATTAAATGTCCGAACATCGTTAAGCGCGCCTGGAGTAACCTATAGAAAGACCTCCTGGCACGTTTCGAGCAGGCGTAGCAATGCGGCCCCAACCCCAGCCCTCGCGAAATTACGGAACCAGTGCTGCGCATACATAACTATGCTCTGGAAATACCATGGGTACAGGGGGAGGTGCACCATCACGGCACGCCCAAAACACGGCTTAAACCGCACTAGGGGCTGCCGACTCTTCACTTTTATCTTATTTGCAGGACTCCATTCTTTGGAAGGCCTAAGCGGCAGTACAATTGCCGCACAAACGATGCAAGAACCAGGGAAGAAGAAAACCACGCCGCACTATGGAACTCTAAGGTGGTCTCTATAACGAGAAGTATATCTGTTTTCTATATCATTCGGCGGCACGCCCCTAGAAGGGACATGTTAAGTAATCCCACCTTTTGCTTATCGCACCATTTGTATCGTTCTGCTTTGATCGCAGCCTTTTTAAATAAAAAATGCATAGCTTTTGTCTATTATTGTATTACTCTTTTTTAAGAATATATGTTCATTAATAACATGTCGCACCCGTACACTTTGGTACGGCCGATACACCAGGGGCTTAAGTACCCCACAACACGGTGTGAGAAGTCCGAACACTTTCACAAGTGCGGCACCCCGAACTTATAGCATTATATGCATCGGCTCCGAATCATGTCTTGGGTCAAATGTTGGGTTTGCCCGGCTCCTATGTATTGGTACCTTACGTTCCGTTGTATCGGCTAAGGTAGCGCTAGGAGAACTACTGCGATTGTGCCCCAGTTGAGCTGGACTAAAGCACCTCAGTAGAGAAAGCTAAAACTGACCGTCATGATGAGGCGAGAGCTGGTCGCTGTTCGAGAGGTTTTCGAGTCCCTAAAGACTTATGCCGCTTAGAGCGAGGAGTTGGCTTTGTCCGGCCTAGGCATGGATAGCGCCCCGAACTCGGTCTTCCGAACACTAGGGGCTTCGCCAAAATTTAAAATTATAGAATTCTATGGCTAAGTGAGAGTGTTCAAGCATTATAGTCCGATTGCCTTGTCCGTTGTGTTGAGCGCCTCCCTCGAAGGACCCAAGAATGAAAAAAAAACGCTCAAGTTTATCTCGAACACCCCAGCACTCGTGGCATGGGGGCAGAAGCTGACGACTTGCCATCTCTCAAAATTTGATAAACGGTCGCACAGAAGGTAATATTTTAAATTTAAAAAGCATTGCCTAGCGCACATAAACAAGTTTTCAGCGCACAGGACAAAATTAAACAAGTTTTACTAAAAAATTACATATTTCGAGCATTCGTCCGCCATAAGGCGGGCGCCCTTCAGAACGCCCTCATAGTACATCTCGGGGTGGCGATGCTCCTTGCCCGGCGGCGGCCCGTCCTTCACAAGCTTCTCCGCATCCAGCTTGCCCCAGTGCCCCTTAGCACGGGCAAGCGCCCTACGGGCACCTTCGATGCAGACGGAGCGCTTGATGACTTCGAGCCTTGGATAGGCCTCCACCATCCGCCGCACCAGCCCGAAGTAGCTCCCAGGCAAAGCCTCTCCAGGCCACAGCCGAACTATGAGGCCCTTCATGGCCTGTTCGGCCACCTTGTGGAGCTCGACCAGTTGCTTCAGCTGGTCGCTCAAGGGCACATGGAGTTCGGCCTCAGCATATTAAGACCAGAACACCTTCTCTGTCGAGCTACCCTCCTCAGCTCGGTAGAATGCGGCGGCATCGGACACGCTGCGGGGCAAATCTGCGAACGCTCCTGGAGAGCTCCGGATTCAGGTAAGTAACAAGTAATTTACTTTCACATGCTTGCTTTGCATAAAGAAAGCCTTACCCGCCGCTATCTGTTTCATCGCCTCAACCTCCTAAAGGGCCTTCTGGGCTTCGGCTTTGGCAGACTTGGCATTCTCAATGGCCGCCGCGAGCTCGGACTCTCGCGTCTTTGAGTCAAGCTCCAAACTCTCATGTTTTTTCATGGGAGCCTGGAGCTCTTGCCGCACCTCGCCAACCTGCGCCTCATATTTCTCCCGCTCGGTGCGCTCCGTGGCCGCCCTCTTTTCGGCCTCGGACAGCGCTTGCTTAAGGGTCGCCACCTCTGTTGTGGCCCCTACAATAGCCACATTAGTCATGTCATTTTCTTGCAATTGCGCCTTTTATATATATATTTCAATAGGTATTTCTTACCTTCTTTGTCCTCGAGCTGCTTCTTGGCAAGGCCGAGCTCTTGCTCGGACCGCTCGAGGTTCTGCTTCAGCGTGTCCACCTCCGCAGTCAGTGCGGCGGACGCTAGCAGTGAAGCTTGCATACGCATATTGACTTACTTTTGTTAGACTCCTGCGAATTTTATTAGATCCTCTATTCGGCTTTTCTTTCCGATTGCCAAACAGAGCATCAGGGGCTACTGTCTGTGCGGTAACATTTTTACATATTTTTTACATACCTCAAAGCCTGTCAAAAGGCTGGCACGGGCTTCGGTCAGCCCGCTCTTGGCGGACTGAACTTTCTGAATCACCGCACTCATAATGGTGCGGTGCTCCTCGTCGATGGAGGTGCCTTTAAGCACCTCCAGCAGATTGTCCGGCGCCTCCGGTTGGACGGGGGCCACCGACTCAGTGGGCTTGCTCCTCTTGGAAGGAGGTCACCCGCTGGACTCTGGAACCTTTGAAGGTTCCGGAGCGGTGTCCGGCCTAGGGCCGGACTTGGAGCCCTTAGGGGTTCTATTCCCTTGGCGGCTGGAGTCCGGAAGATCGCCTTGCGGTGCCTCCAGGACCACCTCCTCCTGGCTCGGGACCTCCTGGGACGCCACCTTGGCATCATCCGTAGGGTGGAGGAAGGTAGCCGTCGGAAGAGAGTTTACATCCGACGAGTCTAGGGAACCGCTCGATGACACGTCGAGCCGGTCTTTGGGTGGACAGCATAATCATATTCGACGTAAGGAAAAGCCGTGCAGTGAGGGAATACTATGACTTACTCTGGCATCCGGATACTTACGATTTCGCTAGTGGCTTGGCCCTGTGCGGCTACCCCTCTTCGCCGTCATCGGCGTTGGTGGAGTAGTCCGGAAGAAGGGTTTTCCCCTTCTTGGACCCTCTGGACTCCCCTATTGGGGCGGCCTTCCTTTTCTTTCCTTCCCCCGCTGGAGGGGGAGAGGTCTCTTCTTCGTCCTCCTCGTCTTCACGGGAGGATTGCGTCTCGGAGTCGTCAGACGACGAGTCCGACACCACCACACGTCGGGCATTCTTTCGAGTACCCATGGCCTTCTACGTGGCCTTCTTCTCGGCACCACATAGGGTGCCAGAACCAGCAGCTTCGCCAAGCGAGCATCTGCTGGGACTTCGGGCAGAGGAGCCGGACAGTTGATCTGTCCGGACTTCGCCTGCCAATCCTGTCAAAGGTACAGGATCTTAGATCCCACAAAGAGTCGAACTATGAAAAGCTAAAATACCCTGTAAAAGGTAAAAAAGGCTTACCGCACTAGCGTGACGCTGCGTGCTGAATCTGCGATCCTCGGTAGCGGATGCGAGAGCCTCGGCACCCTTGAATAGAACCTTCCAGGAATCTTCGTATGTCGTGTCCAAGAGCCTGCTTAGAGTTTGGTGATGCGCCGGGTCGAACTCCCACAGGTTGAAGGACCGTTGTTGACATGGGAGGATCCGGCGGATGAGCATAACCTGGACTATATTGACAAGTTTAAGCTTCTTGTTCACCAGGGTTTGGATGCATGTTTGCAGTCCAGTCACCTCTCCTTTGTTGCCCCATGACAGGCCCGTCTCTTTCCAGGACGTGAGCCGCGTAGGGGGTCCGGATCGGAACTCGGGGGCTACGACCCATTCAGGGTCACGCGGCTCGGTGATGTAGAACCACCCCAATTGCCACCCCTTCAGGGTCTCCACGAAGGAGCCCTCGAGCCATAGGACGTTGGGCATCTTGCCCACCATGGCGCCTCCGCACTCCGCCTGGTTGCTGCGCACCACCTTTGGCTTGACATTGAAAGTCTTGAGCCATAGGCCGAAATGGGGGCGGATGCAGAGGAAGGCCTCGCATACGACGATAAACGCCGAGATATTGAGGACAAAGTTTGGGGCCAGATCGTGGAAATCTAGGCCATAGTAGAACATGAGCCCCCGGACAAATGAGTGGAGAGGGAAGCCCAGTTCGCGGAGGAAATGGGGGAGGAACACCACCCTCTCATGGGGCCTTGGGGTGGGGACGAGCTGACCCTCTTCGGGAAGCCGGTGCGCGATGTCGTTTGACAAGTATCCGGCCTTCCTCAGTTTTTTGATGTGTCCCTCCGTGACGGAGGAGACCATCCACTTGCCTCCCGCTCCGGACATGGCTGGAGAAGGTTGAGGTGGGGAGCGCGGACTTGGGCGCTGGAGCTCGAGTGCGCAGAAATGGATAGGCAAAGGAGGAAGAAGGCGTGGATGAGAAAGGTGGATCCTTATCCCCTTATATGGGCGGACGCAACTATGCATCCCCACCCGCTTGGTAAAACTCGCTTATCTCCCAAGCGCCGTAATCAATGGCCGATTGGGTTACCCACGCCCGTATTGATGAGAATCCCGGAATAAGGGGACACGATCTCTGCTTTGACAAGACGTGCCAAGAAAACCGCCTCACATAACACGCTAAGGTGGGATAATGAAATGATTCGAATAAGGGCTTGGTCGTGGTGTGATATCACGCTGCGGAATACGTCAGGAGATTAGATTTGTCTAAATATTATTCTCTCTATGGCAATATGTGGAAACTTATTTTACAGAGCCGGACTCTATCCTTGTGTTCGAACTATGAAGTACTTGGAGGAGGAACCCGCCTTGCAATGCCGAAGACAATATGCGCGCCGGACTAGTCGTCATTGAAGCCTGGTTCAGGGGCTACTGAGGGAGTCCTGGATTAGGGGGTGTTCGGATAGCCGGACTATACCTTCGGCCGGACTCCTGGACTATGAAGATACAAGATTGAAGACTTCGTCCCGTGTCCGGAAGGGAATTTCCTTGGCGTGGAAGGCAAGCTTGGCGATACGATATGTAGATCTCCTACCATTGTAACCGACTCTGTGTAACCCTAGCCCTCCCCAGTGTCTATATAAACCGGAGGGTTTTAGTCCGTAGGACGAACAACAGAACAACAATCATACCATAGGCTAGCTTCTAGGGTTTAGCCTCCTTGATCTCGTGGTAGACCTACTCTTGTACTACCCATATCATCAATACTAATCAAGCAGGAGTAGGGTTTTACCTCCATCGAGAGGGCCTGAACCTGGGTGAAAACATCGTGTCCCTTGTCTCCTGTTACCATCCGCCTAGACGCACAGTTCGGGACCCCCTACCCGAGATCCGCCGGTTTTGACACCGACAATAACTTTTAAGTATGATCTTATAGAATTGCTTTTTGTGCTTCACTTAAATCTTTTGAGTATGGTTTTATAGAATGCTTCGTGTGCTTCACTTATATATTTTGAGCTTGGATATTGGTTAGTCTATATTAATTGTAGAATACTCCATGAACTTCACTTATATATTTTGGAGTATGAATAATACTATAATCAAAGGTGGGGTTGGAAGAGTGTCAACTTTAGGAATTAGTGATCCCACTATTTTGGAGGGTGTTGAATCTTAGTGTGCTATTTATTAAAGCGGGTTTGGAAGAGTGTCGACTTTAGTTAGTAATGATTCCACTATTTCAGAAGAGGTTCCAATTGATTATGAGAACAAATTTGCTATCTATGATGATTATTGTGATGACATGTATGCTATAAAGAATAATGTTAACCATGAAAATTGTCATCATGATTTTAATTTTCAATTGGATTATGCCTCACATGACAGTTATTTTGTTGAGTTTGCTCCCACTATTTCGAATGAGAAGAATTTTGCTTATGTGGAGAGTAGTAAAATTTATATGCTTGTAGATCATGAAAAGAATGATTTATGTCATGGTTATATTGTTGAACTCATCTATGATGCTACTGAAAATTATTATGAGGGAAGAATACATGCTTGTAGGAGTTGCAATAATATCAAGTTTCCTCTCTATGTGCTTAAAGTTTTGAAGTTATACTTGTTTTGCCTTCCTATGCTAGTTGATTCTTGATCCTATAAATTATGTGCTCACAAAATCCCTAGTCATATGAAGTGGGTTAGATTTAAATGTGCTAGTCATATTCTTCATGATGCTCTCTTTATGTTTCAATTCTTATCTTTTATGTGAGCATCATTGAAATCATCATGCCTAGCTAAAAGGCATTAAACAAACGCTTGTTGGGAGACAACCCAATATTTACCCTTACTGTTTTTGTGTGTTTACATGATTAATATACTGTAGTAATCATATTTTATATCTTTTTTTTCAATAAAGTGCCAAGTAAGACCTTTGGGAAGACTTGGGTGAAAGTTAATGTGATCTTGCTGTAAAAAACAGAAACTTTGCGCTCACGAGAGTAGCTGTCATTTTTTACAGAAGAGTGATTTTGAGTTGATTACTTTTGCATAAGATTAATAGACAAATTACTCACATCCAAAAATTTATTTTATAATTTTTGGAGTAGCATAAGTATGGTTGCTGTTCAGATCATTACAGATTGTTCTGTTTGTGACATATTCTGTTTTCATTGCATAGTTTGCTTGTTTTCTAGTTTCTATGGCTTATATTTCTCAATATAAATTGTAGAAATGATATGGTACAGTAGGCATTGTGTGAGAACAATTATGAACCTTGTCTTTTACAGTACCAAAGTGAATGGTTTACTCTTCGTCATACCAACCTATCTCACGAAGTTCCGTTAAGTTTTGTGTGATTGAATTTTTCAAGCTTTGGGTGAGATACCGATATGAGGAGAATAAGGAGTGGAAAGACCCTAAGCTTGGGGATGACCAAGGCACCCAAAGGTAATATTCAAGGAAGACTCAAGCGCCTAAGCTTGGGGATGCCCCGGAAGGCATCCCCTCTTTCATCTTCAAAACTATCGGTATACCTTACTCGGAGCTATATTTTTATTCATCACATGATATGTGTTTTGCTTGGAGCGTATTTTCAATTTTACTTGATGTTTGAATAAAATCATTGGATCCTAAATCTTGAATGAAAAAGAATCCTCCCATGGCTAGTTAATTATTTGACTACTCAGTGTTCTTCACTTATATCTTTTGGAGTAGTTTGTCATTTACTCACTTGCTTCACGTATATCCTATGAGTAAATGGTTGAATGAATTGAATATCATAAATCTGAATTTATATATGTTTCATATGCTTATACCATGGGGAGTAATGACTTCACACATAATAAGTATTGGTTGTAAATTTATTGAAAGTTAGCAAACGCAGAATTGGTCACTTGAACAATTCATGAAAGAATATTAAAGGAAGAGGGATTTCACATATAAATATACTATCTTGGACATCTTTTGTAATTGTGAGCACTCATTAAAACATGACATGCTAAAAGGTTGATGTTGGACAAGGAAGAAAACTTAATGGGTTATGTTGTCCTATATCTTAAACATTATATTGTCTTGGATCATCCAACATGTTGAGCTTGCTTTTCCCTCTCATGGTAGCCAAATTCTTTGCACCGAGTAGAAATACTACTTGTGCTTCCAAACATCCCTTAAACCAGTTCTGCCATGAGAGTCCACCATACCTACCTACGGATTGAGTAAGATCCTTCAAGTAAGTTGTCATCGATGCATGCAATAAAAATTGCTCTCTAAATATGTATGATCTATTAGTGCGAAGAAAATAAGCTTTATACAAACTTGTGATAGGGAAGAAATAAAAGCGACGGACTGCATAATAAAGGTCTTTATCACAAGCGGCAATATAAAGTGATGTTCTTTTGCATTAATATTGTGTGCATCCAACCATAAAAGCGCATGACAACCTATGCTTCCCTCTGCGAAAGGCCTGTCTTTTACTTTGATCTTCTACCCTTATACCATAGTCATGGTGATCATCACCTTTCCTTTTTACACTTTTTCCTTTGGCAAGCACTTTGTGTTGGAGCGATCCGGATATATATATCCACTTGGATGTAGGTTTTCATAAATTATTATTGTTGAAATTACCCTTGAGGTAAAAGGTTGGGAGGCGAAACTATAATCCCCTATCTTTCTCTGTGTCCGATTAAAACTTTGAACCCATAAATATCACATGAGTGTTAGCAATTGTGAAAGATTAAATGATGGTTGAGTATGTGGAGTTTGCTGAACCAAAGCTCTTACATAGGCCCTTCCCGAAAATAAGACGAATTGCAATAGTTTGATGACTAAGAGCACTGTTTGTTAGTTTTCAAGAAAGTTTACGATATATACTTTAACATGTGAATAGCTTGTTACTTGATCATGAGAAGTTTTATGAGTTGAGCTACTGTTATGATATATAATGATGCTAGAAAAAGTGATTGAAACTATCATTGATCAAACTTAAGCACTTGCTAGCATTCACACTTCATAAATCATTTCTTTTATCATTTACCTACTCGAGGACAAGCAGGAATGAAGCTTGGGGATGTTGATACGTCTCCAACATATCTATAATTTATGAAGTATTCATGCCATGTTTACTATTGTTTTATATGATTTTGGTATGATTTGATTAGAACTAACCCGGACTGACACTGTTTTTAGCAGAACTACCATGGTGGTGTTTTTGTGCAGAAATAAAAGTTCTCAGAATGCGTCGAAAATCAACAGAGATTTTTTCTGGAAAATATAAAAAATAATGGAACAAAGAGTTACTGGAGGGGAGTCCCGTGGGCCCCACGAGGGTGGAGGGCGAGCCCACCCCCTAGGGCGCGCCCCTGTGCCTCGTGGACTTCCCATGGGGCCCCCTGATTTGTTCTCGACGCCAACCTCTCCTATAAATGCCCAAATGAGGGAGTCCTGGATTAGGGGGTGTTCGGATAGCCGAACTATATCTTCAGACGGACTTCGGGACTATGAAGATACAAGATTGAAGACTTCGTCCCGTGTCCGGAAGGTTCTTTCCTTGGCATGGAAGGCAAGCTAGGCGTGCGGATATTCAAGATCTCCTACCAATGTAACCGACTCTGTGTAACCCTAACCCTATCCGGTGCCTATATAAACCGGAGGGTCGTAGTCCATAGGACGAACACATCATAACCATCATCATACCCATAGGCTAGCTTCTAGGGTTTAGCCTCCTTGATCTCGTGGTAGATCTACTCTTGTACTACCCATATCATCAATATTAATCTAGCAGGAGTAGGGTTTTACCTCCATTGAGAGGGCCCGAACCTGGGTAAAATAAAGTGTCCCTCGTCTCCTATTACCATCCGACCTTGACGCACAGATCGGGACCCCCTACCCGAGATCCGCCGGTTTTGACACCGACATTGGTGCTTTCATTGAGAGTTCCTCTGTGCCGTCGCGATCAGGAAGGATGCCTTTTCCCGTCTTTAAAGACGGCGCCGTCACTGAGGGAGCTTTGGCTATCGGCCAACCCCTCCGGCTGGGTGGTTTTCTCATGACCGCCCGTTCGGTCATTACGCCGACGGTGACCTCTCGGGTCATCAAAAACAATCTCCGCATCAGCTCGGAATTAGCCGAGCAGCTAGATCCGGTGGAGCTCTCCTCCATAAACGAGCTCCTGGATCGCATCGCCGCCTTGGGGGTCGCCACGACCAGGTTGGGCCTAAACCCAATCTAAGGGAAATCAACTCTCCCCAAGCCACCCATCATGTTGCTGTGGTGGAAACACAATGCGGTGACCCTTCATCAATCTTAAGGACCAGTTACGTCCGAATTCCGGAACCCTCCATGCCGGATATCCATGGAGGGGAGGATACAACCCAAGACCTGGGCTTGGAACCAGGCAAACCGGAAAACATACAGGACTCCGAATCTCGGAATCCGGAGGTCATTCGGCCTCCGAACAGCAAACCGGGCGAAGTATCAGATCTAATGAATTCCGCCCGTCCGATCTTAAGCGATCTCTCCCAAATCAAGCAGATGCCCGAAGAAACAGTACATCATTACTGGGCCAGATTCCTCCTGCTTATGAACAGGATAGAGGACTGCCACGAGGGAGACGCGATTTCAATCTTCTGCAGTAACTGCACGGACAAGGGGATACTCAATGCCATAAGTCGTCGTAATATTACGCGCTTTGCTGACTTGGCGTCCATAGTACAAAAATACTGTGCGATGGAAAGTGCTCGGAAAACCAAAATTAAATTTTGGGATAATCCGGCCTTGAATAGCAATCCCGTCCGAATCAAAAGGGCGCACTACAGCAAAGCGCCCAGATTAAATAAAAAATCAAAACCCTCTAGGGGGCACGGAACCGTGCTAGAAAGGTGGCTCGATGGACCCTGCAAGATTCATAGTACAGAGGATGCCACCCCAAATCACAGCCTCAGGGCATGTTGGATACTCCGGCAGGTGGCCAAAATTGGCGAGGACCTCCTAAATCCAGAGGTCGAAGGAAACCAGCCCGAGAATTTCAGTACCGTTCTCACAATCTCCGAGACTTTCGCATCAAATAACATGCGAAAAAGAACACTTCGCAGCCTCGCCGAAGTCTACCAAGTAGCGACCATAAATCCATGGAGTAATACTGCCATCACCTTCAATGCGAGCGATGAACCTAAATTCCGAACAGCCAGAGCGCCAGCCGCATTGGTTCTCAGTCCCATAGTGGACGGCTGTCACCTCGCAAAGGTACTTATGGACGGAGGCAGCGGATTGAACCTCATCTACGAGGAAACCCTCCAAAAGATGGAAATAGACTGGAACCGCATTGAGCGAAGCAGCACAACCTTTAGAGGAATAATCCCCAGTCAGGAAGCGCGCTGCACCGGAAAGATCACACTAGATGTGGTATTTGGCACGCTGGATAATTACAGGTCCGAACAAATCACGTTCCAGGTGGCCCCGTTCAGAAGCGGATATCACGCTATATTAGAACGAGAGGCATTCACAGTTTTCCAAGCCATACCCCATTACGGGTACATGAAGCTTAAGATGCCTGGGCCAAACGGAATTATCACTCTCGCTGGTGATCCGGACATAGCACTCCACGCCGAAAACAAGACAGCCGCATTGGCCCTCGAGGCACTATCTGAAGCCTTAGCGGCCGAAGAGCTGACGGCACTGCGATCCACGGTTAGCAGGGATGATGTGATACTCGATAAGAGATCCAAATCCACATCCTTCAAACCAGCGGACGAAATAGTCAAATTCCAGGTCCACCCAACGGACCCAAATAAAACAGCCTCCATCGGGGCACAATTGAGCCCTGATGTAAACGCCGCACTGCGCGAGTTCCTACGAGAGAACTGGGATATTTTCGCTTGGCACCCCTCAGATATGCCAGGAATCCCACGCAGGCTGGCCGAGCACAGCTTAAATATCCAGAAAGGATTCAAACCTGTCAAACAAACCCTTCAGCGTTTCTCCGAACCAAAGAGACGGGCCATGGGAGAGGAGCTAGCCAAATTATTGGAGGCCGGATTCATTGGAGATATCAAACACCCGGACTGGCTAGCAAACCTGGTAATGGTACCAAAGAAGGACAAATCTTGGCGCCTGTGTGCCGACTTCAAAGACCTTAATAAGGCCTGCCCAAAGGATCCCTTTCCCCTCCCTCGAATTGATTAAATCATCGATGCCACCGCAGGACACGATTCCCTGTGTTTCCTCGACGCATACTCTGGTTACCATCAAATAAAGATGGCAGAATCCGACCAAGCTGCAACAGCATTCATCATGCCATACGGCCCATTCTGCTTCAACACAATGCCCTTTGGGCTCAAAAACGCCGGCGCGACATATCAGCGCATGATTCAAACATGTTTGGCAAACTAGATCGGCAAAACAGTGGAGGCGTACGTAGATGATGTGGTCGTTAAATCAAGACACGTCGAATCTCTAGTAGACGACTTGAGACTTACATTCGACAACCTACGAAAATACGACATCAAGCTCAATCCGGAAAAATGTGTTTTCGGTGTCCTAGCCGGAAATCTCCTGGGCTTCATTGTATCCGGCAGAGGAATTTAAGCAAATCCAGCTAAAATCCGAGCTCTGTCACAATTGGATGTCCCAAAAGATCTCAAGCAAATTCAGAAACTCACCGGATGCGTGGCGGCCTTAAGCCGCTTCATCTCCCGCTTGGGAGAAAAGGCACTACCCCTTTACCGCCTCCTTAGGCGCACCGAACACTTCGAGTTGACGGACGCTGCCACGGCCGGACTCGAGGAAATAAAGGCCATCTTGGCAACAAACCCCGTCCTGGCCGCGTCGAATACCGGCGAACCCATGCTATTGTACATTGCCGCAACCCATCAAGTTGTTAGCGCAGTACTCGTCGTCGAACGGATAACGGACGGACATAAATTACCCCTTCAAAGGACGGTTTACTACGTGTCCACTGTCCTCACATCATGCAAATCACGGTACCCGCATTATCAAAAAATCGCATACGCGGTATTCATGGCATCCCGGAAGCTACGACACTACTTTCAAGAGTGTTCTATTACAGTAGCCTCGGAAGTACCACTCAACAATATTATCAACAACCGCGATGCAACAGGCCGGATAGCAAAATGGGCCATAGAGCTCCTCCCGTTCGATATAACCTACAAGCCACGGCGAGCAATTAAATCGCAAGTCCTAGCCGACTTCGTCGCCGAATTGACAGAGGCCGAACTCCCTAAAGAGTACGGCACGTACTCAAACTGGATCATGCATTTCGACGGCTCCAAAATGCTGGCCGGACTGGGGGCTGGCGTCGTTTTGACGTCCCCTACAGGAGATACAGTCCAATATGTACTCCAAATTATGTACACGGACTCCAACAATGCAGCGGAATACGAGGCCCTTCTACATGGCCTCCGGATGGCGGTATCCATGGGCATTCAACGCCTGGAAGTACGCGGGGACTCAAACCTCGCGATATCCCAAAGAAATGGCGACTTCGACGCCAAAGACCCAAAAATGACAGCTTATCGCAATGCCGTACTAAAAATGTCAGCTCGGTTCGAGGGACTGGAGTTCCATCACATAGCCCGAGAAAATAATCAGGCAGCGGACGTCCTGGCACGCATTGGAGCAAAACGAGATGCAGACCCGCCCAACATCTTCTTAGAAAGATTATTCAAACCATCCGTAACATGGGAGGGGGAACCCTCGGATAATAGCCCCGGGCATAACCGCACAACCCAATGCCGAACAATCAGACATAATCGGCGGCCCCGCCACCGAAATTACACCCTCAGCCCACGCAATAATGGCGGTCATCGCCCCGTGGACGGAACCATTCCTAGCCTACCTTACTAGGCAGGAACTCCCCGAGGACCAAAACGAGGCACGCTGCATAGTGCGGCGATCTAAAGCCTATAAAGTCCACGAGGGAGAGCTATATAAGAAAAGCACTACAGGAGTCCTTCAAAGGTGTATCTCCGAAGAGGAAGGGCGGAGTCTATTGGCTGAAATTCATGCCGGACTCGGTGGCCATCACGCCGTGGCTCGGTCCCTTGTAAGCAAGGCTTTCTGTACTGGCTTCTATTGGCCGACGGCTAGAGCAGACGCTCAGGACCTAGTCAAACGGTGCGTCGGTTGCCAGCTCTTTGCCAACCAAAGCCATATGCCACCCAACGCCCTCCGAACTATCCCCATCACTTGGCCTTTCGCGGTCTGGGGGCTCGATATGGTGGGACCCCTTAAAGGCGGAACCCACAAGAAAAAATACTTATTGGTCATGGTGGATAAATTCACCAAATGGATAGAAGCCAAGCCCATCAAGACAGCTGAATCCGGACCCGTGATAGACTTCGTATCCACGGTCGTACACCGTTATGGTGTCCCCCACAGCATTATCACCGATAACGGCACAAACTTCACCTCTGATGAAGTAAAGCTGTGGTGCAAAAACATGGGCATTAAGCTCGACTACGCTTCTGTCTATCACCCACAAACTAACGGTCAGGTCAAACATGCAAATGGTCTCATCATGAGCGGCATCAAACCCAGACTAGTGCGGTCCCTCAAGGAATCTGATATGCACTGGGTAGAGGAGCTCGACTCCGTACTCTGGGGGTTGCGAACCACACCAAATCGTACCACCGGATTCACGCCATTCTTTATGGTGTACGGCGCTGAGGCGATTCTGCCCTGCGACATAATTCATGACTCACCTCGAGTGCGCATGTACGAAGAAAGAGAAGCCGAGCTTGATCGGCAGGACAACCTGGACGCCTTAGAGGAAGAGCGTGACGTGGCTAAGGCCCGTTCCGCATTCTATCAACAGCAAGCTCGAAGATATCAAAGCAGAGAAGTACGGGCCAAAAATTACAACGTTGGTGAACTAGTTCTGCGCCTGCCGGATAAGCAAAAGAACAAACTCAAGCCCAAATGGGAAGGTCCATTCATAATCGACCAAGTCCTAACTGGTGGAGCGTACCGCCTGCGAGATGCATCGGATAACCGACTCGAGCCGAACCCATGGAACGCCACACGTCTCCGAAGATTCTATGCCTAGCGCCGGACTCTGTGTTTGTCTCCTTCCTCTGTCCATTATTTAAATTTATACCTTTTTTTTACTTTGTCTCCTACTCTTTTCTTTTCTAGCCCTTAAAAGGCTCACTATGTGACGCGCTATCCGCGCTCCTTAAACCTGGGGGCTTCTTTAACAGAAGCTTGTCTATATGGGTTTCACACCCAACGCATGCGTCAGACTTCCGCATGCACCTTTTCTTCGCCATTATATGCATCGATATGACTTAAGTTTTGGCCAAGCTGGGTTGCCTGGCTCCTGTGCTTACCCCTACGTTCCCGATTGTTCGGCTAGGCGGTAAAGGGAGCACCTCTGCGATTGTTACTGCCGGATAAGCCGGATGTGTACCTCGGACTAGGTGAAGCCGAAAGCTAGCGTTCTTAAGGGAATATTCGGTCAGTGAACTAAAGATGAACCTTTTTATTTTATACATGCCCCCAGATGATCTTCTGCATTTGCAGTTCGGACGTGCACTTTAGGGCACCCCACCCCAGTGAAAGGAACCCTTAACAGAACTATTCTCTCTGGAAGATGTTTCTTACTAACCATGTAATATAACATAACTAGTTGGGCACTTGTCTGATAAAGCACTAATGACCCCTACGCCTGGTCTCCATGCATACCCCGGCTTTTATATAGCCGTTATGGTATTCGGACACACTCCGGACCGCCAGGTCCCGAGGTCGAAGCGAAAAGGTCGGCAACGACAAACGATCTACAATCCGGCTAGAAGGCATTACACATGTCAATTATAAATTACATAGTCATCTTGACTGATCGCATTCCTCCTCTATACCATCTAACAGGCTGTCTAATTTACAGTCCTGCTGGGAATACTTTGCGGCCAGCTCTACCTGGCCATACACCAAGCTCACAGGGATCTCCTTCCCATCAGGCCCCACTGGTCCGACCTCGGCCATGTGATTGGGGTCAGACTTCGTAAAGCGGGTCTTCACCATGGCCCAGGCCTCCCTCGCGCCTTGTCGGCAGGCTGATATCTTCCACAACCGGAAGCGCCGCCGAGCTCCCGTCAGCTTCTCTGCAAGCTCTCCAATGCCGTCGGGCGTGGAGTGGGCAGGCTATAAGGCCCGGGCAACCCCTTGCATTGCCCGCCGAATTCGTTCGTGCAGTTGCAGGAGTTCGGGGAGAAGGTCACCCGTAGAACCGGGCATCTCCTCTGCAGGACGACCTGTGAGTGTACCTACAGACATAATTATGTTATTCGTCTTCCTCGCCGAACTCCTTTTTTTTCAAGAGTTCGCTCAAGCACTTACTAAATATGCCGCGTCGAAGACGCTGATTCTCCTTCATGGAGTCAGATAGCTGGCCACGAACGTCTTTCAGTTCAACATCCAGCTTGGTGTTGGCATCCTGAAGATCATTCTTCTCTCGCCTCACCCTTGTCAACGTACTCTCGCCAGCCTTTAACTGGCATAAGAGGTGTTGCCTCTCCGGATCTAGTCCGGCACCATCTGCAACATTAATTGTCAGATTCGCACATAAGCCGCACAATACCAATCTCTCAATGTATATCGTACCTGAGGGGGTCCCTTCGGGCTCCCCTGTTGTGGCTAGTGCGGCCTCTAGTTGGGCCTTGCACTTTTCCAGCTCCTGGGACAGCACGGTGTTCTTCTCAGTAAGAACCTACATATTATATGATCCTTAAATCAGTTAGTTTAACTGTTTCAAGTCTCGGGGGCTACTGGTATATATATATTTAAATTTTCTTACCCGTATGTCTTTCACATACTGCTCCGTGGCTCTGGCTAAACCATCTTGAGCAGCACGAAGGTACGCATCTCCCGAATTGAAGGCGTCTAAGGCCTCTCGGGAGAAACAAGCGTCGCGTAGAACTGTCCGGCGACGCCTATGGTTCATGGCGCTCTCCACTTCTGAATTTGTGGCAGATAGCCGGTCCGCATCCTCTGTTGGAGGAGCGTCCGGCGCAAGCCTGGTGTTCGTCCCCGCCTCCGGACCAGACGTTGGAGCCTGGCTGGTAGAGGCGCGGTTGGCGGCCCCTCCGGATATAGTCCGGCGAGGCCTCTTCATCCTGGAAACAGTACGGATGTTAACATGCCCTGACAGAATAACGCCAGGAAGACAGAGGGCGCGTTATACCTTTGTGCCGAACTCTCAGTCCGGACTTCATCCCTTTTTACCCCATGGGGCCCGGCGGCTCCTCGTTGGCTAGTCGCCGCAGGTTCGGCCTCCCTCCTCGGAAATCTCCCCTGTAAAATACGGTTGTCGTCAGAAACACCGGAATATGTAAGGACAGAATCTCTCTTGCGGGAATAAACACTCCGGTTTCTGTTACCTGGGAGGCCGGGATTAACCCGGGATAATCAGCCGTAATGGCCACCAAGGTATTATCCTTGCTTAACTGGTGGAACACCCCATCGATGAGCTCCACCGATATGTCCGGATCCTCTTCGGAGTCCGGATCGAGGGACCGTTCTGGGTCCTCAGGCTGTGGAGGGCAGCTGTTGATAACCTTTACCTCCTGTCGAAGCTCCTGCATTGAAATCACCAGATTACGTATCTAGTCATGGGAGCATTAAATAAGCGGGCAAGTGCAATTGTTCACTTACCCAACTTGGAGGTTCATACATAGTGAATTCGGCCCGCGGGTTGACGCGGAGGAAGTCCTCCTTTCCTCCCTTGTACAAAGATGTTAGAATCTTTACTAGAGCGGCAGCTGTGTCTGTCCCCTTGCGGCCGTAACGGGTGGCGTCATCCTCCCCGTTGAAATCCCACATGGGGTGGCTCCTATATTGAAGCGGCTGCACCCCCCGCATAATACATGCGGCCATGACTCCAATCATGGTTAGTCCGGAATGAGCCAACAGTCTTATCCGGCCCATCAGGTAAAGAACGTCTCTGTTGCTTTCTCTCTGAGAGCTCCGCGGACGCCAACTTAAGCGTTTCTTTAAGGGAGCCATGCTGAACTCAGGGAGGCCGACCCGGACGGGGTCCGGCAGCGGGACGTCGTCTATGTAGAACCATTCTGAAGGCCAGTCCTCAGACGCCTTCTTTGGGGTTCCGGATAGGTATCCGGTCCCGGCGATGCGCCATATTTCGGCTCCGCCCACTTGGTATATAGACCCCTCCTGAGAATGGGGCACCAAGCAGAACAACCTCTTCCACAGCGCAAAATGAGCCTCGACGCCTAAAAATAGCTCACAAAGGGCAATGAAGCCTGCAATATGTAGCACGGAGCTAGGCGTGAGGTTGTGCAGCTGGAGGCCGTAGAACTCCAGAAGCCCGCGGAGGAATGGATGAATTGGAAATCCCAGACCCCTTAATAAATAAGGGACGAGGCACACCCACTCTCCTTTAGAAGGATTGGGGGTGCTCTCCGCTTGCTTGCCGCCGTTGTAGGTGGCGAGTCCGGCTCGGACCGGGACCATATATGCTTGGGGAAGAAATCCCTTGGCCTGCAGTGACACTAGCTCGCTGTGTGGGATGGTGCAACTCTCCCAGTCTCCGGATTTGGGGCTGGAGGGGCGAGGGGAGGAGCTACGACGGCTGGCCATGTTGGAATGGACCTTTGCTGGAGTCGCTCTGATGATAACTCGCGGGGAGAAGAAGATGTGGTTTGGGTCCAGATCCCCATCCCGTTAAATAGGCCGCTCGTTTATATGACCAAGGGTGTGAATGTAAAAACACCCCCGGGCTTTTCGCGTTCGTTCAACACGTGGAAGACGGCAATTATTGGGCACCAAGACCGAGGAGCGCTACGGACATTATTCATACAGGTACACAAGATTCGGAGGGGGAACCCGCCTTGCAATGCCGAAGACAAATTTGCGCGCTGGACTCGACGTCATTGAAGCCTGGTTCGGGGGCTACTGAGGGAGTCCTGGATTAGGGGGTGTTCGGATAGCCGAACTATATCTTCAGCCGGACTCCAGGACTATGAAGATACAAGATTGAAGACTTCGTCCCGTGTCCGGAAGGTTCTTTCCATGGCGTGGAAGGCAAGCTAGGCGTGTGGATATTCAAGATCTCCTACCAATGTAACCGACTCTGTGTAACCCTAACCCTATCTGGTGCCTATATAAACCGGAGGGTCGTAGTCTGTAGGACGAACACATCATAACCATCATCATACCCTTAGGCTAGCTTCTAGGGTTTAGCCTCCTTGATCTCGTGGTAGATCTACTCTTGTACTACCCATATCATCAATATTAATCTAGCAGGAGTAGGGTTTTACCTCCATCGAGAGGGCCCGAACCTGGGTAAAATAAAGTGTCCCTCGTCTCCTGTTACCATCCGACCTTGACGCACAGATCGGGACCCCCTACCCGAGATCCGCCGGTTTTGACACCGACGCCAAACCTCCAGAAAATAACATAGATCGGAAGTTCCGCCGCCGCAAGCCTCTATAGCCACGAGAAATCAATCTAGGCCCTCTCTGGCACCCTGCCGGAGGGGGCCATCATCACCGGAGGCTATGGAGGAGGATCCCGGAGGGGCCATCATCGCCATGAAGGCCGAGGACCAGAGGGAGAACCTCTCCCCATCTAGGGGGGAGGCCATGGAGGAGGAAGCACAAGGGGGAGAACCTCTCCTCCTCTCTCTCTGGGTGGCGCCGAGGGGAATCATTGTCGCGGTGATCTTCTTCAACAACATCACCATCCTCATCTATTTTACGCGGTCCACTCTCTCACACCCCGCTGTAATCCCTACTTGAACATGGTGCTTTATGCCACATATTATGATCCAATGATGTGTTGCCATCCTATGATGTTTTGAGTAGATATCCTTTGTCTATGGGTTGATTGATGATCTAGATTGGTATGAGTTATATGTTTTATTTTGGTGTTGTCCTATTGTGCCCTCCGTGTCGCGCAAGCGTGAGGGATTCCTGCTGTAGCATGTTGCAATACATTCATGATCCGCTTATAGTGGGTTGCTTGAGTGACAGAAGCATAAACCCGAGTACGGGGGTTGTTGCGTATGGGATAAAGAGGACTTGATGCTTTAATGCTATGGTTGGGTTTTACCTTAGTGATCTTTAGTAGTTGCGGATGCTTGCTATAGTTCCAATCATAAGTGCATATGATACAAGAAGAGAAAGTATGTTAGCTTATGACTCTCCTCATATGAAATTGCAATGATGACTATCGGTCTTGTTAACAATTGCCTAGGATAATTTCAGACACCGACCCATCATTATTCCACACTCGCTATTTATAATATTAAGTAATATATTCTAACTTTATGATAACATCACCTACTTTTATATTTTACCTCTCCGATGCCATGCAAAGTTATCCTCTTCATACTCACAACGTAGTTTTATTTCTCGTTTCTAGTTGGAAGCAAACGTTCGGTGTACGTAGAGTCCTATCAGTGGCAGATAGGACTTGAGAGAATATCGATCTTACCTTTAGCTCCTTGTGGGTTCGACACTCTATACTTATCACTTCCACCATTGGGAATTGCTATGATGATTCCCTGCACTTGGGGATTATCAGTGCCCCCGACGACTATAGCCTCCTGCCATGAGCCCAAGCTGTCGCTGCTACCGCCGCACTCTTAGTGTTGCTTGTCGCAGCACCAGGGAAACCTCCTCCCACTCCTCCCCCTGGCGCCACTGCCCTTTGTGGTGAGTCCATCCCCTGCTAGATACATACGGGGGGCTAGCCGCTGGCTGCACTGCTCCATTAGTGTCGCACTGCCCCCCAAAAACTGGCGCTCTGCATTTGCTAACTATTGCTAGTAACTACTATTTTTGGTCCATGTTCTGTAGCGTTGTTGCTGACTGATGTGTGGTAGTAGTTAACTCCTGGAGATAATAGGGGGAATGGAATGATGTGCATTGGTCAGTAGAGATTCCCCTGGCTCCCTCCTAGCTTTTGCTTTTTCTGTAGCAACTTCATCATGTGAGAGGAAGCCAGGGGGATCACGAAGTTATGTAGTGAAATTGCCATGAAAATTTGTTGCCATGGGCATAATTTGTTACAAGTAGTTGCCATGGCTTTGATAAAAAAACCACGACAAAATACCATGGCAAATTTGAACATGCATTTGACATGGCAATTTTTCATCATTTTTCTTATCATTTCATATTTGTGGCAAATTGTTCTATGAAAGCATGGTAAATTTGAAAAAATATCCAACTACAAATTTTGATTATGCATTTTTTAGCCATGGCAAATTTGATCGATTTTTTGTGTTGTTGCAACTACACAACAATTTAATTACACTAAAAGATGGCAAATATTTGGTAAAATACCATGGCAAATCTGAACATGCATTTGCCATGGCAAATTTGATCATACATTTGCCATGGAAAATTTAAAATATGCATTTTTGCCATGGCAAATTTGAAATATGCAGTTTTTGCCATGGCAAATTTGATCCTTTTTTGTGTTGTTTTCACATACATGGAAATTTAATCACATAAAATATGGCAATTTTGGTAAATACCATGGAAATTTTGAACATGCTTTTGCCATGGCAATTTTCTCTTTTCTTTTTCAGCATGGAAAAATTGCTTCATATTTTTGGACCATGGCAATTTACTTTCATGGAGCACGGTCAAATGTAGTTTACGGAGCATGGCAAATTATTTTGTTCGCAACATGGCCAAAAATCACTTTTGTTTAGACCACGGTGTTTTTGTTAAATAGATCATGGCAAATGTAGTTCATGGAACATGGCAATTTTATTATATGAACCATGGCAAATGGCTTCTCTTTTTTTGCAACTTGGCATTTTTATTTCAAACGGGACCATGGAAAATTTAGTGCATGCATCATGGGAATTATAGTTTATGGATCATGGCATTTTTTAGTCTATGCATCATACAAATTTACTGTTTTTGAACAGGACCATGGAAAATTTTCTTTCATGGCAATGGTAGTTCATGGAGCATGGCAAAATTTTGTCCTTCTTTGTAACATGCCAATTTTTTGAATGGGACCATGGCAAACTTAGTGTATGTATCATGGCAAATGTAGTTTACAGGGCATGGAATTTTTATTTTATGGACCATGGAAAATTTTCTTTCTTTTTTGCAACATGGCAAATTTTCTTTTTTCAACCGGACCATGACAATCTTAGTGCATCTTTCATGGCAACGGTAGTTTATGGAGCATGGAAAATTTTCTTCCTTCTTTTACAACCTTGCAAATTTTGTTTTCAAACAAGACCATGGCAAACTTAGTGTGAGTACCATGGCAAATGCAATTATCGGAGCATGGCAATTTTTTTCTTCCTTTTTTGCAACATGGAAAAGTTTTCTTCTTTAACGGGACCGTGGCAAATTTAACGGGACTATGGCAACATTAGATTTACTCATGTTTCTCGTTTAATACCATCGCAATTTTATCTGCATCATGGAAAATTAAGTTCAAGCATGGCAAGTGTAGTTTATGGATCATGGTAATATTCTTATTATTTTGCAACAGGGCGAAAGTTACTTTTCATTTGACCATGGCAATGTAGCTCCTCCCCCGGCCTAGACGTCGACCCGAAAGTCGTCCTTCGTGATGACGAGCATGATTTTTATTTTGTTTCTTGAAAACATGGCGTTGTTTGAATTTTTCTGTGATGATAAGTTGATATGCACCCCTGCCACAAACTTGCCATGTTTTTAGCTCAGGAAACAACAATATTTTCCATGGCAAATTCATACAATTTGCCATCATATAGCAGTAGAGATGTCATGGCAAATTTTTAACCTGTTTTTTACTATGGGTATATTCAATCTGCAGTTTTGCTTGCCATTGTTTAATACTTAGACCATGGAAATTCCGGTACTTTTAGACCATATAATTTTCATAATCAGATCAATGAGAATTTTTAATAGAAACCACTTGTATATGGCGACTCTGTTGGTAATCGTTGCACGGAAAACAAAAAAATTCTACGCACACGCAATGATCTATCCATGGAGATGCATAGCAATGAGGGGGAGAGTTTGTCTACGTACCCTCGTAGACCGTAAGCGAAAGCATTTCACAACGCGGTTGATGTAGTCGAACTTTCTTCGTGCTCCACCGATCGAGTACCGAACGTACGGCACCTCTGAGTTATACACACGTTCAGCTCGGTGACGTCCCTCATATTCTTGATCCAGCAAGACGTCGAGGTAGTAGATGAGTTCCGTCAGCACTACGGCATGGTGACGGTGATGGTGAAGTGATCCTCGCAGGGCTTCGCCTGAGCACCGCGAGAATATGACCGGGGTGTAAACTGTGGAGGGGGGCGCCGCACACGGCTAGGCAATTGTCTGGTGTGTGCTAGGGGTGCACCCTCCCCCACATATATATAGGTGGGAGGGAGAGGGCACTAGTAGAAAAACTACTTTACGTGAGACACATTAGTCCCGGTTTGAAAATGAACCTGCACTAATGGTACCATTAGTCCCGGTTCGAACGGCTATGCATTAGTCCTGGTTCATTTGTGACCTTTAGTACGGGTTGGTGGCTCCAACCAGTACTAAAGGGATGATGGCCTTTAGTACGGGTTTGTGGTTCCAACCGATACAAAAGACCCCCCCCTTCAGTACCGGTTGGAGCCACCAACCGGTACTAAAGGTGGTGCGCTGCCACCCGCAGTGCACAATGTTTAGTCCCATGATATGTCTCCAACGTATCTATAATTTTTTATTGCTCCATGCTATATTATCTACTGTTTTGGACAATATTGGGCTTTATTATCCACTTTTATATTATTTTTGGGCCTAACCTATTAACCGGAGGCCCAGCCCAGAATTGTTGTTTTTTGCCTATTTCAGAGTTCCGCAGAAAAAGAATATCAAACGGAGTCCAAACAAAATGAAACCTTCGGGAACGTGATTTTCAGAACGAACATGATCCAGAGGACTTGGACCCTACGCCAAGAAACAAAGGAGGAAGCCACGAGGTAGGGGGCGCGCCTACCCCCCTAGGCGCGCCCTCCACCCTCGTGGGCCCCCGGTTGCTCCACCGACGTACTCCTTCCTCCTATATATACCTACGTACCCCCAAACGATCAGAAAGAGGAGCCAAAAACCTAATTCCACCGCCGCAACCTTCTGTACCCATGAGATCCCATCTTGGGGCCTGTTCCGGAGCTCCACCGGAGGGGGCATCCATCACGGAGGGCTTCTACATCATCACCATAGCCTCTTCGATGAAGTGTGAGTAGTTTACCTTAGACCTTCAGGTCCATAGTTATTAGCTAGATGGCTTCTTCTCTCTTTTTGGATCTCAATACAATGTTCTCCCCCTCTCTCGTGGAGATCTATTCGATGTAATCTTCTTTTTGCGATGTGTTTGTTGAGACCGATGAATTGTGGGTTTATGATCAAGATTATCTATGAACAATATTTGATTCTTCTCAGAATTCTTTTATGTATGATTGGTTATCTTTGCAAGTCTCTTCAAATTATCAGTTTGGTTTGGCCTACTAGATTGATCTTTCTTGCAATGGGAGAAGTGCTTAGCTTTGGGTTCAATCTTGCGGTGCCCTTTCCCAGTGACAGTAGGGGCAGCAAGGCACGTATTGTATTGTTGCCATCGAGGATAACAAGATGGGGTTTTTATCATATTGCATGAATTTATCCCTCTACATCATGTCATCTTGCTTAAGGCGTTACTCTGTTTCTATGAACTTAATACTCTAGATGCATGCTGGATAGCGGTCGATGAGTGGAGTAATAGTAGTAGATGCAGGCAGGAGTCGGTCTACTTGTCTCGGACGTGATGCCTATATACATGATCATACCTAGATATTCTCATAACTATGCTCAATTCTGTCAATTGCTCAACAGTAATTCGTTCACCCACCATAAAATACTTTGCTTTTGAGAGAAGCCACTAGTGAAACCTATGGCCCCCGGGTCTATCTTCATCATATTAATCTTCCAACACTTCGTTATTTCCTTTGCTTTTTACTTTGCTTTTGTTTTACTTTGCATCTTTATCATAAAACTACCAAAAATAGTATCCTATCATATCTATCAGATCACACTCTCGTAAGTGACCGTGAAGGGATTGACAACCCCTTATCGCGTTGGTTGCGAGGATTTATTTGTTTTGTGTAGGTGCGAGGGACTCGAGCGTAGCCTCCTACTGGATTGATACCTTGGTTCTCAAAAACTGAGGGAAATACTTATGCTACTTTGCTGCATCACCCTTTCCTCTTCAAGGGAAAACCAACGCAGTGCTCAAGAGGTAACAAGAAGGATTTCTGGCGCCGTTGCCGGGGAGGTCTACGCAAAAGTCAACATACCAAGTACCCATCACAAACCCTTATCTCCCGCATTACATTATTTGCCATTTGCCTCTCATTTTCCTCTCCCCCACTTCACCCTTGCTGTTTTATTCGCCCTCTCTCTTTTTCTCTTTCCTTTTGTTTGCTCGTTTGTTGGATTGCTTGTTTGTCACGATGGCTCTACCGAGATTCGGTGATCTTCACCTTAAAAGGTTAGAAGAGATCGAAAGCAACGTCTGGAGTTTTATGGTTTTGCAATTCGAGCATAATAATTTCTTCAGAAACGAGCTTAAGGAACAAAAAGGTTTTATGAGTTATATGAATAAAGAGCTCGATGATATGTCTAAAGAATTTGATGGTTTAAGATCCCAAATTGCTCGTCTTGAAAAGTTGATAGCTGAAATATCGGATAAGCAGGCTACCTTAGTTAATAAGATGGCCTCTAAACCGGATTTCTATGAAAATAAAGATGAAGATCTAAAAGTTATTGATGTGTCCCCTATTAAATCTTTGTTTTGTAATATGAATCTTGCTAATGATGGGACTGAATATGATCCACCTTTACCTAGAAGGCGTTCCAAAAATTTGGAGTTTTTAGATCTTGATGCTAAATTTGATAAAAGTGGGATTGAAGAAATCATAACCTAGATACTTATAAACCCACTATTTTGGATTTCAAGGAATTTAATTATGAAAATTGCTCTTTGATTGATTGTATTTCTTTGTTGCAATCCGTGTTAAATTCTCCTCATGCTTATAGTCAAAATAAAGCTTTTACCAAACATATCATTGATGCTTTGATGCAATCTTATGAAGAAAAACTTGAGTTGGAAGTTTCTATCCCTAGAAAACTTTATGACGAGTGGGAACCTACTATTAAAATTAATATTAATGATCATGATTTCTATGCTTTGTGTGATTTGGGTGCTAGTGTTTCCACTATTCCCAAAACTTTGTGCGATTTGTTAGGTTTCCATGATTTTGATGATTGCTCTCTAAACTTGCACCTTGCGGATTCCACTATTAAGAAACCTATGGGAAGAATTAATGATGTTCTTATTGTTGCAAATAGGAACTATGTGCCCGTAGATTTTATCGTTCTTGATATAGATTGCAATCCATCATGTCCTATTATTCTTGGTAGATCTTTCCTTAGAACGATTGGTGCAATTATTGATATGAAGGAAGGGAATATTAGATTCCAATTTCCGTTAAATAAAGTCATGGAACACTACCCTAGGAACAAAGTAAAATTACCACATGAATCTATTATGAGAGCCACTTATGGATTGCCTACCAAACATGGCAATACCTAGATCTATCCTTGCTATTATGCCTAGCTAGGGGCGTTAAACTGTAGCGCTTGTTAGGAGGCAACCCAATTTTATTTTTAGTTTTTTTTTGCTTTTTGCTTCTGTTTAGAAATAAATCTTTGATCTAGCCTCTGTTTAGATGTGTTTTTATGCTTTAATTAGTGTTTGTGCCTAGTTAAACCTATAGGATCTTCTTGGATAATAGTTATTTGATCTTGCAGATATTTCCAGAAACTTTCTGTTCACGAAAACAATTGTTAGAAATCACCAGAACGTGATAAAATACTGATTCCAATTTTTTCTGATTAATAAACAAATTTTCTAGGTCGTCCTATTTTGGTAGGTTTTTTCGAGTTCCAGAAGTTTGCGTCAGTTACAGATTACTACACACCGTTCTGTTTTTGACAGATTCTATTTTTCGTGTGTTGTTTGCTTATTTTGATGAATCTATGGCTAGTAAAATAGTTTATAAACCACAGAGAAGTCAGAATACAGTAGGTTTAACACCAATATAAATAAAGAATGAGTTCATTACAGTACCTTGAAGTAGTCTTTTGTTTTCTTTCGCTAACGGAGCTCACAAGATTTTCTGTTGAGTTTTGTGTTGTGAAGTTTTCATGTTTTGGGTGAAAGATTTGATGGATTATGGAACAAGGAGTGGCAAGAGCCTAAGCTTGGGGATGCCCATGGCACCCCCGAGATAATCTAAGGACACCATAAAGACAAAGCTTGGGGATGCCCCCAGAAGGCATCCCCTCTTTCGTCTACTTCCATCGGTAACTTTACTTGGAGCAATATTTTTATTCACCACATGATATGTGTTTTGCTTGGAGCGTCTTGTATGATTTGAGTCTTTATTTTTTAGTTTACCACAATCATCCTTGCTGTACACACCTTTTGAGAGAGCCACACATGATTCGGAAATTATTAGAATACTCTATGTGCTTCACTTATATCTTTTGAGTTATATAGTTTTGTTCTAGTACTTAACTTATATCTTTTAGAACATGGTGGTGGATCTGTTTTATAGAAACTATTGATATCACTTGCTTCACTTATATTATTTTGAGAGTCTTAAATAGCAAGGTAAATTGCTTAAATAATCCTAATATGCTAGGTATTCAAGATTAGTAAAAACTTTCTTATGAGTGTTTTGGATACTAAGAGAAGTTTGATGCTTGATGATTGTTTTGAGATATGGAGCTAATAATATCAAAGTTGTGCTAGTTGAGTGGTTGTGAATTTGGTAAATGCTTGTGTTGAAGTTTGCAAGTCCCGTAGCATGCACGTATGGTAAACGTTATGTAACAAATTTGAAACATGAGGTGTTCCTTGATTGCCCTCCTTATGAGTGGCGGTCGGGGACGAGCGATGGTCTTTTCCTACCAATCTATCCCCCTAGGAGCATGTGCGTAGTGCTTGGTTTTTGATGACTTTTAGATTTTTGCAATAAGTATGTGAGTTCTTTATGACTAATGTTGAGTCCATGGATTATACGCACTCTTACCCTTCCATCATTGCTAGCCTCTTCGGTGTCGTGCATTGCCCTTTCTCACATTGAGATTTGTTGCAAACTTGGCCGGTTCATCCAAACCCCGTGATATGATACGCTCTTTCACACATAAACCTCCTTATATCTTCCTCAAAACAGCCACCATACCTACCTATTATGGCATTTCCATAGTCATTCCGAGATATATTGCCATGCAACTTTCCACCATTCCTTTTATCATGACACATTCATCATTGTCATATGGCTTAGCACGATCATGTAGCTGACATAGTATTTGTGGAAAAGCCACCGTTCATAATTCTTTCATACATGTCACTCTTGGTTCATTGCATATCTCGGTACACCGCCGGAGGCATTCATATAGAGTCATACCTTGTTCTAGTATCGAGTTGTAATCATTGAGTTGTAAATAAATAGAAGTGTGATGATCATCATTTTCTAGAGCATTGTCCCAAGTGAGAAATAAAAAAAGAAAGGCCATAAAAAAAGAGAAGGCCCAAAAAATGAGAGAAAAAGAGAGAAGGGACAATGCTACTATCCTTTGCCACACTTGTGCTTCAAAGTAGCACCATAATCTTCATGATAGAGAGTCTCTTGTTTTGTCACTTTCATATACTAGTGGGAATTTTTCATTATAGAACTTGGCTTGTATATTCCAACAATGGGCCTCCTCAAGTGCCCTAGGTCTTCGTGAGCAAGCAAGTTGGATGCACACACACTAGTTTCTTTTGTTGAGCTTTCATACATTTATAGCTCTAGTGCATCCGTTGCATGGCAATCCCTACTCCTTGCATTAACATAAATCGATGGGCATCTCCATAGCTCATTGATTAGCCTTGTTGATGTGAGACTATCTCCTTTTTTGTCTTCCCCACATAACCCCCATCATCATATTCTATTCCACCCATAGTGCTATGTCCATGGCTCGCGCTCATGTATTGCGTGAAGGTTTATAAGTTTGAGATTACTAAAGTATGAAAAAATTGCTTGGCTTGTCATCGGGGTTGTGCATGATGAGAGCATTCTTGTGTGACTAAAATGGAGCATGACTAAACTATATGATTTTGTAGGGATGAACTTTCTTTGGCCATGTTATTTTGAGAGGACATAATTGCTTAGTTAGTATGCTTGAAGTATTATTATTTCTATGTCAATATGAACTTTTATCTTGGATCTTTCGGATCTGAATATTAATACCATAATTAAGAAGAATTACATTGAAATTATTCCTAGTAGCACTCCGCATCAAAAATTCTGTTTTTATCATTTACCTACTCGAGGACGAGCAGGAAATAAGCTTGGGGATGCTTGATACGTCTCCAACGTATCTATAGTTTTTTATTGCTCCATGCTATATTATCTACTGTTTTGGACAATATTGGGGTTTATTATCCACTTTTATATTATTTTTTGGATTAACCTATTAACCGGAGGCCCAACCCAGAATTGTTGTTTTTTGCCTATTTCAGAGTTTCGCAGAAAAAGAATATCAAACGGAGTCCAAACAGAATGAAACCTTCGGGAACGTGATTTTCGGAACGAACATGATCCAGAGGACTTGGACCCTACGCCAAGAAACAAAGGAGGAAGCCACGAGGTTGGGGGCGCGCCTACCCCCCCCCCCCCCAGGCGCGCCCTCCATCCTCGTGGGCCCCCTGTTGCTCCACCGACGTACTCCTTCCTCCTATATATACCTATGTACCCCAAACAATCAGAAAGAGGAGCCAAAAACCTAATTCCACCGCCGCAACCTTCTGTACCCACGAGATCCCATCTTGGGGCATGTTCCGAAGCTCCGCCGGAGGGGGCATCCATCATGGAGGGCTTCTACATCATCACCATAGCCTCTCCGATGAAGTGTGAGTAGTTTACCTCAGACCTTCGGGTCCATAGTTATTAGCTAGATGGCTTCTTCTCTCTTTTTGGATCTCAATACAATGTTCTCCCCCTCTCTCGTGGAGATCTATTTGATGTAATCTTCTTTTTGCGGTGTGTTTGTTGAGACCGGTGAATTGTGGGTTTATGATCAAGATTATCTATGAACAATATTTGCTTTTCTCTGAATTCTTTTATGTATGATTGGTTATCTTTGCAAGTCTCTTCAAATTATCAGTTTGGTTTGGCCTACTAGATTGATCTTTCTTGCAATGGGAGAAGTGCTTAGCTCTGGGTTCAATCTTGCGGTGTCCTTTCCCAGTGACAGTAGGGGCAGGAAGGCACATATTGTATTGTTGCCATCGAGGATAACAAGATGGGTTTTTTTTATCATATTGCATGAATTTATCCCTCTACATCATGTCATCTTGCTTAAGGTGTTACTCTGTTTTTATGAACTTCATACTCTAGATGGATGCTGGATAGCGGTCGATGAGTGCAGTAATAGTAGTAGATGCAGGCAGGAGTCGGTCTACTTGTCTCGGATGTGATGCCTATATACATGACCATACCTAGATATTCTCATAACTATGCTCAATTATGGCAATTGCTCAACAGTAATTCGTTCACCCACCGTAAAGTACTTATGCTTTTGAGAGAAGCCACTAGTGAAACCTATGGCCCCCGGGTCTATCTTCATCATATTAATCTTCCAACACTTAGTTATTTCCTTTGATTTTTACTTTGATTTTATTTTACTTTGCATCTTTATCATAAAAATACCAAAAATATTATCCTATCATATCTATCAGATCTCACTCTCGTAAGTGACCGTGAAGGGATTGACAACCCCTTATCGCGTTGGTTGCGAGGATTTATTTGTTTTGTGTAGGTGCGAGGGACTCGCGCGTAGCCTCCTACTGTATTCATACCTTGGTTCTCAAAAACTGAGGGAAATACTTACACTACTTTGCTGCATCACCCTTTCCTCTTCAAGGGAAAACCAACGCAGTGCTCAAGAGGTAGCATCCCACCTCGCTAGTTGAGAGGAGCTCGCGCCGGTTTATAAGCCCCGCCGTGGCTACCGTGTTGAGCTCCTCTCTAAGCAGGCCTTTGTGGGCCTATTGCAAGTCTTCTGCCCTGTGGGGCCTACTGGGTCGTACGGGCCTGCATCCTGGCCCAACTACAGATTGGGTTTCTAGTCGTATGCAGGCCGTGTCAGCCCAATAGGCGAGCTGTTTTTGCTTTATTTCAAAAAAATATAAAAAACAGACCACTGCGCCCCTCGTGCCACGTGGTGGGCCTTTGGTCCCAGTTCGTGTTGAACCGGGACTAAAGGGGGGACCTTTAGTCCCCACCCTTTAGTGCCGGTTACAGAACCGGTACTAACGGTCCTTACGAATCGGTACTAAAAGTCGTTTCTCTACTAGTGGGGGAGAGGCCAGGAGGTGCCCCAAGTAGGACTGAATCCTACTTGGGTTCCTCCTAGGCCGGTGCCCCCCTTCCTTATTTATCGGAGGGGGAAGGAAAGAGGAGGAAGGAGGAAAGGAAGGGGGAGGCCGAATCCCCCCATTCCTTCTCGCTACCCCTCTTTCCTTCTCCTATCGTTTGGCCCATATGGGGGACACACGAGCCACTTGTGACTGGTGAGTTTCCCCTCTTGGCCCATAAAGCCCGTGTCGTTTGCCGGGGTTGCCCGGAACCCCTTCCGGTGACCCGATATGTACCCGGTATCCTCCGGAACACTTCCGGTGTCCAAATTACCATCGTCCAATATATCAATCTTTACCTCTCGACCATTTCGAGACTCCTCATCATGTCCGTGATCTCATCCAGGACTCCGAACAACACCAAATCATATAACTCATATAACCCTACAGGTTCGAGAACTATGTAGACATGACCGAGACACCTCCGGTCAATAACCAATAGTGGAACCTGGATGCTCATATTGGCTCCTACATATTCTACGAAGATCTTTATCGGTCGAATCGTTATGACAACATACGTAATTCCCTGTGTCCATCGGTATGTTACTTGCCCGAGATTCGATCGTCGGTATCTTCATACCTAGTTCAATCTCGTTATCGGCAAGTCTCTTTACTCATTCCGTAATACATCATCTCGTGACCAACTCCTTAGTCGTTTGCTTGCAAGCTTATGATGTGCATTACCGAGAGGGCCCAGAGATACCTCTCTGATACTCGGAGTGACAAATCCTAATCTAGATCTATGCCAACTCAACAAACACCTTTGGAGATACCTGTAGAGCATCTTTATAATCACGTAGTTACGTTGTGACGTTTGATAGCACAAAAGGCATTCCTCTGTTATTCGGGAGTTGCATAATCTCATGGTCAAAGGAATATGTATTTGACATGAAGAAAGCAATAGCAATAAAACTGAACGATCATGATGCTAAGCTAACGGATGGGCCTTGTCCATCAAATCATTCTCCTAATTATTTTTGTGATGTGATCCCGTTATCAAATGACAACTCATGTCCATGGTCAGGAAACATTAACCATCTTTGATCAACGAGCTAGTCAAATAGAGGCTCACTAGGAACATAGTGTTTGTCTATGTATTCACACACGTATTTAGGTTTCTGATCAATACAATTCTAGCATGAATAATAAACACTTATTGTGAACAAAGAAATATAAAATAACAACTTTATTATTGCATCTAGGGCAAATTTCCTTCAGACTCTATCAAACTTGTTGCCATGGCAATTTTTTCCGACACATGTCTAATTATTTTTGTTGGCACGTATGTACTATAGGGAAACTGCATTGTTTTTAATTTTTATATACACACGACTCTGGTTATGTTTTTTGGCTTGTTTTAGTGAAGCAATAGGTAACTGGGCTGCACGTGTTTTTTTCGTTGTTGGGCTGGCTGGTTCAGCGTCATGTTGGGCCAACATTAATCGTTTGGTCTCGGATTGATCCGGCACCGAACGTGTATGTTGATACAAGGTTGTATGGTAGGGTGATCTTCCTGCCACACATGTGGGTAGTTTAATGTTCGCCCACACAGAGTCGTGTGGGCTGTCTGCTGTGCATGTTAGACATGGTCGTATGGTCGGGTGTTCATTGTGCCACATATGTGGCAGGTATTGGCGTCCTTTAAAAAACATTCGGC
Organism: Aegilops umbellulata; assembly: GCA_032464435.1. Classification (NCBI taxonomy): domain Eukaryota; kingdom Viridiplantae; phylum Streptophyta; class Magnoliopsida; order Poales; family Poaceae; genus Aegilops; species Aegilops umbellulata. The sequence continues at coordinate 608,262,301 of CP136057.1, forward strand.
CTATTTACTGGTACATAGTATTGTTGGGTTTTCATCGAGTGTCGCCAGAAAAACACCAAGTATAATTCTAAATAGACTCCGCCGGAAGCACTCATTTCGTCTCACGACACGTTCCTACTTCTCACTATTATCTATTAAGATACTATAAGCAATCTAGATTTGGAGCCTCTTCGTGCATGGGGTTATGTGGGTGCTATGGGCCCTGCTTGTGAGGGAGTGTGTTCCTAGGTTGGCTGCTTTTTTCCTGTTTTTAGAAGGTATTGACTGGTCTTTTTCTTTTATGTGTTTTTACATGTTTTAGTAGCGGTTTTTGTTTTTCTTGCTTTTTGTTTTTCTGTTTGTTTTTCTGCTTCTTCTCATTTATTATTTTCCATTTTAATTCATGAATAGTCATTAAAGTTGCGAACATTTTTATAAACTATGAACTCTTTTAGTATTCCCAAACATTTTTAGTTCATGAATATTTTTAGATAAATATATAAATATTTGTGAACCATTTTAAAATTCATGATTGTTTGAAATCCATGAATATTTTTAAAATTGTGAAAATTTTATAGATTTAGTATTTTTTTATACTCACAATATCTTCAAAACCTAGTTTTTAAAATACGTAAACTTCTTTTTATTTACTGAATTCGAATAGAAAATACGATATTTTTTAGCTTGAAGTGGAGCGAGAGAAAAAAAAAGCAAAGTGAGCAGAGCAGGGAACCGAGCTAAGTGAGCGAGAGCTTCGTTGAGTGATGCACGGTAGCGTTGTAGTAGCAACTTCACTGTTGCAACGTGAAATAAGAGCTCCCAAAGGGCTCACACAACCACCACCGGCTGACACTGTGGCCAAAATGTGCAAGGACACCACACCCATGCACCTAACATCTCGACTGTCCTTTTAGGACAAATATTGTCTCAAACAGCAACCCAACACGATATACGAATAAAAAAACTGGCAGAGCATAATTAAATCCAAGCTAACGTAGATGATTCTAAAAAAAGCTAACATAGATAAAACCCAATGAAACAACCAACTGCAATAACCTATTAGAGAAAAAAGAGGTGTCTCACGATAGAAGAACAATGCAGCGAAGTGCACGTTAGCCTCTATCTAAATAGATGCCCGGAAAACTCTTAGGTGTGCTTAGAGCATGTACTTCTTTTAAAAAATACTTCTCCAAAAATTAAATACTTGCATTTAGACTTCAACATCTAATATTTATTTACTTACACTTTAGGCCCTTGCACACTGCCTCCTTTAGAATTGTAAAATTTCTTTTGTTAGACGGTCAGTAAAGCAAAGGGCTGATGTACGAAATGTTGTGTCTGTGGCAGACAGAGCTTGAGAGAATATAATTCTTACATTTAATTCCTATGGGATATCAACACTACGTGCTTCCACCTCCATATTGAGAAGTGTTACAAGAATTTTCTGCACTTATGGATTATCAGGTCCCATCTGAGTTCATCACAAATAAGTGCATCTCATACCTAGTCATTTCATACTTTGATCTTTGAATTCTTGGGGTGCCTTCATTCATAGAAACCAAATGATCCCAAAGAGCATTTGCAGACTTGACGAGACCACTTGGACATATATCTCTGTCTGGCGAGGCCCTTTCGAGTCAAGTGAAGAGCAGAGACATTGAGTTGTTGACCAATCACTTCATGCATAGTCAAATTCATAGGATCCATCAGACTGAAGTTGTGTTCAATGATGTCCCAAGCACCACCGACAAGCTGCTAATATGAGACTCCATAGAAAATTTCCAATGAGAACAATGATTTCCATCAAAGAAGTATGGGATTCGCATAGTTAAGGTTGGGTGCATGGACAGGCAAAGACGGATTAACCAAACATTGGTGGAGGTAGGAGGAGGAGCATCAAATGTTGGAGGATCGATGTTTCCCAATGGTGAGGTATCGATCATCGCGCTCCAAAATGAGTTATGGGTAGTCCACTCCCTAGACTACGAGTTCATGGAAGTAGCCAAGATGCAATCTCTCCACTTTGTAGTTCAATACAATAGTCATATGAGCCGCCCTACATGATTATGATTAATTTTATGTAAACCCTAGTGGTGATGTTGATCATGTGATGATTTATTTCTTTATGTTCAGATTCATGGATGCATTTATGTTTCACTTATAGATGCATATTTCTCTCTAGTTGCATGTTTAATCTTGGTCATTTCAGATCGATAATTAATAGAGTAGGGTGTGTGCATTATTTGGGTTCAATCTGGCAAATAACTACTGCAGTGACAGAAAGTGAAAAGGGCTTTTATTTTATTGCATTGTATTATTGTCACTAAGAATAAATATTTGTATGAGGACTAAATGAGTCATATGGACAACAATATGCTATAATTAGGGGTAACCTGCACTTTATCTTATGTACATTAAGACCACTCAGCTTGTTTTGTTTGCATATGCTAGCACAACTAATATGAAGTATCTCTAAGCACAACTAAAAGGCGATCGAGCCATATGTCAACTTGCTAGAGTTGCTCTAAGCACCTATAAAAACCGGATCTCGCCGCCGCCGACCCACCCGTTTTCATCGTGAACCGGTAAAAACCGCCACCGGTTTTTTTCTTCGGTTTTCGATCTAGATCAGTTTAATTTTTTAGGATCTCAGTTTTTCTCGGTTTTCTCGGTTTTCCCGGTCGGATCTATTTAGCGAACATTCACCCGAACGTCTCTGTTCGCGAACGTTTTCGTTCGTTTGTTTTTGTTAGCGAACGTTCATTCGTTAGCGTTTTCCTTTTTATTTTATTTTCGGCCAGGGACCTATCCGCGATTATTTTTATCACAGATTAGCCCCTGAACTTCAAACCCTCGCAACTTTTTAACCGTTCGTCCAAATCCAGTGAAGCCAACTCCAAAATCTTCATCTTGAACCCCTCTTTCCAGTTGATCAACTTGAACATGGTTTTGACAAATTAAAATTTGGTTTCAAGCATATTTGAATTCGAACTTCTTTTGATCGTAGTTTGAGTTTCATAGCTCCGATTCGATTGATTCTTTTTGCAAAATCGAAGCTCTTCAGTTGAATTTTCAGTTTGGATATTTTATTTGAATTTTACCCTTGAATCTATGCTTGATTTCTTATGTATGCTATTGTTTGATTGCGATAGAATTTCCGGAGTGCGAAGCGTGCTACTACAAGTCACTAGGGGTTTTCAGATCGTCAGCAAGGCAAGTAACACTTTGATCATATCCCTTATTACCAAATTTTTATGCATTAGTTTCAACCCTCAAACATTGCATGAGTAGGATTGATAACGTGTGGGTATTGGGAAGTAGATGATGAGGTAGAACCTATTGTCCTTTACTTCAAACCCTGGGAGTTACTTCTACGTTATGCTTATACTGCTATGCTATGCTCATAGATGTGATTTGGTTTGAGTGATTCATGACAGATGTGAGAGATTATTATGAATTAAGGGTTTATTTAAGGTGGCTACTTTAATACACATTTGGGTGAATTGTTTGTGGGCACCTGGGAAAGTGATACAAGTGCAATATGGATGGCAGATATAGGTTTTTTTGTAAACTAAAAATATAAAAACAGCAAGGTAGCAAGCGGTAAAAGTGAGCATAAACGGTATTTCAATGATAGGAAACAAGGCCTAGGGTTCATACTTTCACTATTGCAAGCCCTCTCAAAAATAATAACATAGTTGGATCATATAACTATCCCTCAACATGCAACAAAGAGTCACTCCAAAGCCACTAATAGCGGAGAACAAACGAAGAGATTATGGTAGGGTACGAAACCACCTCAAAGTTATTCTTTCCAATCAATCCGTTGGGCTATTCCTATAAGTGTCACAAACAGCCCTAGAGTTCGTACTAGAATAACACCTTAAGACACAAATCAACCAAAACCCTAATGTCACCTAGATACTCCAATGTCACCTCAAGTATCCGTGGGTATGATTATACGATATGCATCACACAATCTCTGATTCATCTATTCAATCCAACACAAAGTACTTCAAAGAGTGCCCAAAGTTTCTACCGGAGAATCACGACGAAAACGTGTGCCAACCCCTATGCATAGGTTCATGGGCGGAACCCGCAAGTTGATCACCAAAACATACATCAAGTGAATCAATAGAATAACCCATTGTCACCACGGTTATCCCACACAAGACATACATCAAGTGTTCTCAAATCTTTAAAGACTCAATCCGATAAGATTACTTCAAAGGGAAAACTCAATCCATTACAAGAGAGAAGAGGGGGAGAAAAAACATAAGATCCAACTATAATAGCAAAGCTCGCGATACATCAAGATCGTGCCAAATCAAGAACACGAGAGAGAGAGAGGTCAAACACATAGCTACTGGTACATACCCTCAGCCCCGAGGGTGCACTACTCCCTTCTAGTCATGGCGAGCGCCGGGATGATGAAGATGGCCACCGGTGAGGGTTCCCCCCTCTGGCAGGGTGCCAGAACAAGGTCCCGATTGACTTTTGGTGGCTACAGAAGCTTGCGGCGGCGGAACTCCCGATCTAATCTCCCTTCTGGAAGTTTTACGATGCATAGGTATATATGGGTGCGAGGGGTACGTCGGTGAAGCTGCGGGGGGGCCCACGAGGCAGGGGGTGCGCCCTAGGGGGTGGGCGCGCCCCCCACCCTCGTGGCCAGCTCCCGTATCTTCTGACGTAGAGTCCAAGTCTATCCGGTGGCTTTCCTTCCAAAAATAACTTCTCCAGTTGATTTCGGTCCGTTTCGACTCCGTCTGATATTCCTTTTCCTCGAAACACTAAAATAGGCATAAAACAACAAATCTGGGCTGGGCCTCCGGTTAATAGGTTAGTCCCAAAAATAATATAAAAGTGGATAATAAAGCCCAAAATTGCCCAAAACAGTAGATAATGTAGCATGGAGCAATCAAAAATTATAGATACGTTGGAGACGTATCAAGCATCCCCAAGCTTAATTCCTGCTCGTCCTCGAGTAGGTAAATGATAAAAAGAGAATTTTTGATTCGGAGTGCTACTTGGCATAATTTCAATGCAAATCTTCTTAATTGTGGTATGAATATTCAGATTCAGAAGATTCAAGACAAAAGTTCATATTGACATAAAAATAATAATACTTCAAGCATACTTATAAATCAATTTTGTCTTCTCAAAATAACATGGCCAAAGAAAGTTATCCCTACAAAATCATATAGTCTGGCTATGCTCTATCTTCACCACACAAAGTATTTAAATCATGCACAACCCCGATGGCAAGTCAAGCAATTATTTCATACTTTAACATTTTCAAAACTTTTTGAATCTTCACGCAATACATGAGCGTGAGCCATGGACATAGCACTATATGTGGAATAGAATGGTGGTTGTGGAGAAGACAAAAAGAGGGGAAGATAGTATCACATCAACTAGGCGTATCAACGGGCTATGGAGATGCCCATTAATAGATATCAATGTGAGTGAGTAGGGATTGCCATGCAACGGATGCACTAGAGCTATAAGTATATGAAAGCTCAACAAAAGAAACTAAGTGGGTGTGCACCCAACTCGCTTGCTCACGAAGACCTAGGGCAATTTGAGGAAGCCCATCATTGGAATATACAAGCCAAGTTCTATAATTAAAAATTCCCACTAGTATATGAAAGTGATATCATAGGAGACTCTCTATCATGAAGATCTTGGTGCTACTTTGAAGCTCAAGTGTGGTAAAAGGATAGTAATATTGTCCCTTCTCTCTTTTTCTCTCATTTTTTTGGGCCTTCTTTTTTTTGGCCTTTCTATTTTTTTGTATTCCTCACTTGGGACAATGCTCTAGAAAATGATGATCATCACACTTCTATTTATTTACAACTCAATGATTACAACTCGATACTAGAACAAGGTATGACTCTATATGAATGCCTCCGGCGGTGTACCGGGATATGCAATGAATCAAGAGTGACATGTATGAAAGAATTATGAACGGTGGCTTTAACACAAATACGATGTCAACTACATGATCATGCTAGCAATATGACAATGATGGAGTGTTTCATAATAATCGGAACGGTGGAAAGTTGCATGGCAATATATCTCGGAATGGCTATGGAAATGCCATGAGAGGTAGGTATGGTGGCTGTTTTGAGGAAGATATATGGTGGGTGTATGATACCGGCGAAAAGTGTGCGGTATTAGAGAGGCTAGCAATGGTGGAAGGATGGGAAAAAGTGCGTATAATCCATGGACTCAACATTAGTCATAAAGAACTCATATACTTATTGCAAAAATCTAGAAGTTATCAAAGCAAAGTATTACGTGCATGCTCCTAGGGGATAGATTGGTAGGAAAAGACCATCGCTCGTCCCCGACCGCCACTCATAAGGAAGACAATCAATGAATAAATCATGCTCCGACTTCGTCACATAACGGTTCACCATACATGCATGCTACGGGAATCACAAACTTCAACGCAAGTATTCTTTACATTCACAACTACTCAACTAGCATGACTCTAATATTATCATCTCTATCTCAAAAAAATTATCATGCTTCAATCTTTTCTTAGTATTCAACGCACTCAAAAGAAAGTTTCACAAATCTTGAATACCAAGCATATTAGAATTTTTTAAGAAAATTACCATGCTATTTAAGACTCTCAAAATAATATAAGTGAAGCATGAGAGTCCAACTATTTCTTCAAAATAAAACTACCACCATGCTCTAAAAGATATAAGTGAAGCACTAGAGCAAACAACAAAGTACTACAAAAGATATAAGTGAAGATCAATGAGTAGTCGAATAATTATGCAACCGTGTGAAGACTCTCCCATTTAATAATTTCAGATCTTAGTACTTTATTCAAACAGAAAGCAAAGCTAAAGAAAATAAAATGACGCTCCAAGCAAAACACATATCATGTGGTGAATAAAAATATAGCTTCAAGTAAAGTTACCGATGAACGAAGACGAAAGAGGGGATGCCTTCCGAGGCATCCCCAAGCTTAGACACTTGGTTATCCTTGAATATTACCTTGGGGTGCCTTGGGAATCCCCAATCTTAGGCTCTTGCCACTCCTTATTCCATAGTCCATTGAATCTTTACCCAAAACTTGAATACTTCAAAACACAAAACTTAACAGAAAACTCGTAAGCTCCGTTAGCGAAAGAAAACAAAACACCACTTCATGGTACTGTAATGAACTCATTATTTATTTATATTGATGTTGAACCTACTGTATTCCAACTTCTCTATGGTTTATAAACTATTTTACTAGCCATAGATTCATCAAAGTAAGCAAACAACACACGAAAAACAGAATCTGTCAAGAACAAAACAGTCTGTAGTAATCTGTAACTAACGCAAACTTCTGGGACTCCAAAAATTCTAATATAAATTGGTGGACCTGAGGTATTTGTCTAGTAATCATCTGCAAAAAGAATCAACTAAATATCACTCTCCAGTAAAAAGTTTTAGCTAATCTCGTGAGCGCTAAAGTTTCTGTTTTTTACAGCATGATCATAAAGACTTCACCCAAGTCTTCCCAAAGGTTCTACTTGTCACAAACACTAATTAAAACTCAAAACCACATCTAAACAGAAGATATATGGATTATTTATTCCTAAAAAGAACCAAAAATCAAGAAACTAAAATAAAATTGGGTTGCCTCCCAACAAGCGCTACCGTTTAACGCCCCTAGCTAGGCATGATGATTTCAATGATGCTCACATAAAAGATAAGAATTGAAACATAAAGAGAGAATCATGAATAATATGACTAGCACATTTAAGTCTAACCCACTTCCTATGCATATGGATTTTGTGAGCAAACAACTTATGGGAACAAGAATCAACTTGCATAGGAAGGTAAAACAAGCATAACTTCAAGATTTTAAGCACATAGAGAGGAAACTTGATATTATTGCAATTCCTACAAGCGTATGTTCCTCCCTCATAATAATTTTCAGTAGCATCATGAATGAATTCAACAATATAACCAGCACCTAAAGCATTCTTTTCATGATCTACTTGCATAGAAATTTTATTACTCCCCACATAAGCAAAATTCTTCTCATTCAGAATAGTGGGAGTATCATAAGAGACCTGAATACTATATATTGTTTCCACATTAAAAGAGTAATGTTTAGAGAAAGGGTACTCATAATCATGACAAGTTTTATAATCATCACTACTCTTTATAGCATAAGTTTTGTCACAATAATCATCATAAGAAGCATCTTTGTTCTCATCATAATCGATTGAAACCTCTTCCGAAATAGTGGATACATCACTAAATAAAGTCATGACCTCTCGAAATCCACTTTCATAAATATTATAAGATTCAACGTCCTCCAATATTGTGGGATCACTACTTCCTAAAGTTGACACTCTTCCAAACCCACTTTCATAAATATATTCATCATAGGTAGAAGGCATGCTATCATCATAACTACTTTGCATATCAAAACTTGAGAGGCTAAAAATATTATCATTATTAAACATAGCAACCCCAAGCTTGGGACAAACATTAATTACAGCAAATATATTCTCAAATATGTCATCCTCATCAAACATAGCTTCCCCAGTCTTGGGCCTTTCATATCATAAGCATAGTCACTCTCATCATTAATAGCATGGATAGCACCAATAGTATAGCAATTATTATATTCTTCCAAGCAAGTGCCAAAAATAATTTCAAGATCATAAGAAGTATCATTATCTTCCCAATCATAATCATCACAACAAGCAATAGGCATAACGAGATCATCATCAAGTGTATCATCTTTATTTTCATGAGGCACAACAATAATAGGGGCAACTTTATTTGGGAGAGATACCTTTTTACCTCTCTTCCTTTTTCTTTTCTTCTTCTTCACCACATCATGTGTGGGTTCAATCCTCTTTTTGGGGCTCCTTATTAATGAGATTGGTTGAATAGAAGGCTCCTCCTCGTTACCTGATTCATCATAAGAAATAATAGGAGGATATTGGGAAGTCTCTTCCCTTTCATTAGTATTCTCTTCATCTTCTATTTGTTTTATTTTCTTTATGTAATTGGCAATATAAGGATTTTCAATGCAATTCACCGCACAATACATATAAATTTCTTCTAGATCAAAATGAAGAATTCTATCAAGGGCAAATTCTGCAATAATCTTAGTTATACGTTTTATTTCTTCATAACCAAAGAGCAAACTAAGTTCATTATGATGTGCAAGGGAAATCAAGTCATCACAATTTTTGGACACGATGCGATCATGAAACAATTTGCATTGGGTACTAAAATGATCACGTTCATTGCAAAGTTCACAAGTATGGCTAATAAAAAATAAATTTTCAGCACATGCATCTAGCCTTTCTTGCAACCATTTAGTTTCTAAGTACTTATGCCTCTTGCAATATCTATTTTCCCTATTTGGTGTGTCCTTGCAAACCCAATGTACTCCACAAAAATTGACATGTTTATAGGAGACATTTTCATCATGACTAGAGCAATCATCGTTAGTACTATGGATATTCAAGGAGTTCATACTAACAACATTGCAATCATGCTCATCATTCACATATTTTATGCCAAGCATTCTATGTAATTCTTCTTCTAGTACTTTGGCACAATTTTCTTTTCCATCATACTCATGAAAGATATTAAAAAGATGAAGCGTATGAGGCAAGCTTAATTCCATTTTTTCTTTTATAAACTAACTAGTGCTAAAACAAGAAACAAAAAGATTCGATTGCAAGATCTAAAGATATGCCTTCACTTACCTAGCCTCCCCGGCAACGGAGCCAGAAAAGAGCTTGATGTCTACTACACAACCTTCTTCTTGTAGACGTTGTTGGGCCTGCAAGTGCACAGGTTTGTAGGACAGTAGCAAATTTCCCTCAAGTGGATGACCTAAGGTTTATCAATCCGTAGGAGGCATAGGATGAAGATGGTCTCTCTCAAGCAACCCTACAACCAAATAACAAAGAGTCTCTTGTGTCCCCAACACACCCAATACAATGGTAAATTGTATAGGTGCACTAGTTCGCCGAAGAGATAGTGATATAAGTGCAATATGGATGGTAGATATAGGTTTTAGTAAACTGAAAATATAAAAACAGCAAGGTAGCAAGCGGTAAAAGTGAGCGTAAACGGTATTGCAATGATAGGAAACAAGGCCTAGGGTTCATACTTTCACTAGTGCAAGCCCTCTCAACAATAATAACATAGTTGGATCATATAACTATCCCTCAACATGCAACAAAGAGTCACTCCAAAGCCACTAATAGCGGAGAACAAACGAAGAGATTATGGTAGGGTACGAAACCACCTCAAAGTTATTCTTTCCAATCAATCCGTTGGGATATTCCTATAAGTGTCACAAACAACCCTAGAGTTCGTACTAGAATAACACCCTAAGACACAAATCAACCAAAACCCTAATGTCACCTAGATACTCCAATGTCACCTCAAGCATCTGTGGGTATGATTATACGATATGCATCACACAATCTAGATTCATCTATTCAATCCAACACAAAGTACTTCAAAGAGTGCCCAAAGTTTCTACCGGAGAATCACGACGAAAACGTGTGCCAACCCCTATGCATAGGTTCATGGGCGGAACCCGCAAGTTGATCACCAAAACATACATCAAGCGAATCAATAGAATAACCCATTGTCACCACGGTTATCCCACGCAAGACATACATCAAGTGTTCTCAAATCTTTAAAGACTCAATCCGATAAGATTACTTCAAAGGGAAAACTCAATCCATTACAAGAGAGAAGAGGGGGAGAAGAAACATAAGATCCAACTATAATAGCAAAGCTCGCGATACATCAAGATCGTGCCAAATCAAGAACACGAGAGAGAGAGAGAGAGAGAGGTCAAACACATAGCTACTGGTACATACCCTCAGCCCCGAGGGTGAACTACTCCCTCCTCGTCATGGAGAGCGCCGGGATGATGAAGATGGCCACCGGTGAGGGTTCCCCGCTCCGGCAGGGTGCCGGAACAGGGTCCCGATTGACTTTTGGTGGCTACAGAAGCTTGCGGCGGCGGAACTCCCGATCTAATCTCCCTTCTGGAAGTTTTACGATACGTAGGTATATATGGGTGCAAGGGGTACGTCGGTGAAGCTGCGGGGGCCCCACTAGGAAGGGGCGTGCCCTAGGGGAGTGGGCGCGCCCCCCACCCTCGTGGCCAGCTCCCGTATCTTCTGACGTAGAGTCCAAGTCTATCCGGTGGCTTTCCTTCCAAAAATAACTTCTCCAGTTGATTTCGTTCCGTTTCGACTCCGTCTGATATTCCTTTTCCTCGAAACACTGAAATAGGCATAAAACAGCAAATCTGGGCTGGGCCTCCGGTTAATAGGTTTTTCCAAAAAATAATATAAAAGTGGATAATAAAGCCCAAAATTGCCCAAAACAGTAGATAATATAGCATGGAGCAATCAAAAATTATAGATACGTTGGAGACGTACCACTATGCCGTTTGAATTGATGGACTCATTTACCTTTGATGCTTCCATAGTTTATCTTATTTAGATGGCCTTAAGCCATATTATTGTATCTCTTTTGAGACATTTGATGTCACTACAAGAAATATGTCAACTTATGACCTTCTCTTAGTGACCCCAGCTAAATTGGTCGTAAATTCACGGCCATTTCGCTTGGAAGGGCTCAAACCCTGAAATTGCTTACACCAAATGGTCATAAAGTAGACAAGAGGCGCCAATGGCCTTATTTCTACCTGATTACGACCAATATAAATAGTCATGAGGTTGTGAACGTGGATGCATTGGTACTTATTGCTATGACTAGGCGCCACCTCATAATTTTTGCCTATGTGGCATGTCCATGTGGCAGTTTTTGCCCTAGGTTGTGAAGCAACCTATATTTCTGTCATTCCCAAAATTCCCAAAAAAAACTCATAAATTCTTTGGGTCATATCTTCGTCAAATATGTAAAAACCTTCCTTGCCTAGTTCAAAAATAATTCAAAAATATTCATTTTCCTATTCTGTTCAAAGTAACAGTTTGTGAAGGAAGTACCACTTTGGCATGTCCAAATAGTATCCATTTTCTACAGTGCTTTCCTATGCCCAAATAACCATCCTCCACCAAATGCCAGCTCAATCCATTCATTATTTTGAGCCGAGCTTCAACATTCGTATTTATGTCCAGTGTGGTGGTTCGCAAAGCAAGTACCAGCTAGGCTCCTCCTTTTGAGCTGAAAATTTGTGAAGACGGTCTTATTAGTAACTGATCATCCTCAGCCAAAACTCACGCCCATTAGCCATGTACATTTCCCGTACCGCTAATCAAACACTTGGCTGCTAATTCATGTTTGAGCACCGATCGGTCTCCTCGTGAGAATCTTAAGTTGTAATTTTTCTTCCTAGCACCTACATGGGGAGTGCCCAACCCACTAGACATGTCTAGGCCACCCAGAACACATGGCAACGCCACGGTCACGCGGTGACCACGCGGCGGGCATGCAAGCTTACGCGCTCTAGAGTTCGGGCCCTCGGCCACCGTCCAAACCTCGATGTATCTCCATCAAACCATGTATTTCTGATTAAATAGATACTTATTTACCTAGAAATGATTTTTGAAAAAAATAAAGAGCAAACTATGAGGCAGCTGCAGTTCAAATTTGCCCCGCTTCCAACTGAATCGGCGGAAATTTGTCTTTTTCACGAGAGGTGGATCAAAAAAATTTACACCCAACCATTTTGTCAATTGTGCATTAAATATGGCATAGTATTTTATAAAAATGATTTGGTCCAATTTTGCAACAATTATTTGGTAGTTCCTTCACAAAAAAACCTCCTTTCGGGCACTCGAAAAATGGAAAATGGTTTTTTCGTCCAACGAAAATGAAAACTTCCTTAGGCAACATTGTTTGCCATTCCAATATGCACCCTTGTGCATAATATGAGATCATTTGAACAAACTATGCCATGAATGTGGCCATAAGATTGATCATTTGGCTTGAAAGCCATTGATCTCCACACATGATAGCTCGTTTCTGAGAACACTTTTTTAAAATTATTGTCGTATTACAAGTTTGTTATTTTTCTAGGAACTTGGCCATATATGATGACACAATGCGAAGGTTTCCCAATTTTTTGATTTTTTTGAATTTTTTATGCCCGTTTCAAAATGCGGTCAAAACGGCGGGAATGACCGTTCCTAGCTAGTGGTTGAATCTTGGAATTTTTTTTGGTGTTTCTCCGACTAAATTGATACTTATGTACCTAGAAATGATTTTAGGAAAAAATAAATAGCAAACTATGAGGCAACTGCAGTTCAAATTTGACCCGCTTCCAGCTGAATCAGCGGAAATTTGTCTTTTTCGCGAGAGGTGGATCAAAAATTTTTACACCCAACCATTTTGTTAATTGTGCATTAAATATGGCCTAGTATTTTATAAAAATGATTTGGTCCAATTTTGCAACAATTATTTGGTAGTTCCTTCACAAAAAAACCTCCTTTCGGGCACTCAAAAAATGGAAAATGGTTTTTTCGTCCAACGAAAATGAAAACTTCCTTAGGCAACATTGTTTGCCCTTCCAATATGCACTCTTGTGCACAATATGAGATCATTTGAACAAATTATGCCATGAATGTGGCCATAAGATTGATCATTTGGCATATTATCGGTGGTGCGTTGAAACTTTTTCACGCTCGGTGCTGTCGTGACATATTGATGTGATCGAACGATAGCCAATACGTAGATAGGGCGGCTAGCTAGGCAGATGATTTCTAGACAAAATCATCTGGCTGACTCGTAGATCTTTGCTTATTGTTAATCGATTAAGACCAATTTACATGGTCATAACATCATCAAAGCCTATACTTCCTTCTCATTGGTCTATGGACATATCACGCGGATCAAGCATCATAGACCGTCGGATACTCCCAGATCCAACGGCCCACACCCCCCTCACCTCTCACCCCTCGTCCCACCCGCAGCCCAACCACCCAAACCCTAACTCCCCTCCCACTCCAGCCGCCGCTACCCCCTTCTCCCTCCCAGATCCAATCCAAGTCAGAACCCCTCGCCCTCCTGCCCCGACCTCCATCTCCATTCCTATGCGCGTCGGACACCTCCCTCCGGCGGAGTTCGACCCCCACCCCCAAGCACAATTGCTCCACCCTCTCCCGCGCCCATCCACAGATCGAGCGAGGGGTGAGGCATCGCCTTGCCGGAATGAGATGCAACACTGGATCCCTCCTTATTCTTGACCTCTGGTGGCGCCGTCGCAGCGGCTCTCCTACTTCGTCCAGCCTCGTGCCCACGCCTCCCCCGCCCCTCGCCCCCCCCCCCCCCCGCCCCTCCCGCCCACGCCTCCCCCGCCCTTGTCGGACTCACCATCCTCCGCTACACCAAGGAGATGGGCGTGTGTGAGTCCTCCCTCTCGGGGGAGGCAGAGGGGCACCACGGCGGTGATGGGGAACAAGATCGCGCGGATGACGCAGGCCTCGGCGATGGAGTACTACCTGCACGACCTGCCCTCCACCTGCAACCTCGTGCTGCTTGACCTCGTCAGCCACGACCGCGTCCTCTGCAAGCACGATGAGGGCCTCTTGCTCGTCAAGGTCTACTTCAAGTGCGCCGGAGAGCCCCTCGACCTCAAGGTAACTGCCGCATCCACATCCCCTTCCCCCTTCGGTTTGGGCGGCTAGGCGGCATGAGAAGATCTGTTTGTTGCCTCGCAGGACCATGAGCCAGAGGCTGGAGCAGATCCGGAGGGCGTTCCAGGGCCTCGGTGGCTCTAGAATAACAGCACGCAGAACATCAACACCAAGCTGCAACTGGTGATGAAGAGCGGCAAGTACACGCTCGGCTACAAGACCGTCCTCAAGACGCTCCGGAGCTCCGAGGGTACGTGTGGGATCGCCCCTCTGTTTTTCATTCCCTTTCTCTCGGTTCGTCTGATCAGCTGCAGTGAATGGTTGGTTACTCCGTTCGTCTGCCATGCTCTGAATGTTACGATGGTCAATACCATGCCGATTTGGAGTTAAATTCCAACGCCATGCTCTGAATGTTAGGATGGTCAATGTAATAGTCCAGTCTGTAGTGTAAGGTTTTGGATTGGAAACTCGGTGTGAAGTTTGGCTCTTTGGCTTGCTTTTGCTGCCAATTTTTATTGATGAATGCACTTGGAAGTAGACCCAGTTATGCGTCCACTTGGAAGTAGACCCAGTTACATCATGAGTGGTGGATCATTGGTCGTTTAAAATGGTTTCTTAAGAGTGCTGACTATTTTTGGCCTTGACCGGATGGTGTGTGCATCTTATCTTAATTCTTAAAAAATGCAAATTATTGGCCATCCATGATAGATTACAGTAATTGCTAATATGGTCGTACAAGATACTCCTAGTGTTTTGCTCTACTCCTTGCTAGTTCTGTAATTAGATGCATTTTGTAGATAAATTGTTGGCCATCTATGATGGATTTACTGTGCTAATTTGGTTGTACAAGCTACTTCAACTCCTGTCCTATATTGTCTTCAACTGATGCTTGCTCTACTCCTTGGTACATCTGTATTAGATGCATCTTGAGGTCGGTAGGAAACAAATGAAGAGGAAATTGTTATTCATTATCATACACTATTTCTTTTTGTGCTACTTGGTGTGTGAGCTGTTTTTTTCTGGAAACATTTACATTGTCTGTCTGCTATAAGTTGTGTTTCTTTTAGATTCTGCTCGTCTTTGCCTATATAACCACCTCATGATTCAGTATTGTATTTCCCTTGTAGATTGAAGTCTTGCTGATTTACTGCTATCAATCGACTACAGTAGTCATCTGGATGCTTGGGACTTGCATATATTCTGCTGCACTTGAAACATCAACAAGTATTTTTCCTTGTTTCTTGGAACAATTGGTGAACTTCATATTCCTGAATATATGCATTACTATTCGGTATAGGTCTAGGCGTCTCTTTGTATTTTATAGCTCCATATCATGTCCCTCTAATATTTCTGTAGGTGGCCATGAACTCAGTAAATCATCATGAAATGCCTTTGCTGCAGCTCAACTATGGCCTTGTTTGTCCTGCAGGTTAGTGAGCAGCATTAGGAGGAGGAGCTCAAGCAGGCCACCACGACGCGCCACCGCAACAGCAGGTAGCACGTCCATCTCCATCTCCCTCTCCCTATGCTGCCAATCCTGTTTGTTTCTTTAAAACTAGGTCCAATCAGCACACAGATTGACTGTCTATTCTCTCAAAAATCAGTTTACAACTCTACAGAATTGTGTTGATGGTCATCAGTAGAGAGAGGGAAGAGAACGTTTCTTGCAAATGAGTGAGAGAGAGGCATAGTCTAATTGCGAATCCATGTGTGTGCATTTCTGTCTTATTGGAATATGTTGAGTACATATTGGAATATGCTAAATGCTATTGCCTGATATAATATAAGTATGAGCTACAGCTGTTTGCATTTGTTTTGTATTTTATTTTATAAATGATGATAGTTTGTGAAAGATGTTCACATGTTAATTTTTGTTGACTAAAATCTCTTATGCCCTTGACATAGCTTGACCCAGAACAGTAGCATCTTTGATGTGTACTGACCTTCACCTTGTTCTTTCTCTCGCAGACTCGAAGGAGACCGTATGCAATGCACCTCCTCTTCGGTTGTGAGAATGTCTAGGGGTCGTGGATGCGGCTAATGCCTATGTCTCTGGCCGCACTTGACACTGCCCTCTCTTTAAGGGCATGTATCATTTTTTCTAACTCTGCTATCTTTTCCCAAGTCTTTATTATCTTGCCTAGCCTTGTACTGATATGTATTGTTTGATGTTAATTACCCAAGTTAGTGCATGATGTAAAGGATAACCTGAGAACACTTGCCTAAGTTTATAAGATATGACACGTGACAGTCCAAGCCTGCTGCTCTTTCAATGTATTTGCTGCTATACTATGCTTCTGCTGCTAGCCTGCTAGGCTGCTACTAGCTTGAATAGGTGTGCACTTGTGCTGGTGGTGGTGCTGCTTGTGTTGCTGCTGTTGATTTAATGCTTATGCTCATGCTGCTGTTCATTAAATGCTTATGTTGTTGTTGCATGCTTATGCTACTGATTCAATGCTTTGGAAATTGATTGAATTGAACCTGTTGTAATCCTTCCTGTTATACTCGTATTTAATTTTTGGGTTTCTATTTGATTTTTTAGTTTCTTATATATGGTTCATCTTCAGTTTCTTCTGTAACCTGCTTGGAGCTTAGAATACACAACCCAACTAGTCTCATATAAAACTAAGACCAATGATTCCTGCTCAATTCTCTATATGTATGTATGATCAGTAAAGTTGGAAGGCCCAAATTAATCTTAAAGTTAATATGCTCAGTTCTGTACCATATTCATGCTCATGCATCACTAGTTACTGCTTTTTTTGCTTGGTCTATTTTGGCTCATAACCTAAGTATACCAAAACTGATTAAACAATTTCTCCAAGTTACCAAAATTGTCATAATTGTCTCCTGCCTTATGATGTTAGTCTCTGTGCACTTACTAGTATTGTTAGTTGAATGGATGGTCGTGGTAGTAGAATAGGAATTTTCTTTAGGTGAGTGTTATAGTGATGTTCATTTCATTACCTAAATTTGTACCAATGTACCATGCAGGTATGTATAGATTACTATTGTAGAACAACATCAGGTTAATCTGTTGCATTCAAGTTGTTGGAAGTTTTGTTATGCCATGCTTAGTGTTTACTGAACTGGGGCATTTGGTCTCTTGAAAGATTATTATTTACTTCTAGTGTATTTCACTAATAGTTTATCTAGACCAGGATCTAATGTCGTCGGGGCTGCTGCTGCTGTGACAGAAGATGAAGAAGCTTGGAGATGCGCGCCATAGTTTTAGTTGACATCTCTACTGATGTACCTGTTTAATTGTATGTGCACTTATTTAAGTTGCTTGAAGATGAACACCATCAGTAGTGCTTGTGTATCTCTGTTTTTGATTGTATGTGCATTTGTTGAACGTGTAGACGTGTATGTTCTCTTGTGAGTATTTGGTTGTATGATTTCTGGATTTAATCAGTTACTTGAGATCTTTATTGATTTTTTGCTGTTCAAGTGTGTAAATTTAAATCTGTGAATGAAATAGACCAAATGGGCTCTAAAAAGGCTGCGGCCCAAACTATAGTGTTTCAGAACATACCAGAAAAATAGGCTAGAGAAAATAAAAGGTCAAATTGTTGGGCCAGGCCCATGCAACTAGAGAAAATTAACAGAAAAAATATACAGTAAAAAGGCTGAATTGTTGGGCTTGGCCCATGTAAAGCGTTGAATTGGACCGGGCTGAATCTTATCAACGACCTTTTCAATTCTTCGCAATTTTGCCACGTCAGATTGCCACGTCAGATCCGACGTGGCCTGGGGAGAGAGCTAGCGACCAAAACAGAAGGTCATAGGATCAACAACCTTTTGTTAAAGGTCGCTATAGTCAGTTTACGACCGCCAGCTTTTGACCTTCTGTTTTTGGTCACAAAAAGGTCGTAAATAGAAATTTGTGACCTTTCAGTGACCAATAGTGGTGGTCACAAGTTGACATATTTCTTGTAGTGTGTAATAAGTGTGTGATTGCACTCTGTTATAAATCCTTCAATTATTGTGTGTGTCAGCATTACCGATCCAGGGATGACACTTATACATAGAGATTTGACCGTTTGAGGTCGGATCGCTACAAGCTGGTATCAGAGCACACACTGACTGTAGGACGCGACCACTAAGATAAGCCATAGGTAACTCTTCTCTACCCATTTCTGACTCTCTTCCATTTTCCACTCTATAGATGGCGGACCCAAGGAACAAGATTGCTCAACCCGATGAAGACACACCATTTGGACGACACTTGAAGGAAGTCACTAGGTACCTGAACATTGGAATACCAAGCTTCACCGGGACCTACACCGCCACTTTACCAGAAGAGGAGCGTTGGATGATTCGTGTTCATGTTCCAGGAAGGACATTCACGCCAGTTACTCAGCCCATAGAGTTTTCCTTTGATGCCCCGACCTGGAGTCTAGGAAAGAGCATGGCAGCCCACATCGCCAAGAAACGCATTGGCAAAGTCTACAATAAGGATCTTAAGGACACCATCTACCAGATATGTGGCCGCCGAGTTGAGCAATGGGAGATGATAAGCACCAGGAGGGACAAGTCCATTGCAGCCTTCATCCAGGAGTTAAACCAGCACATTCATCACCAGGAGAACCAAATGTGCGCCAGCATGATAGATCTGAAGAAGGTGATGACCAGGAACATGGAGCTTGAAGAGGAACTCAAGTCTACACGCGGTGGATATGAGGAGGAAATTGTAGTGTTACTGGTGAAGAATGAAGACCTGAAGAAGCTAGGAGTATTCATGGGAGATCCCGCACCTAAGGAGGACATCCGCTCTGAATACTATATCATCATCGATGACACCGACTCCGACCGCGACAGTAGTGATGATGATTACGAAGAAGAAGCTCAAGCAGATATCATGGAGTCTTCCACCAATCAAAATTTCTAGTCGACCACCATATTATCAGTAGTATTCCCCCATGTACATAGTAGTAGTCCGAGAATTTTGTAATAGTAGTTAGATCGTTTGTATGCCCTTGTTTGAATTGAGTGGTGTGATATGAATGTGTTTGTCTCATGTGCATATGGGTAGTGTTTTCTATTTAGACCTCATTCTATTCTAATCTCTCCCCTCTAAACCCATCTGATGCCTCCGAGACGTGACCCCGGATTTGTCTTCCCACCGAAGCTCACTTAGTTGATCCAACAGCATAATGCCTTGATGCAGCTACTAGTTCAGAACTAAGGCAACAACAACAACCCACCGCCCCCACCTGCAGTTGACAACTTAGCCTGTTTTCTGAGGTTGAATCCACCGGTGTTTTCCAGTAGCACCGAGCCGATTGTGGCAGATGATTGGCTCCGCAGGATTGGAAGGGAGCTAACCACCGCAGGTTGCATAGATGCTTAGAAGGTGCGCTTTTCCGCACACCAACTGGATGGACCCACAGTCTCATGGTGGGAGAATTACACTGCCACTTTCCCTATAGCCAATGTCATTTGGGATCAGTTTTAGTAAGCATTCCGCACTGCACATGTCTCAACTGGAGCTATGAGCATGAAGAAGCTCGAGTTTCGCAACTTATGCCAAGGAAATCGTATTGTGGGGCAGTATGTGGATGAGTTTAGTAAGTTAGCTCGCTATGCCCCGGATGATGTGGCCACAGATGCCGTGAAGCATGAGAAGTTTATGGAAGGGATGAATGATGAGCTGAGTATGCAGTTGATGGTAGCAACATTTGCTAACTACGAGGAGTTGGTAGACATGGCTCCTATGATTGAAGGGAAGCAGCAGCAGATAGAGAGCCGCAAAAGGAAGTATGGACAAGGGAAGTATAATTCTAGAGCTTAGAAGAAGCCTCCTTTTACCCCGAACTCCGGAGGACACACCCACCAGAACCATGGAGGCCACACTCACAATGGCGGAAGTTCACATAACCATAGTGGCCCCAAGAATGGAAATGGGAATGGAGCAAGCAGCAACCAGAACCGTTCCAACCTAGCAACACCCGCTAAGAAGGATCTGAGTCATGTCACCTGTTACAAGTGCAGGAAGACTGGGCACTACGCCAACGATTGTTTTGATTTGAAGAATGGTAATGGAAATGGAAGCTCTGGGAAGAAGCCCGTTCCCTTCACCAGAGGTCAGGTGAACCACATCAACATGGAGGAAGTTGAAGATCAGCATGACGCAGTGATTGGTAAGTTTTTTGTTAAGTCATTTACCGCTCTTGTTCTTTTCGATACTCGTGCATCGCATTCATACATATCAAGGGGATTTGTGGATAAGTTTAAATTGCCAACCCTAGCCCTTAGGTCACCCATGTTAGTAAGCTCACCAGGAGCGGAGTATATGGCCAGCCGATGGTGTGATCGGTTACCTTTAAGCATTGGTAGCCATGTTTTCCCCTCCGACCTAGTAATTTTGGAGTCACAAGGATTGGATGTAATACTAGGCATGGATTGGCTATCAAAGTATGGAGGAAACATTGGATGTGCTGGTAAGTCGATACTTCTCACCACCCCTGAGGGGAAAAGGATTAAGTATGTATCCAGGCATGCGCCAAGGAGAACCCAGGTGAATTCCCTCTCAGGAGTTGTTCAGGAGGAAGTGCCTTTAGTGAAGGATTACCTGGATGTATTTCCAGAGGAACTACTAGGCATGCTGCCGGATCGAGACATGGAGTTTTTGATAGAGCTGTTGCCAGGCACCGGACCAATATCAAAGAGGCCATACCGGATGCCCGCAAATGATCTGGAGGAAATTAAGAAGCAGATTAAGGAGTTATTGGAGAAAGGTTACATTCGACCAAGTTCGTCACCGTGGGGAGCCCAGTGCTCTTAGTTGAGAAGAAAGATGGATCTTTGAGGATGGTTGTTGATTATCGGTCTTTCAATGAAGTAACGATCAAGAACAAGTACCCACTACCGATGATCAATGATTTGTTTGACCAGCTGCAAGGAGCTAAAGTATTTTCCAAGATTGATCTGCGATCAAGATACCACCAGCTGAAGATCCGAGAATATGATATACCTAAGACAACTTTCACCACAAGGTACGGGCTATATGAGTACATGGTCATGTCATTTGGATTGACTAATGCCCCCGCCTATTTCATGAGTATGGTGAATAAGGTGTTCATGGAGTTCTTGGATAAGTTTGTTGCGGTGTCCATTGATGATATTTTGGTATACTCAAAGAATGAAGAGGAGCACAAGGAGCATTTGCGTTTAGTTCTCGAGAAGCTCAGTGAACATCAATATGCCAAGTTCAGCAAATGTGAGTTTTGGTTGAAGGAAGTTGGATTCCTTGGACATGTTATATCAGGAGAAGGTATAGCAATAGACCCTACCAAGGTTAAATCTGTCACTGAGTGGTTGGCACCCACCTCAGTTGGAGAGATCCGCAGTTTTCTTGGGCTCGTGGGATATTACCGAAGATTCATTGAGAATTTTTCCAAAATTGCGAAGCCCATGACGGAGTTATTGAAGAAGGACACCAAGTTTAAGTGGACCGAAGAATGTGAGGCCAGTTTTCAGGAGTTGAAGAAACGTTTGGTTACAGCCCCAGTGCTGATTCTTCCGGATATACGCAAGGATTTCCAAGTGTATTGTGATGCTTCTCGTCAAGGACTTGGAGGAGTACTTATCCAAGACGGAAGAGTTGTTTCTTATGCCTCACGTCAGCTTCGGCCGCATGAGTTGAATTATGCCAGGCATGATTTGGAGTTAGCAGCCGTAGTACATGCGCTCAAGACCTGGAGACATTTTCTTATTGGAACCCGATGTGATGTGTACACGGGTCATAAGAGTTTGAAGTACATCTTCACGCAGAAGGAGCTGAATCTCAGGCAAAGGAGATGGTTGGAGCTTATAAAGGATTATGATATGAAGCTGAGGAAAGGCCAATGTCGTAGCAGACGCTTTGAGCCGGAAGAGTTATGTCAATACCCTCGTAAGCGGAGGATTACCACAGGAGTTAGTCGATGATCTCAAGGAACTTCGTTTGGAGATAGTCCCAAGAGGTTTTATTGCAGCAATGGAGGTTCGGTCTACATTATTGGGAGAGATTCGAGAAGCTCAAAGGGATGATAAGGAGATTGCTGAGATAAAGGAGAAGATGAGTAAAGGAAAAGCCAAAGGTTTTCGTGAGGATGAGCACGAAACTTTATGGTTTGAGGATCGGGTTTATGTTCCCAATAATGCGGAGATCGGGAAGTTAATACTTCAGGAGGCTCATGACTCACCATACTCGATTCACCCCGGGAACACCAAGATGTATTTGGATTTAAAGGAGCGTTTCTGGTGGACAGATATGAAGAAGGATATTGCCGAGTATGTAGCCATATGTGATGTATGTCAAAGAGTGAAGGCAGAACATCAGAAGTCAGCCGGATTATTACAGCCTATGCCGATACCCGAATGGAAGTGGGACAAACTTGGCATGGATTTCATCACCGGATTACCCAGGACCCGATCAGGATATGATTCTATCTGGGTAGTAGTTGATCGCTTGACCAAGGTGGCTCACTTTATCCCAGTGAAAACCAAATATACCAGCGTAAAGTTGGCCAAGATATATATGACCAGGATCGTATGTCTGCATGGAGTCCCGAGGATCATCGTATTAGATAGAGGGACACAGTTTACCTCGAAGTTTTGGAATCAACTGCACCAGACTTTGGGTACTAGGCTAGAGTTCAGTACAGCCTTTCATCCGCAGACAGATGGACAGACCAAGAGAGTCAATCAGATTCTGGAGGACATGCTAAGAGCCTGTGCGCTAGATTATGGATCTAGTTGGGATGATAATTTGCCCTACGCAGAGTTCTCGTACAACAAAAGTTATCAAGCTAGTTTGAAGATGGCACCTTTCGAAGCTTTGTATGGAAGAAGGTGCAGGACACCGTTAATGTGGGATGTAGTTGGAGACCGTTAGTTTTTGGACCAGATTTAATTAAGGAGTCCGAAGAGAAGGTCAAGTTGATTCGAGATAGACTGAAGGTAGCTCAGTCCAGGTAGAAGAGTTATGCGGATACAAAATGCAAGGAGGTAGTCTACGAAATTGGGGCCAGAGCATATCTTCGTGTGTCACCTCTGCGCGGAGTTAAACGAATTGGAGTTAAGGGAAAGTTAGACCCGAGATTTGTAGGACCATACCGAGTTTTGGAGCGTATGAGAGAAGTAGCCTACAAGTTGGAGTTACCCGAAGGACTGTCAGGATTTCATGTTGTGTTTCACGTTTCCAAGTTGAAGAAGGGCCATGCAGAGATGGACGATATTCCTCTAAGAGATACAGTGCCCCTGGAAGCAATTCAGTTGGAGAGTGATCTAACTTACAAGGAGAAACCCGTCAAGACTCGAGTTTGCCAGCCGAGTTACCGCAGCAAAGTTATCAAGTTTTGCAAAGTTCAGTTGAGCCAACATACCGAGGATGAAGCCACCTGGGAACGAGAAGAAGATCTACGGAACACCACCCACACCTATTTTCTAGCCAACCCAAATCCCGAGGGCGAGATTCATCTTAAGGGGGGTAGGTTTGTAACATCCCAATTTTCAATTTGGATGTTATACATAGGTCATCATATGCATATCATATTTTTATCTGCATTTTGGTTAAGATCCTCGAAACCTTAAGCAACTCAAGGACCCAAGAAGAGAGTTGGAGATTTCATAAATTTTCATATTTGAATTTTCTCAAATTTAAGAAGAGGATCAATTTGGTTTTAATATTTTTCTCTCTGAATATTTCTAATATTAAAAATTAAAGAGAGAAGATAATATGACTTCTTCAAAAAGAGAGGAATATTGGAGGAAAAGTTTTAAAATCAAATATATGTTTTATTTGGATTTTTATTGCTATTTTATTCGAATTAGAAAAAATGCATTTTTGAAAATTGCATCTTAGGCTAGAAAAATGTTCACTTTGTTCTAAATATTTTATTTAGACGGAGAAATTTGTTTTTGGCATTTTTAGAAAAAAATTATTAGGATTTTTCTGCGGCAGGATTTTATTTAAAAAAAGTTTCCGTCCGATGGGCCAAAGGCTCAGCCGAGCCGGGACGAAGCCCCAGTGCCGTCGCCTTCCTTCCCCGCCGACGTGCGCCGCACGGACGCCGAGGGGGATCCGAGCCGGACTCCGCCCCCGCGCAGGCCCCTCGCGGAAGCCCCCCGGGCCTCTTTAAATAGGGCCGAGGCCCCGCCGCCCTCTCCACCTTGAGTCGTCGACCCCGCCGCCTCCCGTGTCACGCCGCTGCCGGAGCCGCCCCGCGCCGCCCACCGCTCGCCGTCTGCCGGATCCTGCCGCCGCCGACTCGCCGGTTTCTGTCGTGAACCAGTAAAAACCGCCACCAGTTACTTTTCTTCGATTTTCGATCTAGATCGGTTTTATTTTTTAGGATTAGGGTTTTCTCGGTTTTTTAAGTCGAATCTATTTAGCGAACGTTCACCACCAACGTCTCAGTTCGCGAACGTTTTCGTTCATTTGTCTCTGCTAGCGAACGTTCTTTCGTTAGCGTTTTTCTTTTAATTTTATTTTCGGCCAGGGACCTATCCCCGATTATTTTTATCACAGATTAGCCCCTGATCTTCAAACCCTCGCAGATTTTTAACCGTTCGTCCTAAACCAGTGAAACCAACGCCAAAATCTTCGTCTCAAACCCCTCTTTCAAGTTAATCAACTTGAACATGGTTTTGACAAATTAAAATTTGGTTTCAAGCAGATTTGAATTCGAACTTCTTTTGATCGTAGTTTGAGTTTCGTAGCTCCGATTCGATTGATTCTTTTTGCAAAATCAAAGCTCTTCAGTTGAATTTTCAGTTTGGATCTTTTATTTGAGTTTTACCCTTGCATCTATGCTTGATTAATTATGTATGCTATTGCTCGATTGCGATAGAATTTCTGAAGTTGCGAAGCGTGCTACTACGAGTCACTAGGGTTTTCAGATCGTCAGCAAGGCAAGTAACACTTTGATCATATCCCTTATTACCTAGTTTTTATGCATTAGTTTCAACCTCAAACATTGCATGAATAGGATTGATAACATGTGGGTATTGGGAAGTAGATGATGAGGTAGAACCTATTGTCCTTTACTTCAAACCCTGGGAGTTACTTCTACGTTATGCTTATACTGTTATGCTATGCTCGTAGATGTGGTTTGGTTCGAGTGATTCATGACATATGTGAGAGATTATTTATAACTAAGGGTTTATTTAAGGTGGCTACTTTAAAACACATTTGGGTGAATTTTTTGTGGGCACCTGGGGAATCCAGTGTTGTCCAAGGAGGTCCCCGGGAACCTGTGCGATCATCCTATGGTTCGCCACCCAGGCTCAAAGGGATCATAAGATTATTTATGCTAGAAACTTACATGTGCAGCCACAAGCCATTATGGGCTCTGGCATAGTTGAGTATGTTGTGTGACCTCTTTCAATGGTAAACTAGCAGATGTAGGGGATGTAGGTGGTACGGTTTACCCGTCGAAGGATTTAACGATTCTGAAAGACTGTGTCTCGGCCATCCGTTTCTCAAACACCATGTAGTGCGAGAAATTCAACGGAGGAGATCGAGTCTTGTGGGGAAAAGTGCGCAAACCTCTGCGGAGTGTGTAAACTAATTATGGTTAGCCGTGTCTCCGGTTATGGACATCTTGAGTATCTAGTGCTTGAATTATTATGATGATCTCATCACTCTTAATTAATTTGTTGGGTTATTGATTATTAATTTTGAGATTGAGATGGGGTTTCCATTCTCAATGTTTTCAACAAACTTTGTAGTTAAATAAAATATATTCCTTTGCAGTAAGGAAAATTTGCCTTTACGCAAAAATGATAACCATAGAGCCTCCACCAGTCATTTATGCATGTAGATATAGTTGTTATCTTGTTCATTGTTCTATAGTGTTATTTTGACAGCATATTCCATGTGCTGACCCGTTTCGGACTGCAACGTATTATGTTGCAGACTTTTTAGACGAAGAGTAAGGTGCGCTAGGTCGTTGTCTGCACTCAGCTATGCCGTTGGAGTTGATGGACTCATTTACCTTCGATGCTTCCGCAGTTTATCTTATTTAGATGGCCTTAAAACATATTATTATAATAAGTTCTCTTTTGAGACATTTGATGTAATAATTGTGTGTTGCACTCTGATATAAATCCTTCAAATACTGTGTGTGTCAGCATTAACGATCCAGGGATGACACTTATACATAAAGATTTGACCGTTTGAGGTCGGATCGCTACAAGCGCGACGAGGAGGAGGCAGCGCGTGCGCAACAGCCGGCGTAGCAGTAGGCGCCCGATGTGGCCCAGCAGGCAGCGGCCCTGGCTGCCTACCAGCAAGCATTTCTCTGAGCGCAGGCGCTGGAGTACGTTGACCTCACCAACGAGGACAAGGCTGGCGCCGATGCCGCCTAGATGTGGATCCAACGGCCGTCACATTTTTCTTTTTTTAATGTTTTATTTTAAGTTATTATTAATGTGAGTGGATTTTGGGCAGGGATTGAACTATTAAGTCTATATTTTTTGTTTTTATTTGGATTTTTTGTCCGCAAATTTGGGATGAGCCGTGTTGGGCGTACGAACCACCCTGGTCAAAATCAGACACACTCGTCCACTCGGCCGACCTAAACGGACAAAAAAGAACGACAGAACCCGCGTCCGTTTGGGTCAGGGCGTTGGAGTTGGTCTTAGGGGGGCTGGCTGGCTCCGCCACTGATATTGTCTAGTATGTACTAGCATAAGCTTGTTAGGGTTTCTGCCTCTCGCCGGCACTGCCGCAGGTCTGCCTCGTCTCCGGTGGCCCTAGGGCCATGGAGGCGCGGTGGATCCTGCCAAGGGCCGGCGGGAGGGCTCCGTTTTCAGTTGTTTTTTCCTGTCTTGTTAGGGTTTGTGTCCTGCTCAGGAAGGCGAGACGGTGGCGGCTCCCTGAAGATGGAATAAAGGTCTCCCCGCCTAGCCCCCGTTCCGGCGATGCATCTAGCATTGTTGGTGGGCGTGTGGAGGTGTGTCTCCGGCGGATCTATCTTTGGTGGATTTGCTCGGATCTCGTCGTTGTTCTTCTACGTTCGTGTGTCTTCGGGTTGAATCCTTCCAACCTACGTTATTCTTCATCGGCAGCGGTTGCTGTTCTGGTGCGCTGGTCCTATGGGGCCTTAGCACGACGACTTCCCGACTGTCTACTACAACAAGTTGTGCCCGACTCCAGCGATGGAGGGGTGATGACGGCGGCGCGCCTTCGGCTCGCTTCAGTGCTTGTAGTCGTCGCTAGGTGGTTTACGGATCTGGATGTAATTTTTATTTCTGGTGTTCGTTGTACTGCCATGATTGAAGATGAATAGATTGGAAGTTTTTTCGAAAAAAAAAAAAGCTTGTTAGCTTTAGAGTTTAATTTGTACGTATGTTTGATAGAGAGGGGAAGTCTTTGATGTATATATGTCAGTTTGGCTGTTTATTGCAGAGAATCTTCATAGCAACCTTCACTGTTGAACCATCTTAGCTAATAATGACTGCCATTCGGAGCCTAATTGTTTCACTGCTATTGTGTAGTACTACTAGAGCCTACAGAGGCTTTTTATTTTGGAGAGAAACTACAGAGGGGGAAATGATCTCATGACTTGGTGTGGGGTGCCATTTGGGGCTGTTGTGAATTGCCATTTCAGGGCCCATTTTGTGTTTTGGGATGGAACCATTTGCAGCTCATTTAGTTCGCTTTAAGGCAGAGGGTATGGACCTATTTGAGTTTCCCTAGGAGAATTTTGCAGCTGTTAATGATGAAATCTGTCGCAGTATCCAGATATGGCATATACTCTACTATTTTCAAGGGGCAAACTGGCAAAGAAGATACGGACGGTGTAAGTATCAATGTGGATTTGGGATCGACTCTGCCTCCGTTGTGATCGAGTTGCTGCTTATGCCCGCGGAGGTTTGCAGGCTCCGCGTGGCTTCGGCTGCTCATATATGCTCACCTGCCTACGCACCTCTAATTTCATTGCGATCAAAGTGTTCCTTTAGGTGCCAACAACAAGATGGCGAGTGCGGGAGCTCGACCCGCCATGGCCGTCTTCCTCCTCGCCGCGCTCTCGGCCTGCCACACCGCGTCATGCCTGGTTCGGCGCGACGTCGCCGGCTGTCAGCCCAGTGGCTACCTCCCGGGCAGGTCCGGCAACTGCGACATGAGCAACAGCCCGGACTGCTGCGTCGACGGCAGGCAGTACATGCAGTTCCTCTGCTCGCCGCCGGTGTCCGCGACCACGCCGGCCGTTCTGACGCTCAATAGCTTCGAGAAGGGTAAGGACGGAGGTCTTCCGTCCGAGTGCGACAACGCGTACCACGACGACTCGGAGATGGTCGTCGCCCTCTCCACCGGCTGGTTCAGCGGCATGTCCCGCTGCGGCCGCACCGTCATGATTACCGCGAAGGGTGGCGGCTCAGTGAGCGCAAAGGTGGTGGACGAGTGCGACTCCGTCCACGGTTGTGACGCCGAGCACAACTACGAGGAGCCATGCGGGGACAACGTCGTAGACGCCTCGCCGGCGGTGTGGGGCGCCCTGGGTCTGGACCAGAACATCGGTATGCAGGAAGTTACCTGGTCTGATGAGTAAATAATATGACCATATATATATTCGTGTTCCCATGAAAAAATATATTTTAAATTCTTTTTGTTTCTTCTGAAATTTATCATCATTACTAAAAATACATATGTTTATGTAACCATGTACGTAAGATATAACAATCAGGAGTTGTAGCCAAGTACAAAAGTTAATAAAGTACTGTATTTACTACACCTTGGCAAAGAATGGGCACTACGTTCAGCCAACCTACATTGCCAGCAATTCCCTTCTATACTCTAAAGTGTAAGATCTCAATTGGGAGGTAGCATCCAATCGCATAAAAAATATTGAAGTAACTCACATTACATATTTGTATGATCTGGTACAAATAAGGCATGATTCATATTAAATCTTATATTTATTGTGTTCTGCAGTGCTCCACTGAGCCACCCAGGCATTGCATACACAACCTCCATGCCTAATTTGAATGTAAAACCAGCTGAATGTAAAAAAATGCATCCCTACTGTATAGAAAAAATGTAGAATGTGTATGGAAAAAGTACACGACAAAACATATATTTGGAAAAAAGTTAATTATGTATTTTTAAAATGCTAACTGTGTATAAAAAAATAATGTTGAGATGGGTACAAAAATATACAATGTGCATGAAAAATAGTCATCAAAAGCATATACTGAAAAAATAATGTTAATCTTGTATTTAGAAAATGTTAAACATGTGTGAAAATGTACTTTATGTATACAAAAAATGTACAATATATATGTAAAAAGTATATATGAAAACATATATTTTACAACATGTTAATCAGTATTTAAAAACTGTTCAATGTGTACAGAAAGATGTTTCATATGTATGAAAAAAAGTACAGTGCACATGAAAAAAGCACACAACCAAACACATACTTATAAAATTTCAATATGTAAAAAATTAGATATATATGAAAATTTTATAATTTGTATTGAAAAAAGTAGACATGTACTAAATAAGGAAAAGTGAAAAGGGAATTTTATAATTTGTATTGAAAAAAGTAGACATGTACTAAATAAGGAAAAGTGAAAAAGGAAACCATACAAAAAACACATAAAAAGAAAGTAATTTAAAAGACAAACATAAACCGAAGGAAAAATGGATGGAAACATTTTAAAAGTTGAGGGGCATGAAAAAATTAAATAAAACACATAGAAAAGGAAAGAATAGAAAACATTGAAAACCAATGAAAGCTGCAAAGAGAAACACAGAAAAAGAAAAAAATGAAACCCGTAAAGAAAAATACCAAAAGAAAAGAAAAGAATATCAATGGAAACGAAAAGAAAACCATAGAAAAGAAGAAAAAACCTGATAAAAAAACGTAAAAAAAACACAAAAAAGAAAAGAAAGACGAAATCCGATGAAAACCGGACCAGTCCAACCAACAGACAGAAAGAAACAAGAAAAAGAACCAACGAAACTCTACAGCGAGCTAGCTAGCGAACGAACAAAAAAGAAACCAAGATCTCCAGCCGAGACTTTACTTACGCTTCGTTACGAGCGATACATAGAACAGTTTGCAGTGAACTCGGTGTGGTCAGAGTGGACGCGCTCTCGGATTGTCTGCGCCACGACGTAAGACCGACCAGTTCCTCGGTGTCTTGACCCTTTTGCGAAAGTTTACTCAGATCTCTTGACGGCAGGGGTGCATACCCTGTCATAAATCTATATCTATACCTATTATTAAAGGGAATAGATATGCTTGATTTGGTTCCACTTTATTTGATCTCGTTTTGAGTATTTTTGATATTTACGCATGCTATGAAGGAAACTGGACGTACGAAGAAAACCTGGACGTATGTGTGTAAAGGAAAACTTTAAACCAAGCAAAGCAGCCGGCCGGCGGCCCAATACTCTATTTTTCAGTTAGCAAACAAAACCAAGCCGCCGGCCCATATGTTTATTTTGTGGTTGCCAGCTAGATTCTCTCCAGCTGTATTCAGACTGCGTAGACGGGCATGCACCGGCGAGATGTTTCGGCACTCAACGTGCACGGTGTGTTCTAGGACAGAGCAGGATGAGCATGACTCTAATTTTCGGCTCGTCTGCAGCGACACACATGGTGGTGGCTATGGTCACACGGAGAAGTAGACGACACCGAGACAGACGTGTAGTCGACGCGGCGTCAAGAGCTAGAGGCCAAGCGTGCGTATGGCGGTGGTTGTCATGCCGACATGCAGCCGGCGCGGCTACACTACACAAGCTGTAGAGAGGGCAGCGGGAGTGGTTGTGGATGTGCAACGAGCTATGGCCGGCGGCGGCGCGACAACACGAAGAAGCAAGGGTACGCTGGAAAGGTTCGGTCCACCGGCCAAAGGGTTGCACCGGAGCACGTGAATCTTGAGCTAGCAGCAATGCCATTGAGATCGACTGGGCTTGTGGATCTGGAAGAAGAAGAAGAAGAAGAAGAAGAAGCAGCAATTAGAGAATCACTGGTCACAATCCATGCACGTAAACTATGGACATGGCAATCAGCTGGATCCATGCATTGCTGAACATGTGCATAAAGAAATTTCGCATGGAGAGAATCGTA
Organism: Aegilops umbellulata; assembly: GCA_032464435.1. Classification (NCBI taxonomy): domain Eukaryota; kingdom Viridiplantae; phylum Streptophyta; class Magnoliopsida; order Poales; family Poaceae; genus Aegilops; species Aegilops umbellulata. The sequence continues at coordinate 608,293,961 of CP136057.1, forward strand.
CTAGCAAATATGTAACACACCTGAGAGGTACTCAAGTTCCTTGATCATTACGTGCATTAAAACGTATGGTTGGCATGCACTTTTGAGCAATCTCTTTTTTAGGGGTAACTTTTTTTAGGGTTAACTAATTTGAGCTAAGACGTCAAGTTGATTTGTGTTTCCCGGCAGTGCCACATATAATTATGTGCATGATCATTTTATTTTAAATATATTCACGGACTAATTACTCACAACAGTAATCATCTCTGTAAAACTTGAAGTCTATATATCAGAAGCAAATAATATATCTATCTCACGACATTACTTAAAGCCAATATATGTCTTTATTTTGATCCGGACGGATTTGAAGTTAGTAGTGCACTAGGTAAACACTCGAAACCGACACAAACCATGAAATTTTTTTATACTCATTGCAAAGCGTGGGCTCTTTTGCTTATATGTGGAATCAATTAACATGTTTATTTGTCAGAGGCAGCCTCTAAAACTAGGACATTGTATGGAGACTGCCTCTATAGGCTATGAAAACGTCATATGTTTTTGGTATTTTGAAGAAGAAAGAACAGCCTTCTAAAAGTTATTTTCTCAGCTTAAGTTTTTTTTAATCTCTGCGACATCTCCACAACCTGATCTTTAACCTTGCACGATGATTTCTTTATGATTTAGATAGGGCGAAGAAGGTGTATGAAATCATCAGTGAATTTTTTAATGAATTGCCAACCATTGCCATCCAGCTTCATCGCGTAAGGCCTTTGTTATTTGCTTCAAAATTATCCAACGGTAGTTCTCTCTATCATATATTGCACACCAAGCAATTGCATAATACAATGTGGGAACAGTGCATGCATCAAGTAAAAATGAGATAAGGATGGCGCTCACCATCATCATAAGTCCGTATTATAAGTCGGTGCAGGGAGGGGCTCACGATGCTGCGTTCCAAAGTATGATGACCCAGCTCATTGCCTTAGGATTGAATACTTTCATCGTGAATAAGTGGAGAACGTGATTATTATTGGCGACGATAGTGAAGAGGAGCGGTGATACTGATGGGTCACTGCTAGGCGCATGAGAAGATTTGTTCTCCCATTGCAACGCACGGGCACATTTTCTAGTAATTTTTAAGTATCAAATATAATGTCTGTACTAGTGTCATGGCCTCTTGACCTAGCCAGCCGCCGCCTCCAAAAAGCTAGGGTACTCTGCCTCCTGCCGGCGTCGGTCCGTCCCCCGGTGTCTTTAGGGCCATGGAAGTGGATCTCGCCCCTTGCCGGTGGGAGGGCTCTGTTTTTAGATCTTTTTTTCGAGCTTTGTTAGGGTTTGTGTCCTGCTCAGGAAGGCAAGACGGCGGCGGCTCCCTGAAGATGGAATAAAGGTCTCCCCGCTTAGCCCCCGTTCCGGTGATGCGTCTAGCATTATCGGTGGGCGTGTGGAGGTGTGTCTCCGGCGGATCTGTCTTTCGTGGATTTGCTCGGATCTGTTCGTCGTTCGTTTTCGTTCGTGTGTCTTCAAGTTGGATCCTTTTAATCTACACTGTTCATCTGCGGCGGTTGCTGTTCTGGTGTGTTGGTTCTATGGGGGCCTTAGCATCAGGACTTCCCGACTGTCTACTACAATAAGGTTTGCCAGGCTCCGGCGAGGAACGAGCGATGACAGCGGCGCGCCTTCGGCTCGCTTCAGTGCTTGTAGTCGTCGCTAGGTGGTCTACGAATCTGGATGTAATTTTTATTATTTCTGGTGTTCGTTGTACTACCATGGTTGAAGGTGAGTAGATTGAAAGTTTTTCCGAAAAAAAAAACATTGTATGTACTCATCTACCGCCTGGCACCTTGGCGGTAGGGTTGCACAGGCTACCGCCAGCCTTTTTTACGGTAGGGCAGCACTGCACTGACGTGGATAAGTTGCCTACTGCTAGGGTCCTTGACGATAGGCTGGTATACCCTGCCGTCATCGATCTCGACGGTAGGAAAAGGGTCAGGTCCCGATTTTTTTCAACCAGGATCAAATCTGGCTCAACTTTCACAAAAGGGTCAAAGCACCAAATTTGGCCTCCATGTCTGCATGTCTTGAGTTAACCACACCCGCAACTGTTTACTGTGCCCTCTCTCACTTCAAAAATAGACCAGCGCGCGCTACGGCACAAGCCATAGCAGCCACTCGCTCGCCGCTAGCAAACCCACCAATTACCGCCATCAATCTGCCTACCCTCTCGTGCGGCGATCGATCTCGTCGTCTTCTTCCTCGTGATCATCGACCAAGGTGCCGTCAGTTTGCAACGGCGGCTGATCGATCGGACGCGCCCGCGTGCGTGGCCGCCGGGTTCAATCGATGGCAAGCTACTGGCACCGGCGACCCTGCGAGACCTGCAGCACGAGGGCGATGGCGGGCAGCGTGGTCGGCCAGCCGGTGGCGCCGGGGCAGAGGGTGACGGTGCTGACCATCGACGGGGGCGGCATCCGCGGCATCATCCCGGGCACCATCCTCGACTTCCTCGAGGCCAAGCTGCAGGAGCTGGACGGCCCGGGCGCGCGCCTGGCCGACTACTTCGACTGCATCGCCGGCACCAGCACCGGCGGCCTCATCACCGCCATGATCACCGCGCCCGGCAAGGACGGCCGCCCGCTCTTCGCCGCCAGGGACGTCAACCGCTTCTACCTCGACAACGGGCCCTACATCTTCCCGCAAAGGTGAGAGCAAGAGCGATGGATCATGCGAAAATGAACCGGTGATTGATGGATGGATTGTGTTGAGCTGTGCCAGGAGGTGCGCGCTCGCTGCGGTGACCGCGTCGCTGAGGCGGCCGAGGTACAACGGCAAGTACCTGCACGGCAAGATCAGGAGCATGCTCGGCGAGACGAGGCTGTGCGACGCGCTCACCGACGTCGTCATCCCCACCTTCGACGTCAAGCTTCTCCAGCCCATCATCTTCTCCACATACGACGTATGCTAATTTAGGCCTTCGATCAGATCAATCTATCCTTGGATCAGACGGACATGAGGCTAAAAACGTGCGTGCAGGCCAAGAGCATGCCCCTGAAGAACGCGCGGCTCGCCGACGTGTGCATCGGCACCTCCGCCGCCCCGACCTACCTCCCCGCGCACCACTTCCACACCCACGACGGCAACGGCAAGGAGCGCGAGTACAACCTCATCGACGGCGGCGTCGCCGCCAACAATCCGGTAACCAATCAAGCGTCTGTCCGTCCGTCAGATGTTCAGACACGCTTGCCGGAGGCCCGGAGCACACTGATGAACTGAGCTGTGACAAACGCAGACGATGGTGGCGATGACGCAGATCACCAAGAAGATGATGGGCAAGGACAGGGAGGAGCTGTACCCGGTGGAGCCGTCGGACTGCGGCAAGTTCCTGGTGCTGTCCGTCGGGACCGGCTCCACGTCCGACCAGGGGCTGTACACGGCGAAGCAGTGCTCCCGGTGGGGCATCATCAGCTGGCTGCGCAACAAGGGCATGGCGCCCATCATCGACATCTTCATGGCCGCCAGCTCCGACCTCGTCGACATCCACGCCGCGGTGCTCTTCCAGTCGCTGCACAGCGACGCCAACTACCTCCGCATCCAGGACAACTCGCTGCACGGCCCGGCGGCGACGGTGGACGCCGCCACGCCGGAGAACATGGCCGAGCTCCTCAGGATCGGCGAGCGGATGCTGGCGCAGAGGGTGTCCAGGGTGAACGTCGAGACCGGGAGGTACGAGGAGGTAAAGGGGGCCGGCAGCAACGCCGACGCGCTCGCCGGGTTCGCCAGGCAGCTCTCCGACGAGAGGAGGACAAGGCTCGGGCGCCGGCGCGGTGGCGGTGGCGCCAGCCGTCTGAAATCCAGCCGCTGATCTTGTAGCTTAGTGTGGCTTAGTTTCATTTATTTTCTATATACAGTATATTTTTTGGCTGGGATAGGTAGAGAGAGCTTCACATGGATAATGGAAGGAAATGGGGAGTTCAGGAAAAATAACAACACTTGATGAAACCAAAATGTCTCTCAATTGGTCACCATGGCAATTGTACATCCCTTTCAACATCATCATGAATTTAATCATTGGTGAACAAATAGCGCAAACGACGAACAAAAATTTACACAAAGCCTCCTACCTATTTCGGCAAGCTTCAAAATAAATGAATGGATTGCAGAATAGAAAGAAGAAGAAAAAACCTGGGCTATACAACAGAACACTGCCAACATCGGTTAAACGATCGTCAGGGACTCTGCCTGCTTGCCGGCTTCAGTCCGCGGATCATCGCAAACAGTAACTTGCACAGGCGAGGCTGCAAATGTGCTCACCTTACAGTGACTGTATCCTTGCTTCCACTGCACAGGCTTGAATTGGCCAGGCACTCGTGGGGGTTAGCGTAGAAATAATCCTCCTCCTTTGGCTTGTTTTCGAGTTTTCGCCGACAGGAAGGTTGGACTACACGGACTCTATGAACTTCTTGGACAGAAAATGCAAAATTCTCCCAGGAAATTGTCTTGTTGGTGTACAAGTCTATAAGTTCAACTAGTTTCCGTCGGTCTGGCAACACGCTTTTCCGGAAACCCAGGAACCTGAAGATAGAAATTCAACCAGATAATTATGACCAGATGATACTATTTGCTTATTTTTTATAGAGTAAACTAGTACGAATATTGTTGCAGAAGATGTCTATATCTACACACTATATCTTGAAAAGCTATTTGATTGTTTTTATAAGATGAAATCTTGCTGTATAGATACCTTCTGTGGCCTTCAACAAGTTTCGCCATGTTACCATCAAAAGTAGGAAGGAAAACATCACTAGCAGTGGATACAATGAAATCGAGTGCAGCCATCTGAGAAGAGTGGTTTTGAAACTGGCGCAGAGGTTCTGAATCTAGCAGCATCTCTTTTCTTACCTGAAAGATAATCGGTATTGCTTATATTAGCAGGTTTGGTCCATACAGGGGGAGTATCACACTCTGGACACATGGCATGGAAGGTCAGAAACTGAAAACAATGCTGGCAGAAACGAGCAAAATCTCACTTGCAATTGAATAGTAAGGAATTGCACTATAGTTATTGCCACGAAACATGAACAAGCCAATGTACTCCCTCCGTTTCTAAATATTTGTCTTTCTAGATATTTCAACAAGTGACTACATACGAAACAAAATGAGTGAATCTACACTCTAAAATATGTCTATGTACATCCATATGTGGTAGCTATTTGAAATGTCTAGAAAGACAAATATTTAGGAACGGAGGGAGTAATTGACAAAGTGTTGGGCACACTTACAAGTTTTGGAAAAGCAGCTCGTAATGGTTTCAATCTCTTTTCTCCCCCGTAAATTTCACCAGCAGCAATGTATATGAGAGTATCCTTTTCAAAGCCCAGTGCTTTCAAAACCAGTGACGTCTCCTCAGGCGTAAGTGGGCATAGTCCTTCTGATCTCTTGGTTTTCGAATCAATTTCTTTATCTCTCCACCATGGATATGCGTATCTGATTGATATAAAAAAAGTAGGATTCTGGTGATTCAAAATTTGTGCATCACTTTTCAGCTCAAGAAAAACAGCAAGACCAAGATAATAAGATGGCACTTACAACAATTTGACTATGCTAACAACAGATGAGCAATTGAATTTCTATTCCATTGACATGAATCCATCATGAAATATGAAACTATGTATGAAAAAGCGCAATTTGTTGAGACTGATACTGATGTTACATGCATCCGGCTCTAAACATAATAAGCAATAAAAAACTGGGAAATGTATGCAAGACCACAGGAGACAAACTAATATATGTAGCATCTTTGTCACCATTGCTAGTATCTGTAGTTAAGTCAAGAATCAATAAAGTAATCATTATCCTTCTTCTCTGAGGAATTACTTGAGTCAATATCCAAAAGGCTATTATGTATTTCTTGATGTTAGGTGAAAAAAATTGTACCTCATTCTTTTGAGTTCCTCAGCTTCTTCAGGATTAAGACCATGATTGCAACCAGAAAATGCCAGCATGTCCATCTCATATCGTAAATGCAATGCCACAAATGATCCCTTGTCCCGAAGTTTCTGTACCAATTTATTCCCCAGAGCCTCAATTTGAGGGGTAAACTTGAGAGCACGAAAATTAACACGGCATCTAACAAGTTGAAGCTCAGTACTGATGCCATTATTTGCTAACCGAGCATCTGTCTTGTTAAAGTGGATGACTTTATATTTGCTGAAGAGCGGTAAGATCTGCGCAAGTGAGAGACTATGAAGAGCACATACTAGTACATGTACCATGATAGCAAGGGTGGATCCCAGATAAGTTGACAAACCTGGTGCAAGTAATATTTCTCATCTGACCAACTCACAGGTGACATGTCAAGTATGATGCCTGAATCTATTGGACCAAACCTCTTTGGCAACCGTTTGACAATGCGGACTTCATCTCTTAATGAGGTAATGAAATGCCTCACATCAAATATGTCTCCGAAATTGCTGAAAAGCATACACAATACTAGTCGCTTAAGATATGAACCTGGTTAATACATAGAGCACCTCTTCAAGAAAATGGAATGAACCTCTGATCAGCCCAGAATGATCTCTTGTCAAGCTCTGGCACAACCATCGTGAGGTTTAGCAAACGCGCCACTGCCACCATGTCACATATCTTAATAAGAGAGATTCAAAACGACAAGAGTTAGAATGGGAAAGCTAGGACTGAAAAGCGGAAGTAAAGCAAAGACGACTGACCTCTGAACGCATCTGATTAAGACCCCCATTGCAGGATATCTTCAGATAACCATTGCTTTTGTAGATTCCTGGAGAAAAAGTCACATTTACTGTTGGTGGTGATTGGCTGAAATAGTAACATCTCGACAAAATATTTGCAATCAGCTAATTCATCAATTTCCGATTTTTCATGCCTTCCAGAAGGAACCATTTTTCTCACTAAAGGCAGCTAAGCTTTCAGCAGCAGCCCCTCTAATTTCACAAATTGGTACGAATTTCTTTCTTTGGCAGGAAAATTGGTACTCCACTCTTACATGTGAGCATGAATTTGTCCGTCTCAACTTTTCTTTTATGAATTTGGGAAAGGGCGATCACAAAAATATACCCACTCTTACATGTACCATTTCGCCATTGAATAACTTTATCACTTACGGAGTATTTGCTCGTAGATACAGAACTAATCGACAAAATTTACTAGCCAGTAGTAACAACAAAAATAAATAAGACGGAAAGGCACGCACTTGGGGGCGGGGGCGGGGGCGGGGGCGAGGAAGGCGGCGGCGAGGGGCCGGGCGCGCCGCCGGCGAGGCCGAAGAGGGCGAGGAGGCGGCCGACGGCGACGAGCTGCACGACGAAGGCCCAGAGCAGCAGGGCGGCGCAGCCCGCCACGAGCCAGAACCTAGGCCTGGACCGCGCCATATCGCGGCCTCACAGCCGGCGCCGGCCCCCGATCGGCGCCGGCATTTTTTGGAGGTCGATGCGGCGGCGGCGGCGGCGGCTCCGGAGGATCTCGGGGAGGGCCCGTGCCCGTGGGGAGCTAAGATCTTGTTGGCCTAGCTGTGGGGAGACTGGGGCGCAGAGAGAGAGAGTGTGTGTGTGTGTTGCTGCGGCCTGCGGCTACGCGTTTGGCTTTTGTGGCGTGTGCTGTTGGTAGCTGGCTGGTAGGAGGAGGACCGGCGGCTTGGCTTCACAGGGATTATCCTTGGCTGTGTGTGATCACTAGGTGGGCTACGCTTAGCACACTGCACTACACTAGTGGAGTACTACATGAGACGGGCAATTCCAAGACTTTCTTTTTGGACCCGGAGGGCAGTTCCAAGACTTGGGGAGCTCTTGTGGGCTAGGTTTTTCTAGACTTTGTGATTTTCATAGTTTTTCAGTAGTATATGTGTGGTGTTTTCCTTTTTTTTTGCGAGGGTAAAGGAGTTTTATTCCAAATGAATAAGGTTACAATCGGGAGGCAAACGTTCCTCTATAAAGGGCGGATATCTATCTAGTCACACAGCAGTAGTGTTCTCCGTACGACTATAGAAAGCCAATCGATCTGCTACCCTATTGTACTCACGTTTAATCTTCAGTGGAATAAACGCCTTCTCTACCATAAGATGCTTGATCTCAGCAACTAAATGACCATATGCCGACCGAGATAGGTTCTCTCCAGACAAAGCCGAAAGTGCCTCCGAAGAATCGGATTGAACGATGACCGATAAGTTAGTGTGTTGGACTGCCAGAGCCATACCTTGCATTATCGCGTGTAACTCCGCCTCTAGTGCATCGTTGCAATTAAATAGACAACTGTGGGCCGCAAAAGATCACACTCCCATCATGTCTCCTCAAGATCATACCAACCGACGCCGATTCATCCACCATGGAGAAAGGCCCATCAACGGATAAAGCGACCATGTTCGTTGGTGGGCTCGGCCATGGTAGCGAAGCAGTAGCCACCCTTTCATGCACGACTGGCCTTTCCTCCACCAATAGCATTTTCCCTTTGATGATTTCCTCTGTGTTATACTTCTTGCACAAGTTAAGAGATTGCGTGTAACTTCGAAGATAATCAGATGACACCCGGGAAGACGACACCTCCTTCCAAGCCATTATACACATTTTGAGGGGTACCTGGGCACCCCAAATGCATTGCCAGATAGGGCGATGGCCCGATGGATTCATGCTCATCGCACTCGTTGCCATGGCACGGTTATGCTCCTCTATTGCCAGACGATAAGCACTCCTGACGGTAAACTGGCCGCTCTTCTCCGGAAACTAAGCAATAAAGTCCTGTCCATTCCTTGGAGAGGTTCGAATCTTGATTATCTCACGAACATCCAAGTCCCAAAAATGTTCTCGAAGCCTTTGAATATTCCATGCTCCATTTTCATCAAGAAAATCAGCAACCCGATTAAGTCTACAATTTCTCTTCGGCGTGACAGGCCTATGATCATGACCCCGTGGGATCCAGGGATCGGCCATGTTTTAATTAAAGAACCATCTCCAACACGCCAAATAACACCTTGTTTCAGAAGGTTAAGTCCATGAACAATTCCTTTCCAAACTGCCGACGAGCTACTTGGGAAGACCATGTCCAGTAGATTGCCATTAGGATAATATTTTGCCCTTAGTAAACAAGCACATAAGTTGTCCGGCCTATCCAGCAGCCGCCAGGCTTGCTTCGCCAACAAAGCCTGGTTGAACGCTCTCATATCTCTAAACCCCATGCCTCCCATAGCCTTGGGTAGCATCATTTTTCCCAGCTGAGCCAAGCCATCTTGTTCTTCCCATTCTCCACTCCCCACCAGTATTGCCTCATCATTAGGGTTGGATCATCATAGACCGAAGCCGGCAACCTAAACACACTCATAACATACGTTGGTATAGCTTGTGCCACGGCCTTCACTACAAAAAAATACACTTCCGTGATGATACGTGTTTGTCACAGTAGGTCGCTTTTTTGTCATGCATGTACATCCATGACAAATTTATGACAGAATCAAGATAGTCATACCTGTGCTGTCGTAGAAGTGTTCCATGACATTACCAAAATTATCATCACGGAAGTGTCCACTTCCATGACGATCAATCGTGTGTCACAGAAGTGCTTTCGTCAAGGGTGACCGACACGTGGCATCCACCGTAACGGAACGCCGTTAAGCTATCGGGTCGGGTTTTGGATTCGATAACCCGTTAACAGCCCCGACCAATGGGAAATTTCCACGTGTAAAATTCTTATTAGCCGGACGAAACACGTGTCAGCTCGTCAGTGGGTCAGATAGGCGCCTATGATACGTCGACACGTGGCACGGCCCAACAGAGGCCCATTTCTGTGAAATGGCCGGCCCGTTTGACTTGGTCAAAAGCTGGCGGGCCGACCCATGGAAAGCCTGTTAACGGCCTGTTCGAACATAGGCAATTTACAGCCCGCTAACCCAAGGCCCGTTACGCCCTATCCGAATTAGGCCAGTAGCGTCATCTGGGCCATCCAATATGATTCCAACCCGTTTTCACTTCTGGCCCATGTATGGCCCATGACGTCTTTCGGCCCATATGAGGCCCTATGTAACTCTTGGCCTACTAACGGCCCGTGGTGAAACTGGCCCGTAATGAACAGTGTATCACTTTACACCCATTAACGGCCCGTGGTGAAACTGGCCCGTAATGAACAGTGTATCACTTTATACCCATTAACGGCCCGTTATTCCGTTGGGCCATTCCAGCCCATGTTATCTTTCGGCCTTCTCAGAGCCCATTTATTCTTGGGCTCATTTCCAACATCCATTTACTTACGGCCCGTTACTGTCATTTTCTGCTTGTGGGCCAAATTCAGCCCGTGGTTACAGTCGGCCCGTTTGTGGTCCGTTAATACGTTGGGCCGATTTCATAGCGTCATCAAATACGACCTATTAACGATGGCCCGATATGGTCAGACCATGAACGGACGATTCCAACTCTAGTCCGTTTACGACCATAATGCGGTCTGTTTGGCCCATGTTTGGCCAATCGATTATACGGCCCGTATAAGGCCCATTGATAATACGGCCCACAGAAGGCCCATTGTTTCTACGGCCCGTAGAAGGCCCATTGTTTCTACGGCCCGTAGAAGGCCCACTGTTTCTACGGCCAGTAGGAGGCCTAGTGTCACTACAGTAAATATTAGCCCATGGTTATTGTGGCCTAGTTTTAAAAAATAGGTTATTGCAGCCACTAGCTAACCGCGGAAAAAGAACTGCAATGACTACAAGCAAACAAATAAATAAGACAACAAGGAAATAAATACGCAAGCAACTAACGCTAGGCTATCACGGCTATTACACATATTACATCCATTGGGCATCAAAGTTCGCCACCAGTGCAAATATAGGGAACAAAGCAGCATATCATATACACTGGTTGTCAAAGTTGGCGACCAGCGCAAATAAACGCCGCAGCAAAACAAATCCAGAACTGAAACCACTTCAGAAGATCTCAAGAAACAATATCCTGGGTACCCATAATGCTGGCAAGATGCTTAGCAAGCTTATTACTTTCTCTTGTTTGGCGCTTAAATCCTTCAGCGCTTGCTGTTGCACCAGAAAATATGCATCTGAATTCTGCCGGGACTTCCTCAGTCCTTCAGCTTCCTGTCGCAGCACATCTGATCGATGTCTTTCAACTTGAAGTTGAGACTCAAGAAGACGAACTGATTCAGGCAGCGAGTTTGAAGAGTTTGTGCCAGCAGTAGTGGCCAGTAACTCGAACACTACATCAAGACAGGACTTTTGGGTTCCCTCACTGTCATCAAGATAGTTTTTATCAGCTTTCTTGGAGACCAACAGGGATGTCTCACTATCTTGAACCTTATCTGCATTACTTCCTTTACCATTGGATAACGCGGTACTGTTCTCCAATATTTTGTCCGCATTCTAAAAGAGAAACAAGCAGACACATCACATGTTTACCATGTTGTATATGAAACTCATTTTGGTAAATGAGTTCAGTAGTAAAGTGGACAGGATAACAACATGAAACAAACATATATCTATGTACCATGGTCACTTTATGTTCTATATCATTCTAGTTTTTGTTGCCAAATCAAGATAGAGACACAGTTCAAATAATATTTGTTCAAGACAAAGCAGAATAGACATAATATAAGTGTGGGTAACTATAGAGCAATAACAACACTTGTAATGTGCATGACATGAGAACATAAATGTTTATTCAATTGAAACTGGAATCAACATAGAGCAGGTTACAACAGCAAACCAGTTAAAGAAACAGGTGTAAAACATACCTGTTGCGCCATTGGAGTTTCAATTCCATCCTTCAAATTTGAAAATAGTTGGTATGAGTAAATACAGTCATGCAAGAGCAAAGGAGTATGAACCATAGCTACAGAACCTGACCTGAGAACAAATCTTCTTCTCCTTTAAGCGTTGAGTTGGGATTCGGAGTGGTGGTCCTCGTGCTTTGGGCATTGCAGTTCCCTTACTAACTGCTTGTGTTTGGGTGCTCTGTGGTGGAGACGGTGCTGTGTCAACTGGAACTGAGTTACTATCTGTCGGGGTTGGGGTGTAGCTGGTTCTCTGTCCAACTGGGTAGGGGTACAATCTGCGAGAGTCTGGGTTATGTGCGGTGGATCTGGTCCTTGGGCAAGTACAACCGTGGTTCTGTCTGCATCAACTGGTAGCACTATCTTTTCTGAAGACCGTGTTGTTACTCCCTTAGATACTGCCATCACGCTCTCCAATTCAAATGGCTGATAAACAAGAAAAGTAATTAAAAGTATAGACATTGTATGATAGACAGGTGCAATGGATAGTGGGGAATAAAAGAGGGCATGAAATAATTCATATTTATGTTGTCTAACCAAACAGGATAGCATGACACAATTTCACATATATGATGGCTAACTAAACAGGATAGCATGACACAATTTCACATTATGATGGCTAACTAAAAAAAGATGGAAAGACATAGTTCAAAATATGAGACTATGTAAACAGGATGACATGACATAACTATATAATGTGTTTATTAAATAGGTTGGCATGCCATAATTCACATACATTCACGGATAGAATGCCATAATTCAAAATATGATGATTGTAAACACTAAACAGGATGAGATGATATAACTATATGATGTCTTTATTAAATGGGTTGCCATGCCATAATTCAGATAGATGATGTGTATGTACTATGTAAACATGATGGCATGATATAATTCAAATATATGATTTATATAGTAAGCAAGTAAGTAGATGACAATCCATATATGATGTAAAAACTAAGCAATGCAAGACAACATGCATGACATGGGTAATATAACCCTGCCAAGTTTGAGCATAGACCTCAGGGGGAAAATAGGACTGGTCATCAGTCTCTGAATCCTCCTCTGAGGAGCTCTATGTAACCAGCAAGATGTCTGCTTCAGCAGGTACCATTGTCTGCTCTGAATACCTTGTTTTCACTCCAGATACTTCCATCACCGCTTCAAATGGCTGATGCACAGGAAGATTAGTTGAATATACAAACGTTGTCGACAAATGGAACACGTAATACAAAAAAAATGATAGCATGATATAATTCACATACATGATGATTGGCTAAACAATATGGCATTGCATAATTCACATATATAATGCCTTTGCAACAAGATAGCATTGTATAATTCACATATATAATGTCTTGCAACAAGATGGCAATGCATAATTCACATATATGGTAATTAGACACTGAACAGGTGGCATTCACACAAAGCATGTCTAAATTAATCAAATGACATAGCAATGTGAGACACCATACGCACGATATGAGCAACATAACCCTGCCAAGTTAGAGCATACACCTCGGCGGGGGGAATAGGAATGGTCATCTGTCTCTGAATCCTCCTCTGAGGAGCTATCCGTAACCAGCGAGATATGCGCTTCTTCAGATAGCATAGTCTGCTCTGAAGACCTTGTTTTCACTCCAGAATTTGCCATCACCGTGTCAAATGGCTGATGCACACGAAGATCAGTTAAATGTAATAACATTTTTTACAAATGTAATATGTAACCAAAAAAAGGATGGCCTGATATAATTTACATATAAGATGACTGGCTAAGCAGGATGGCATTGCAAAATTCACATATATGATGCCTGGCTAAATAAGATGGCGTTGCATAATTCACATAAATGATGAATAAACTAAACAGATGGCATTCGCACAAAGGATGTCTAAACTAAGCAGATGACATATTTGATGTATAAAGTAAGCAATGCAAGACACCATATGCATGATATAACCAACATCAGCATGCCAGGTTAGAGCGAAGACCTCAGGGGGTAAATAGGAGTTGTCTTCTCCTTCTGAATCCCCCTCAGAACAGATATCTTCCTCTCAATTACAATCCAAAATGCGTGGAGGGGGGCTGCCTTTGCGCCTACCACGGAGCGACGTCTGCATGAAATTTTATTGCCACGCAAGGCTCGTCTCTTTTGCTCTACATGTTTAGTTCCATTGTTTACAATAACCGTCATGCATAGGAATAAAACATAGTGAGATTATGTAAGGAGTGCATGCAGAAATCCAGAGTGATGGTAGCAACCTGTGGATAGACCCAAAACCAATAATATCAGGCAGATAATGGCTTTAGTTAAAAAATACAGATAATGGCTTCTTTACTGTTTGTTTCCCACCCAACATGAAACTCATAGTAGACATCGGAGATTAACCAGATAGTAGATAGATACTATTGATAGCGGCCCCGATATGTACCCCACAACCATTTAAAAACTCAAGTTTGACCATTAGTTTGGAGCTGACTCAGAGTCTAATCGGTGAACAAGATGATAAAGTAGCATGTTGTAACACCCCGAGAATCCTGCTACAGTAATCCCCTTTAAATGATGCCTTGTCATCATTGTTACTGTTGCTAATCTCACTTTGATTCTATTCAAGTCCAAATCTCAATTTCAAATTAAAGTCAAAATTCTAAATTGCTCAAACATGAAAACTAAAATGTTCATCATGTGGCAAATATCCTTTTGACAATATTGGTGGTGAACCAATATTTTTTGCAAAGTGTTTAGGTGCCCTAAACTAATTAAAACAATGGTTAAAACATTGTTTAAATGCCTTTTTGTTTTATAAAAATGCTAAGCTAATTTATTTTACTACCAAACTAACTGTGGCAGTAGTCTAAATTATAATAATAATTTAGGTTCAAGCTTTGTATTTTGGGACATTTACATTTAAGCCCCTAATTTGGGCCCACTCTCAGATTTGCCCCTAATTTCAAAGCCTGCTCAAATTTGCCCCTCCGCCGTTAGGTGCCCTTACAGAAATGCCCTTCTGCGCCGTTACCGTACAGTCAAAGCCGGTCAAAGGGCTTTGACCATCCTAAAAAAATAGCAAAAAAATTCTAAAAAATCTGAAATGTTGTGAGATCGAAAATACTCATGTGTGCAAGGCGCGTGCAAGTTTTCGTGCTATTTGGACATTCCAAAAGATCGTGACGAGGAAAAACAGTTAATATGTACGCTTGTGAATAGTAAATTCAAAAAAGAATTGCAAGAAAATTCAAAAAAAATATGAAAAAATTTGGCATCAAAGAGGCTCGGGCCTGCAAGGTGCGTGCAAATTTTATTTGTGTTTGGACACTGTAGGAGCTCCAGAATAAAAAAACAAAATAGTCATTTTTTCCAAAGTTTTTTCCCAAGCCAAATTTTTTTTTCACGAGCTCCTACAGTGTCCAAACACAAATAAAATTTGCACGCACCTTGCAGACCCGAGCCTCTTTGATGCCAAATTTTTTCATATTTTTTGAATTTTCCTGCAATTTTTTTTTGAAATTACTGTTCACAAGCGTATATATTAACTGTTTTTCCTCGTCACGATCTTCTGGAATGTCCAAATAGCATGAAAACTTGCACGCACCTTGCGCACAAGAGTATATTTGATCTCAGAATATTTCAGATTTTTTTTGCTATTTTTTTCAGGACGGTCAAAGCCCTTTGACCGGCTTTGACCGGCTTTGACCAGACGGTAACGGAGCAGAAGGACATTTCTGTAAAGGCACCTAACGGCGGAGGGGCAAATTTGAGCAGGCTTTGAAATTAGGGGCATATATGAGTAGGTGGTTCGAGTTAGGGATAGAAATGCAAATGGCCCTTGTATTTTTGTAAGACTGTTTTGCCTTTTGAAATTAAAAGAAAACAAAGAAGTTTTAAAAAAATAAAGAAGAGAAAAGGGCCACTGTTAGCTGGGCCTTAGTGCACAGTGTGCACGCCCAGCCCAACAGAGCCATCGACGCCTCCCTCCTCCTCGGGTCACCTCGCGCGCCCGCGCCTGAAGCTGTTCACCGTCGCCACCGCACCCGCTAGCCGTCCCGCATCGCTACAGGCCGTCAGGGTGGATAGGATCTCCACCGTGGCCTCCCCTCTCGTCATCCTCATCCATTCGCCCCCGCGCGCCTCTCCCACTCTCGTTCCCCACCTCACCCGAAACGCTCGCCGCCGTCGCCGCTCGATTCCGTGGCCACCGTGCCTCCCGCGCCTCGATCTGGAGCTCATCGTCTTCCTCGTCATCGTCTACGTCGCCTACGCCATCGGGATCGAACCGAGCGCCCCTACTCCGACCAGAACGAGCTCGTCTTCAACCTTCGGATCGCCGGCGTTCGTCGATGATTCCGGCTACCTTGCGCCCTCCCCGAGCTCACTGCCACTCCCTACGGCTCCACTGTGAGCTTGCCCTCCTCTCCCCGCTCTCCCCTATCCCTCTGCCTAGCCGTAGCCGCTCCATCGCATTGCCGACCACCGCCGCCCGCCATGGACGCCGTGCGCGCTCCCGCACCCCCGCGCGAGTCACTGGCGCCCTCCAGGGCGCGCACAGCTCTGAGTCACAGCCCCAACCGCGCCCCTAGGCCGCTCCCGACGCGTTTCGAACGGGGCCAGAGCGCCACCGTCGCTCCCCGTCGTTGCTCCGGCCAGCTCCGCCCCCCCTCATCACCGATTACCACCACTTGACGCGGCGTTGACTCGGCGTTCGAAAGAGCCCACCCGCGCCTCCGTCCGTGCCCCCTGTCGATGACTCCATCCTTGCCCAACTCCGGCGATCGCAGACCTCGACGCCGGTGATGCCCCGACCGTCCCCGGCGCCGGCCGTCGTCACCATCGCCTGCGCGACGACGGCGCGCACTCGTAGGTCCAAACCGTCGGCCTGGCGGCCCTCTGTGGCCTTTTTCTGACCGACTTCAGCGCGTCGCCGCCGTGGTAATGTCCGCCACCGGCGCGCCACCGCCGCTGCTGACGTGGTCGCCTAGGGCCACCACCCTGGGTCGCTGATCGGTGGCCCCAGTGGCCCCCGCTCGTCCCATTGACTGTGTTGACCCAGTCAGCGTGCTGACTGGGCAGCCCAGAGCCACTGACAGGCGGGCCCCCATCCTTTAATCGACATTTTAGTAATTAAAACTTATTTTGTCAAACTAATTAGCTACTGACAGGTGGGTCCTACTAGCTAACTAATCTCGTTTAGTTAAATTAACCACAGTTAATTAGTTTAGTCACTGACCAGTGGGACCCACTGGACCCATTGGTCAACTTTGACAATCAGCGTGTCTGTTGACTCGCTGGCGTCATCTCCATGACATGCCGAGGCAATAATTCATTTCTGTTATTTTGAATGATTCTTGAAAATGGTTTAATCTTTGAAAATTCATAGAAAATAAACCGTGCCTCGGATGAAAATGTTTTATATATGAAAGTTGCTCAGAAAAATCCAACGAATCTGAATACGCGGTCCGTTCATCTGTCACATGCCCCTAGCATGCTGAAATTGGAACTTTCCCCCTCTTTTCCTTTGTCCGGAATCCACCTAACGCCGGGAATTCATCCTCGGATGTTTCCCCGTTTCGTCTGCAACGTGTAGTACCGCATTAGAGCACGCCTAGCGCTACGTATCCTCATGTTATGCTTTGTGATGCTTTGATTGCTCTATTATTTATTATGTTTCCCCTCTGTTACTTCTTTCCGGTAGACTTAGAGACCGATGTCGATACCCTCGTGATCGACTACATCGATGACGACCCCTCCTTCTTGCTAGAGCAACCAGGCGAGCCCCCCCCTTTGATCATCCCAATATCGCCCATTCCATTCTCTCATGCTTGCATTAGATTTTGCTACTGTTATTGTTTGCTCCTATTCTGCTGCATAGCCTGTTTATTGTAACCTGCTATTGTTACCTACCTGCTTATCCTAAACTGCTTAGTATAGGTTGGTTAGAGACCCATCAGTGACCCCCCACTTGACCCGACTGCCCCGCTGGATTATCAGAAGACCTGATCAACGGGGTCGAAGACCAGGCCCCGACACCTCACGTCACATTACGCCCCTTTGTTGCTCGGCTCTGCAGAGTTACCATCAAGTGCCGAGGGTGGAACCTCATACATCACTCCTGATGAGATATCTGTAGTGTAGCTATTCGGTCGTGGTCATCGAGGGTGATTCCGCCTTAACCACTTCCGATACGACTCTGTCGTGCAACCCCTCAAGTGTGAACCTCGGGGTGGTTCCTCTTACGTTCACCTTGATGATTACATCGAGCGGAATCCACCGGGGGTGATTCCTCCGGTTTTCCCCTTGACGTTTGGACAAAGAGTTACTATGGTTACTATGACTTTACACTGGACCATGTTACTAAAGACGGGTCGACCCTGAGGGGTACCCGCGCGAGCTTAATTGCGTGTGATGTGGAGTCGGGTTGACCTGGAGGGTGCTCGCGAGATAATTACGAGGCGTGGCCGGGCATTCCTAGCCCTTGCCGCAAGTCCTCGAGACGGGGCAACGGGGTCACATCTTTCGTGAGTCTCTGCTTGTTATCGCGCATTCCTAATCCACTACGATTTGGATATTTGATCCGAGGGGCCTCTGGCCTGATAGCACTAACCATCACGTGGGCATAGTATGGGCGTTCTGTGTCGTATACATCAGCCGAAGCTTAATAGACGTCAGCGACTGAGCGGCGCGCGCCGATTTGGACTGGTAAGCTCCTGCCTTTTTAGGGAGGTAGCTAGGTCTGCTCACCGGCCGCCCTCGCAACGTGCAGGAGTTTCCGGGGAGATGGCCCATGACCCCTGGGGGCATAGGGTTAGTCCGGCGTGCTGGCCTCTCTATTAAGCCTAGGTCGGGTTGCGGCGTATTGTTTGGCCGAGGCCGGGCATGACCCAGGAAAGTATGTCCGGCCGAAGTTAATCGAGCGTGGTGGGTAAGTTGGTGCACCCCTGCAGGGAAGAAAACATCTATCGATAGCCTGTCCTACGGTAACGGACACTTGGAGTTGTATCCCGATCGATACAACTAGAACTGGACACTTGTGATGAGAACTAGTTGGAGATGAGAATTGGATTGTGATGATAACTGGATAGTATGGCTCTGGGATTGCTTTCTCGCAGGGAGTCGAGAAAGGATCTCTGGCCGAGGTTGATAACACTACTACTACTTTACTTTATGCGACTCTACTCCCTCCTGTTTGCTGCAAGATGGTGGTTTCAAGAAGATGCTAGTCTTCGATAGGACTAGGCCTTCCCTCTATTCTGGCATTTCTGCAACCCAGTTCACATATACAGCCTTCCTTTGATAATGTTGCATATGTACTGTAGATCCTTGCTTGCGAGTACTTTGGATGAGTACTCACGGCTGCTTTGCTCGCCCTTTTCCCCCTTTCTTCTTCTTTCTGGTTGATGCAACCAGATGTCGGATCCCAGGAGCCAGATGCCATCGCCGATGCTTACTACTACGTGGAGGCCGCCGCCGACTAGGAGTAGTTAGGAGGCTCCCAGGCAGGAGGCCTTGCCTTTTCGATCGTTGATGTTTTTGTGCTAGCCTTCTTAAGGCAAACTTGTCTAATTTATGTCTGTACTCAGATATTGTTACTTCCGCTGACTCTTGTGTATTCGAGCTTATGTATTCGAGCCCTCGAGGCCCCTGGCTTGTAATATAAAGCTTGTATTATTTTAATTTGTGTCTAGAGTTGTGTTGTGATATCTTCCCGTGAGTCCTTGGTCTTGATCGTACACATTTGAGTGCATGATTAGTGTACGATTGAATCGAGGGCGTCACACATGTAATATTAAGCGATGCATGACGTAAGCAGACTCGAAAGAGTGAGACCTCTCTTGCGGACCCGTGTAGTCCTCGAGGTCATCTGCTCGGTTGATGATGGTAGTGCAGTTTTCATGGCTGCCAGCGGCGGGGAAGAAGATCTGAGGCGGCGAAAGACAATCTGGAGGCCGGATCCCTGCTGTGCTGGACCCTTCTGTCGTTGGAGCAGCTGAGCTGGGGTGGACGACGACGCAGCAGGAGCGGGACAAACCACGCAAGGTTTTCTTTGACAGCTATCTGTAAGAGAAGTAATTCTGTAAGGGCTCGTTTGAATTGGAGGATTCCAACAATGCAGGGATAGGAAATAGACAGGATAGGATAGGAATGCACGTGCAAAACAGAGAATTTAAAAACAAAGGATTTCTGCCAATCTGGGTGTTTGATTCACAACAATTGGAAGATCACAGGATGCAAAGAAGCATGGTGACATTAAGTCAAACCACAAGAAAATGTACGATTATAATGCTATTATGCTACTATCTTTTAGTCTTGTGCTTCATGAATAGGAATTTGAAAAGGAGGACAAGTGAAAATTAAAATTCCTATGTTTTTTCTTTCAAGGAGACACTAAAGGAACAAATCCGTGTGCTTAGTGGACAATATATATAACACGTAGAGTAAAAAAGAGATGCAACAAGTGTAGAACCTCTTTGGCGAAGCCATGTCAATCTCAGTGTGATTGGGTTGGCCGGTGAGGATGCTCCGACTGACTTGGCTGTCGGAGGAGGGGAAGAAGATCTTAGGCGTCTGGAGATGGAGCCTGAGGTACTGCTCCGCTGTGATGGAGGGTTTCGTCGTTGGAGCAGCTCCGGTGAGTTGTACGACGCCGAGGCTGAAGCAGGACGAGAGAGACAACGAACAACGTTAACCTGAGTGGAATTCTAATAGCATCTCCAATACATGACGTAAAATACATAACCACAAAGTGCTAGATGTAAAATAC
Organism: Aegilops umbellulata; assembly: GCA_032464435.1. Taxonomy (NCBI): domain Eukaryota; kingdom Viridiplantae; phylum Streptophyta; class Magnoliopsida; order Poales; family Poaceae; genus Aegilops; species Aegilops umbellulata. The sequence goes on from CP136057.1 coordinate 608,314,484, forward strand.
ATCAGCCGCTCATCTCTGAACTTAACTGTCGAAACTGAACTTAACTATCGAAACTGAACTTAACAGTCAAAACTGAACTTAACTGTCGAATCTGAACTTAACTATCGAAACTGAATTTTGCTGTCGAAACTGAATTTTGCTGCCGAAACTGAACGCACTAGCAAGGTGAGGCTACACGTCGGTCGACTGACTTTTTCATCTCTGGTCATTCGATTTTGCAGCCGTTGGATACGGAATCAAGGGCTTGCGGTTCATCTTCAACCTCCACCCCCCCGAGCCGGCCAAACAGCAGCCCCCCGCCGCCCGCGGACGGCGGTGCGCCGCCCCGACCTCCCCGAAAACACTCCCCACCACCGGTCCGCCGCCGCCCCGTCCATCCCTCTAGGCCACCCCGTACCGAGCTTTTTCTCCGGCAATCCCCACGCCACCGCCCCGCCACCGCCCCGCCACCGCCAGCGACCATCGCCCCCATCCTGAACCCTAAGATAGATAGTGGGGTATCTCTCCGGCGAGCCCCCCTCCCCGCTGCGGCTGGTTCTTCCTTCACCCCGGCGAGCCCCCCCACCACCTGAAAATCGACTGACCCAAAAGTCGATTCAGTCGACTGAAGTGTAGCTAAATCGGAGCAGCATCGCAAGCAAGAGCAAGAGCGAGAGCAGCAGCGCGAGCAAGAGCAATAGCAAGAGCAGACCAGGCAGGGGACCGAGAGCAAGAGCAGAGCAGCAGCGCGAGCAAGAGCTAAAGTAGCAACAGGTCCTACTGATGTGGACGTCGTCGCCGAGGGAGCGACGTCGTGGAGGAAGTGCCCGGCGACGCCGCCGTGGATGGAGCCGCGCCGTGTCGGCTCGGGACCGAGCGCCGGCAGCACCGTGAGATCGAATCAAGAAGAAAATGCGGTGATTAGTGTACAACCTCTTTGGTGGCGCCGATTAGGCCGCAGCTTCATCTGAGGAAACGGTGATGATGATGCTCTTCCGGTGGTGCAGGTGAAGACGATGGTGTGGGAATGGAGGTGGCGCGAAAGACGAAGGGAACATCGGGGCAGCTCCTTGGAGGTGGAGGACGGGGTGGCTGAACCAGCGGGACGATGAGATCGACAATGGATCCTCATCCGGTACGGTGGATGAGTGAAAGCACAAGTGCTCCCCAGGTGGTTTTGGTAATTAATGTCAACATATCTCTTGTTGGACTAACTTTTCTATCTAGCATGTTTCAGATAAGTTCAACAATGGAGTGGCATGGACTAAAGGTTGTGGGAACTCCTTCAAGATGCTAAGGACAAAGGATTGGCTAAAGCTTCAAGCTCAAGACTCTTCATTTTACCTTCTAGTGATCCAAGATCACATTGAGTCCATAGGAAAAGCCAATACTATCAAGGAGGGATGAGGTGTTGCTTAATGAGCCTTTTGCTTCATGTGCTTAATGATATGCTCCTAAACCCTCAGCTACTTTCCCACTTCCACATATGACCTAAACCCAAAGTCAAACTCGGACCTACCGATTCTTTCTATCCGGCGCCACCGAGTTTCACATGTCATAAGCCACTGCCAAACCCTAGCAAATCGGTTCTACCGATAGGGATCTCGGTCTTACCGAGATGGGATTGCAATCTCACTGTGTATGTCCATTGTCAAAATCGGTCTCACCGAGTTTAGGCGATCGGTACTACCGAGATTACAATGCAAACTCTCTGGTTAACTCATTACCAAAATCGGTTCAACCGAGTTTAGTAATCGGTCCCACCGAGTTTACCTGACCAACTCTCTGGTTAGCTTATTACCAAAATCGGTCTCACCGAGTTTGTGTAATCGGTCTCACCGAGATTATGTTATGCCCTAACCCTAACCATATCGGTCCTACCGAGTTGCATGTCAGTCCCACCGAAAATCTCTAACGGTCACTAGGTTTACTATTTTGGTCCGACCGAATTTGTTGATTCGGTCCCACCGAGATTGGTGAACTGTGTGTAACGGTTGGATTTTGTGTGGAGGCTATATATAACCCTCCACCTCCTCTTCATTCGTGGAGAGAGCCATCAGAACACATCTACACTTCCAACTCATATGTTTTGAGAGAGAACTACCTACCCTTGTGTTGAGGCCAAGATATTCCATTCCTACCATATGAATCTTGATCTCTAGCCTTCCCCAAGTTGCTTTCCACTCAAATCTTCTTTCTACCAAATCCAAATCCTATGAGAGAGAGTTGAGTGTTGGGGAGACTATCATTTGAAGCACAAGAGCAAGGAGTTCATCATCAACACACCATTTGTTACTTCTTGGAGAGTGGTGTCTCCTAGATTGGCTAGGTGTCACTTGGGAGCCTCCGACAAGATTGTGGAGTTGAACCAAGGAGTTTGTAAGGGCAAGGAGATCGCCTACTTCGTGAAGATCTACCGCTAGTGAGGCAAGTCCTTCGTGGGCGATGGCCATGGTGGGATAGACAAGGTTGCTTCTTCGTGGACCCTTTGTGGGTGGAGCCCTCCGTGGACTCACGCAACCGTTACCCTTCGTGGGTTGAAGTCTCCATCAACGTGGATGTAGGATAGCACCACCTATCCGAACCACGGGAAAAACATCCTTGTCTCCAATTGCGTTTGAATTCTCCAAACCCTTCCCTTTACATTCTTGCAAGTTGCATGCTTTACATTCCGCTGCTCATATTCTCTTTGCATGCTTGCTTGATATGTATTGTGTATGTTGAAATTGTGCCTAAAACTCCACTCAAACCGAAAAAGGTTAAAAATTGCAACTTTAGCACCGAGTGTCTAATCACCCCCCCCCTCTAGACACACCTACTTCTAGATCCTACAAGTGGTATCAGAGCTTTGGTCTCCATTGCCTTGGTTTAATCACCATTGGAGGAAGATGGATGTGTCTACTTTAGGGAGTCTTAGACATAGAGTGCTTATTCTTGACGGAGAGTATTTTCATGAGTGAAAAAATGAGATGCTTGTGATTTTCAATCAATATCATTTGAACAAGTATATTGCTAGTCCTTGTGCACCTCATGTTGATCCTATGCATCCCACCCTAGATGAAGATATTGACATGATTCGCAATCTTAGAACTGTTGAGCTCATCATTAGAGGATTGCCCAAAAACTTGATTGCTAGTTTACCTACTCTTAATTGTGCTTATACCATATGGAAATTTCTTGAGGAATGATTTCCCGATTATTCCTTGAAAAATCTAGATGAAATTCTCCATAAATCTATTGCCTTGAGTAAAATGAACTCTAGTGATCCTAGTTTTGGTGATTGTCTATTTAAGCTTACTAATCTCATGCATGCTAAAGGAAATGTTGGAATCATTGGTGATATCATATCCGAATCTATAATAATTCATAAAAGTGACCACTTTGATGATCATTTATCTAATGAATCACTCTCTCTAGGAAATAATGAATCACAAGATCATGTTGAACATGGATACTACGATGAGAATGATGATAGTGACTTCGATCTTGATGATGCAATGAGACACTTTGGTCTTATGGCTAATCTTCGAGGATATGCGTCAGGAGGAAAGGAATGGGTTCTCGACAGTGGAGGTACTGATCATATGACCGGAGATGAAGAGATGTTTCGTGAGCTTGCTGAAAATGACGGCCCTCGAAAATATGTCACCTTTGGTGATAATTCAAAGGGTAAGGTGGTTGGCCTTGGTAAGGTGGCCATCTCACACGATAGCTCCATTCAAAATGTCATGCTCGTTGAATCTCTTGGCTACAACTTACTTTCAGTATCTAGACTTGCTGATTTCGGTTTGAATGTCCTATTTACTGAGGTAGATTGCCAAGTTTTTCGTCGAGACAATCATAAAATGGTTTTTACCGGTATACGTAGAGGTGACCTTTACATTGTCGATTTCTCTAAAAAGGCACAACCTAAAACTTGCTTTATTGCTAAATCCTCAAAAGGTTGGTTGTGGCATAGACGACTAGGTCACGTTGGCATGAGAAACCTTGACAAGCTTATTAAAGGAAATCATATCCTTGGAGTTAACGATGTCATATTTGATAAGGATAGACTTTGTAGTGCTTGTCAAGCAGGTAAACAGGTTGGAGGAAGGCATCCCGTGAAGAACATCATGACCACAAGGAGGCCACTCGAGCTACTACATATGGATCTTTTTGGTCCCAATGCCTACAAGAGTCTCAGTGGAAATTCTTTTGGTCTAGTTATAGTTGATGATTTTTCAAGATTTACGTGGGTGTTCTTTCTTAATGATAAATCGCAGGTCCAAAAGATCTTCAAAAACTTCGCTAGAAAGGCCCAAAATCAGTTTGACGTGAAGATCAAGAAGGTTCGGAGTGACAACGGAACGGAGTTCAAGAACGCAAATGTGGACACCTTTCTTGACGAAGAAGGGATTTCACACGAGTTCTCGGCTACGTACATACCTCAACAAAATGGAGTTGTTGAGAGAAAGAACCGGACGCTCATCGAAATGGCAAGAACGATGCTTGATGAGTACAAGACGCCAAAGCACTTTTGGGCAGAAGCGGTTGAGACGGCTTGTCATGCAACAAATCGCTTGTATCTTCACAAGCTACTCGACAAGACGGCATACGAGCTCCTCACCGGTAACAAACCCCAAGTTGGATACTTTCGAGTATTCGGCTCAAAGTGCTACATTCTTGATAAGCATCGTCGTTCAAAGTTTGCTCCTAAATCTCATGAAGGTTTCCTACTAGGTTATGGCCCAAACTCTCACACTTACCGTGTCTACAACAATTTCACCCGAAAGGTTGAAGAGACGTTAGATGTGAAGTTTGATGAATCTAACGGCTCGCAAGTAGAGCAATTGCCAATTGATGTAGGAGACAAAGACCCTTCAGAAGCAATTCAAGACTTGTCTATTGGCAAAATTCGTCCAACAGAGGTGAAGGAGAATACCTCGTCCATCCAAGTGGAATCTTCTACTTCACGGCAAGGTGAACCAAGAATTAACACGGAAGCATCCACAAGTGGGACACACCAAGATGAAGAAAACGAGGAAATGCATCAAGACGAACATCAACAACCTCCTTCTCCACCACGACAAGAGAACAACAATGTCAACAATGGAGAAGACCAAGAAGAAGAACAAGATGAAGAAGATGTTCAACAAAGACCCAAGCAAAAGCTTTCACGAGTTCGAGCAAGAATTGCCAAAGATCATCCCGTCGAGCAAATCTACAATGATATTCAAACCGGGAGAATCACTCGCTCTAAAACTCGTTCAGCTAACTTCTGTGAAAACTATTCATTCATCTCTAGCATTGAACCTATGAAGGTCGAAGAAGCATTGGAAGATCCGGATTGGATAAATGCTATGCATGAAGAGCTACACAACTTTGAGAGAAACCAAGTTTGGACATTGGTTGAGAAGCCCGACAACAACCACAACATCATTGGTACCAAATGGGTGTTTCGCAACAAGCAAGATGAAGATGGACAAGTGGTTCGCAACAAAGCACGTCTCATCGCCCAAGGGTACACACAAGTCGAAGGTATGGACTATGGTGAGACATATGCTCCCGTTGCTAGACTTGAGTCCATTCGCATCTTACTTGCCTATGCTAATCACCATAATATCACCTTGTACCAAATGGACATTAAAAGTGCTTTTCTACATGGTGAAATAGAGGAGGAAGTTTATGTCAAACAACCTCCCGGTTTTGTAAATCCTAAGAAACCTAATCATGTTTACAAACTTCACAAAGCCCTTTATGATCTTAAACAAGCTCCTAGAGCATGGTATAAATGCTTGACCAAGTTCCTTATTGCAAGTGGTTTTGAAATTGGAAAAATTGATTCCACACTTTTTACTAAAAGGGTTAATGGAGAACTATTTGTATGCCAAATTTATGTTGATGATATCATATTTGGATCAACTAACCCTCTTTTTAGTGAAAAGTTCGGAAAGCTTATGTCGGAGAAGTTTGAGATGTCTATGATGAGTGAACTCAAATTCTTTCTCGGTTTGCAAATCAAGCAAACTAAGGAAGGTACATTTGTATCTCAAACGAAGTACACCAAAGACTTATTCAAGAAGTTCAATATGCAAGAATGCAAAGGTATGCCTACACCCATGCCTACTAGTGGACATAATGATTTGACCAAAGATGGTGAACCGGTTGATCAAAAGGTTTATCGCTCTATGATTGGTTCATTGTTATACCTATGTGCCTCACGTCCCGATATTATGCTAAGTGTGTGCATGTGTGCATGATATCAAGCTGCTCCCAAAGAATGTCATCTTAAGGCTATGAAAAGGATAGTGAGATACCTAATTCATACACCAAATTTTGGCATTTGGTATCCTAAGAGGTCCTCTTTTGATTTTGTTGGCTATTCCGACTCGGATTATGCCGGAGACAAGGTTGATAGAAAGTCCACTTCGGGTACTTGTCAATTTCTTGGTAGATCTCTTGTGTCTTGGTCCTCCAAGAAACAAAACTCGGTATCCTTATCTACCGCTGAAGCGGAATACATTGCCGCTGGTTCATGTTGTGCTCAATTACTTTGGATGACCCAAACTCTTAAATATTATGGGGTCTATGTGAAACATGTTCCATTGCTTTGTGACAATGAAAGTGCTATCAAAATTGGTCATAATACTGTACAACATTCTCGAACCAAGCATATTGAAGTTCGTCATCATTTCATTCGAGATCATGTTGCTAAGGGTGACATTGATCTTAAGCATGTTCGCACCGATAAGCAACTAGCGGATATATTCACTAAACCACTTGATGAGAAAGTGTTTTGAAGGTTGAGAGTAGAATTGAACATTATTGATGCTTCAAATTTGGAGTAGAAACTAGATTGGATACATGCAAGACATGAGCTTATGGCTAATCCATGATATATCTCTTATGATGACTATCTTATGTCTTGGATATATTTGTACCTTGCATGTTATCTAACCCATGTAGGTACTTGGTTGAATCTAATTCCATGAGATTGCAACTCACTCACGTCTTAAGCAATCCCTAAATCACCAAGTCGCTACACAACGGTGGTTGACAACAAGGAAGCACAAAACCATTCGAACATATCCTTTGACAAATTCTATGTTGAGCTTCATGATTGTCATCTTTGGATATACAAGTGCTTTTCCTTGCAAGAACTAATCCATGTAGGTAGATGAACTCAAATTCCAAGTGGTGCTCCCAACTCTTAATGAGCTACATCAACCCTGAGCACCCACACAAGTTCCACTACATGAGCAAGACCCACACCACCACCCAAGGTATGATATTCCATCTTAGAGAAGCTTTACTCCAAGTCATGAGTCAAAGCAACTCCACAAGATGTGAATACATCAAGATGCTTAAACGAAAAATGGTAACCCCATTTTGAGCTTAAACGATGAGTATGACCTATGATCAAGTGTTCTCACTTGACTCCTAAGTCAATATACTCTAACATAGGTGACTATGTCACCGCCCAACTCTAGATGAAGTTCTCTTGTGTTCTCTTCTGTGTTATTGCATTTGTCCCTTGCATATTTGTTTCCCTCCTTTTCAAAAAAAAACTTCATCTAGAACCTTCACTTTTCTTATTTTTGTTCTGCATATTTCTGCATGAATTCCTTGCAAATCCTTCAGTTAATTCATTGCAAATCTTTGTGAGATCTTATTTGACTAGTGAGCTGAGGTGACAAGTGTTTTCTCTGTAATGAACTCGGTTTCACCGAATTGTAATTTTCGGTCCAGCCGAATCCCTTCGGTACCACCGAAACATGCCACTCGGTGCCACCGATTTCGCAACAGGAAAAACAGTTTGCCACTTATTCTATATTCCTTCTGATCCAGCTCCACTCAATGAATCTTGTACTCTACAAGCATCACAGTTTTATCCATTGCTTTGTGCCAAGTCTCAAGGACCAAACCCATTCGACGGATTCCAAACAAACCTTCTTGGAAATTGATGTCAAAGGGGGAGAGAGAGATCACATCAAAGCTTATCACCTATAAAGGAGAAAGTATTAATGGGGAGAGAATACTCAAGGATCCCAAGTATTAAGGGGGAGAAAGAAATCTCCAGGGGGAGAGAATACTCAAGGATCCCATATGCTTGATGTTCAAGAGGAGAGATGCCACATGTCTTTTTGGGGGAAAGACATGTTCATATGTGCTTATATGCATTAAATTCTATTCATTTACATCTTTCAGCTCTAATTTTCTGTTCCCTATCTTCTCCCAATATCCCATGTCAGATTCAGGGGGATCAAGACATCTAAGGGAAAGAAATCACTCAAATTCATTGCATATCTTTACTCTTGGGGACATGTCTAATCCAAGTGGTACCTTGTACTCACTATCTACATGTCATCCCAGTCTTGGTATTCTTGTGGTTTCTTTCGGTTTGCTCTGGCTAGTGGATGTACCTGTGTTATCTAACCTTGTTTGTGCAGGTTCATTCCATCCTAAGCCAACTCAAGACTACAAGGTAAGTATATGCATCAGAATCATGAGTATGAGGAATTCTTGCTTTTGTACATACTGTTTGCAAGAAGGACTCATAAGCATGAAGGTATTTCTCTTAATAATCTTTTGCTCTGATGCATATGGCCGAGATACATGTAACACATTGCCTACTCTGTCATGATTATGCTCTCACATGCTTCTACATTTTATATTCACATGATTGCATACATGTAGGGGGAGCCTATGGTTGTTACATGTCCTACCAAAGCTTTACTTGCTATTCTTTGTATCTTTATCTAAAGCTTTGATGTATGTTGCCATCAATTACCAAAAAGGGGGAGATTGAAAGCACAAGTGCTCCCCAGGTGGTTTTGGTAATTAATGTCAACATATCTCTTGTTGGACTAACGTTTCTATCTAGCATGTTTCAGATAAGTTCAACAATGGAGTGGCATGGACTAAAGGTTGTGGGAACTCCTTCAAGATGCTAAGGACAAAGGATTGGCTAAAGCTTCAAGCTCAAGACTCTTCATTTTACCTTTTAGTGATCCAAGATCACATTGAGTCCATAGGAGAAGCCAATACTATCAAGGAGGGATGAGGTGTTGCTTAATGAGCCTTTTGCTTCATGTGCTTAATGATATGCTCCTAAACCCTCAGCTACTTTCCCACTTCCACATATGACCTAAACCCAAAGTCAAACTCGGACCTACCGATTCTTTCTATCCGGCGCCACCGAGTTTCACATGTCATAAGCCACTGCCAAACCCTAGCAAATCGGTTCTACCGATAGGGATCTCGGTCTTACTGAGATGGGATTGCAATCTCACTGTGTATGTACATTGTCAAAATCGGTCTCACCGAGTTTAGGCAATCGGTACTACCGAGATTACAATGCAAACTCTCTGGTTAACTCATTACCAAAATCGGTTCAACCGAGTTTAGTAATCAGTCCCACCGAGTTTACCTGACCAACTCTCTGGTTAGCTTATTACCAAAATCGGTCTCGCCGAGTTTGTGTAATCGGTCTCACCGAGATTACGTTATGCCCTAACCCTAACCATATCGGTCCTACCGAGTTGCATGTCAGTCCCACCGAAAATCTCTAACGGTCACTAGGTTTACTATTTCGGTCCGACCGAGTTTGTTGATTCGGTCCCACCGAGATTGGTGAATTGTGTGTAACGGTTGGATTTTGTGTGGAGGCTATATATACCCCTCCACCTCCTCTTCATTCGTGGAGAGAGCCATCAGAACACATCTACACTTCCAACTCATATGTTCTGAGAGAGAACTACCTACCCTTGTGTTGAGGCCAAGATATTCCATTCCTACCATATGAATCTTGATCTCTAGCCTTCCCCAAGTTGCTTTCCACTCAAATCTTCTTTCCACCAAATCCAAATCATGTGAGAGAGAGTTGAGTGTTGGGGAGACTATCATTTGAAGCACAAGAGCAAGGAGTTCATCATCAACACACCATTTGTTACTTCTTGGAGAGTGGTGTCTCCTAGATTGGCTAGGTGTCACTTGGGAGCCTCCGACAAGATTGTGGAGTTGAACCAAGGAGTTTGTAAGGGCAAGGAGATCGCCTACTTCGTGAAGATCTACCGCTAGTGAGGCAAGTCCTTCGTGGGCGATGGCCATGGTGGGATAGACAAGGTTGCTTCTTCGTGGACCCTTCGTGGGTGGAGCCCTCCGTGGACTCACGCAACCATTACCCTTCGTGGGTTGAAGTCTCCATCAACGTGGATGTAGGATAGCACCACCTATCCGAACCACGGGAAAAACATCCTTGTCTCCAATTGCGTTTGAATTCTCCAAACCCTTCCCTTTACATTCTTGCAAGTTGCATGCTTTACATTCCGCTGCTCATATTCTCTTTGCATGATTGCTTGATATGTATTGTGTATGTTGAAATTGTGCCTAAAACTCCACTCAAACCGAAAAAGGTTAAAAATTGCAACTTTAGCACCGAGTGTCTAATCACCCCCCCCTCTAGACACACCTACTTCTAGATCCTACAATGAGGGACGTCGAGGTGTTGTTGTGGACGACGTCGTCGGGGAAGAGGCTCCGGCTAGGTGGCGTACGGAGCAGGGTGTGGGGTTTCGTCGCGGGTTTTCGCGGCCTTGGTGTACGAATGGATGGGCGGATGGGATGGCAGTGGGGAACCATGGCTTAGAGACGCGCTTGTCCGAAATGTGGTGTAAGTTATGAAAGTACCCCCACCGATTTGAGGCGGTTCTTTCGGTTCAGAGGTACCACGTGCATTTCGCGTGTCTGGATTTCACAGGAGGTGGGAGTTTTCGCGCGTGTTGTAATTTCGGAATAGCAAGGCGCGGGTTGACATGGAGGGAGTTTTTGGAGCACAACGAGACAAAGATATATCTTAAATATTTCGGGCTAACAAGGCGCGGGTTGAAATTTCCGGACAAGCCTAACGTGTACTGTCCCAAATCAATGCGCCCTACAAATGTCATTCAAAACTTTGAATTTATGTTATGTTCAATTAAAATATTTTGCTACGTGTATAATGCATGCAACCTACTACTCAAATGAACGTTTTAGTGCATTCCAAACGTATATACTACCGCTTCAATATGAACTAAATTTGAATTCGTTTCTCTATTTGAATAAGATTTACAGTAATGATTGTTGTGAAGTCAAAGCATTTGAATTTGTTTCTCTGTTTTAATAAGATCTACAATCATCATTATTGTCAAGTTAAACCATCGTTTGTGTATTATCTTCACAGCACACCACATGATTAGTCTCGAGTTACATATGAACTATGTGTACTCCTATATGAACGCCAACTAGGATTTTTGAATCCACTTTATTTTGATTTCAAATCACATTACATTTCTAGCTCTAGCTAGATCTTCATAATCTAAACCATGTCTCATATGTATAATGTGTTTATCACATTATGTATGGTGCCCCGCCCCCTACGCCTACAAGTATTTAGATGTGAGTTGCAAACACCACACATTACCACACATTCAAATAAAATGTGAGAATTTTCAATATATAGTATTTTTTAGATTGTTTGATATTTAGTTGTAAGCTGCGAACGCCACACATTATCACAAATTCAAATAAAATGTGAGATTGTTTGATGTATAGTATGGTTTAGATTGTTCGACATTTAGCTGTGAGTTGCAAACGCCATGCATTATCACATTATGGTATAACATGTGCACAGCACGTGTATCACCGCTATATTCATGCATGCAATGTTTAAAACACTATGATCTCCTATTCAAATATATGAATCTACTTTCATATCAAATTATGATCTTTGTTAGTCTCTTACACCCACACAATCCGCTAAACTTTGTAGCTACCACTAACTTTCTCTCGTGCATGCACATGCCCTCCTCGCCCTCCCCCTCCCTCGGCATTCTATCCACCTGGCACATTCGTTTTTTTCTTTAGGTCGTTCTCCCAGAGTCTCCACAACTCCTTTCCGACACACACCGATCAATAAACCTCTCCAACGGTGCCTGCCTACAACATACAAACACACCTTCAATCTCCTCCTTTATGTGTCCTTGCCTCGTGTCTCTCATACGGTCAGACACACGTGTAAACTCTCGCCCCTCTTTTCATCGCTCTCACAACCGCACACTCCTCCCCCTATCTAGCTAGTAGTTGGGCCTCTCGCACCACCTCCTAGCTCCATTCTCTCTGTCTATCCGTCTCGCTGGGCCTTATTTGCCTCTAACAAATGGACGTACACCGACCAATCTCTCGCTATACATATAGCTAGCTAGGTCCTTATAACTCGTTTTTACCCACACGTCAATCGATCTACCTCATTAGTTGTGTCTCTCCCTTCCTCCGACAAACAACAATTGATCTACCGATCTAGTTAGGTTTGCTTTCCAAACACATGGTTCCCCTTCATCATCTATGGATGCATCCCGACAGATCTATCACGCACAGGCACACACAGAAAAACATCCCCACTCTTATTGATAACATTGCAGTTCCACCCTTAGTTTGTCTAGTAGGACTCTCCCACCATCTTCGAGAAGCAACTCCATCACCCATCTAGCACTCTGCCCCACTCCCTCCCTCTCCCTCCCTCTCTCCCTCCTCTCTCTCTCTCTGTCTGTCCCATCATATTTCCCGTCCTTCATTTATGTATGGATGTCGACCTATCTCCCTCAAGACATAGCTGGGTCTCTCCTTCTCAACACATATACGAGTCGTTCTACCTCTATAGTTAGGCCTCTGCCTACCCCCCCCACCACCACCACCCCTCCCCCCCACACACTGATACATCGAGCGCTCTAGTCATGTCTCCCTACCACACACAAACTTGACGTGTGCCCTCTAACGTTCCGGTAGGCTAGTCGCCCTATATCTTTGACTTGTACACACAAACAATTTCGATGGCTCTCTTCATCGATCTCGCACCCACCCACTTGATCCTCTCTTTGACTCTATCGATAGCTATGACCCCTCCCTCTCTTCTCGTGGATTGCCCGATCCTCTATGTATGATATGGATAGGCCTCCATTTCACACACATTGCATGCAAAATTTTGTTTGAGATGTCATCGACACATATTCCCACAAATAATTCACGAAGTCAACCCCCACCCCACCCCCACCCTAAAACAAAAAACACTCACGAACGCGGTTTGTATCTCTCACACACACCCACATAGGTGGGGGACGTGCACGAAGAGAAGAGGTGCACACACGGCGCACGAATTCCCGTCTCTTTCCCAACCACACCCGCGCGGGTACACGGTGGAGCTCATTTCTGTACGAAAAAGGCAGCCCACGTGGTAATTTGGCACGTCTACTGGTTGTCCACTTGGTGGAGGGAGGATCGTCTACCACGGGTGAACAAACAAATTGCGACTTGACGCGTTATGTTAAATTAAAAAAAGAGGCAAACCATGTGGGGCCTACCTTAGAGGCAAGGCTCTATACATTGGAGTACTTTTGATGTGTCCCGTCAACTCACAGAATGAGGAGAAGCTTGCTTAGTATGCCGTCTCCCCCGCCCACGGGCGCGGTGGCTCGCAGGATGAGGTGAAGCTTGCTTACCACGCCTTACGCCCGCTTCCTCGCCCACGCGCGCGGTGGCTCGCAACCCGAGGAGAAAATTTTACTACTCCCTCTGTTTACTCCTCGTCCCTACTACCTTGGTTATAGAGATTATACTATCATATTGTTTGGAATATATATGTCCTTTAGTAGATTTCAATATGAACTACTAGTACATACTCCAAACACTGATGTATATAGACGTATTTTAGAGTGTAGATTCACTCATTTTGCTCCGTATGTAGCACTCTCCCTCTCCCCTCGACCCTCGCCCACGTGGTGGACGTGCAACAATTCATTCCGTCTCATATAGCCAGAACGATATATACTACACTACCATTATTGCTCGACTTCCCGAAGAGGCGAAGAGCCAATCGCAAGGTTAATATCTTGGAGATGCCAAGCGCAAGGTTATAGGAGAACGAGCAGTAGGTGCCGCATCATTTATTAATAAAGTTTTTTTTCTTCAGTGGCACGTACGCAATATGATAGGTTCATATGGAGAGAAAAGGAAACCGCTCCACTATATACATAGTCAGGACGGGCCAGCCTACAAGGTTGCTTGCTGGGGTTGCTCTCTTCACACTCTCTCACACAAAACAACTGTGACCACATCTCTAACATCTCGGCGGATCACGTCCGCTTGGGGAAGGGGTGGATGCTTAGTGTAGATGCGGTGGTCATCGCCGACGGCGAAAAACCACTGTCGGCACGTCCCGATCAAGGGTCCCCACCGTTCTCTCTCACAAAGCCGGTGAGGTTGCCTTCGTCCCTTGGTCACTGCCACGACGTGGGCAGTTGCCGCCTCCCGCCGCTCTCCTCAAGGTTGAGCTACGTCCCTCAGGTACAACTCCCTTTACAGCCGGCTTGCACCACTGCTCCAGCTGCCCACATCACTCCCTGTGGATATTTCTCTACTTCTTTGCCCTGCACATACCTCTACTGGCTTCTACGTACTGTATTTGTGATGAGTTTATGTCTCATCAACTAGTCCTAGTAATCTTATTCTAATCACGCTTGTTCAATTTCTTTGCCACAGGGATGCTCATCTCGATTTTGGTGAAACTGCACAAAATGATCCGATGGTCAAAAGGTTGCAAACTTCATTTATTATGAAGCTCGAACATTGCCAGGAAATTGAAGCCTGGTCAGGGTTCACGGTTCAAGGGCTAGGGACTGCATGGATCGTTTTTTTTCTTTAGCTACCTCTGTTCCAAAATAAGTGTCAACTTTAGTAGTAGTACAACTTTGTGCCAAAGTTTGCACAAAGTTGAGAAACTTATTTTGGAACGGAGGGAGTACATATTTGCTATGATCTGTCAATCATTGAGATGCAATAGCATGCATGTTAGTCTCCTTTGTATTTGATGAAATGTTCCAACGGGCAACCTTGGACGCAAGATACATGTAAGAGAAGCTGGAAGCTTCATAGCATTGTACAAATTTATCTCGCTGATAAAGTACGTACTATACTAGTACTTCCTCCGTTCCTAAATATAAGTCTTTGTAGAGATTTCACCATGAACCACATGCGGATCACTGAGACTGCGTGTTTTCACTGCTCTTGCACGCCTCCGCTATAAGAATGGAGAAAATTGTAATCTAGTAGGTATACCTCCTTTCGCCAAAAGCATGGGACATCCAGAAGTTCTACGACCTCAGTAATAAAGACCAATGAGCCGTCAAATCACATAGACCCAGCAGTAAGTTGGACGGACGAAGCAACCATCACTCTTGCGCCAGTGAGAGGTCGCGTTCGCTCTGCTCGGGCATGAATGCGGCACCGATTCTTTGGAGCAGCGCTGACCGTTTCGGGCGGGAAGCACGCGGGCGATGGAGGGGCTTTGGGTGGGCCATGGCAGCTGTCCGCATGTCCCTACCGGACACGCCCGGAAATGAGAGGATGCACCGACTCTCGCGGCTAAAATCGTACACTACACAACATCTCTCTGTAGGAGTAGGTCGATCTGTCGCTCTCTCTAACACACACACATGCTGTTAAACACACACACACACACACACACACACACACACACGCACGCACGCACCTTGGTCCCGTTGCACCTTCTAACGTGACTTATTACACCTAGACGGAGGGAGTAGTAAGTATACGAGATACGGTGGCACACTGACTTAAGTCGAATACAAGTGCCCAAAATTTGTGTGCATGTTATAATAAGGATTCAGGAACGTATAAAAGGTTATTTCCCTCTCGTTGAACATAACGGGAGGGTTTTGTAGCTGGTTAGCCTGTTCGCTCATCAAACTTGAGGTCTCAGGTTCAATAACTACACTTGGAGCATAATTTGTGCCAGGAGGATTCTTTGACTGGTCAAAATGTTTTCTAGGGTTTGCACGCTTCACACTCTCTCTCCAGTATATATACACACTGGAGCCTCAGCGCTTGTAGTTGCTCTCTTCACACTCTCTCGCCCTCTCCAGATCTGAACAAGACTTCGTTGGCCTCTCTCTCCCCTCACTGCTGCTCAAAGAGCCAGCAGGATCCGTCCGCCGGGAAGGGAAGGAGGCTTAACACTGTCACCGTCGGCGAGGGACTACCGGCGTAGCTGTTCACTTTCCACCCAGCGGCGGCACGGGAGGGCCTCCGACCCCTTCTTCGTCGTCGTCGTCCCGTCGCCCGCCGAACCACGCCCCAAGAACCTTAAGGTATAATTTACTTACTCCACATGCATTGCTCTAGCTGCATGTATACCATGAATCTAGGACGCGGTTCAAAGAGGAAAGGAGTGGGAAAAGTTGTATATAGCATGAATCTCGGACGTGGTTCAAAGAGGAAATGAAGGGGGAAAGTTGTATAGCATTAATCTAGCACGTGGTTCAAAGAGGAAAGGAATGGGGGAAAGTAGTGGGGAAAGTTGTATCGCATAAATCTAGGATGTGGTTCAAAAAGGAAAGGAAGGGGAGAAAGTACTAGTTCAAAAAGGAAAGGAAGGGACAAGGCTGTAGAGTTTGAGCAGGACTAGATTTGCTGCGCTCACATAGGGAAAGTCGTCTGATAACAAAACTGGGACCAACACGGACTGACACGGAGTTTTTTTAGTCCCTACACCAAAATGTCCCTCTAAACAAACACCCTCTAATAATGCCGCCGCAAAATTGATGTACTACCACAGTTAAAAGCAAATTACATGTTTAACGAATTTTATTGTTAATATAATCTCTATGTTAATATTAATCAATGCCACCGTTTGAGAAATGCTACTGTCTTGCTTTCTTTCCCATTTAGATAAGGTAGATGTTTCTTTTTGTTGGCTTCTGTGTCATCCACCGTTATTGACCACTAATTGTTTCCTTTGCACCTCTGTGTAAACAGGGTTATCTGCTTCACCTCGTTGCCATTGTGACCTTTTGTTGCACTGCTAAAAACACTTTTGTTTTAAGAGTGTTTTGTGCAGTTCAACCAAAATGTCACACTGACAATGTTGCTTGATTGCTTGATCTTAGTGGAATTGCACAAGAGGAGATCTTACTTCCTATCCATTAAGGCGAATTTGGTTCAGATCTTCTTCTTGTGAGTTGTTTGAATTCCGCATCATGAGAGGTCAGTACTAGCCTTCTTTCACATGATTCTGCAGTGTGCATTCATATGTTGTGCTACTTGTACGATAATGTTGCTTGATTTTAGTGAACTGCACAAATGGAGACAAGACTTCCAATCTGTATGTGCACCGTAATATCCCATTGAGGTAAGATAAGGATATTTCACAACTGCTGGCCTGTATTTTGCCACTTTCATCAGAAAATTAAGTTTAATACTATACTTGTGCTCCCTAATTGACATGCCAAATCTTACATTGAAGGCGAAGCTTGTTTGTTATTGAACCAAGTGATGAAGGGGAAGAACCAGGGGAAGAAAAACAAAAATCAACTCCCGGTGTTGTAATGAAGCACTGGAACTGTGATGGCACAAGTAATGATATAGTTTTGCATCTTAATTTATTGCTATGGCTGGAACGAGCAATTGTTTTGCCACTGATTTGATGCCACTCTTAATGTAATATGTAATTATCTCTACTTGTGCAAACAGGGATCTTCTTTGAAGATACCATATATTTTAGTGGAACTGCACAAGAAGATGTTGGGAACATTAAACTAATCGAGGAGTATATAGTAAGCTTGGCCACCACCGTAGATAGCAACAGATGGTTCCGGAGAAATGCTTCATCTGTATGCTCTACACAATAAGCCTCCTGACAAAGGTTGGTACTCGCCCACTGATTTCATCCATATGATTGAGCTTTGTCATCTCTATTGGTGTTGTGCTACTGTTTAGATACTGTCATGAAAAAGTGGTATTGTCCTTGAAAAGTGCTTCATCTATGCTGTTTTAAATATTTCCTTTTCCTTTTTTTCGAGCAAACAGTGATGCTAGCATTTAGTAGTCCTCTTGTCATTGCACAACTGGATCATCTTCCTCTGAAGAAGAATATGGAGTACGTGAAGTGACTAGTTCCGATTATGCCAGGATGAAGAAGCCCTGTCTATCTTATCATCAGAAGGAGCAGTTGAAGGATGGTTACATTACTCCCCACAAGACCAAACTAACTTCAGCTCAGAAGGACTGGCAAAATCTCCATTTTTTTGCTGTTGTTCTAGGATTCTTTCTGGCAAGTTCCATTTTTCTAAAAGTGTGCTCTGCATGGACCATGTATGTGCGTGTTGAAACTGTCAATTCATAGTACAGTTTGCTCTATACTAATCACTTTTTTGTATTTGTGCAAATAGGGGTGCTCAGCTTGATTTCAATGGGAACGGCACAAAATGTTCATGAATACATCGAATCATTCATTTCCACCACAAGAAAGGAGGTGCCGATAAGTTCAAGGCGTTGCAACATATAAGGGCGAAATCATACAAGCTACGCGCGAATTTGGTTGATTTTGGTGGAACTGCACAAAAAGAACAGCTGGTTTATTTAGCACGAGGTGCCATGTCAATGTCCGAACTAATGGCAAACCTTGCCCATTCCACAATCGCAGGCATTTGATATTTTGGAATGGGACAACCTTGCAAATTTGCTCATTGATTTTAGCAAGACATGCGTTTGATATTTTCGAATGGGACGCCCTTTGCTGTCAGCAGCGTCGATCAATTTTTTCTTTATTCTTTAGTTGTGAAGTAAATATTGCCTCTGACATGTGAGTCGCTGAGATGCATAATCATCGATTGTTTTGAATGTTCTTTATGGATTGCTAGGCCTGTGTGTTTGATTGCAATGTACAGAAACGCTAAAAAGCTGCTCAAACTCTTTGTACTCCTGTTCCTTTTTACTTTGCACATTGTGTAAGTGCATACTTTTTTGTATAAGATTGGTCAAAGTAGAGATACTTTGACTGCAGACAAAACTTGTATGCAGACTAGAAAGGACCGGAGGGAGTACATGTGAAACTGCTGCAAACGAGGTGATCACCCTGGGAATAATGCTAGTACGTATTGTTTTGCATGTTCATCCAATGCCAGTGATACAGGAATTCGAACTAATCGAAATAAATTCATTCATACACGGTCAGATTTCATATAAACATGTCGGATTTCATTACATTTCAACTATAAAGGGGTGCGTTGGATGTTAGCTTGTCATAGCGATTAGGGCAACTAGGAGCCCAATGATCAGCAGCGTTATTCTCCAGCACAACTCCCTGACTCCACGTCACCGCCGCCAAGAAGCTAACCGGCCATCAATGGTCAACCCGCCTAGCTTGGCTTCAATAGGAGGGTAGCAGCGGTGGCCTTACTTGGACCCGAGCGGTGGCGACCTACCGTGTTCTACTCTTCCTCGTTTTCTGTGTGGCGCGGCCTCGTTGGCAGTGGGGCGGGGCCTCGGCAGAGCCGGCGATGTCCTCTGTCTCGTTGCCGGCGGGCGGTGCCTCAGCGGAGCGGTGGAAATCCTCCCCCGCGTTGCCAGCAGGGTAGGGCCTCGGTTGAGCCGGCGATGTCCTCTGCCTCGTTGTTGGCGAGGCGGCGCCTCGGGGGAGCCGGCGGTGTCCTCTGCCTCGTTGTTGGCGCCGCGGGGCCTCGGCGGAGCAGGGCCTCGTCGACGCCAGCGGAGCGGGGACTTGTCGGAGCCGGCATTGTCCTCTGCCTCGTCCTCGGTCTCGCCAAACAGCGCCTCGCCCGCTTCATCGCCCTCTTTGCTAGCCTCTTTGTAGGTGGCCGCAGCCTCCGCCACCCGCATGCGGTACCGCTAGCGCTCGAGGCGGCCCTTGCGGGCGGAGCGGTACGAGTCGAGCAGCGCCTCCTGCTCTGCCCGCTCCGTGGTGATCTGCTCCTCCGCTTGCAGGTGCTCCTGGAGGAGATGGTGGTTGTAGGCGGCGTCGGCCTACGCCTCCCGGAACTGCTCCTGACGCATCTGCCTCACACTGTCCATATATTGGGCACGGGCCTCGCCGATGGTCATGGTGCAATGCACCGGCGAGGATGGCGCGGAGGAGGGGGTTGGCGCCGGATCGTCGACTACCATGTTCTCCATTGGGACATCGTCGTCCTCCGGCTGCCTGCCGGCCAGCCGGTCGGCAGAAATGTCTGCCATCTCCTTGTGGTCCATCTCTGCCTGCCCCGAAGAGCGCTGGAGCGCGAGGAAGCCATGGTGGGCAGTAGTGGTGTGGACAGGAGAAAGGGAACGGATGCGGATGACTGCGGCTATGGCCGGCGTAGCAGTTTATATAGCAATGGTGGGTGGGCGGAGGGACGGACGTGTGGCGCCGGAGTAGCCGCCTCGGCAATCGCGTCTCATTAATGTGGGCGGCAGATGGACAGACAGACGGCACTTGTGTCGTTTGAAGGCGGAGCAATCGCCTGCACCAGGAAGCGGGGTGGGCGGCGCTGACTGTTTCGGGCGGAAAGCGTGCGCGGGCGAGGAGATGACTTTACTTGGAGAGGATGACAATGGGGACCCACCAGGTCCATAGCCTCACGTACGCAAGTGCCTCCTTATTATATATATATGTGTGTATAAAACTATACTCCCTCCGTCTAGGTGAATAAGTCGTATTAGAAGGTGCATCACGACCTAGGTGCAAGCAGATTGGTGGAAAAGAAGAACATTTCTCTCTTCTAAACACAACATTTAATCACAGCAGTTAAGAGGATGTCTTATTAGCTACCCATGCAGTCCATCGTAATTCATAGCATGCAAAGCGCTTTTATTTCTTGCCTAATAACCGCATGGACGTGATGCATGCATTGGTCCTTGCCCGAGCAAAAAAAGGGAGGAAACGGGTTTCCACGGGAGACAACGAGGCAGAGGTGGAAGCGCTCGCTAGAGTAATTTATTTTGCTTCCCCTGGTTTCCTGACATCACGGTCCCACACCATTGTCAACCTATGTAGTAGTCAATAAACGAGAGAATTGCACAAGAAGCGGCCGACAGCTGGGACCAAGCAGCTCGAGCAGTATTTGTGTTTTTGAGGTCTGAGCACTGCAGAGTTTTTTGATGTTTAACCCAGATATTATTTTTTCTCCTTTGAACAACAACGAAAACATCGCTGCAGGTATTAACTGGGCGGGCTATGGCCCGTCTAGCCCAGGCCAGATATCCAGCCCAGATATTAATTTTTTTCAAGCTGAAAATGGCTAGCCCAGCTATACTTTTTTTTAGGAATACCCAGGCAAGGTCAAGTTGTTATTCTCCGCCCTGCTGGGCTGCAAATCTTTCCTAGGAGGGATGCATTAGGCTTAACAAGAAAATGGGCTTTAAGAAATAATAAATGGGATGTAATTATAAAAACTGGGCAGTAACTATAAAAAAATGCACCAAACACATGATTACTTTATAAAATATTATTTTTGGATATTGAAAATTTTAATTTCATTAATTGTTGCGAGCACAATGTTTCGTTGGATTTTTACGTAATATAAATTTATTTAATCTGACTAGAAATTTCGGGATAAAAATATTTCGGATCCCATCAAAATGTGGGAGATTTTATTGAATTCTGTTTTGAATGGTTGGTTGAAATGGGATGTACTTTTAATAAACTGTAAATGGGCTGTAGTAAATTCCATTAGAATTCAAAAATGGGCTACACATTCTTACAAATCTCAAATGGGCTATAAGTTCTCTGCCACGCGTACCCTAAAAAAATAGAGTTGACGCGTATGCAAGGCTTTGTCAACTTATAGTCAACACACGGTTCTAGCAGCAGTGGCCATTGGATGTCCATCCAACGGATGCCGTGCTTCTTCTTCAATCTCGGATATTCTAGCTTCACCCGCCCAAAAAATGATTCCTCCCCCTGACATCTGGGGCGCACCGTTTCGGAAGCTGACCTGTGGGCCTACTAAGTTGACGTACCAAGGGCTTTGTCAACTTAGTCAATATAAACGATTCTAGCTGCAGTGACCGTACGATGTCCATCCAACGACTGTAGTGCTTCTTCAACCTCTGGCTTCTTTCTCCAGCCGCCCAAAGCAGCACCGGTCGTGCCGCCTGCTCCTGTCTCCCGTGGCCGGCTGTGCTGTCGCGGAGGCCTCACCGCCCCCTACTATTCCCACCGCTGGCCAGGCCCTGCGGCGACGGCAGCCTCACACCGCAGCCGAACGAGTGAACCCTCATACTCCTCTTCGCGTGGGCATCCACTGTCGCATCTTCACCGGCTCCGCGTCGTCCCCTTCCTAGGCCTCACCGTCGTCCACCGCCCTGGTGCTCTCGGCGCGACGTGGTCAACGTGGTCAAGGAACGACTTCCATCGGACATGGACTGTACGTGGAGAGGCTGACAGCTGGGTCCACGGCGGCAGCAAGGAAGTGCTTCCTTATTACGTGGAAAATAATGATTCCTCCACCTGATAGCAGGGACCCACCGGACGGGCCACCGTATTTCGCGAAAAAAACGTTTCCCCCTGACTGCTGGGACCCACCAGCTACACCTTCGCACGCAAGGAAGTGCCTGACAGTCGGGACCCACCTGGTCGAAGCGTACGTAGCGTTGTCATTCTGGTCGCGAACTTGTACGTACATATATACTGGTGGATGTAGAGGCGCGCACGTGTCGTAGTAGAGGCGCGCACGTAGCATGTACACGTACGTACAACGGCCAGGGTGCAAGAAAGAAAATACGGCCACGTATGTGTGCATACGGGCGGGGTCTCGAACGCCTACTCGCGCATACGTACGGCGAGGGCTCGTTGACATGGCTGGGTCGGAACGGAGAAACAGCGTCGTCGTCGTGTTCATGGGGAGGCAACGGAATGTGTCGTGTTCATGGGGAGGCAACGGAATGCGTCGTGTTCATCGGGAGGGCTTGGACGGAACAGGCGATGGAAATGAGGCCTGGCGTATCGCAGAACAGAGGAAACGGCCTTGTGTTCGACCGGCCACAGTCGAAATGGGGGTCCTGTTGATCGGGAGGGGTGTGGCGTACTGCACAACGGAGGAAACGGACCTCCTACAGTCGAAACGAGGGTCCTGTTGATCGGGAGGGGTGTGGCGTACCGCAAAACGGAGGAAACGGACCTCCTACGGTTGAAATGGGGGTCCTGTTGATCGGGAGGGGTGTGGCGTACCGCAAAACGGAGGAAACAGACTTGTGTTGGAGCGCTACGGTCGAAACGGGGGTCCTGTTCATCGGGAGGGGTGTGGCGTACCGCAAAACGGGACTCCACGGGATACTGTTCATCTCCACCGTCGACCCCCTCCAGCCTCCACGAGCTACTGTTCATCCACCGTCGACCTCCTCCAGCCTCCACGGGCTCCTGTTCATCCAGCCTCCACCGCGCGCTACTCCACCGGCTACTGTTCAACCACCCCTCCACCGTCTACTGTTCATCCAGCCCTCCACACCACGGGGTCCTGTTCAACCACCCCTCCACGGGCACCCCTCCACCGTCTACTGTTCATCCTGCCCTCCACAGGGTGGTCCTGTTCATCCAGCACTGCACGGGGTCCTGTTCATCCAGCCCCAACCGGCTCGATCGATCGGGGTCCTGTTCATCCAGAGGCAACACCACGGGGTCCTGTTCATCCACCCCCACCGGGAACTGTTCATCCACCCCCCCCCCCCCCCGCGCAACGCTCACTGTTCATCCAGAGGCAGCATCGATCGGCTTCAGTTAGCAGCAGTAGCCAAGGAATCGCTCGATCAGGTTCAGTTAATAGCCATCGATCGATCGCTCGGGTTCAGTAACGCGTAGCCTGCAGTGCAATCGCTCGGGTTCAGTTAGAGCCCAACGCCTCGCTCGGGTTCAGTTAGAGCCAACGCCTCGCACACACGTGCGTACGTGTACGAGAGAAACGCGCATCGCTCGGCCCCCGACCTCCCACCGTAACCGGGAACTCCTCGAAATTTTCCTCCCCCTCGCTTCTACCACGGTTTTTTCCATCATGGACGGCCCAAAGAATGTCATGCAGCTGCGTCTCCGGCCCGCCCAGGACGAAAAGCCCATTTTCTGTCATGATTTTTTGTCATAGAAGTAGGAGCCCACCACATCTATGATGATACTGGGTTTTGTCACAATTATCGTCATAGAAGTGTCATATGTATGACAGAAAAAAAATTCGTTCGGCCCAAAATGTAACGGATGTGTCTTTTTTTTAGTGCTTTATCAAAATTTCCTTGTTCCCCGAGGATAAATATTGTTCACTCCAATCTACGAGCCTTGATGACCCACAAGTATACGGGATCTATCGTAGTCCTTTCGATAAGTAAGAGTGTCAAACCCAACAAGGAGCAGAAGGAAATGATAAGCGGTTTTCAGCAAAGTATTCTCTGCAAGCACTGAAATTATAGGTAACAAATAGTTTTGTTATAGGATAATTGGTAACAAGCAACAAGTAACAAAAGTAAATAAAGTGCAGCAAGGTGGCCCAATCCCTTTTGTAGCAAAGGACAAGCCTGGACAAACTCTTATATGGAGAAAAGCGCTCCCGAGGACACATGGGAGTTATCGTCAAGCTAGTTTTCATCACGTTCATATGATTTGCGTTCGGTACTTTGATAATTTAATATGTGGGTGGACCGGTGCTTGGGTGCTATCCTTACTTGGACAAGCATCCCACTTATGATTAACCTCTATTGCAAGCATCCGCAACTACAACAAAAGTATTAAGGTAAACTTAACCATAGCATGAAACATATGGATCCAAATCAGCCCCTTACGAAGCAACACATAAAATAGGGTTTAAGCTTCTGTCACTCTAGCAACCCATCATCTACTTATAACTTCCCAATGCCTTCCTCTAGGACCAAATAATGGTGAAGTGTCATGTAGTCGACGTTCACATAACACCACTAGAGGATAGACAACATACATCTCATCAAAATATCGAACGAATACCAAATTCACATGACTACGAATAGCAAGACTTCTCCCATGTCCTCAGGAACAAACGTAACTACTCACAAAGCATATTTATGTTCATAATCAGAGGGGTATTAATATGCATATAGGATCTGAACATATGATCTTCCACCAAATAAACCAACTAGCATCAACTACAAGGAGTAATCAACACTACTAGCAACCTACATGTACCAATCCCGGACTTAGAGACAAGAATTGGATACAAGAGATGAACTAGGGGTTGAGAGGAGATGGTTGATACGTCTCCAACGTATCTATAATTTTTGATTGCTCCATGCTATATTATCTACTGTTTTAGACAATATTGGGCTTTATTATCCACTTTTATATTATTTTTGGGACTAACCTATTAACCAGAGGCCCAGCCCAGATTTGTTGTTTTTTGCTTCAGTGTTTCGAAGAAAAGGAATATCAAACGGAGTCGAAACGGAACGAAATCAACTGGAGAAGTTATTTTTGGAAGGAAAGCTACCGGATGGACTTGGACCCCACGTCAGGAGATAAGGGAGGTGCTCACGAGGGTGGGGGGCGACCCCCCCCCTAGGGCACCCCCTGCCTCATGGGGCCCCTGAAGCTCCACCGACGTACTTCCTGCACCCATATATACTCACATACCCTAAAACTGTTAGAACAGAGATTAGATCTGGAGTTCCGCCGCCGCAAGCATCTGAGCCACCAAAAACCAATCGGGACCCTGTTCCGGCACCCTGCTGGAGGGGGGAACCCTCACCGGTGGCCATCTTCTTCATCCCGGTGCTCTCCGTGACAAGGAGGGAGTAGTTCACCCTCGGTGCTGAGGGTATGTACCAGTAGCTATGTGTTTGATCTCTCTCTCTCTCTCTCTCTCTCTCTCTCTCTCTCTCGTGTTCTTGATTTGGCACGATCTTGATGTATCGCGAGCTTTGCTATTATAGTTGGATCTTATGTTTCTTCTCCCCCTCTTCTCTCTTGTAATGGATTGAGTTTTCCCTTTGAAGTAATCTTATCGGATTGAGTCTTTAAAGATTTGAGAACACTTGATGTCGGGGATATACCCCGCGGCGTAAACCGGCCGGACTTGGCGGTTTATCTGAAGACCCGCTCTGACCTTGGCGGTTTACAAGCAACCCGCTTGGTCGTTATGACTCACTGGTAACCCGCCGGGCGGATCAGACGGATGACAAGGCCCAAGGCCCAGAAGGCCGGTTCATACTATGGTGGGCCGGTTTAAGAGGAAAGGCATAAGGAATATTTACCTTACAAGGAGTTAAGACCAGGACTTGTATCCGGTTTGTATTAGAGATAGACTAGTCCTAATCCTAATAGGACTCCACATGTAACCCGCCCCTTCAACATATATAAGGAGGGGCAGGGCTCCCCAAAGAGGGACAAGCTACAAGCAACAAGAAACAATCTCTAGGGCTAGACACGAAGAGCCGGTTTACGACGTCTCCCTCGTGATGATAATGAGACCTAGCCACAAACATCATGTAGGGCTATTCCGGATGATGTTTCCCGGGGCCCGAAGCTGTCTAAATCCTTGTCTTGTGTGTTGATCCGCCCTGCGTCTCTCGTCCCACTCAACCCCTCTCAAGCTACCACATAGATGTGTTGGCCTCGCGACTAAGTCCTGACACTAAGGACATCTGCCATGACAAAACCACAACAGTTGGCGCCCACCATGGGGCTTTGATAGATCACTGTTATTATTACTTGCGTGAAGGAATCCGAGATGATCTGCTATGTGGTTGCAAGTAGTACTACATCGCTAAGCTATTGGGTGTCATGTGAGGATTAAAAAAAAGAGGAAGTTGCCCATGACACGGAAACGGATGCGGCCAGACTCAGACTCCGCCTCGCCATCGTGGACTCGCCGGTGCGCCTCCGAGCCGTCTGCGCCGTCGCTTTGTGTGATTGCGGTTCGGCCCGCCTCCAGCCGGCTCCGCTAAACCGCCGTTGAGGCCCACGCCCACGTTTTTGATCGCCTACTGCCTCTGCTGTTGTGGCCGTGGGCACACCTCTGAGCCACTTCCGAGTCGCCGTCGCGTCGGGACTCCGCTACTACCGTGGATGTGACCACGACCCGGAGAAGGATTGGATCACACAGAGTCGGATTTTGCCATTACCGCGCTAGGCCGCCGTTGTCGCCCTGCGATTTTGCTTGAGCCGCCGCCGCCGCCACGCACTGAGCGGTCGCGGCTGAGACCCGCCGCGTCGTTTCCATCCTCTGCTAGGAGCTGCGCTGAGTCGCCCTTGGGCCTTGGCTGAGCGGCCTCACTTCCACCTCGCTGAGCCGCCTTTGCCGAGTCACTCGTCGCACCTTGCCTCGCCGGTGTCCCTCCGCCGCGGACTCGCCGGGGCGCTGCTGAGCCGCCCCTACGGTTTCCAACCCGGTCTAGCCCGACCAAGTGGCCGGCTCCTCCAGGCTCACTGCGGGTTACTTCCGCCACGACTGCTGTACTTTTCTGTTGGGATAACACAGTTTAGACTTTAGAGTCAGACAAAGAAGAGTTTCGCATCCTATCTCTGATTGAACTGGTTGGACCTTTCTTGCATATATATTGGAGTCAGGGAGGCGAGGAGTCCCAGTGGGCAAGTACAACTATCAAATTTTCAAGCAGATCAATGGCAGTCAAAATTAGTCAAAGTAAGAAGCAACGTACTACTGGATCAATCATGTCAAGGCTGCTTATTGGTGGACTACTATTCCACATGGAGGCCAGCATTATGCATTATGTCTTTGCTCATCCGACAAATCGCCAGGTGATATCTTTTTATGTACTTTGTCAAGCATATTAAATTGTCTGAGAACAATTACTTTGGTCTGTAAGTTTTTATGTGCATCAAAGGTGGTGCCATGTTGTGCCTATGAAGAGTACGTCAGCACCATTACGCACTGGCGGCTGTGCCCGCTTACAGATGGAACAGGGGTGCGCAAGTCGCCGCCCATGCAGCTTAATCTACATCAACCCGCCGGAGTCGCGTTTAGCCGCCCTTGCCGCTTTGAGCCGCCGGGGTTATATTAAGTCGCTGATCTGCCGGAGCCACCTCTGTCACGATAAACGGATCATCCGTCGTCCAAACAAATCAGGTGATATCCATCCAAGTTTGTTTTATTAGCACATGTTGTTTTTGTCAAAGAGCAGTTTTTCTTTGCCTTGGTCTGCAATATTGGTGATGCAGGACAATTGTTCACTACATCAAAACGACGTGGTTAAATCGTCCGTCCGCGCCGGTTTACAACACCGCGGCCGGTTCATCTGTTTGAGCCACCTATGATGCTGAGGTCATTTTTTTCATCCATTTCTCACGGCCTGGTCGACATCAACATACCGGGCCGCACCTATCTGCATGAGCTGTTTATTGAGTATGAGCAAGTCACAACTTGGGTAGCCCGGTTTTCTTTCAAATTGGAGGCAAATTATCATCAACCGTCGTCTGCACTGGGTGGTTCAATGGGCAGGCGCACAAGTCGCCGCCACTACAGTCTGGTTAACTTCAAATCACCAGTTGGAAGGAACCATTGACCGAGTTGCTGACACGGCTCATATGGGGTCATTTATAACCCGCCGCAGACACATCAACCTTCTGTGGATCTACATCGTGCTATCAACATCAAAGATATACAAGTTATGCTGGTTTATATCATGGTCAAATATGGAGAGTCTCAAGCCAACTCCTCGAGTCACCTTTAAGACTCGGGGGCTATGATGACATGACTCAGCAAATCTTGCCAGTTTCAGCCGGTTTAAGAACCCCAGGACGATGGAGGGAAAGATAACCCGATCCCGGAGGCTACTGTTATGTTGATGAAAATTTAAAGGCCGTCAGAAAATTTCCGGCTTAGAAAGTATATGACAGTTACAAAATCCCGGCTCAATGAAGAAGTTTCGGATCATCAGAAAGGATTCCGGTTTGAAATCTGGCTGAAGGGAAGTTAGTCTCACTGAAGCTCTCAAATATCCGGTTTACAATCCGGTTCAAGGGAAATCTGTTCTCCCACAAAACTCTGAAGCTTTAAAATTCGGTTTAAGAATTTCCGGTTCAAAAAGGAATTAACTTCTTGCAAATTCGAGTTTAAAGGCCGTCAGAAAATTTCCGGCTGAAAATGAAGATTCCGGTTTAAAATCCGGTTCAAGGGAAAGATGTCTCCCATAAAGCTTTGAAGCTCTCAATATCCGGTTCAAGATCCCGGTTCAAGAAGAATTTATCTCTTGCAAAAAGTTAAAAATTACCGAAGAAGACCTGCTGCCATGATGCACGGTTCAAACATGGGTATCCTACCTTATTGGCCTGACATATTATTGATCACATGGGGGCTTCTGCTTCATAAAGCGGGGTCTCTGTCCTTTTTATATCATGTGTGGTTACATGGAGTTGTCTGTTTTAAAGCGGCCTCCGGTTTACCCCTTGCAAAAAATTATGAATGTCACTTGGGGGCTCGGTCATGTCTGAACCGATGCAATACCTTTTGATAGGCGAAAGCCACCAGGTCACTTGGGGGCTCGGTCGTGTCCGAACTGATGCAACACCTTTTGATCGACGAAAGCCACCAGATCACTTGGGGACACGGTCAAGTCTGAACCGGTCACGCCTCTTGATCGGCCTAAAGGCCTTAGAGTCACTTGGGGGCTTGGTCGAACCCGAACTATTGCCATGCCACTTGACCGGCGTAATGCCACGGTTTCATTTGGGGACCTGGCTGACTTGAACCATAGCTACACCTATTGGGGGCTTGGTCGTGTCTGACCATGGTAACACCATCTGATCGGCTCAATAAAGCCCTCTTTTTGCAAACGGTTTTTATCATTGCCTTTGCTTCCTTTGCTTCAATATCTTTTCTTGATAAAATTGCTTTTTTGTTTTGGTTGCATTCTTAAACCGACCACATTTTACACCAGTTCAAACAACCAAATTGGTGGAACACGGTCCATTTTTAGACCGGAGATTATCTGCCCGGTTTGATTTTCTGTTACCATCCTATTATGGAGTAAACCGGTGTTTATCAACCTGGCTCGGCTTTCAACTACAAGTTGTCAGTACACGATCAAGTTATAATCCGGAGACTATCAGCCCGGTCTGGTTTGACTACAAGTCACCAGTATTATATATGGTTAATCCGGTGTTTATCACAACCCCGGTACAGTTTTATCATAAACCGGCACAATATGGAAGGAGTTATCAGTACTCAAAATTTGGGTTATTACCCCCACTACAAAAAGTTGGTAAACCAACGATGTGATTCAATGTCACAGGACACTTTAAACTTGTTGTATGCAGAAACAGGTTGAATAAAGCATGATTATAAATTATCCGGTGTTTATTAAACCGGCCTGACTTTAAGACGACAAGTCGCCAGTATGATGATAAATTATCCGGTGTTTGTTAAACCGGCCTGGCTTTAAGACGATAAGTTGCCAGTATATGATGAGAAATTATCCGGTGTTTATTAAACCGGCCTGGCTTTGGACTATAAGTCGCCAGTATATATTTGGATTGCGCCATTGGAAATATGCGCGTATAAATCATTGGGTTATTCAAATAGCCAAACTTGGCTGAATTTTCATTATGATATTGAATGAATAATGTTTTCATACCGGATTATATTATTCAAATAGCCAACATGGCTGGATTTTTATTATGGTTATTAATATTATGATTAAGGTTTTCAAAGTCGCTTTAGCGCAATGGTTATCATTTTCTACAATTGAAGGAATAGTCCCGAGTCGCTGCAGGCTTACAACCCGGCACTTGGGGGCTACATTATTCAAAGTTAAGATTATATCAAATATGCAAGTCTCATGTCGCTGCAAGCATGCACCATGACACTTGGGGGCTAATGCAAAGTCATTTTTGCTCATCTTATTGAAGACCCAACTCATCACATCATAATGAGCTGGCCCTTGGGGGCTACCAATTGCTCCTTTCAACAAATTCAAGGTACAAAGCTTTTTTACATTGAAGGGTCCACTGCTCAGTTGGTAAAGCACAAGGCTCTTAACCTTGTGGACGTGAATTCAAGCCCCATGATGGGGGTTATATCATATGATGTTATTTTCGTTGAAGTATATATCAAGTCCCAGCTCAATATTATCTTACTGAGCCGACCCTTTGGGGCTATACATCATTGCTCAAATCTACATGATTATATTTACAAAGTCCCTGCTCATTATTTGCATAATGACCCGGCCCTTGGGGGCTACACTGGTTGAAGTTTTTATAAGCATTAGACAATTACAAGTCCCAGGTTGCTGCAAGCATGACAACCCGGCACTTGGGGGCTACATATGTGGAATATTCAATTCTGACTAATGATTGAGATGAACAAATTGGATTTCTTCAAGATGGTGATATTTATTGAAACAAGTCTTAAACTGTTGCTATGCTACCTTCTTAAGACTTGGGGGCTACAAGTGATAGGCATATAAGAGGTATATTTTTAAGCTGGATGTTAATTACAAATAGGGCCCGGTGCTATCAATATTTATAAACCGGTGATCTTGGCAATGATAAACCGGCAAGTTCTGCGTCCTTAAACCGGCTGAAGATCAGATGAATATTTCAAGGACCAATATTGTTTTTAAGCATTGGGAGCTGAATCAAAGGAGTTATTCTTCACAATATATTTTCTATGAGAAACTAATGTCAGCAAGTTGATTATGAAGCTGGCCTGTTAAACCAGATTTTCTAGAAGGAGGAAATGACAAGGACTTAAGGACGATCAGGTGCCGGTTTACAAAAATTCTTAACCCGGAGCACAACCTGTCAAATTTGTTCTGGTGTTTATTTTCAGCATAAGTTTACCATGGATAAATCCAAGCTAAACTTGGGGGCTAATGTCGGGGATATACCCCGCGGCGTAAACCGGCCGGAAGTTAACCCGGCCGGACTTGGCGGTTTATCTGAAGACCCGCCCTGACCTTGACGGTTTACAAGCAACCCGCTTGGTCGTTATGACTCACTGGTAACCCACCGGGCGGATCAGACGAATGACAAGGCCCAAGGCCCAGAAGGCCGGTTCATACTATGGTGGGCCGGTTTAAGAGGAAAGGCATAAGGAATATTTACCTTACAAGGAGTTAAGACCAGGACTTGTATCCGGTTTGTATTAGAGATAGACTAGTCCTAATCCTAATAGGACTCCACATGTAACCCGCCCCTTCAACATATATAAGGAGGGGCAGGGCTCCCCAAAGAGGGACAAGCTACAAACAACAAGAAACAATCTCTAGGGCTAGACACGAAGAGCCAGTTTACGGCGTCTCCCTCGTGATGATAATGAGACCTAGCCACAAACAGCATGTAGGGCTATTCTGTATGATGTTTCCCGGGGCCCGAAGCTGTCTAAATCCTTGTCTTGTGTGTTGATCCGCCCTGCGTCTCTCGTCCCACTCAACCCCTCTCAAGCTACCACATAGATGCGTTGGCCTCGCGACTAAGTCCTGACACTAAGGACATCTGCCGTGACAAAACCACGACACTTGATGTATGTCTTGCCGTGCGTATCTGTGGTGACAATGGGATATCACGTGACTCACTTTATGTATGTTTTGGTGATCAACTTGCGGGTTCCGCCCATGAACCTATGCATAGGGGTTGGCACACGTTTTTGTCGTGATTCTCCGGTAGAAACTTTGGGGCACTCTTTGAGGTTCTATGTGTTGGTTGAATAGATGAATCTGAGATTGTGTGATGCATATCGTATAATCATACCCACGGATACTTGAGGTGACATTGGAGTATCTAGGTGACATTAGGGTTTTTGGTTGATTTGTGTCTTAAGGTGTTATTATAGTACGAACTCTAGGGTTGTTTGTGACACTTATAGGAATAGCCCAACGGATTGATTGGAAAGAATAACTTTGAGGTGGTTTAGTACCCTTCCATAATCTCTTCGTTTGTTCTCCGCTATTAGTGACTTTGGAGTGACTCTTTGTTGCATGTTGAGGGATAGTTATATGATCCAATTATGTTATTATTGTTGAGAGAACTTGCACTAGTGAAAGTATGAACCCTAGGCCTTGTTTCCTAGCATTGCAATACCGTTTACGCTCACTTTTACCACTTGTTACCTTGCTGTTTTTTATATTTTCAGATTACAAAAACCTATATCTACCATCCATATTGCACTTGTATCACCATCTCTTCGCCGAACTAGTGCACCTATACAATTTACCATTGTATCGGGTGTGTTGGGGACACAAGAGACTCTTTGTTATTTGGTTGCAGGGTTGCTTGAGAGAGACCATCTTCATCCTATGCCTCCCACGGATTGATAAACCTTAGGTCATCCACTTGAGGGAAATTTGCTACTGTCCTACAAACCTCTGCACTTGGAGGCCCAACAACGTCTACAAGAAGAAGGTTGCGTAGTAGAAATCAATCTCTTTTCTGGCGCCGCTGCCGGGGAGGCTAGGTAAGCGGCACTCACTCACACCCCGTCAACTAAGATCTTTTCTGGCGCCGTTGCCGGGGAGGTGAGTGCTTGAAGGTATATCTTTAGATCTTGCAATCGAATCTTTTTGTTTCTTGTTTTAGCACTAGTTTAGTTTATAAAAGAAAACTACAAAAAATTGGAATTGAGTTCGTCTCATACGCTTCATCTTTTTAATATCTTTCGTGAGTATGATGGAAAGGAAAATTGTGCCAAAGTGTTAGAAGAAGAATGCATTAAAATGTTTGGCACTAAATCTTTGAATGATGAGCATGATTGCAATGTTGTTAGTATGAACTCCTTGAATATCCATAGTACTAATGATGATTGCACTAGTTATGATGAAAATGTTTCCTATAAACATGTCAATTTTTGTGGAGTACATTGGGTTTGCAAGTACACATCAAATAGGGAAGATAGATATTGCAAGAGGCATAAGTACCTAGAAACTAAATTGTTGCAAGAAAGTCTTGATGATTGCGCTGAAAGATTCAATAGTTTTCACGCCCCTTGTGAACTCTGCAATGAACATGGTCATTTAAAGCTCCAATGCTATTTGTTTCATGATGAAGTCGTGTCCAAATATTGTGATAATTTGATTACCCTTGAGCATCATAAAGAGCTTAGCCTTCTTTTGGGTTATGAAGAAATGAAACGTATAACTGAAGGTATTCCAAAATTTAACCTCGATAAATTTCTTGATTTTAATCTAGAGGAAATTTATATGTATTGCGCGGTGAATTGCATTGAAAATCCTTATATTTCTAATTACATAAAGAAAATAAAACAAATATAGGATGAAGAGACTACTAATGAAAGGGAAGAGACTTCCCAATATCCTCCTATTATTTCTTATGATGAATCAGGTAACGATGAGGAGCCTTCTACTCAAGCAATTCATAAGGAGCTCCAAAAAGAGGATTGAACCCACACATTATGTGGTGAAGAAGAAGAAAAGAAAAAGGAAGAGAGGTAAAAAGGTATCTCTCCCAAATAAAGTTGCTCCTATTATTGTTGTGCCTCATGAAAATGATACACTTGATGATGATCTCGTTATGCCTATTGCTTGTTGTGATGATTATGATTGGGAAGATAATGATACCCCTTATTATCTTGAAAATCCTTTTGGCACTTGGTTGGAATAATATGATAATTGCTATACTATTGGTGCTATCCATATTATTAATGATGAGAGTGATTATGCTTATGATATGAAAAGGCCCAAGCTTGGGGAAGCTATGTTTGATGAGGATGACATATTTGAGAATATATTTGCTGTAATTAATGTTTGTCCCAAGCTTGGGGATGCTATGTTTAATAATGATAATATTTTTAGCCTCCCAAGTTTTGATATGCAAAGTTGTTATGATGATAGCATGCCTTCTACCCATGATGATTATATTGATGAAAGTGGGTTTGGAAGAGTGTCAACTTTAGGAAGTAGTGATCCCACAATATTGGAGGATGTTGAATCTTATAATATTTATGAAAGTGGATTTGGAGAGGTCATGACTTTATTTAGTGATGTATCCACTATTTCGGAAGAGGTTTCAATCGATTATGATGAGAACAAAGTTGCTACTTATGATGATTATTGTGATAAAACTTATGCTATAAAGAGTAGTGATAATTATATTTATAAAACTTGTCATGATTATGAGTACCCTTTCTCTGAACATTACTCTTTTAATGTGGAAACAATTTATTGTATTCAAGTCTCTTATGATACTTCCACTATTCCGAATGAGAAGAATTTTGCTTATGTGGAGAGTAGTAAAATTTCTATGCAAGTAGATCATGAAAAGAATGCTTTAGGTGCTGCTTATATTGTTGAATTCATTCATTATGCTACTGAAAATTATTATGAGGGAGGAATATATGCTTGTAGGAATTGCAATAATATCAAGTTTCCTCTCTATGTGCTTAAAGTTTTGAAGTTATGCTTGTTTTACCTTCCTATGCAAGTTGATTATTGTTCCCATAAGTTGTTTTCTCACAAAATCCCTATGCATAGGCAGTGGGTTAGACTTAAATGTGCTAGTCATATTCTTCATGATGCTCTCTTTATGTTTCAATTCTTATCTTTTATGTGAGCATCATTGAAATCATCATGCCTAGCTAGGGGCGTTAAACGATAGCGCTCGTTGGGAGGCAACCCAATTTTATTTTTGTTTCTTGCTTTTTTGCTTCAGTTTAGGATTAAATAATCCATATAGCTTCTATTTAGATGTGGTTTTGTGTTTTAGTTAGTGTTTGTACCAAGTAGAACCTTTGGGAAGACTTGGGTGAAGTCTTTATGATCATGCTGTAAAAAACAGAAACTTTAGCGCTCACGAGATTAGCTTCAACTTTTTACTGGAGAGTGCTATTTAGGTGATTCTTTTTGCAGATGATTACTAGACAAATTACTCAGGTCCAACAATTTATTTTAGAATTTTTGGAGTTCCAGAAGTTTGCATCAGTTACAGATTACTACAGAATGTTCTGTTTTTGACAGATTCTGTTTTCATTGTGTTGTTTGCTTATTTTGATGAATCTATGGCTAGTAAAATAGTTTATAAACCATAAAGAAGTTGGAATACATTAGGTTTAACACCAATATAAATAAAGAATGAGTTCATTACAGTACCTTGAAGTGGTGTTTTGTTTTCTTTTGGTAACGGAGCTGCTTGGGGATGCCCAAGGCACCCCAAGGTAATATTCAAGGACAACCAAGCGTCTAAGCTTGGGGATGCCCCGAATGGCATCCGCTCTTTCGTCTTCGTTCATCGGTAACTTTACTTGGAGCTATATTTTTATTCACCACATGATATGTGTTTTGCTTGGAGCGTCATTTTATTTTCTCTAGCTTTGCTTGTTGTTTGAATAAAATACCAAGATCTGAAATTCTTAAATGTTAGAGAGTCTTCACATGGTTTTGAGTTGTTAGTCAATCGCGAACACCGATAAGTGAATCGATTTCACACTCCGATTCAATAACTCTAAGTAATTTTCGTTGCTTACGAGTTTAGTAATCCTTCAAGTCATTCCTAGCCTGATCGGCTATATCATTATCGTGCTAATTTAACTGTGCTACCTGGTCCTTATTCTCGGAGCACAACTTTTCGACGATGAGCGAAGCTTACGTCGATCTTCCTCATTTTATCAATTCACCTCGAACAACAAGCTTGATTTTGAGCTTGTGTCGTATCCGTGCTTCCAATAACCTTTCGCTTTATCATTCCTTTGACTTGATGTCGTCGATGATTGATTACATCTTCATGAAATCTCTCGACAAATGTGTCGTGATCATCATCAACATTCTGAGCTCCTCCAGGATATCAATCGAATTCCTGATGAGAAATACCATCCTCGCCCCTCGATGATTGTGTTATCATCGACAACGTCCTTGACTTCCTGCCAACACAGGCCTAATTGTGTTTGGTTATACCTTACCTTCCGAGACAATCTTGGAAATGTTCCTTTGAATCTCTTATGATCTACAGACCCAATCCTTAATTAAAACACCATGTTAATGCTACCTCGAAGCATGAATGAGGTATTCCGAATATCAACAAAAACATTGGAAGCACATTGTCAAATGTTTCTTGATCTATTATCCAAAAACCGTTGTATGGGTAATATCATGATTCTTCCCTCGCCCTTGGTACCAACGTGTTGGCAACATAACTGACAGTCTATCATCTGGCATGCCTTGCTATCGGCCCCCTTTCTACTTTTAACCCACATGGTGGGCCCATAACCCACAGTTCCACAGGATCGGAACCTGACTCTCCTGTATATCTTTTATTCTGAAGTATCATATGCTCTTGGCTTTGTGTGTTGTCACGAGCCACCCTCCGAGAGATGATCTATCCCGATGCTCTGAACCGCCTTCCCACAGTCTATTCAGGTATCGATCGTTTGTCCATTCGCTTGAAACCTCTTATTGTACCTTCATATTTTGCTCTCGACGTTTTCTTAAATATCAACTCGAGAGATACTTCTGTCACATTCCCTGCATTGTTCACCAGACAATTAACCCTATAAGGGCCAGTTCACCTGAAGTTACTCTTTACTTCCCCACTTAAATCTCGGGACGAGATTTCTTGTAGTGGAGGAGATTTGTAACATCCCCAAGACCACACTACAGTAATCTCCCCCCTAATGAAGGTCATGTCATCATGATCATCATGCCAAAATGCCACTTGTCCAAAATCTGCTTCAAATTCAAATTGCATGTCAAATATTTGCTTCTTCTTTCATGCAAATAAAATAGTACATCCTATGGAAAATAATCCCTAGATATTTCTCATGTTGAAGCCAACATTTTTGGAATTCCCAGATTGCCCCTGGGAATTTATTATCCGGTCCAGCAGTATTTAAGATGTCCTTTTCAAATTTCAAAAAAAATGCTTAAACAACTCCAAATGCTCTGAGACTTTTTGTACAACACCAAAATACTGCAATGGAATTATGTACCAAGTTCCACCCCTGGAAAAAATTCATTTAGTACTTCAACTAAATGCAAAACAGAGGCTAGAAAAGAAAATAGAAAAGAAAAGTGAAAATACTAAATCCTACTGGGCGCGTGGGCCGAGAGTGCTACAGTACATGGGCCAGCCCACCTTGAGGCCTTCCCCTTCCTGTACAATACAGAGGAGACAGGGGCACGCCGTGGCGCACATCCACGCCTCCATGGTCGCGGATGTCGCCGTGTCAATCATCCGCCGACACCCCTGAGTAGGATAAAAGCCCCCGTCGCTGTAGACAAACCCTAGCACGTCATATCCTCCTCGCTCGCCCTCCTCTTCTCTGTTTAGATCGCGCCCGAGCCGTTGCTGTCGCGCCATCATCGTCCTCGCGGCCACTGGCCTCCCCGGCGCCCGGGAGGATGTCCAGGAGCTTCAACATGGACGACTCCTACGTCTGCTTGCTTCAATTCGAGTAGGGGCGCACCGGAAGCTCGCCATCGCCCGTCTTCTTCGCGACGGCCGCCGACATCCGTCGTCAGATGCGCCGCCTTCTGAGCTCCCCTGACCTCCTGACCACGTCCACGAGCTCCGTGGTGAGCCCCTCCTCCGATTCCCCTACTTTCCCCCTTGAATCCATAGCCGTAGCCGTCGCCTTGTGCTCGTCCATGGCTGCACCCGTACTGTACGCGCCCTGCTGTCTGCAAGTGTCGTGCTCACCGCGCCGTGGCTGCGTCCCGCGCCCCCCTGCCCGCACCCAGCCCGTGCGCCGGCCGCTTCCTGTGCGTGCGCGTGCGCCCACGCCCGCGTGGCTACTGCTGCCGCTGCTGCAGCGTTCTGCTGTTAGTTGCTTCTGTTGCCGCCGCTGTGTCGCTCGCCCCCGCTCGCTGCTGTACTGCTGCCGCTTACTCTTGCTGGTGCGATGCTACTTGCTGCTATTGCGGATGGGCATGGCCGCTGCCTCTGTGGCCATGCGTGTTGACCATGGCAACGGAGCCATGGCATAGCCTCTGGAAGTGAGAGGCACGGCAGTACCAATGGCCGGCCCACTTAATTAGGAGTAGGTTAGATTAGTGGCTAACTAGTACTAGTTAAATTAGTTGCTACCCTATGACATATGGGTCCCATTTAATTAGGTTAGTTTTATTTATTTGTTTAGGTACAGTCTATGACATGTGGGTCATGTTTGACCTCGTTGACTGGTCAATTGCTGACTGGACTAGTTGACTCGGTCAACCCTGCCCTTTGGTCCCACCTGTAAGCCACTGTGGCTAGTTGCAGCTAGGTGTCAAAAGTATATTTTGTTTTTTATTTCGAATTAGTAATAAATTTAGAAAATGTTTAAAACTTTAAAAATTAATAAAAAATAATCCGTAACTCGGATGGAAAAACTTTGTACATGAAAGTTACTCAGAACGACGAGACGAATCCGGATACGCAGTCCGTTCGTCCGTCACACATCCCTAGCATAGCAAACACGCAACTTTCCCCTCTGGTTCATCTGCCCGAAAACGTCAAACACCGGGGATACTTTCGCGGATGTTTCCCCTTTCACCAGTATCTCTTACTACCGCGTTAGGTCACCCCTAGCACCGCGTATTGCCATGTTACGCTGTGTGATGCTTTGATTGCTTTGTTATTTATTGTGTTCCCCCTCCATTACTTCTTTCCGGTAGACCCCGAGACTGCCGGCGAAACCCAGTACGACTACGGTGTCGACGACCCCTCCTTACCAAAGCAACCAGGCAAGCCCCCCCCCCTTTGATCATCCTGATATCGCCTATTCCATTCTCTCATGCTTGCATTAGATTTTGCTACTGTTATTGTTTGCTCCTATTCTGCTGCATAGCCTATTTATTGTAACCTGCTATTGTTACCTACCTGCTTATCCTAAACTGCTTAGTATGGGTTAGTTAGTGATCCATCAGTGACCCCCACCTTGTCCTTGTTGCCCCCGCTTCATCATCGAAGACCCGATCAACGGGATCGAAGACCAGGCCCCGACGCCGCACATCACTTTCCCCTTCTGTTGCTCGACTCTGTAGAGTTACCATCGAGTGCCGAGGGTGGAACCTATACATCACTAATATGAGATCTCTGTAGTGTAGCTATTCGGTCGTGGTCATCGAGGGTGATTTCCTCCTTAAACACTTCCGATACGGCTCTGTCGCCCAACCCCTCAAGTGTGAACTTCGAGGGTGGTTCCTCTTACGTTCACCTTGATGATTACATCGAGTGGAATCCGTCAAGGGTGATTTCTCAGGTTTTCCCCTTGGTGTTAGACACACAGTTACTATGGTTACTATGACTTTGCACTGGACCCTGTTACTAAAGACGGGTTGGCCCTGAGGGGTACCCGCGCGAGCTTAATTGCGAGTGATGTGGAGTCGGGCGGACCTGGAAGGTGCCCGCGAGATAATTACGAGGCGTGGCCGGGCATTCCTAGCCCTTGCCGCAAGTCCTCGAGACGGGGCAACGGGGTCACATCTTTCGTGAGTCTCTGCTTGTTACCGCGCGTTCCTAATCCACTACGATTTGGATATTTGATCCGAGGGGCCTCTGGCCTGATAACACTAACCATCACGTGGGCATAGTATGGGTGTTCAGCGTCGTATGCATCAGCCGAAGCTTAATAGACATCAGCGACTGAGCGGCGCGCGCTGGGTTGGACTGGTAAGCTCCTGCCTTTTTAGGGAGGTAGCTAGGTCTGCTCACCGGCCGCGTACGCAACGTGCAGGAGTTCCTGGGGAGATGGCCCATGACCCCTGGGGGCATAGGTTTAGTCCGGCGTGCTGGCCTCTCTATTAAGCCTAGGTCGGGTTGCGGCGTATTGTTTGGCCGAGGCCGGGCATGACCCAGGAAAGTGTGTCCGGCCGGAGTTAAGCGAGCGTGGTGGGTAAGTTGGTGCACCCCTGCAGGGAAGAAACCATCTATCGATAGCCTGTCCTACGGTAACGGACACTTGGAGTTGTATCCCGATCGATACAACTAGAACTGGATACTTGTGATGAGAACTGGATGGTGATGAGTATTGGATTTGTGATGATAACTAGATATTATGGCTCTGGGATGCCTTTC
The DNA here is from genome assembly GCA_032464435.1 of Aegilops umbellulata. Lineage (NCBI taxonomy): Eukaryota > Viridiplantae > Streptophyta > Magnoliopsida > Poales > Poaceae > Aegilops > Aegilops umbellulata. The sequence goes on from CP136057.1 coordinate 608,355,237, forward strand.
TCGCAGGGAGTCGAGAAAGGATCTCCGGCCGAGGTTGATAACACTTCTACTACTTTACTTTATGCTACTCTACTCCTTCCGGCTGCTGTAAGATGGTGGTTTCCAGAAGATGCTAGTCTTCGATAGGACTAGGCCTTCTATCTATTCGGGCATTTCTGCAGCCCAGTCCACATATACAGCCTTCCTTTGATAATGTTGCATATGTAGTGTAGATCCTTTCTTGCGAGTACTTTGGATGAGTACTCACGGTTGCTTTGCTCCCCCTTTTCCCCCTTTCTTCTTCTTTCCGGTTGATACAACCCGATGTCGGAGCCCAGGAGCCAGATGCCACCGCCGATGTCTACTACTACATTGGAGGCCGCCGACGACCAGGAGTAGTTAGGAGGCTCCCAGGCAGGAGGCCTTGCCTTTTCGATCGATGTTGCTTTTGTGCTAGCCTTCTTAAGGCAAACTTGTCTAACTCATGTCTGTACTCAGATATTGTTGCTTCCGGTGACTCTTGTGTTTTCGAGCTTATGTATTCGAGCCCTCGAGGCCCCTGACTTGTAATATAAAGCTTGTATTATTTTAATTTGTGTCTAGAGTTGTGTTGTGATATCTTCCCGTGAGTCCTTGATCTTGATCGTACACATTTGTGTGTATGATTAGTGTACGATTGAATCGAGGGAGTCACAATATGATACGCTCTTTCACACATAAACCTCCTTATATTTTCCTCAAAACAGCCACCATACCTACCTATTATGGCATTTCCATAGCCGTTCCGAGATATATTGCCATGCAACTTTCCACCATACCGCTCATCATGACACATACATCATTGTCATATTGCTTAGCATGATCTGTAGTTGACATAGTATTTGTGGCAAAGCCACCGTTCATAATTCTTTCATACATGTCACTCTTGATTCATTGCATATCCCGGTACACCGCCGGAGGCATTCATATAGAGTCATAGTTTGTTCTAGTATTGAGTTGTAATCATTGAGTTATAAATAAATAGAAGTGTGATGATCATCATTTTCTAGAGCATTGTCCCAAGTGAGGAATAAAAAAAAGAAAGGCCATAAAAAGGCCAAAAAAGAAAGAGAAAAAAGAAAGAAAAAATGAGAGAAAAAGAGAGAAGGGACAATGTTACTATCCTTTGCCACACTTGTGCTTCAAAGTAGCACCATAATCATCACAATAGAGAGTCTCTTGTTTTGTCACTTTCATATACTAGTGGGAACTTTTCATTATAGAACTTGGCTTGTATATTGCAACGGTGGGCTTCCTCAAATGCCCTAGGTCTTCATGAGCAAGCAAGTTGGATGCGCACCCATTTAGTTTTTTTGTTGAGCTTTTATACATTTATAGCTCTAGTGCATCCGTTGCATGGCAATCCCTACTCCTTGCATTAACATCAATTGATGGGCATCTCCATAGCCTATTGATTAGCCTCGTTGATGTGAGATCTTCTCCTTTTTTGTCTTCTCCACATAAACCCCATCATTATTCTATTCCACCCATAGTGCTATATCCATGGCTCGCGCTCATGTATTGCGTGAAGGTTTATAAGTTTGAGATTACTAGAGTATGAAACAATTGCTTGGCTTGCCATCGGGGTTGTTCATGATGTGAGCATTCTTGTGTGACAAAAATGGAGCATGACTAAACTATATGATTTTTTAGGGATGAACTTTCTTTGGCCATGTTATTTTGAGAAGACATAATTGCTTAGTTAGTATGCTTGAAGTATTATTATTTTTATGTCAATATGAACTTTTGTCTTGAATCTTTCGGATCTGATTAAGAAGAATTACAATGAAATTATGCCAACTAGCATTCCACATCAAAAATTATCTTTTTTATCATTTACCTACTGGAGGACGAGCATGAATTAAGCTTGAGGATGCTTGATACGTCTCCAACGTATCTATAATTTTTTATTGCTCCATGCTGTATTATCTACTGTTTTAGACAATATTGGGCTTTATTATCCACTTTTATATTATTTTTGGGACTAACCTATTAACCGGAGGCCCAGCCCAGATTTGTTGTTTTTGCCTATTTCAGTGTTTCGAAGAAAAGGAATATCAAACGGAGTCGAAACGGAACGAAATCAACTGGAGAAGTTATTTTTGGAAGGAAAGCTACCGGATGGACTTGGACCCCACATCAGGAGATAAGGGAGGTGCTCACGAGGGTGCGGGGCGCGCCCCCTGCACCCATATATACTCACGTACCCTAAAACTTCCAGAACAGAGATTAGATCTGGAGTTCCGCTGCCGCAAACCTCTGTAGCCACCAAAAACCAATCGGGACCCTGTTCCAGCACCCTGCCGGAGGGGGGAACCCTCACCGGTGGCCATCTTCATCATCCCGGCGCTCTCCATGACAAGGAGGGAGTAGTTCACCCTCAGGGCTGAGGGTATGTACCAGTAGCTATGTGTTTGATCTCTCACTCTCGTGTTCTTGATTTGGCACGATCTTGACGTATCGCGAGCTTTGCTATTATAGTTGGATCTTATGTTTCTTCTCCCCCTCTTCTCTCTTGTAATGGACTGAGTTTTCCCTTTGAAGTAATCTTATCGGATTGGGTCTTTAAAGATTTGAGAACACTTGATGTATGTCTTGTCGTGCGTATCTGTGGTGACAATGGGATATCACGTGACTCACTTGATGTATGTTTTGGTGATCAACTTGCGGGTTCCACCCATGAAACTATGCATAGGGGTTGGCACACGTTTTCGTCGTGATTCTCCGGTAGAAACTTTGGGGCACTCTTTGAGGTTCTATGTGTTGGTTGAATAGATGAATCTGAGATTGTGTGATGCATATCGTATAATCATACCCACGGATACTTGAGGTGACATTGGAGTATCTAGGTGACATTAGGGTTTTTGGTTGATTTGTGTCTTAAGGTGTTATTCTAGTACGAACTCTAGGGCTGTTTGTGACACTTATAGGAATAGCCCAACGGATTGATTGGAAAGAATAATTTTGAGGTGGTTTCATACCCCTACCATAATCTCTTCGTTTGTTCTCCACTATTAGTGACTTTGGAGTGACTCTTTGTTGCATGTTGAGGGATAGTTATATGATCCAACTATGTTATTATTGTTGAGAGAACTTGCACTAGTGAAAGTATGAACCCTAGGCCTTGTTTCCTAGCATTGCAATACCGTTTACGCTCACTTTTACCACTTGTTACCTTGTTGTTTTTATATTTTCAGATTACAAAAACCTATATCTACCATCCATATTGCACTTGTATCACCATCTCTTCGCCGAACTAGTGCACCTATACAATTTACCATTGTATTGGGTGTGTTGGGGACACAAGAGACTCTTTGTTATTTGGTTGCAGGGTTGCTTGAGAGAAACCATCTTCATCCTACGCCTCCCACGGATTGATAAACCTTAGGTCATCCACTTGAGGAAAATTTGCTACTGTCCTACAAACCTCTGCACTTGGAGGCCCAACAACGTCTACAAGAAGAAGGTTGCGTAGTAGACATCAATGGTGCCGGTGAACATGTTGATGGAGATTGCCCTCTCCCGATGAGAGGAGCGTTGGTGATGACGATGGCGATGATTTCCCCGTCCCGGAGGGAAGTGTCCCCGGCAGAACAGCTCTGCCGGAGCCCTAGATTGGTTCCGCCAAGGTTCCGCCTCGTGGCGGCGGAGTCTCGTCCCAAAAGGTTGCTTATGATTTTTCTTCGGACGAAAGACTTCATATAGCAGAAGATGGGCACCGGAGGGCCAACAGGGGGGCCACGAGGCAGGGGGGCATGCCCAGGGGGTAGGGCAAGCCCCCACCCTCGTGGACAGGTGGAGGCCCCCCTGACGTATTTCTTCCGCTTAGTATTTTTTATTATTTCCAAAAATAACTTTCGTGGACTTTCAGGAGTTTTGGAGTTGTGCAGAATAGGTCTCTAATATTTGCTCCTTTTCCAGCTGCCGGCATTCTCCCTCCTTATGTAAACCTTGTAAAATAGGAGAGAATAGGCATAAGTACTGTGACATAATGTGTAATAACATCCCATAATGCAATAAATATCGATATAAAAGCATGATGCAAAATGGACGTATCAACTCCCCCAATCTTAGACCTCGCTTATCCTCAAGCGGAAGCCGATAACGATAAATATGTCCACATGTTTAGAGGTAGAGGTGTCGATAAAATAAAATACGGACATGAGGGCATCATGATTATTCTCATCACAGCAACATATATTAATATTGTCATATGATTTCTTATGCTCAAGTAATAATCTATTCATAGTGGAAAGTACGAATCAGAAACTTTATTGAGAGCTAACAAACTATAATCTCAGTCATTGAGGCAATTGCAATTTATCATAACATCAGAAAGAGTCTATGTCAGAGCTTTCTAGCAAGTCCACATACTCAACTATCATTTAGTCTTTCATAGTTGCTAACACTCACACAATACTTGTGGTTACGGAGTTTTAACCGGACACGGAGAAAGATAGGGGCTTATAGTTTCACCTCCCAACATTTTACCTCAAGGGTAATGTCAACAATAATAGTTCATGCTAACTTACATCCAATTATATATATATATATATATATATATATATATATATATATATATATATATATATATATATATCAGGATCTTTCCAAATCCTGTGCTTGCCAAAGGATAGAATGTAAAAAGGGAAAGGTGAAGATCACCATGACTCTTGCATAAGGTAGAAGATAATAATAAAAGATAGGCCCCTCGCAGAGGGAAGCAGAGGTTGCCATGCGCTTTCAAGGTTGGATGCACACAATCTTAATGCGAAAGAACGTCACTTTATATTGCCACTTGTGATATGAACCTTTATTATGCAGTCCGTCGCTTTTATTTCTTCCACATCAGAAGATCGTATAAAGCTTATTTCCTCCACACCAACCAATCATACATATTTAGAGAGCAATTTTTATTGCTTGCACCGATGACAACTTACTTGAAGGATCTTACTCAATCCATAGGTAGGTATGGTGGACTCTCATGGCAAAACTGGTTTAAGGGTATTTGGAAGCACATGTGGTATCACTACTTGGTACAAGGAATTTTGCTAGCATGAGGGGGAAAGGCAAGCTCAACATGTTGGATGATCCATGACAATATACTTTATCTCAGATATAAGAAAACATAACCCATTACGTTGTCTTCCTTGTCCAACATCAACTCTTTAGCATGTCATATTTTAATGAGTGCTCCCAATCATAAAACATGTCCAAGATAGTATATTTATATGTGAAACCTCTCTTTCTTTATTACTTCCTATTAATTGCAACGATGACCAAAGCTATGTTTGTCAACTCCCAACAATTTTTAATCATCATACTCTTTCTATGTGAAGTCATTACTCTCAATAAGATCAATATGATCTCTTTGTTTCTTTTTATTCTTTTCTCTTTTCTTTTATTCACTCAAGATCATAGCAAAATAATCAAGCCCTTGACTCAACACTAATCTTTATTATATAGCTCATGGACTCGATTACGTACATAGAGGGATCATAAAGCAAAACTCAAAACGAGATCATGCCATAAATTTTATTCTACTAGATCAAGATACTACTAAAAGGATCGAACTAAGAAAAACTGTAAAGATTGGAGTGTGATGGTGATACGATACTGGGGCACCTCCCCCAAGCTTGGCAGTTGCCAAGGGGAGTGCCCATACCCATATGATTATGTTTCCTTCTTCAGAGGTGATGGTGTGATATTCTTGGCGATGATACTCCTCAGGATACGATTCTCTTCTTCGATCTTATTGAGTTGCTGCTTGAGATCCATTATGTCCTTACGAAGCTTTCCTGTAATGGCCAAAGCTCCTTGCACCCAAGGGTGTTGCATGGCTGCGGGAGAACAAGTGACACTCTTCTTCATATTTTCATAAGAAAGAAATCTAACATTGGAAGGGATAACCGAGTTTGGAATAGCCGAGCTCTGTAGTTCCCCCATCGTGAATCCAGCTCGGAAGCGAGAAGTGACTTCTTGATCCTCCTCCATGGCATCTATCCTCATCAAATCAGCATCCATCTCTTCCTCTGTTGCTGGCCCAAAGTGGCCAGCATCGCTGTTTGTCCTTGGTCCCGATGCCGGATGAGACACCCGGCTCTCCCCGACTGACTCTTGAGAAGACATCTTGCTCTAATCTGCAGCAGCAACAGCTCGAAACAAGGACAGAGGATATTTGCGTGATACAGGAGTCAAAACCTTCGGGAGATTATATAATGAATTTTTACCGACCAAAATACGTGCAAGAAAACGGAGTCCGGAGAGCACACGAGGTGCCCACGAGGCAGGGGGCGCGCCCAGGGGGGTAGGGCGCGCCCTCCACCCTCGTGGAGCCCTCGTGTCCTTCTCGGACTGCTTCTTATTTTTCTATTTTTCTAAATATTCCAAAATGGAGAAAAATTGCCATTAGAACTGTTTTGGAGTTGGTTTACTTACCGTACCACATACCTATTCCTTTTCGAAGTCTGAAACATTCCGGAAAGTGTCCCTTATGTATTCCTCCGGGGTTACAGTTTCAATAACATTGGTTTCAACATTTATGGGATTACCTGAGATATAATGTTTGATTCTTTGACCGTTCACCACCTTCGGATTTGTGCCTTCGAAGTTGTTGATTTTAATAGCACCGGAACGATAGGCCTCCTTGATAACGTAAGGACCTTCCCATTTAGAGAGAAGTTTCCCTGCAAAAATTCTTAAACGAGAGTTGTATAGCAATACATAATCACCTACATTAAACTCACGCTTTTGTATTCTTTTGTCATGCCATCTTTTAACTTTTTCTTTAAACAACTTGGCATTTTCATAGGCTTGGTTTCTCCATTCATCAAGTGAGCTAATGTCAAATAAACTCTTCTCACCGGCAAGTTTGAAATCATAGTTGAGTTCTTTAATGGCCCAATATGCCTTATGTTCTAGTTCTAGAGGTAAGTGACATGCTTTTCCGTAAACCATTTTATACGAAGACATTCTCATAGGATTTTTATATGCAGTTCTATAGGCCCATAATGCATCATCAAGTTTCTTGGACCAATTCTTTCTAGATCTATTAACAGTCTTTTGCGAAATTAATTTGAGTTCTCTATTACTCAATTCTACTTGACCACTAGACTGTGGGTGATAAGGAGATGCAATTCTATGATTAAATCATATTTAGCAAGCATTTTATGGAAAGCACCATGAATAAAATGTGAACCACCATCAGTCATTAAATATCTAGGGACTCCAAACCTCGGAAAAATAACTTCTTTAAGCATCTTAGTAGAGGTGTTATAATTAGCACAACTAGTTGGAATAGCTTCTACCCACTTAGTAATGTAATCAACAGCGACCAAAATATGTGTGTAGCCATTAGAGGCAGGAAAAGATCCCATATAATTGAAGCCCCAAACATCAAATGGTTCAATAACAAGTGAATAATTCATAGGCATTTCTTGACGTCTACTAATATTACCAATTCTTTGACATTCATCATAAGATAAGACAAACTTATGGGCATCCTTGAAGAGAGTAGGCCAATAAAAACCGGATTGCAATACTTAGGGCATCTCCAGCCGTTGGCCCCCCAGGAGGAGCAAAAAATCGCCCCCTGGGGGCGCGCCGGCGCTAAACCGCGCACTGGGGGCGTGATGCCCCCCAGTCGCGGCGCCCAAGGTTAGTCAAAAAAGTCAAAAACGGCGCAAAAACGACTCAAATTTAACGCAAACATCGGCGAGTTTGTTCAAACTTAAACATATTTTACAAAAAAAGAAAAAAACTTCCGCGGGCTACCCCCGCCGTCTCCCTCGCCGCCCGCCCACGCGGTTTACATGCCGAGGAGGCTGTAGAACCGCGTGTAGTCACCGTCGTCGTCGTCGTCGCCGCCGCCCCCGCCTGCGCCTCCGCCGTCCCTGTTGCATCCCTTCCCCGGTTGGCGCGGCGGGTTGGACGGTCCGGGGGCGTCGCCGTCATCGCTGTCGAGGACCACGACGCCGTGCTCGTCCTCGCGCCCACGCTTGCGGGCGGCGATCTCCTCCAGGGCCCGGCACTGCCGGACCATCTCAACGCGGAGGTAGTCGTCCCGCGCCCACCGCTTGGCGTCCTCATCGGAGAAGCCATGCCGGGCTATCTCCTCGTACTCCGCGGGGAGGCCGGGCTCCGGCTTGGGCTCGACGAGGACGAAGCGGCCGGTGGGTGGGGAGGCGTTGGCGCCGATACGGACGCCGAAGCTGCGGGTGCGCGCGCTGACCGGCGTGTCCTGGGGCTCCGGCTTAACGGGGCGGAGGCAGGGCGAGCCGCCGGACGAGGAGGAGGACCCCCCGGTCTCCATGCGCCTCAGGGTCCAGGAGCTTCCCCGGCGGCGTGAGAAGGAAGGGGGAGCGGGGTACTCGAGACGTGGCGTGTTGCCGCCCTTGATGTACTCGAGGACGGCCTCCAACGTGCGCTCGGGCACGCCCCACCACCGGCGCCGGCCCTCTGAGTTGAGCCTGCCGGAGGGATCTACACCGTTGGTGGCCTCGAGCTGCTGGGCGTGGCGGCGCCGGAAGTAGGGCTCCCAGAGCGGGCTGTCGGGGACGTACCGAGGTCCCTCCCTCACCGCCCACGGCAGGTTCGCGCGGATGCGTGCGATCTCCGCACGCCGCGCCGCGTCGGTGGGCACCGGGGGCACCGGCACGCCACCGGCACTGATCCTCCACGCGCCGGGCACCCGCATGTCCGGCGGGACCGGGTACTCGGCCTCGTAAAGGAGGCGAGCCTCGTCCTCGTGGAGATGGCGACGGCCGAAGCCGTTCGCCGCCGCGCCGTCACCAGGGAAGCGCTAGGCCATGGGTGATGAACTAGAGACGGCAAGAGAGAGGAGAGGGAGGAACGACGACGGCGAGAGAGTGTGATCGCCGAGCACGCTGGTACGCGTCTTATATAGGCCGAGGCGCCGCTCGTACGCATGTCCGCCGTGTGTACGCATGGCGGGCGAGGGAGGGTGAGGGACGCGCGTCATCCGGCCTTCACTGCGCCACCCGTGAGGCATCAATGGCGCAGGCTGACCGGCACGGCAGTGCGGCAGCTTTGGCATTGATTCGCCGCGGGAAACGAGGCGATGAGGACGACGAAGGGCCGAGAAAAGAGCCGTCTCGCTGACGCAGGGGGCCCGCTGCTTTTCCACGCCAAAAAAGTTCGCCCGGCGCCCCCGGGCACCCCCCAACGCGCGGGGTTTGGCCTGGGTCCGCCGGCGCTGTTTTCGGCCCAGGCCGGCAAAAATCGGGCTCCTGGGGGCGCGACTGGGCCATTTTTTCGGCGCCGGCGCGAAAAAAACGCCTGGGGAGGCCTTCCTGGGGGCGCGGCTGGAGATGCCCTTATGTGCTGTTCTATCTCCAGCGTGGTGTCCTCCATAAGCCTCGGAGTGACACCTTGTGTAGGATCTGTTCCTGTTCATGCTCATGTACACAACGTCTAATAACACCATCTACTCCTTTATAAAGATGTGGGTCATCCCAAAAGTAATGCCTCAAATCATAGAAAAACTTTTTCTTTTGCTGGTATGTGAAACTAGGTGGTATAAATTTAGCAACAATATAATTAGCATAATCAACATACCAAGGAGTAGTTCGAGAAGCATTTATGACATTCAGTTGTTCATCAGGAAAGCTATCATCAATAGGTAGTGGGTCATCAAGAACATTCTCTAGCCTAGACAGGTTGTCTGCAACGAGGTTCTCAGCTCCCTTTCTATCAATAATATGCAAATCAAATTCTTGTAGCAAGAGAACCCATCTAATAAGTTTAGGTTTAGCATCTTTCTTTTCCATAAGGTATTTAATAGCAGCATGATCAGTGTGAATAGTTACTTTAGAATCAACAATATATGGTCTAAACTTATCACAAGCAAATACCACTGCTAGGAATTCTTTTTCAGTAGTAGCATAATTTCTCTGAGCATTGTCTAGAGTTTTACTAGCATATTGAATAACATTTAATTTCTTATCAACTCTTTGCCCTAGAACAGCACCTACAACATAATCACTAGCATCACACATAATTTCAAAGGGTAAATTCCAATCAGGTGGCTGAACAATAGGTGTAGAGATCAATGCTTTCTTAAGTATTTCAAATTCTTCTACACAACCATCATCAAAGACAAATGGTATATCTTTTTGTAATAAATTAGTCAGAGGCCGAGAAGTTTTTGAGAAGTCCTTAATGAACCTCCTATAAAACCCGGCGTGACCAAGGAAACTTCTTATACCTTTGATGTCCTTGGGACATGGCATCTTTTCAATAGCATCAACCTTGGCTTTATCAACCTCAATACCTTTTTCAGAAACTTTATGCCCCAAGACAATACCTTCATTAACCATAAAGTGGCACTTTTCCCAATTCAAGACAAGATTAGTTTCTTCACATCTCTGCAAAACTTGATCAAGGTTGCTCAAGCAATCATCAAAAGAGGATCCATAAACGGAGAAGTCGTCCATGAAAAGCTCACAAATATTTTCACAAAAATCAGAGAATATAGCCATCATGCATCTTTGAAAGGTAGCAGGTGCATTACATAAACCAAAAGGCATACGTCTATAAGCAAAAGTACCAAAAGGGCAAGTAAAAGTGGTCTTTGATTGATCATCGGCTGACATAGGCATTTGAGAGAAACCAGAATAACCATCTAGAAAGCAAAAGTGTGTATGTTTGGATAATATTTCTAGCATTTGATCGATAAAAGGTAAGGGGTAATGATCCTTTTTAGTTGCTTTATTTAATTTGCGGAAATCAATTACCATCCTATAACCTGTAATAATTCTTTGCGGAATCAATTCATCTTTATCATTAGGAACGACAGTAATACCTCCCTTCTTAGGGACACAATGGATAGGACTTACCCACTGACTATCAGCGACGGATAAATAATACCTGCATCAAGAAGCTTTAGTATTTCCTTTCTTACCACTTCTTTCATCTTAGGATTCAGCCGTCGTTGGTGATCACGAACTGGTTTGGCATCTTTCTCCAAATTTATTTTATGTTGACATAGAGTGGGACTAATGCTCTTAAGATCATCAAGAGTATATCCAATAGCAGTGCGGTGCTTCTTCAGAGTTTTCAATAATCTCTCTTCTTCATGCTCTGAAAGGTTAGCACTAATAATAACATGATATATCTTTTTCTCATCAACATAAGCATATTTAAGAGTATCAGGTAACGGTTTAAGCTCAAACACGGGATCACCCCTTGGGTGGAGGAGGACCCCCTAGGATTTCAACAGGCAAATTGTGTTTCAGGATGGGTTCCTATTTAAAGAATACTTCATCTATTTCCCTTCTTTCATTCATAAACATATCATTTTCATGGTCTAGCAAATATTGTTCTAAAGGATCACCAAGGGTACGGCAATAGAAGCAAGACCAATAATTTCATCTTTACAAGGCAATTCCTCTTCACGGTGTTGTCTATGAAATTTGGAAAAGTTGAACTCATGAGACATATCACCTAGACCAATAGTAACAACATCCTTTTCGCAGTCTATCCTAGCATTAACTATGTTCAAGAAGGGTCTACCAAATATAATGGGACAAAAGCTATCTTGTGGGGAGCCAAGAACAAGAAAATCAGCAGGATATTTAGTTTTCCCACACAAGACTTCAACATCTCTAACAATTCCCATTGGTGCAATAGTATCTCCATTGGCAAGTTTAATTGTGACATCAATATCTTCTAACTCAGCAGGTGCAATATCATGCATAATTTCTTTGTATAAGTCAAAAGAGTATTGCACTAGCACTAGCACCCATATCACATAAGCCATGATAACAATGATCTCCTATTTTAACAGAAATAACAAGCATGCCTACCACAGGTCTATGTTTATCTTTAGCACAAGGTTTAGCAATTCTAGCAGTTTCATCACAGAAGTAAATAACATGCCCATCAATATTATCAGCCAAGAGATCTTTAACAATAGCAATATTAGGTTCAACTTTAATTTGCTCAGGAGGTGTATAAGTTCTAATATTGCTTTTACGGACCACAATTGAATCTTTAGCATGATCCTTTATCCTAACAGGGAAAGGTGGTTTCTCAACATAAGCAGTAGGAACTATAGGATCATTATAAGTGATAGTCTTTTCTTCAACTCTAATAGGTGCAGCTACTTTTACTTCTTTGGGAGAATGATATTTAAACCACTTCTCCTTAGGGAGATCAATATGAGTAGCAAAAGATTCACAGAAATAAGCTACTATCTCAGAGTCAGTCCATATTTAGAGCTAAATTTACGGAAAACATCGGTATCCATAAAAAGATTTAACACAATCAAACTTAGGTGCCATACCTGACTCCTTACCTTCGTCGAGGTCCCAATCTTCAGGGTTGCGTTTAATTCTTTCCAATAAATCTCATTTGAATTCAATAGTCTTCATCATAAAAGAGCCAGCACAAGAAGTATCGAGCATGGTGTGATTGTTATCAGAAAGCCGAGCATAAAAACTTTGAATAATTATTTCTCTTGGGAGCTCATGATTGGGGCATGAATATAACATTGATTTAAGCCTCCCCCAAGCTTGAGCGATGCTTTCTCCTTCGCGAGGCCAGAAATTATATATATAATTGCGATCACGATGAACAAGATGCATAGGATAAAACTTCTGATGAAATTCCAATTTCAATCGTTTGTAGTTCCATGACCCCGTATCACCACATAACCTATACCATGTCAATGCACCTCCCTTCAAAGATAAAGGCAAGACCTTCTTCTTACTAACATCACCGGGCACACCTGCAAGCTTAAATAATCCACAAACTTCACCCACATATATTAGGTGTTCATCAGGATGCTTTGTTCCATCTCCTGCGAAAGGATTAGCTAGCAGTTTTTCTAACATACCCGAAGGAATCTCAAAGTAGATATTTTTATTTTCAGTAGGTTTAGTAGGTTGAGGAGTAACTCTTTGCTCTACTGGTCGGGGTGAAGATACCCCGAACAAGCCCCTCAGAGGATTACTTTCCATAGTAACAAGTGACAGTAAATTTCAGCGCACTATATAAATTTGTCCTTACCAAATTCCACCTACCAAAGGTGCTTCACTCCCCGGCAATGGCGCCAGAAAAGAGTCTTGATGACCCACAAGTATAGGGGATCTATCGTAGTCCTTTCGATAAGTAAGAGTGTCGAACCCAACGAGGAGCAGAAGGAAATGATAAGCGGTTTTCAGCAAGGTATTCTCTGCAAGCACTAAAATTATAGGTAACCGATAGTTTTGTGATAGGATAATTGGTAACGAGTAACAAGTAACAAAAGTAAATAAAGTGCAGCAAGGTGGCACAATCCCTTTTGTAGCAAAGGACAAGCCTAGACAAACTCTTATATGGAGAAAAGCGCCCCCGAGGACACATGGGAATTATCGTCAAGCTAGTTTTCATCACGTTCATATGATTCGCGTTCGGTACTTTGATAATTTGATATGTGGGTGGACCGGTGCTTGGGTGTTGTCCTTACTTGGACAAGCATCCCACTTATGATTAACCTCTATTGCAAGCATCCGCAACTACAACAATAGTGTTAAGGTAAACCTAACCATAGCATGAAACATATGGATCCAAATCAGCCCCTTACGAAGCAACGCATAAACTAGGTGTAAGGGCATATTTATCCCCAAGGTGTTTTGGTGATTGATGACAATGCTTTTGCGGACTAATCGTGTGCCTTGAGTTTCTCAGACGTTTCATCGCTAGGCACAAGACGGTTTGGTGCCCCTCGAAGACTACTGAAGACGGCGTTTTTCTACATTTCTTTTCGGTGGATTTGAGTCGTAGGAAAGCCATACTATTAAGAGGGGGTCCGTGTCGGAAAGGTTCAAGTGGAATCATCACGTACACGTTTTCTTCCTTGTCTCCGCCTTTCCCCCCGCGCTTTGGAGCATCCTCCGTTTATCCTCTATGCATCATGTCTTGGTTGTTGATATTGGGCTTGCGGTAGTACTGCTCCCTGGAGCGGTAGTACCATAGGCACCTGCGGTAGTACCATACCTCGGTGCGGTAGTACCGCAGGAGCCCACGGTAGTACCGCTCCTATGGAGTCGTAGTACCATGGCCCCCAAGCCAAGTGCCGCTGCATTGTGGTAGTAGGGACGGATGTAATTTTTTACATCCGCGCCTCCGCGGTAGTACCACACCTTGTGAGCGGTAGTACCGCGCGCGGCCTGGCTCAGTCGCCACGCGGTAGTACCACTCCTCCAGCTGTAGTACCGTGTCGGTTTTTTGCATCGTTTGTTTTTCAGCGGAAGTTGGCACGGATGTATTTTTATTCATCCGCGTCTTTCCCAGGCTAGGTCATTCCTGCCTTGCGGTAGTACCGCAAGGGGGAGCGGTAGTACCGCTCCTGCAGAAGTACTGCTCTCAGCCTCTGTGCTTCAGGCTTGTCCTAGTTCCTGCCGTAGTAGCGGTAGTACCGCGATCGCCCGCGGTAGTACCGTGTGGCCGTGCGGTAGTACCGCTTGCCAGGGGTGATAGTACTGCAAGTCGCGGGCTGGTTAGGTGGATAACGGTTGGATTTTGTTCTCGACTATATAAGGGGTGTCTTCTTTCTCTAGTTGACCACTTCTTCCAACCCTAAGCTCCATTGTTGCTCCAAGCTCCATTTTCGCCCGATCTCTCTCCCTAGCCAATCAAACTTGTTGATTTGCTCAGGAGTGGTAGAGAAGGCCCCGATCTACACTTCCACCAAGAGAAATTTGATTCCCCCACTAATCCCTTGCGGATCTTGTTACTCTTGGGTGTTTGAGCACCCTAGACGGTTGAGGTCACCGTGAAGCCATAGTCCATTGTGGTGAAGCTTCGTGGTGTCGTTGGGAGCCTCCAATTGAGTTGTGGAGATTGCCCCAACCTTGTTTGTAAAGGTTCGGTCGCCGCCTCCAAGGACACCAATAGTGGAATCACGACATCTCGCACTGTGTGAGGGCGTGAGGAGAATACGGTGGCCCTAGTGGCTTCTTGGGGAGCATTGTGCCTCCACACCGCTCAAACGGAGACGTACTTCCCCTCAAAGGGAAGGAACTTCGGCAACACATCCTCGTCTTCACCAGCTCCACTCTTAGTTATCTCGTGCCTTTACTTGTGCAAGCCTATTTGTGTCATATCTCTTGCTTGCTTGTGTGCTTGTTGTTGTTGCATCATATAGGTTGCTCACCTAGTTGCATATCTAGACAACCTACTTTGATGCAAAGTTTAAATTGGTAAAGAAAAGCTAAAAATTGTTAGTTGCCTATTCACCCCCCCCCCTCTAGTCAACTATATCGATCCTTTCAATTGGTATCAGAGCCTCGTCTCTTTATTAAGGACTTTGCCGTCCGAAGAGTATGGTTGACACCGTAGACGGTGGGGAGGAGCACTCTGGTGTGAATCCGTTCTCGTCTACGACCGATGGGGGAACCGCGGTCTCTCGTGAGGAATTCAATGTGGCGTTGGACACATTGAAAACCTCCATGACGACCGAGGTCGAAGGCATGTTTAATAAATTCATAGAAGGGCTTAAACTTACCACCGCACCGTTGAAAGTGGGTGATCCCGCTAACAAGGTGACGGATGCAACCTCCGACAAGGGGGAAGCTTCTAGCAAGAAAGCTCCTCCTTCTAGTGGCAAAAATGGCACCGGTATCTTTGCCCATGTGGAACCTCCACTTGTTTATGGTGGACCACTTCCTTCCACTCATTTGAATCATGCCGGCCCGGCCCCTAAGATTGAGAAAAATGTAGAATTTGACACTTGGGTCTATTGCTTTAAGCGTCATTTAAATCATGTGAACACTAACCTTTGGAGAATCATTGAAGAAGGTTTCTATCCGCATGACCGAAGCAACTTCACTCCTAGAGAAGCCGTGGATAATCAATTCAATGAGAATGCTCTCTTCATCATCCAAGAAGCAATCCCACCCAAAGATCTTCCTCATCTCCGGCCCTACTCCATGGCCAAAGATGCTTGGCACCAAGTGGTTTCCCTCTACCGGGGAAGCGCAAGCATTCAACGCTCCAACTATGAAGTGGTGCAAGATGAAGTCGATGAGTTTGCAATGAAAGAAGATGAAGAACCTCGTGAGCTTTATCGAAGGGTAACCAAACTCGCGGTCTCTCTCCGAATCTTGGAAGTAAGGACACGTATGGCAATTGGATCAAGTGCAAATTCCTCAAGGCAATGTTGCCCTACCACAAAGCCATGTCCTCCGTCATTCGTCAAAGGTCGGACTTCCACACCTTGTCCTCAAATGAAGTGTTGGCTGAGTTCGTTGCTATGAGCATTTTGGACAAGACCGCCGACAATGCGGTACTTCGCTCTCAAAGAGTAAAGAAGCCCAACCTTGCTCTAAAGGCCAAGGTGAGTATGGAGGAAGAGGATGAAGTGGAAGAAGAGGAAAGCAACCTCGAAGATACGAAGTATGTCTATCATGAACACATGGCCCTTGCTTCAAGGCAATTTTGGAGCAAGAAAAACTCAAGGCCCAACTTCAAGGAGAACAATTCAAGTGGCGCAAAGGGCAAGCAACGAGTGAGGACTTGCTTTAATTGTGGCAATGTGAGCCACTTTGTTGCGGAGTGCCCTTATGAGAAGAGGGAAGACAATGGTGGCAAGCTCATCCGAAAGGACAAGGCCAAGTCATTCCCCAACAAGAGCAACTTCACCAAGAAGACGCCTCCCAAGGCATTGGTGGTACAAGAAGAGTACAATGAGGATGATGACAACGATGAAGATGGTGAGTCGGTTGCCATGACCTCCATTGCCATTGCGACGACTCCACGGGTGTCTCTCTTCGACTCACCCAATGAGAGCATCACCGCCAAGTGCCTCACGGCTAAGGCCACCAACAAGGTAACCCCCAACATCAAAACTACCATCATTAATCATCCTTCTTTGACGGATAGCATTGATGAACATGCGGGAACAAGTGTGGAGGAAAATGAGTTTGAGACCTTTATGGGTAAACTCAAGGGTAAATCCAAGAAGCACATCGTTGCTCTATTGGAACAACTTGGTGAAGCCAATGACATGATCGAGGCTCACGAAAATACCATCTCTAAGATGGAGGGGCATAGTCGTGACTATGCCGATGAGATTTCGGATCTTTCCAATGCTCTTGAGGAAGAGCGTGGTCTTCGTTTGGCTCTTGAGGAGTCACACAACGATGATCATGCTAAGTTAAAGAAAGATCTTGATCATGCTCTTGTTGTTTCTCGTGTGCTAACCTCCGAGAAGGCAAAGCTTGGGGTTGATCTTGCTAGACTCAAAGAGGAGTTTGACATTCTTGACAAGGCTCACAAAGTCTTGAAGGGTGCTAATGCTAGCCTCAAGGAGTCTCATGATCAACTCCAAGTGAAGCTAACCAAGGAGAAAGCCACCTTTCCTCATATGGTGTTAATTGATAATGCAAATGCTACTAACCCTTGTTGTGAGCATGTGCATCTTGTTGAGGAGAATGCTAAGTTGAAGGAGCAACTTGAGAAAGGCCTTGTGTCATGCATACAAGGTGAGAAGAACCTCAACGACCTTTTGAGCAATCAAAAGGAAGTTGTGGCCAAGGAGGGGATTGGGTTCGCACCCAAGCCCAAGAACAAGAAGAAGAATGACAAGATCAAACGACCTCCTCCTCTCAAGCAAACTTTTGTGAAGGAGGGAGAGGGTACTTCCGAGGAGAAGAAGAACAATGCGAAGGGTGGCGGTGTCAAGAAGGGCAATGCCACCCCTCCCAACAAAGCCGGCGACTTTAATCCTTCTTATGTGTTATGCCGTGCTAGTGATGGGCATGTTTATGCCAAATTTGTTAGTTCTCCTCATGAGTATATTGAATGGTCTATTTGGGTTCCTAAGACCCTTGTTACTAACATCAAAGGACCCATTACAAAATGGGTACCTAAAACCATGCATTGATCTCTTGTAGGTGTTTGCTTCCAGTGGGGGATCATGGTTGCTCGATAGTGGAGCTACAAATCATATGACCGGAAGCAAGGACTTGGTGGTGGACGTGCACAAGATTCCATCTATGCCCACCAATGTCGAGTGGGATGACGCCTCATCTTCTAAGGTATTGGGACCCGGCAAGGTTGTCATTTCTCATGATCTCACGATCGAGAAGGTCATGCTTGTTGAGTCCCTTGCATCACGAAAGCTTGCTTCTGATTTTTTTCTCGGATGAAAGACTTCATATAGCAGAAGATGGGCACCGGAGGGCCAACAAGGGGCCCACGAGGCAGGGGACGCGCCCAGGGGGGTAGGGCGCGCCCCCACCCTCGTGGACAGGTGGAGGCCCCCCTGACGTATTTCTTCCGCTCAGTATTTTTTATTATTCCAAAAATAACTTTCGTGGAGTTTCAGGACTTTTGGAGTTGTGCAGAATAGGTCTCTAATATTTGCTCCTTTTCCAGGCCAGAATTCCAGCTGTCGGCATTCTCCCTCCTTATGTAAACCTTGTAAAATAAGAGAGAATAGGCATAAGTATTGTGACATAATGTGTAATAACAGCCCATAATGCAATAAATATCGATATAAAAGCATGATGCAAAATGGACGTATCAAGCCTCTTGCTGAGCCTGGCTTGTAATGTTTCAAATTGCCCTTTATGCATTCTTCCTTCAGGTACCGGCAGACCCAAATATTTTGGTTCAAACACATGTTGTGTAACATCCAAAGTACTCTTCACCTCTAAACACATGTCTGGTGTTTACCAACATACCATAGCATAAAAATAATATTAACTTGTACAAGTAGTAGTTGTCAACATGCCCAGTGATAATTTACGGGCAGTAACTTGCCATGGGCACCGATGAAAAATATTGTGACATGCCCCCTCTTTCTGACCGTCCGGTTGAGAATTCATGAGTGGATGAAAGTAAACAGTACCCATGGTACAATGCACAAGCATAACTGTGCCAATAGACTAGGTTGCTTTTCTTTCCCCTCACACAAAGTGACTAGGAAAGCCTTCCTCCCCTCAATCTTCACCCGCGAGCTTGTGGATTCGCCTCCCCTTCGCCTGTTGCTCCGGTGGCCGGTGGCAGGGAGGGGATTTCTAGTGCCTTGTTTCCGGCTAGTAGATAGATAGGGTTTTAGTTCTCGCAGGGGCAACGTTTGGACAGATGGTGGCGCCTCTTCTTCGAGTCAGTCTTCCGGGCTCCGACCCTCCTCAAGTTCATTCACTGGGATGGGTTAAACGGAGCTTGATGTCGCTTGTACTACGTCAGTATTTTTTCCAAAGAGGAAGGGATGATGCAGCACAGCTACAGCAGGTATTTCCCTCAATTATGAAACCAATATGTCAATCCAGTAGGAGAACCAAGCAACACTATATGAACGGTACCTGCACACAAAGAAAAATACTTGCAACCCGACGCTTATGAGAGGTTGTCAAACCCTCTACGGGTAACGGCGCCAAAAATTGTCAGGATAAAAATTGTGTAGATTGGACAAATAGATCCCGATAAAATGTGAAATAAAATAAATAGCAAAAAAGTGCAGCAAGGTATTTTTGGGTTTTTGAAAATATAGATCTGAAAATAAAAGCGAATAAAAATAGATCTCAAAGCAAATGTGATAAAGAATAGACCCGGGGGTCATAGATTTTACTAGTGGCTTCTCTCGAAAAAATAGCATCCAGTGGGTAAACAAATTATTGTTGGGAAATTGATAGAAAATCGAATAATTATGATGATATCCAAGGCAATGATCATTATATAAGCATCACGTCCAAAATTAGTAGACTGACTCCTACCTGCATCTACTACTATTACTCCACACATCGCGCTATCCAGCATGCATCTAGTGTATTAAGTTCATGGAGAAACGGAGTAATGCGATAAGAATGATGTCATGATGTAGACGAGATCTATTCATGTAGGAATAGCCCCCATCTTGTTATCCTTAATAGCAACGATACATGTGTGTCTTGTTGCCCCTTCTGTCACTAGGAAAGAACACCGCACAATCGAATCCATCAAAAAGCACCTCTTCCCATGGCAAGAAAAATCGATCTAGTTGGCCTAACTAAACCAACGATTTGAAGAAGAAATACGAGGCTATAAGTAATCATGCATATAAGAGATCAAAGAGGACTCAAATAATATTCATGGATATAGATCTGATCATAAACTCAAAGTTCATCGGATCCCAACAAACACACCACAAAAAAAGTTACATCAAATAAATCTCCAAGAGACCATTGTATTGAGAATCAAAAAGAGAGAAGAAGCCATCTAGCCACTGCCTACGGACCCGTAGGTCTATGATGAACTACTCACGCATCATTGGAGAGGCACCAATGAGGACGATGAACCCATCTGTGATGGTGTCTAGATTGGATCTCGTGGTTCTGGAACTTGCGCCGGCTGGATTGTGTTTCGTCGACTCCCCTAGGGTTTCTAGAATATTTGTGTATTTATAGGGCGAAGAGGCGGTGCGGGAGGCCACCGAGATGGGCACAACTCACCTGGGCGCGCCTGGGCCCCCAGGTGGCCCTGGGGGGTTGTGCCCCCCTCGGGGCTCCCCTCTAGTACTTCTTTGGCCCAAGTTTTGTCTTCTGGTCCATAAAAATTCTCCAAAAAGTTTTGTTGTGTCTGGGCTCCGTTTGGTACTAATATTCTGCGAAGTAAAAACAAACAAAAAACAGCAACTGGCACTGGGCACTGTAAAACATTCAAAAATGATAATATAACAGCATGTAACAAGCAAAAATTATAGATACGTTGGAGAAGTAATAGAGCACTTTGGGTGTAGATTCCTGCTAGCTCCTCGAGGCGGCGAGGTTAGAGTTTGTTGCCATGCGTATGCAACTACGATATATGGTGTCAAATTCTTCAGATCGATTCAAGGATTCAACGGAGATGATTGCGCCTCCGGGATGCTTGTCCTTAGGGCACGTGAACATGCATGAAGACTTCCCAGTTGTCATCGACAAGGTCAGACCGGCTCTTGTATGGGAGCGGCAACAACAGCGCGTCGACGAGTCGTTCTAACGGCGGCAATGGTCGTTCGGTGGTCCATGAACCTTGATATAATTTTTATTATGTTTGAGATGTTTTGTACTTCCGGTGAATCTTTATAATAGATCTGATCTTTCCACCAAAAAAAGTGGTTGTTCTGGTTGTTCATTTTTATCCAATGGCCATGTTACGCCATGTCACATGATATTTGTCCATAGTTTACATCCCCCTCCCCCTGAAAAGATCTAGTTCCATTTATCAATTGATAACACAACAAACACAAAAACAACTTCCATATGCAGTCGACCGAAGTTCAAATAAGAAAAAGAAACTATTATGCCGCCCCTAAAAGGCTAACCCGCGCATATACACTATAAGAGCATCTCCAACAGCCGCCCAACACGTCACGCACTAAAAATAACTTTGCCGCGTGCCCATCGCCTGATTTGGCGTGGCCGGCAGCGCTGGCTCCAATAGCCGCGCTAAAATGCAGTGCGCGAGCGCCGCTCCAGGAGCGCGCTAAAATGCAGCGCACGAGACTCGCCAGTGCATGCTATATGTTGCATTTTGAACACAAAATGGATTTCAAACATTCAAAATGCAATGAACATGGCATATAAATTTCACACAAACAAGTTGATGATAAAAGTTCATGCCCAAAAGTTCAAAATCATGCCCACAAATTCATCCAACCAAGTTCAAAATGCAAACCAAGTTCATGACACAAACCAAAGACACATCAAGCCTCGTCCGCGTCTTTGTCCTCATCTTCCGAAGACAATTCTTGCTCCTCCGAAGATGATTCTTCCTCCTCCTCATCATCATTGTCGCACACCGCATCACGTCAAGCTCGGACGGTGTTGGCAAGATCTTCAACGGCATCTTCATGGAAAGATGTGTGAGGCACACCGGAAGACATTCTGCGCATGGCGGCCGGAGGAGCACCCATGCCTCCCATGAGAGACGCAAAACTCATGCCTCCCATGGCGGCCATGGCGCCGGGGGGTGCTCCAAAGCCACCCATGCCTCCCATTGTCTCCATGGTAGCTCTAAAGCCACCCATGGCACCTAAGCCGCCCATGGTAGCTCCAAAGCCACCCATGCCTCCCATGGCGCCAAGGCCACCTCCACCCATGGCGCCAAGGCCACCGCCACCCATTGCGCGAATCATGGCTCTTTTTTGGATCAAGACTTCTTCACGGGCAAGATTGACATACTCTTTTTGCGCCTCATTGAGGATAGATGTGTCCAAGAAAAACAAGTGCTTCTCCCATTCCAACAATCTCGTTCGCTTCTCATTGCTCACCTTCCTCTCCTCCAAAGCCACCTTTCTCTCCTCGGCCGCCACCCTCCTCTCCTCAGCCGCCAACCTCCTCTCCCCGGCCGCAACATCTTGGTTCCTTGTCATTTTCCTCACCTCGTTGGCTTCTTTTCTTGCCTTCACAATAGCTTCCATAGCATTATTGAGCTCATCATCTCCTTTCTTCTTCTTCTTTTCTTTTGCGTCTTTCTTGCACCCATCCGGTTGTTTTGGCTTCGAGTACAAACTGAGTTGGGTGTGGGGCTTCTCTTGTCGTCATCACTTGATGCATCCTCTTCCTCCTCCTCATCATCCAACTCAATTGTTCGCTTGCGTTTGTTGCTCAAATCCAAATCATCCAAATCACCACGCTTCTTCCATTTCTCATCATCCTTCAACACGTCATAGCAATGAGGCAAGGTAAATGACCTTCCTTTCTTGATCTTCCCCTTCTTGGTCCTCTTCTCCTCTCCTTTGAACAAGTTTTGTGCAATGTTGTACTACATGAAAACAAAACAAGTTAGCACTTCAAACACCAACAACAAGTATGATAAACATGGATGAAATGCCACTTACTCGATCGTCCTCATTGGTGCCACTTGGGTTCGACTTGTCAAGCGCCTTTTGTGCGGCCGCCCACTTTTGACAATCCTTGTTGATTGTGACCACCGGGACCGAAGAGATCGGTCGGAGCGGTCAATTCCACTCACGTTGCGAACATCAAAGTGTTCCTTCATCCAGTTCCAATAAGTATCTCTACTTTGATCACCTCCAACGGATGAATCCCTCGACACTTGCAACCAAATATTGCATAGTAAGATGTCTTCGGCGCTGGTGTAATTGCCCGCTCTTCCATTCGGTGCGTCGACAATGCCCTCACCATCCTCGTCCACCTCGAACTCATGGTCATGAAAGTGCATGTCATTGGTTTGAGACCACTGTGAATTGTTGGAGCCAACACCCATAGTTGACATGTATGCATCATCGTTGAGACTACAAAATATATAGAACAATGGAAATAAGCTATTTATATGAATGCATTCAAAAAATAACAAGAAAAAAAGTTGAGCAAATTTTCTACCTTTGAGGCATATTGTCGAACACGTTGTGCGCGTCGGCCGCCGGCTCAACGAGTGAGCTCGCCGGCGCTTCAGTAGCCGCCGCGCCCGTCACACGCCCTGCAAGCTTCTTCCTCCTCGCCTTCGAGGTGCCGGAGCCGTCCGCCGCCTTGTTCTTCTTCGCGGATGTCTTGCCTTTCTTCGGCCGCGCCGCATTTGGGAGCTTTAAGGGGGGGCACGGGGCGGCACTGGTGCGGCGCAACCCGCCGCCGAGGTCATGAAGAGGCCGCGCGCGAGGCCGATGCTCGGAGGAGCTCCGGCGGAGGCGAGGCCAACGCTCCCCGCGATAGGGTTTGCGGCGGCGGCGGCGGCTGTTAAGGGGTCGCGGCTATAGGATGGGGGTGAGCGGGGTGCCGGCGCGTGCGTCCATCGGGTCCAGTTCGCCGACGGGGAGGAGAGAGCGCGGCGCGAGCGCTCGTGTGTGCCGCGTGCGGAAGCGGGCGCCCCAAATACACAGCGCGAGTTGGCGATTCAGACCGCGCGCCCAACTCCATATGCCGCGCGCGCGGTTATTGCGCGTCCGCTGGAGCCACTCTATCGGTTGCGCGCGCACTAAAATGACAAAATTTACGGCGCGGCGCTTATTTAGCGCGGCTCTTGGAGATGCTCTAAACGAGAGAAACAAACAATACTCCACCCCAGCAACCACAAAGCCCGAGACGGATAAACTCGAGCATTGCCACAACAAAACACAAATCCATTTTGCCTTCTCACCTTCAAAAAACGCCATCAACCAGGACATGCTTTCAGTTTTCTTGTGTCACCTCAGCATCCTCCGTTGCCTTCGATTCATTATTTTGTAGGTGCCTCGTCATTTGTTAGCATAAGATGAACCCCAACCTCTCCGATCCATTGCCATCCATCATCATGCTGCCCCAGCGCCTCTCGTTGAAGAGCAGTTGCTCCCAAGCATAGTTCTCCCGTTCATCTTCAGTTCGAGGACCTGCACAATAATTCGTAAAAAGTAGCAAGCATAATAGATAAATTCGGCAGATGACCTAATCATCTTGAACTCAAAACAAGCTCTGTTCCTGAGCTTCCATATTGCCCAACATATTGTACTAGCTAAACATACAATTCGTAGATTCCCACTTCCAGGAATGAAATTAGGAATCCACCAAACATACTGTGTAAAGCAACCAGGTCTAGATTTTGCCCCCAAACATTTACTGGCAGTACTTCAAGCATATTTCGCCGCATAACGCCTAAAGAACAGATGCAAAATAGATTCATTTCCCTGGTAAAAGCGACACAAAGGGTCACCAGTCCACTTCCTTTCTACCATGTTATCTTTTGTTGCAATGGCATTGTGCCAAAATAAGCCACAACCATATCTTAATTTTTAGCGGTTTTCATGGATGTTTAAAAGACCTGTCAGGACCAGCATAGGATAAAAATGATAATAAACAGTTTTCACTAAGAAAAGCAGTTTTGTTCCATTTCCATCTAGGGGCATTCTCATCTTGGCTCAGCTTATTGTACAAAGAAAACTTGTCAAATCATTCAACTGCCTCGTATGCCCATTGTTTAGCCACATTCTAAAGGCCAGAGCACATCCAGCATCAGCCATTTGACTAACAGTTTTCTCTGTTCCGTTCCATGTTCCATCCAGCATCAGCCATTTGCTATGTTTGGTTAACAGACATGAGTGTTCTTTTTGGAAGGAAAAGAAAAAAGAAAACAACCAGTACAGTACACTTCACTCTTGACTCAACTTCGCTACAGAGTGCGGGGGAGTTACACCCATGCTCTTCACTCTTCTACATGGCGCGAACAGAACAGTTGAACACACCGGCGGACGGACGGATGACGCGCGGCCAGACGAGGCCCGCCGCGATGCCACCGACGTCCACCTCGCCGGGGGACCTACTGGCGCTCTCCGCCCGGTGCTCCACGAAGCACGACCTGCGCCTCCTCCACGGCGCCCTCCTGCGCCGCCGCCACCTCCTCCCCGCCGCGGACGCCGTCGCGGCGCTCGCCAAGCTGCTCCGGTTCGCCGCCGTCTCCCCCGCCGGCGACCTCTGCCAAGCATCCGCGATGCTCTCCACCCACCTCCCGTTCATCACCTCGGCCTCCACTCACCCAGCCTTCTTCTACAACACCCTCATGCGCGGCCTCGCCGCCTCCTCCTCGCCCGCCGACGCCATCGGGGTCTTCGCCGCGATGCGCCGCGCGGGCGCCGCGCCCGACGCCTTCACCTTCACCTTCGTCCTCAAGTCCTGCGCTCGCTGCCCCTCGGGCCGGCGCTTACCTTCCGACCTCCACGCCCAGGCGATCAGGCACGGCTGCCTCGGCGCGCACACGCACGTGCACAACGCGCTGCTTCACGCCTACGCGTGCCGGGCGGCCGTCGACGACGCGTGCAGGGTGTTTGAGGAAATTCCGGTTCGGGACGTGGTCTCGTTCTCAGGGCTACTCACTGCGCATCTCAAAGCCAGTGATTTGGATGCCGCCCGCGTTGTGTTCGACCAGATGCCTCACCGGGATGTCGTTTCTTGGACTGCGATGATTTCCGCATATGCCAAGGCATGCCGGCCACAGGAGGCCTTGGCGTTGTTTGATGCCATGCCGATGCAGCCAGATGAGGTGACCATGGTGAGTATTGTGTCCGCGTGCACCACACTCGGGGATCTTGCAACTGGGGAGCGTGTGCGGAGGCACATTGATTCTCTTGGTTTTGGTTGGATGGTGTCACTTCGCAATGCACTCATGGACATGTATGCTAAGTGTGGTTCCCTCCCCGAAGCTCGAGCTTTGTTTGATGGGATGGCGGTTAGGAGCTTGGCATCTTGGAACACGCTGATCTCGGCATATGCATCACATGGCGATCTGGAGAACACGGTTGCTGTGTTCCATCAGATGCTGGCAGAAGGCAGCGTTGTGAAGCCAGATGGGGTGACGCTGCTCGCAGTGCTAATGGCGTACACACACAAGGGCTGTGTTGAGGAGGGGCGTGCCATGTTCAGTGCGATGCAGCGAGGCGAATATGGCAAAGTGGAACTCACAGTCGAGCACTATGGGTGTGTGGTCGACATGCTTGGTCGGGCAGGGAAACTCGAGGAGGCATACCAAATGATTGAGCAAATGCCAATTCCGAGCAATGCTGTGATCTGGGGCGCGCTACTTGGTGCTTGTCGGACTCATGGGGATATTGACATGGCAGAGCGGGCTGTGCAGGAGTTAAGGAACCTAAACCCAGAGGAAGGTGGGTACTACATTTTGCTCAGTGATATGTACACATCTGCTGGTCGGATAGCAGAGGCCACAGAGATTAGACGTGCCATGAATGAGAAGGGGGTCCAGAAGACTACAGGCCGGAGCACTGCCTTTCTGCCTCGGCTGTAGTTTACCATTATCTGGCTATCCTTAAGATCACAATTCACAAGCATGTCATGCCAGCCAGATGGTACATACCAATCTATCTTCTCTTCACACCAGTCAAGCCTATGGATTGGTCACATTTGTCTGAGTCTTCTTGCCAAGGTGGGATGATTGACAACAATGATGTAAGTCTGCTGGCAACTAAGGCTCAGGTACTCAAAATACCTGTGCTGATAGACTAGTTGAGTTGAGTCTGGTGATGGTACATACACAATGGCGACACCAAAGCCAGTTTCAGTATGTATGCATGTTAAGTACAGCCCAGTTTAGCTGTCACTTGCATTATTGTGTACTTATGTACGAGTCCATACTTGATGCTTACACACAAAAAAGTGGCATTTGCGGTAGGCCTGAACTTTAAAACCAACCCCTTCAACATCTTAAGTCTTGACTACCAGGTGCATGCTGTCATTAGGATTGCCTCTGGCATGGGCGAGAAACAAGTGCGTATTTCCAAGACTGGTATCATCTCACCTTGTGCGGCTCACTAATAAATGTGGCTGCCAGAACCCAGAAGTTGATGAAATTACGAACTTCAAGTAAGTACTTAAATTTCCAGAAGTCCTTAAATTTGAACTCTTGCCTTGCTGGTTTTGGAGGGATTGTCAGCATAACTTAGCAATAATGTATAACTTTTTTTTAGAAAAGCAGTGTGGCACACTACAATCATTTTCCGTTGAGCTATTAGCAAGTGATAGGTTTTCTTGGAATTGATTTGGTGGTTGTTGAACCATAAATTGACTCTTTTTTTAGTATCCCATGAGTTGACAGTTAAAGTCCACAAAAATGTCTTGTGATTTTCATTTTAACAAGTTCTGGGGATCCCTCACAGATTCCATGTTGATTAAGTTTACCCATTCGCTACGTATGATTGGCGATTCCCTGTCCGCATCTTTGTTATAAAAGCTCATCATGCCCTGGGAAGGGAATTTCTCTTCACTTTGGGTGCTTAACATTTTGCATGTTTGATAGATGTTTAGGAATTAGAGACCGTGTATTCAAATTTTGAAAACCTTTTCTGGGAGCCTACAGGATTCCTTTTGGCGCGAACCGATTATAGTAGCATAATGTACTGGTTGTAAAATAAATAAAAGACATCACATAATATACTATATTCATTAAAAAAATCGTAGTAACTTGGAATTGTACAACATATGGAAGTAATAATTGGTCAACAATGCGTAGCAAAATCTAAGATGTATAGAGTGTAGAAAAAATAGCAAATGATCAGAAAGCTTACAGATTACAAGATAACCTTGCGATCCTTGATGCTTTGAAAACGAGTGATGATGTCCTCGTCCGTAACTTGCAAGAAGAATTCCCTTTGAATGAGTGTGACCAAGCAATCATTCAAGTATTCCCTTGCAAATTATCTTGTCTGAACAATTCGGAATTGACTGCAAACAAGTCTCTAATTTGTTTAGATTCAAAAAACAGAAAGACAAGTGGTCGGACCAACTTGCTTAAACTTGTAGTACTGCGTCTCTACTGCAGCCTGCTCCCTGCTGGACACTGGATAGTAGGAGAAGAAAACTGTGTCCGTGCCAGCAGTGATGGATGGACTCAGTTCGGTTAAGGATCGGCGTGAGAGAGGAGAGATCCCAAATTCACAAGTTGAAGGATCAATGCATCGATCTAATTAGTGATCATACCTTGGATAGATGATGACCAAAGGGAGAAGAAAACTGAAATTAGATCGATGCCTGCTGCCCGCTGCGGGCTGCAGGGATCAGAAGTTGAGGACCAAAGGGAGCGGGGGATGGATTCGTTGCGCCGCCGTGCGCACGCGCGATCGCCGATCAGGCGATGGCAACAGACCTGGCGGCTCGCATGGAACAGAGAAAGGGCTAGGTTCCTCTGCTCCGTCTGATCGATGGACCTATTTTTTTGGGCGATGCTGATTTTTTTTTTGGGTTAATTTGATAAATGCCACTCCAATTATGGCGATTCTGAGAAATGCCACTGCAATTTCCAAACTTTGAAAAATGCCATTTCATGCCATTTCCAGTGGCATTTTTCGAAGTCTGCAGTGGCGTTTTTCAAAGATTGCAAAATTTGCAGTGGCATTTTTCAAAGTTTGGAAATTGCAGTGGCATTTTTATGAATCGCCATAATTGGAGTGGCATTTATCTAATTAACCCTTTTTTTTTGAGACAAATGGGCGATGCTGATGGATGTGTGCGTGCCGTGCGTACAGCCTGCAGCGATGTGGGCCGATGGGCCAAGTCGTGGTGGTAGCTAGCCTCCGTTTATGGGCTGAATTGCTTAACTAGCACATTTTGATTTGTCTCAAAATTTTCTCAAAAGAAAAAAGTCTTGTCTAAAAAAAACTAGCACGTTTTGATGTATCAGTTTCGTTCTTCCTTATACATACACAGTATATACACTACATATACCTAGTTGTTTTTTGCCAAAAATAATGGGTATTCAACTGAATACCCTTGAATTGAGGTGGGCCCGCCCTCCTTGAATTGAGGCTAGGTTCCTCTGCTCCGTCTGATCGATGGACCTATTTTTTTGGGCGATGCTGATTTTTTTTTTGGGTTAATTTGATAAATGCCACTCCAATTATGGCGATTCTGAGAAATGCCACTGCAATTTCCAAACTTTGAAAAATGCCATTTCATGCCATTTCCAGTGGCATTTTTCGAAGTCTGCAGTGGCGTTTTTCAAAGATTGCAAAATTTGCAGTGGCATTTTTCAAAGTTTGGAAATTGCAGTGGCATTTTTATGAATCGCCATAATTGGAGTGGCATTTATCTAATTAACCCTTTTTTTTTGAGACAAATGGGCGATGCTGATGGATGTGTTCGTGCCGTGCGTACAGCCTGCAGCGATGTGGGCCGATGGGCCAAGTCGTGGTGGTAGCTAGCCTCCGTTTATGGGCTGAATTGCTTAACTAGCACATTTTGATTTGTCTCAAAATTTTCTCAAAAGAAAAAAGTCTTGTCTAAATAAAACTAGCACGTTTTGATGTATCAGTTTCGTTCTTCCTTATACATACACAGTATATACACTACATATACCTAGTTGTTTTTTGCCAAAAATAATGGGTATTCAACTGAATACCCTTGAATTGAGGTGGGCCCGCCCTCCTGTATAACATGGTTACCTGAATCTCCCGCACTAGACTTCCAGTGATGTACATTTTTCATATTGAGGTTCAGAAAATTAACAGTGGTACCTTGTTGAGGGTTGTTTTTGGAGGAAGACTGGTCACCGCATACAGCCTGCTAGGTGGCACAACTGGGACAAACCTGACGATGAACATCACTATTTTTCTGAGTTGCAAGAGCCTTGACTGTAAGGTTATTTATCGTTCGCTGCCTAATACATTGCACACGTGATATGTTGACACTTAATAGTGTCATTCATGACAGGTGCGCTTGTTCAGGATCCAGCATGTTGAACTGAATAAATTGGTCTGAAGAATTGGCCGGTGACTAAGTTGTACTGTCCCTTGAACGAGCTTCAATTGGCTCGTGCATCAGGAATGTGTGGCTCATTTACAAGATGGGGACAGATGGAACAGCTTCAGCAAAGTATGCTATCTTAACTGCTATCTGGTCCACCAGATGAACTAATCTGAAGAATGTAGGGCACTGGGAAATTGAGTCTGTGTAATATAAGGAGTTCCAGTGATGAATGTTGAATTGGTTGTTTCCCCTCTAATAATAAAATGGTATCCTGATATACTCCCTCCGTTCCAAAATAGATGACTCAACTTTATACTGATTTTAATATAAAGTTAGTATAAAGTTGAGTCATCTATTTTGGAGATTTGTGAATAACCTTACTGTATACTAAAGTTAGTATAAAGTTGAGTCAACTTTATACTAATTTTAATATAGATAGCTCAGTATAAAGTAGCTTGCAAAGCCTTTGTGTGTTCTAGAATTTTTTTTGGAGATTTGTTTATTTGAAATGACAGTGGAGAAATACTTTCTGGTTGTCAGTGATGATTGTCTGGCTTAATAACATGCTGTGAAATATCAAGTAGTCTGAGCTATATGCTATGAATCATACATCAAGCAATTCACAGAGCAAAGAACTTCCTGCAGGCTACACTCCTACTCTTCACTAAATAGTCCGCTACGCTGAGCAGGAATAATTTTGCTATCTGGGCAGGAACCCGTGCTGCGCGACCGGGTCCTCGAATGCCATCATCTTCTCCCCTCGAGCGAACCCGTTGCGATCGTAGCACGAGACCTCGGAGATGTCCAGCTCCTTGCACGCCTTGACGAGCTCCTCCCCGACCCTCCGAGCGGCCTCCTGCTTGCCAACAGAAAAACAGCTCAAATTGAGGAGATGAACCGTCCTGTTTTTGTTTCAGATGCAAATGCAATGCGAGTTGGACCGATGACGAAGGGGGGTGGTCTGGATTACCACGGTGCTGCATGGCGGGTCACCGCGGATTTCCTCCTGCAGGGTGCTGGCGTAGAAGAGGATCTTCTTGCCATGGTCGTCGACGAGCATGGCGTAGAGCTGCCTGTTGGAGCAGAAGACTGACAGCCTCGGCTTCGTCGCCGTGCCATTGTACTGCGGCAAGCAAAGCAAGCAGCTAAGCTAACGGCAGTGGCATCAGATTGCTGGTGGTTTGGAACCCTGAGGTGACCAGCACCGTACCTTTTTCTGCAGACGGCGGTTCCTGACCTTGGCGTTCTCCTTCCGCGCGCCGTGCCTCGACGTGGCCTCGATCCTCGGGCACGCTCCGCGCCGGTGTGCCACCACGCCTGCGCGCAGAAAGACAGAGAGGAAGTAGCACATGACATCGTCAGCTAGGCCTGAGCCAGTGGATAAAGGCTTGGAGAGAAGTCGGTAGGCGTTCCGCCGGTGTCGCTCACCTGTGTGGCACGGACGAGGGAACTGGAAGCAGTTAGGCCTGAATGGCAGCGAGCTGGGGGTGGAGGGACACGACAATGGTGGCCGGCCGAGGGTGGCGCCTAGCAATGCCATTGCCACAGCACGAGAAGACCAGCTCGGCCAGGGCAATTTGTCGAACAGGTCGCGCGCAAGGTGCAACGGCCCAGTCCCGCTAGCCGGTGGCCACAGGATTCACACCCTGTGGATTTCAGAGTAGAAAAGCAATTCAGTGCAAAAAAAATTACACCTAGCGGTGGCACCGGCACCCTGTGAATTTTCCTCTGATGAACACCGACAGAG
Source organism: Aegilops umbellulata (assembly GCA_032464435.1). Classification (NCBI taxonomy): domain Eukaryota; kingdom Viridiplantae; phylum Streptophyta; class Magnoliopsida; order Poales; family Poaceae; genus Aegilops; species Aegilops umbellulata. Next base: position 608,387,148 of record CP136057.1, read on the forward strand.
TTAGCTAGACTGACTGGACTATGCATTGAACTCAGAGTTGGGGGTTTCGAACGGTCGCGATTCTAGACTCTAGAGTGAGCGTTCGTCGCTCATCAGACGGAGAAGTTTTTCTCGAATACGCATCAGACAGGCAGAGGAATAACCATCAGACAGAGATATGCCTAATTGGAGCCAAGGAGTCACACCGAACTCACTATGTTGGTCGCTGCGTCAGAGCTCCCGTCCTGCTGCAGCACCTCACTGCGGAGGACACAGAGCGCCGGGCGACGGATGCCGCAGACCGCCGGCCGCCGCGAGGTTCGAAGTCGCCGCCTCGCCGCGAGCCCCTGTCCCGCGATGCTGCCCACGAATCCGCCGCCGCGAGGCCGCCGCCACGAGTGCGAGGGCGTGTCGCTGCTTGCTTTGCCTGCGCCGTCTCGCCGTCGGCCACCGCACGCGGTGCGCCTTATCCAATCCTCTCAAGTCACGTGAGAAAACGCAGCAAGCAGCCGACGGTCGCGAGGCCCAGGTCCGGTAACACTACGTGGGCTCCAGGAATTGGAGTTGGATGGAGAAGCCCATCAGGCCGTGGCTGCACGTCTTTTCGCACCGTCAAGCAAACGAGAGAATTCTTCTGATGCTCAAAAAAAAAACGAGAGAATTCTTCAAAAAAAAAAGCAAACGAGAGAGAGAAGCCGCTAATCACGCCACCAACCAGCGGAAACCGCCAAAGCCTTTTGCTTTCGGAGGAGCGAAAAAATCTAGCCGGTTTCCTCCGGTCTTATCTCGCAAGCCTTGGATTTATCTGCGCTCCCACTTTCATTTAATAATCTTTCACGCATCAAGAAATAAATATACTCGTATTTTCATTGAGACCGCTACGATGAGGGATCGACACCTGTGCTTTCCCTCCCGTCCGCAGCATCACTTTCGACCCACCCGCGTCGGATCGGATTGACCTCTCCCCACAGATGCTTGCATTGCAGCCCCGGTGCTCCTTCCTTTCGTCACTTTCTCCGCCCGTCCCTCTCCCGCTTCTCTTTTCTCCCCCCACGAGAGAGATAAAAGTAAGTGAAAAAAGAGGAAAAAGATGCAGAAAGGGCCGACCAATGGGTCATCTGACGTGACCTCGTGCCACGGCACAGCCATGCATCCTCTCTGGCAGCTGGGCCCGCCCGGAGCTCGGGCTGCACGTACGTACGCGGGCGTTGAAAACTCTCACGGCCTCTCGTTCTTCCACCTGTGACTGCTCGCTCGCTCGCGAGAGGAAAACGCCGGTGGAGGATAGTATTTTGTTTTACCACTCCTACGACACATCCCTTCGTTCTCTCAATCAACGTTTGAAAAATACTCCATATATACGTAGTATAAATATATGGTCTATACTGGCAGCTAGATGTGGCATATACCCCCGTATTGTTCCGTTTCGTGCACCAACAAGTTTTTACCTTTGCAAAAGAAAAAAAATAAAATAAACCCCAAGGCAGCATGGGGATGCATGGACTGAGCTTTCAAACATGTATGCTGCACAATTGACAATACTATGGCCACCAGATTTTTTTTTTTTGACGAGACAACATGTGATGAACCAGATTGATCACATTAATAAAGAGATGGCTTGCTTTAGACGAGCGCCACTAGGATATGAGCACCCATGCCCCCACACGTGCGTGGGCCCGGCCCTCTCTGGTATTCGGTATTTAGATTTGTTTGCTTGATAGATATAGATATGGCAGCAACTTTTCAACCACAAAGAAGATTCACTGGAAAAAGAGGGCGTAAAGTAAACAAGAGAACATCACCTCACCACACAAATATTGTGTCGTAGTGAGACGATAAAGGCAGGGAGGGGGTGGAGAACTTTCTAGAATAGAGAACTCGGTGACATGTACTCGTGTCTCTTGCTGGCTTTGACAGGATTTTGGCCGAATATTCAGCACGTAGGTTTTCATGCGAAATTGTCTCTTATCTTATCTGAGCGTACTTCTCCGTGTCGCACAAAGCTTTGTGCGAGACAGACCGGATTCTCTAGGGGGAGAGCCCGAAATGGGTGCAAACTAGTCATGTATTCAGAAAAGATTATGCCATACATGACATGTGGCAAAACCTTGGCCGACATCCATGAACATAATACTATGAATGATATAGTTACAAAAGTAATAGTCAAATAAGCATCCTAATTTGATATAATTTGGAATGAAGAAGTGATTGTCTCTTATCTTATCTTAGCACACTTCACCATATCGAACAAATTGTCTCAGTGCAGGCGTGTGGGAAGATAATCCAGAATTTCCAAAGATGCCGAAAGTACTATTATCCATGTATGTCGTGATGATACCACAACGGTGTAAAAACAACTCTAGTAGAGTCGCTGTATAGACTGATTGTTATAACAATCGTCCGTATGCATTTTTGGGGGCAAAAAAGTTGGTCTAGCAGATTTGATATCCTGCCCTCGATCACCTTATTTTTGGAGGGATTTTAAATCCAAACCACCTGCCTCCACACTTGGAGTCTAGGGAAGGCAATATAGCGCTTCCTTCATCCACCAAACTTTTAGAGACTGAGACATTCCAGCTAGTGCACCCCCTTTCATCGTCGCCCACATCGACAAGCCTCCCTGGACCGTCGCCATTCGGCATCGCTCGCCTCCGCTGGCCCGTTCCCGACCGTATCACACGTCGTCGCATCCCTCACTTGCTTCCTACTGTCCGACCGACCACTGACATGGCCGCACAAGGGAGCCCGATGCGGGCTTGTCTCTGCCACCATTCCTCCCTTCCCAAGCTCGTCGAGGAGGCCGACGTTATGCGCTGACTGTCCACCGTCGTCAACTCCATCTCCGGCATCACCCATGCCACATCTCGCCCACTAGATCTCAACGTGTTTGACGACTTGCCCCAAGGTATACTTCCCCGAATTGTTTATGTTCGCTATTGTTGCACCTCGTAGATTCGTGTAGATGGCATATGATTCACAATTTTTATAGGTGTAATTGATGGTAGAAGAATTTTTTTGATGATTCATCATCATTTTTAGGATGAGTCCGCGAATGATTTGTTGGATGCAGAAGAGGAGCAAATTTTGTTAATGGTTGTTCAATTGATAATGGGAAGAGGATCAGATTTATCAGACAATGTTGGCAATAACATGTTGAATTGTTTGATGGTGATGCCAAACTGGACCGGTAGAGTTTACATGCAAATAGATAGAAGAAGAAAAATGGAGGTTGTCATTTTGGCTCCTACGTGTTTGCACGCCAGGTTCGCAATCTCCAAAATCTATCAAGTGCGCTCCAAAGCGTTTGGGAGATTATGGATCCGATATGGCGGCTCTGCTAGAGCATTTATCAAGTGCGCTCCGAAGCGTTTGGGAGATTACGGATATGGCGACTCTGCTGGAGTTGCTCTAGTTTCTGAATGTTCTCGCTAATATGTTTTTTTAAATACGCAAAGTTGCATGTTAAATGGGACATAGTTTGGAACAGAAGGTGCATACATATCAATATTGAATAGCAAACATCATTTTCGAGAAAGAATATAGGCAGCATCAATTTTGCATGATAAGGAAGGTATTTGCTGGACTGGAATATTAAATGAAGAATAGACCGTGGAACAATCAGCTAAAGCACAAAAGGCTAAGAAAGCACTAAAGTCCACACTGACTTATGCAGATCGAACGGGCTAAACAGTTGCGGATTAGGACACGAAGGAAAGGGAAACATTGGGAGCTCTGCGATATAAAATACAGTATGGTCTACTAGTAATAAGCACAAGTAAAATATAGGCTCCGAAATCAAACGCCTCTGTTTTATCTTATTTTGAGCGCGCAGACGTCTCGCCGAGAAAAATGAAAAATCTGATCCAAAGCGGGTCCCACCTTGGACTCCACCGGCCCTTGGCCCCACACGCAGTCTACGAGTTAGCATAAAAAAATACTAAAGCGCTTGGGAAGGATCTACTCTAGAACACAGCTGGGTCAAGATGGAGCAAAGCACAGAGTGCCTAGCAACGACGCGGTCGACATGCACGCACGCACAGCCACGCGAAGCTGTGGACTCTGTCCACCGGTGCAGGCAGGCACCCGTGCGGTGCGGTGAGCATGCAGGAGGACAAAGGTAAACCACGTCCCTCTCCCTTTTTTTCGCTTGGCGCACAAAGAAAGCGCGCGCAAAGCAGCCAATACGTACACAGTCACGCGGCACCACCAAACAAAGCGCCGGAAACGCCAACGCCCGCACGCAGCCTCACAAACAAACTCGTAGGCCATTCACGCCCCGACACCCGTTCATGTTTCTGCCCCGCCGAATGCATCTCAACTCCTGCGAATTCTCCTTTGTTTCCTTTCCTTTCCTTTCCTTTTTTTAGTGATTTTTTCCCCTCATCTCCTTGCTTGGCTTGCCGGTGCTGGTAGCCGCGGCGACACCCACGAGTGCCATCCTTTTCTTGGAGGCGCTGCCACGGTCCCATCTTTGTCCTTCTTCGAGCATCGGAAAAAACCCTAGGTCCGGGCTCTTGGACCGGCCGACGACGGCGTCTTTGACGTCGTTCCCCTTCCCTTTGTGGCTCGACGACCGGACACAATCAACCTCCGTACGGTTATCCATGCATGTGATTGGTCCTACTAGGTGGGGAGGAGAAGGGATGAAGGATGGGGCAATAGAGGGAGGATAGCGTGTTGGATCCAGAGATGCATTGTTAATTGGGCGCCGAACAAAGGACGATAACACTAAATAGAGGGAGAGAATGAGGGCCGGATGGGAGAGTAGTTGCTGTGCAGAGCGAACTGCGGTGCAAGTGAACAAGGAGGGGGCGAGGCGGCGAGCGGTAGTCGATCCCGTCATCAGTTTGGTGATGGGGTCATTTACCTATCTCAAAACTTGTTCTTAAACTTAACCCTAAGAGCAACGGTGGTAAACATCTTTTACAAGGAAAGATAAATACGTTACATGTAGTGGATCACATGTGATGATGATTGATGGGCATGGTATTAAAACACGAAATAGAAAATTGGAACGTTTATGACATTGCTGAAACGGAAATTCTTGATTGATTTCCTAGGATCTATCTAGATGACACACCACATTAAGCTCTCGGCTATTACTTCGAAGTTGCTCATAGTCAAAACAAAAAATTGACGAAAAAAACACAGGGCCATAGCAGTCTCGCTATAAGAAAGTAGAAACCCGTTGCATGACCACGATGCTCTATTTTCTCAACAAAGATACAAACTGCAGAGGTCTTTCCCAGGATGCCTAAAAAACCACTCCCTCCAATCCATGTTAATTGTCATTGGTTTAGTATAACTTTGTCGCAGTGTACTAAACTAGTGACAATTAATATAGAATGGAGGGAGTACTATGATATGACTTCCTCGTAACATTATGGATCGAAAATCATGACAATTCTTACCAGTCTTCCTCCTAATGTGTTCTTACTAGTCATGAGCAAATAATCGAAGGCCTTTCTCCCAACCAACACACATGTTGGCCGCCAAATAAGGTGAGAAAGCTGAGTTTTTTTGCCAGCAAAAAAGAAGAAGAGAGAAAGCAGAGCTTAAGACATAAAGCCGAGCTTTTCCCAAAAAGGACAGCTTCCCAAGTAGGGTGCGATGCAATGCTCAAAAAATAACTTCCAAAATGTGGCTTACAAGTTACTGATGGATGCATCACGTACAATGCATCAGCGGTTTAAGAATCACACGAGTTTGTTCCCTATGAAAATCAGGAAAGTTTAACGTTCTACAGACGAGTAGACGTCAGAAGGCTAATGTTGGTGCTATTAAATTCGATAATGTCTTTCTTTTTTTTGTGAGAAAAATTCAAGAATGTCCGGTTCGCCTGCTTGAGAAAAACATGCTAAATGAACAGCAACACGATAATTACATGAGGGACATACATCTAAGCAAGTACAACTAATATGCCATGATAGACAGAGTATAAGACGTTCGAGATCCTCTGGTTCGGCACCAAATCGAGGGGTGTTGTGGGGAGCCCAAACGCCCTCAATTGAACCAGCGAGCAGAAGATGGTGGCTAGGATGAGCAGCGACGACGCTCGCTTCTATGCCAAAGAAGAAGCTAAGATCGCCGCCGCTGCAACAGTCGCCGCTCCATCCGATACCGAGGATGCCCACTCGGATGTGGCCGACAGCGGCGTACCCACGTTGAGCTACCCAGGTGCACAGGACACCAGATGCAAGCTGTTTTCTTTGTAAGTTTCATGGAAAATATAGTGTGTGACATCCCATCTTTAGATGAAAAATATGAGTGATCATATGCTAGGACACCTGGTCATTTTCTGTCCGTCACTGGTGGCCGACGAGGGGATGTCTTCCAGGGCTCCGGCGCCGTGATAGTTTGAATAATATTTTTATATTTCTATGTCAAGTGTAATGTTCAATGTTAGGAAAAAGTTGACGTTCTAGGGATACCGTACGAATCCCAACCCGTTTACCCGCTGCGGCCTCCGGCTGTCCAGCTAGCTAGCTGCATGCATGAACGAATCCCTTTTATTTACCAGTACGTTTGTACTAACAAATACCGTACTGATCGCACACGTTTTAGGCTAGCCTGGCTAACAGAAATTGCCCAGATCAGATAGGAAAGAGAATAGCCACACACAAAAGGGACCAAACGAAAACGAGAGAACATAAAGCGCCTAATTTTACTCACCCAAAGAGAGCAACAAACACCTGGTCCAGAGAGGAGAAGCTCACAGCCACATGACTAAGATACCAAAGAGAATGCACTCCTAGCGTTCTTTCCAAACCCATCATGCATGGCTTTCCCCATGCTCGTCCTTGTATGTAATAGAAAGGAGAACTAGTCACGCCAACTCGCCTGAGCCAGCAACAAACTGCCCGATCGAGCTAAATAACCCGGTGAGTTTGACAAAATAAACTGCTCAACCTTCATTGTTGGGTCAGTTCTTTTGGTGGCTTAAAAAATAAGCCGCCTCCTCTCCAGCTTTTTTCATAGCCGCCTCTCTCATTCATTGGGGCTTCTAAACTATTATGAGTTTACTAACTTAGAAGTCTCAACAAATTTTGGGAGCGGTTTATATTTTAAGCTGGAAGAGGTAGCTTATTTTTTAAGCCACCCAAAAGAATTGGCCTGCGTATGCACCTGAGTTTGCCATGGGCGGACTGATTTACCGGAATGTTAGCGCTAGGTACATAATTTTCCCCCTTTCGCGGCCCTTATTGTACAGGTAGTAGCTGACTAGCTCGATCGTGATGCCTACCCGAACAAACTCTAGGCGGTACAAAAGCCCTACTCTATTATTCATCTTGACAGGAACAATAACCAATTGTCAAATATTTTAGAACCTGTTTCAAACAAGAAACGGGCTTCTTAAGGCCTCCTTATACCGAACCACCTATGAAAAGGTGATATATCCTCTTCGGTGCGAGAAATCACACATTGAAGCTACCCAAATTGGACAAGCCAAGAAACAAGGCATTTTCCATGCAACGGCAACAAGCACCCACCTAGGCTACAACATGAACCGAAAAAGGAAAACAAACGTGCATGCCCACAAGCGGATGTTTGCGAGTGACGCAGGGGCAAAAGCGAGATGGTGGAACAAACCAGAAACCATGCCCTTGAGGCCACAAATCCAACATGTGGCCCTTGACCTCTCATCGTCTTTTGGCGAGTCTTGAAAACCACGTCGTCAAATTGGTCGGCGTTGACAGTAGGTCTCGCCACAGTAAACCTCCAAGCACTTATCTCGAGCACACACTATCTTTTGCAAGCTTCCCATGGCGCATGCTGATTCTTGGGGTTCCAAACTTCAAGGCAGTCACTTGCGAGTAGCTTAGTTTTTCTTGACATTATCCCGCAATGGTGTCCACTAGTGCAAAAACCCTTTTACATGAAAGCTATTAGTGGTACGTCCTAAAATAGGCACGCCACTGGTATCAACCCAAAATACCAGTGAAGTGCCCAAATAAGCCCGCGCCACTAAAAACAGTCTACTAGTGGTGTGCTGGCCAATGGGCACACAACTACTAACCAGACCGGTCAGTTTAAACAAGGATGAACCTGGTTACCAGCGACATGCGCGACACACATCACTTGTAACTGTTGTCAGTGGTGCAATACAAGTGGCTTGTGCCCATCACGCCACTAATAAACTTTTTACCACGTCACCAATAAGCTTTTCTATACTAGTGAGCAACCTATCATTACATGGCCGAACAACATTGCTCCACATGTTACTGTCAACTCCCTTCATTTGGGCCAGTCAATAAAACTATGTGGTTTCAATCATGTTATGTAAACACATTATGTAACTTAATAATTACCCTCAATCCAAACAAAATCTTACTTTGTATGGTGAAAAAATTTGTAACCTACGATATTAAAAGCGAGAACTTATCATAGGCAAATTTGCTAAGGCAAACATAGTTCAATAGCTACAAGCTTCAAAACGAGGCTTCTTGAACTTGTGAGGACTCTTGCTACATAAATTCTCCTTTTCAACTTGACAAGAACAACAACTAATGCTCAAATTTCACAAACAAGAAACATGCTTCTCGAGGCTTCCTTTATTATGAATTTCCTATGGCGTTTAGCCTATGCACAAGCATAAACCGTTTGGAAAGGTGTTTTGCTTTGTTACGAAATCCCACACAGAAGCTGCCCACAGATGACACACCAATTAACAAACAATTTTCTTGAAATAACAACAAGAGCCCACCTAAGCTAAGAGAGAGACCAAAAAACGAAAAAAGTGCATGTCCACAACTAAGTATTTGATTGCCATGCAAGGGGGAGAGGTTTGTGACTGACATAGGGGCAAATCCGAGATGATGGAACTAATACGAAACTGCACCTTGAGGCCACAAATCCAACATGTGGCCCTTGACCCCTCCTTGTCTCCAAGCAAACCCCGAAAACCACACTTCAAATAACCCTGCACTGACAATCAATCTAGCCACAGTGAACCTCGAAGCATGCTTCTCGAGGCTTCCTTTATTCCGAATTTCCTATGGCCGTTAGCATTGCACAAGCCTAAAATGTTTGGAAAGGAGCTTTGCTTTGGTACGAAATCACATACGGAACCTACCCAAAGATGACACACCAATTAACAAACAATTTATTTTTCATGAAATAACAACAAGCGCCCACCTAAACTAAGAGAGAAATTAAAAAGGAAAGATAGTGCATGCCCAAAACTAAGTATTTGATTGCCATGCAAGGAGGGTTGTGAGTGACACAGGGGCAAAAGAAAGATGCTAGAGCGAATAAGAAACCACACCCTTGAGGCCACAAATCCAACTTGTGGCTCTCGACCCGTCCTCGTCTCCAGGGCGAGCCCTGAAAATCACACTACCAAACCGGTTGGCATTGACCGTCAATCTAGCCATAGTAAACCTTGAAGCATGCTTTTCGAGGCTTCCTGCATTCCAAATTTCCTATGGCAGTTAGCCTATGCACGAGCCTAAACCATTTGGAAAAGTGTTTTGTTTGGTACGAAATCACACACAGAAGCTGCCCAAAGATGACAGACCAATTAACAAACAATTCATTTTCCATGAAATAACAACAAGTGCCTACCTAAGCTAAGATAGAAGCCAAAAAAGAAAAGAAAAAGTGCATGCCCACAACTAAGTATTTGGTTGCCATGCAAGGTGGGCTTGTGAGTGACACACGGGCAAAAGCGAGTTGGTGGAATGAATAAGAAACCACAAGTGTAGTATTATCGATGGCTTTACCCACGTTTGCCCTTGTTGTAAAAGCAATGAGAAGTATGTTGGGGAACGTAGTAATTTCAAAAAATTTCCTACGCACACGCAAGATCATGGTGATGCATAGCAACGAGAGGGGAGAGTGTTGTCTACGTACCCTCGTAGACCGAAGCGGAAGCGTTGACGCAACGTAGAGGAAGTAGTCGTACGTCTTCCCGATCCGACCGATCCAAGCACCGTTACTCCGGCACCTCCGAGTTCTTGGCACACGTTCAGCTCGATGACGCACCCCTAGCTCCGATCCAGCAAAGCTTCGGGGAGGAGTTCCGTCAGCACGACGGCGTGGTGACAATCTTGATGTTCTACCGGCGCAGGGCTTCGCCTAAGCACTGCAACGATATATTCGAGGTGGAATATGGTGGAGGGGGGCACCGCACACGGCTAAGGAACGATCACGAAGATCAACTTGTGTGTCCATGGGGTGCCCCCTGCCCCCGTATATAAAGGAGCAAGGGAGGGAGGAGGTCGGCCCTATGTTTGGCGCGCCAAGGGGAGTCCTACTCCCACCGGGAGTAGGATTCCCCCTTTCCTAGTCCAACTAGGAGTCCTGCCATGTAGGGGGAGTAGGAGAGAAGGAAAGGGAAGAGAGAAGGAGAAGGAAGGAAGGGGGCGCCCCCCTTCCCTAGTCCAATTCGGACTAGAGCAAGGGGAGGGGCGCGGCCACCTTTTGGCCCTTTCTCTCCTTTTCCCGTATGGCCCAATAAGGCCCAATACGAATTCCCGTAACTCTCCGGTACTCCGATAAATACCCGAACCACTCAGAACCTTTCCGATGTCCGAATATAGTCGTCCAATATATCGATCTTTACGTCTCGACCATTTCGAGACTCCTCGTCATGTCCCCGATCTCATCCGGGACTCCGAACTCCTTCGGTACATCAAAACTCATAAACTCATAATAACTGTCATCGTAACCTTAAGCGTGCGGACCCTACGGTTCGAGAACAATGTAGACATGACCGAGACACATCTCCGGTCAATAACCAATAGCGGGACCTGGATGCCCATATTGGCTCCTACATATTCTACGAAGATCTTTATCGGTCAGACCGCATAACAACATACGTTGTTCCCTTTGTCCATCTGTATGTTACTTGCCCGAGATTCGATCGTCGGTATCCAATACCTAGTTCAATCTCGTTACCGGCAAGTCTCTTTACTCGTTCCGTAATACATCATCCTGCAACTAACTCATTAGTTGCAATGCTTGCAAGGCTTAAGTGATGTGCATTACCGAGAGGGCCCGGAGATACCTCTCCCACAATTGGAGTGACAAATCCTAATCTCGAAATACGCCAACCCAACATCTACCTTTGGAGACACCTGTAGTACTCCTTTATAATCACCCAGTTACGTTGTGACGTTTGGTAGCACCCAAAGTGTTCCTCCGGCAAACAGGAGTTGCATAATCTCATAGTCAAAGGAACATGTATAAGTCATGGATAAAAGCAACAGCAACATACTAAACGATCGGGTGCTATGCTAATGGAATGGGTCATGTCAATCAGATCATTCAACTAATGATGTGACCTTGTTAATCAAATGACAACTCCTTTGTCCATGGTTAGGAAACTTAACCATCTTTGATTAACAAGCTAGTCAAGTAGAGGCATACTAGTGACACTCTGTTTGTCTATGTATCCACACATGTATTATGTTTCCAGTTAATACAATTCTAGCATGAATAATAAACATTTATCATGATATGTAAGGAAATAAATAATAACTTTATTATTGCCTCTAGGGCATATTTCCTTCAGTCTCCCACTTGCACTAGAGTCAATAATCTAGGTCACATCACCATGTGATTAACTCACATCACCATGTGATTAACTCGATAGTTCACATCATCATGTGATTAACACCCATAGTTCACATCGCCATGTGACCAACACCCAAAGGATTTGCTAGATTCAGTAATCTAGTTCACATCGCTATGTGATTAACACCCAAAGAGTACTACGGTGTGATCATGTTTTGCTTGTGAGAGAAGTTTAGTCAACGGGTCTGCCACATTCAGATCCGTTATGTATTTTGCAATTTTCTATGTCTACAATGCTCTGCACGGAGCTACTCTAGCTAATTGCTCCCACTTTCAATATGTATCTAGATCAAGACTTAGAGTTATCCAGATCGGTGTCAAAACTTGCATCGATGTAACCCTTTACGTCGACCCTTTTGTCACCTCCATAATCGAGAAACATATCCTTATTCCACTAAGGATAACTTTGACCGCTGTCCAGTGATCTACGCCTAGGTCACTATTGTTCTCCCTTGCTTAACTCAGTGTAGGGTATACAATAGATCTGGTAAACAGCATGGCATACTTTATAGAACCTATGGCCGAGGCACAGGGAATGACTTTCATTCTCTTTCTATCTTCAGCCGTGGTCAGGCTTTGAGTCTTACTCAATTTCACACCTTGTAACACAGGAAAGAACTCTTTCTTTGACTGTTCCATTTTGAACTACTTCAAAATCCTGTCAAGGTATGTACTCATTGAAAAAACTTATCAAGCGTCTTGATCTATCTCTATAGATATTGATGCTCAATATGTAAGCAGCTTCACCGAGGTCTTCCTTTGAAAAACTCCTTTCAAACACTCCTTTGTGCTTTACAGAATAATTCTACATTATTTCTGATCCACAATATGTCATACATATACTTATCAGAAATGTTGTAGTGCTCCCACTCACTTTCTTGTAAATACAGGCTTCACCGCAAGTCTGTATAAAACTATATGCTTTGATCAACTTATCAAAGCGTGTATTCCAACTCCGAGATGCTTGCACCAGTCCATAGATGAATCGCTGGAGCTTGCATATTTTGTTAACACCTTTAGGATCGACAAAACCTTCTAGTTGCATCGTATACAACTCTTCTTTAATAAATCCTTTAAGGAATGCAGTTTTGTTTATCCATTTGCCGGATTTCATAAAATGCGGCAATTGCTAACATGATTCGGACAGACTTAAGCATAGATACGAGTGAGAAACTCTCATCGTAGTCAACACCTTGAACTTGTCGAAAACCCTTTTTGCGACAATTCTAGCTTTGTAGATAGTAACACTTCTATCATCGTCCGTCTTCCTCTTGAAGATTCATTTATTTTCTATGACTTGCCGATCATCGAGCAAATCCACCAAAGTCCATACTTTGTTTTCATACATGGATCAAATCTCAGATTTCATGGCCTCAAACCATTTCGCGGAATCTGGGCTCATCATCGCTTCCTCATAGTTCGCAAGTTCATCATGGTCTAGTAACATGACTTCCAGAACAGGATTACCGTACCACTCTGGTGCGGATCTCACTCTGGTTTACTTACGAGATTCGGTAGTAACTTGATTTTGAAGTTATATGATCATTATCATTAGCTTCCTTACTAATTGGTGTAGTAGTCACAAGAACAGATTTCTGTGATGAACTACTTTCCAATAAGGGAGAAGGTACAATTACCTTATCAAGTTTTTTACTTTCCTCCCACTCACTTCTTTCGAGAGAAACTCCTTCTCTGGAAAGGATCCATTCTCAGCAACGAATATCTTGCCTTTGGATCTGTGATAGAAGGTGTACCCAACCGTCTTCTTTGGGTATCCTATGAAGACATACTTCTCCGATTTGGGTTTGAGCTTATCAGGATGAAACTTTTTCATATAAGCATCACAACCCCAAACTTTAAGACAAGACAACTTTGGTTTCTTGCCAAACCATAGTTCATACGGTGTCGTCTCAACGGATTTTGATGGTGCCCTATTTAATGTGAATGCAGCTGTCTCTAATGCATGATCCCAAAACTATAGTGGTAAATCGGTAAGAAACATCATAGATTGCACTATATCCAATAAAGTACGGTTATGACGTTCGGACACACCATTATGCTGTGGTGTTCCAGGTGGCGTGAGTAGTGAAACTATTTCACATTGTTTAACTGAAGGCCAAACTCGTAACTCAAATATTTTACCTCTGCGATCATATCGTAGAAACTTTTATTTTCTTGTTACGATGATTCTCTACTTCACTCTGAAATTCTTTGAACTTTTCAAACGTTTCAGACTTATGTTTCATCAAGTAGATATACCCATATCTGCTCAAATCATCTGTGAAGGTTAGAAAATAATGATACTTGTCGCGAGCCTTAATATTCATCGGACCACATACATCAGTATGTATGATTTCCAACAAATCTGTTGCTTGCTCCATTGTTCCGGAGAACGGCGTTTTAGTCATCTTGCCCAAGAGGCATGGTTCGCAAGCATCAAGTGATTCATAATCAAGTGATTCCAAAATCCCATCAGCATGGAGTTTCTTCATGCGCTTTACACCAATATGACCTAAACGGCAGTGCCACAAATAGGTTGCACTATCATTATTAACTTCGCATCTTTTGGTTTCAATATTATGAATATGTGTATCACTATGATCGAGATCCAATGAACTATTTTCATTGGGTGTGTATGACCATAAAAGGTTCTATTCATGTAAACAGAACAACAATTGTTCTCTAACTTAAATGAATAATCGTATTGCAATAAACATGATCAAATCATATTTATGCTCAACGCAAATACCAAATAACACTTATTTAGGTTCATCACTAATCCCGAAAGTATAGGGAGTGTACGATGATGATCATATCAATCTTGGAACCACTTCCAACACACATCGTCACTTCACCCTCAACTAGTCTCTGTTTATTCTGCAACTCCCGTTTCGAGTTACTAATCTTAGCAACTGAACTAGTATCAAATACTGAGGGGTTGCTATAAACACTAGTAAAGTCCACATCAATAACATGTATAAAATATACTTATGTTCACTTTGCCATCCTTCTTATCCGCCAATCACTTGGGGTAATTCCGCTTCACAGTGACCAGTCCCTTTGCAGTAGAAGCACTTAGTCTCAGGCTTAGGACCAGACTTGGGCTTCTTCACTTGAGCAGCAGCTTGCTTGCTGTTCTTCTTGAAGTTCCCTTCTATCCCTTTGCCCTTTTCTTGAAACTAGTGGTCTTGTTAACCATCAACACTTGATGTTTTTCTTGATTTCTACCTTCGTCGATTTCAGCATCACGAAGAGCTTGGGAATTACTTTCGTCATCCCTTGCATATTATAGTTCATCACGAAGTTCTACTAACTTGGTGATGGTGACTAGAGAATTCTGTCAATCACTATCTTATCTGGAAGATTAACTCCCACTTGATTCAAGCGATTGTAGTACCCAGACAATCTGAGCACATGCTCACTAGTTGAGCGATTCTCCTCCATCTTTTAGGTATAGAACTTGTTGGAGACTTCATATCTCTCAACTCGGGTATTTGCTTGAAATATTAACTTCAACTCCTGGAACATCTCATATGGTCCATGACGTTCAAAACGTCCTTGAAGTCCCGATTCTAAGCCGTTAAGCATGGTGCACTAAACTATTAAGTAGTCATCATATTGAGCTAGCAAAACGTTCATAACGTCTGCATCTGCTCCTGCAATAGGTCCGTCACCTAGCGGTGCATCAAGGACATAATTCTTCTATGCAGCAATGAGGATAAACCTCAGATCACGGATCCAATCCGCATCATTGCTACTAACATCTTTCAACACAATTTTCTCTAGGAACATATCAAAATAAACATATGAAAGCAACAATGCGAGCTATTGATCTACAACATGGATATGCTAATACTACCAGGACTAAGTTCATGATAAATTAAAGTTCAATTAATCATATTACTTAAGAACTCACACTTAGATATATATCCCTCTAATCCTCTAAGTGATCACGTGATCCAAATCAAACTAAACCATAACCGATCATCACGTGAAATGGATTAGTTTTCAATGGTGAACATTATCATGTTGATCATATCTACTATATGATTCACGCTCGACCTTTCGGTCTCCGTGTTCCGAGGTCATATCTTATATGCATAGCTCGTCAAGTATAACCTGAGTATTCCGCGTGTGCAACTGTTTTGCACCCGTTGTATTTGAACGTAGAGCCTATCACACCCGATCATCACGTGGTGTCTCAGCACGAAGAACTTTCGCAACGGTGCATACTCAGGGAGAACACTTCTTGATAATTAGTGAGAGATCATCTTATAATGCTACCGTCAATCAAAGCAAGATAAGATGCATAAAAGATAAACATCACATGCAATCAATATAAGTGATATGATATGGCCATCATCATCTTGTGCTTGTGATCTCCATCTCCGCAGCACTGTCATGATCACCATCGTCACTGGCGCGACACCTTGATCTCCATCGTAGCATCGTAGTCGTCTTGTCAATCTTATGCTTCTACGACTATCGCTACCGCTTAGTGATAAAGTAAAGCATTACAGGGTGATTGCATTGCATACAATAAAGCGACAACCATACGGCTCCTGCCGGTTGCCGATAGCTCGGTTACAAAACATGATCATCTCATACAATAAAATTTAGCATCATGTCTTGACCATATCACATCACAACATGCCCTGCAAAAACAAGTTAGACGTCCTCTACTTTGTTTGTTGCAAATTTTACGTGGCTGCTACGGGCTGAAGCAAGAACCAATCTCACCTACGCATCAAAACCACAACGATACTTCGTCAAATAGACTCCGTTTTAACCTTCTCAAGGACCGGGCGTAGCCATACTCGGTTTAACTAAAGTTGGTGAGACAGTCTCCCGCAAGCCATCTGTGTGCAAAGCACGTCGAGGGAACCGGTCTCGCGTAAGCGTACGCGTAAGGTTGGTCCGGGTCGTCTCATCCAACAATACCGCTGACCCAAAGTATGACATGCTGGTAGGCAGTATGACTTGTATCGTCCACAACTCACTTGTGTTCTACTCGTGCAAATAACATCAAACCATAAAAACCTAGGCTCGGATGCCACTGTTGGGGAACGTAGTAATTTCAAAAAAATTCCTACGCACACGCAAGATCATGGTGATGCATAGCAACGAGAGGGGAGAGTGTTGTCTATGTACCCTCGTAGACCGAAGCGGAAGCGTTGACGCAACATAGAGGAAGTAGTCGTACGTCTTCCCGATCCGACCGATCCAAGCACCGTTACTCCGGCACCTCCGAGTTCTTGGCACACGTTCAGCTCGATGACGCACCCCTAGCTCCGATCCAGCAAAGCTTCGGGAAGGAGTTCCGTCAGCACGACGGCGTGGTGACAATCTTGATGTTCTACCGGCGCAGGGCTTCGCCAAAGCACTGCAACGATATATTTGAGGTGGAATATGGTGGAGGGGGGCACCGCACACGGCTAAGGAACGATCACGAAGATCAACTTGTGTGTCCATGGGGTGCCCCCTGCCCCCGTATATAAAGGAGCAAGGGAGGGAGGAGGCCGGCCCTATGTTTGGCGCGCCAAGGGGAGTCCTACTCCCACCGGGAGTAGGATTCCCCCTTTCCTAGTCCAACTAGGAGTCCTTCCATGTAGGGGGAGTAGGAGAGAAGGAAAGGGAAGAGAGAAGGAGAAGGAAGGAAGGGGGCGCCCCCCTTCCCTAGTCCAATTCGGACTAGAGCAAGGGGAGGGGCGCGGTCACCTTTTGGCCCTTTCTCTCCTTTTCCCGTATGGCCCAATAAGGCCCAATACGAATTCCCGTAACTCTCCGGTACTCCGATAAATACCCGAACCACTCAGAACCTTTCCGATGTCCGAATATAGTCGTCCAATATATCGATCTTTACGTCTCGACCATTTCGAGACTCCTCGTCATGTCCCCGATCTCATCCGGGACTCCGAACTCCTTCGGTACATCAAAACTCATAAACTCATAATAACTGTCATCGTAACCTTAAGCGTGCGGACCCTACGGTTCGAGAACAATGTAGACATGACCGAGACACATCTCCGGTCAATAACCAATAGCGGGACCTGGATGCCCATATTGGCTCCTACATATTCTACGAAGATCTTTATCGGTCAGACCGCATAACAACATACGTTGTTCCCTTTGTCCATCTGTATGTTACTTGCCCGAGATTCGATCGTCGGTATCCAATACCTAGTTCAATCTCGTTACCGGCAAGTCTCTTTACTCGTTCCGTAATACATCATCCCGCAACTAACTCATTAGTTGCAATGCTTGCAAGGCTTAAGTGATGTGCATTACCGAGAGGGCCCGGAGATACCTCTCCCACAATTGGAGTGACAAATCCTAATCTCGAAATACGCCAACCCAACATCTACCTTTGGAGACACCTGTAGTACTCCTTTATAATCACCCAGTTACGTTGTGATGTTTGGTAGCACCCAAAGTGTTCCTCCGGCAAACGGGAGTTGCATAATCTCATAGTCAAAGGAACATGTATAAGTCATGGATAAAAGCAACAGCAACATACTAAACGATCGGGTGCTATGCTAATGGAATGGGTCATGTCAATCAGATCATTCAACTAATGATGTGACCTTGTTAATCAAATGACAACTCCTTTGTCCATGGTTAGGAAACTTAACCATCTTTGATTAACAAGCTAGTCAAGTAGAGGCATACTAGTGACACTCTGTTTGTCTATGTATCCACACATGTATTATGTTTCCAGTTAATACAATTCTAGCATGAATAATAAACATTTATCATGATATGTAAGGAAATAAATAATAACTTTATTATTGCCTCTAGGGCATATTTCCTTCAAAGTAGTCACACCAACTCGCCTCAGCCACAAACAAACTGCCTGATCGATTATATAACCTGGGGAGTTTGACGAAAGCTGCTCTACCTTAAGGCATCTCCAACGGTAATCTGTAAATTTCCCCCTGCATCCGTCCGCGAATGAAGGGACCAGTCTGCGGATAAGGATGCGGGAGGCAGCCATCCAACCGTAATCATATACATTTTAACAACAACTCGAACCAACCGGACGAAATCCATGCAAACCAGACAAATTTTGATATAAAAACGACACATTTCATTTGAAATAGGATAGCTTGTACATAAAACCGGACGATATTTCGTTCGGTGAACTAAAAAACTTAAAATAAAACTCTAAACTAACCTATACTTGACGGTGACCATGTAGGCCTTGCTGGGCTGGTCGGCGGATCCTCCTCCGTCGTCGTCGTCCGGTCCGGCGTCACAATCGGGCTTCGGGCGGAGGAAGGTGGCGGCATCGTGACAGGGCTTCCTGGCATTCACCTGATGCCCGTGGATGATCCTCTCCGCTTCCTCTTGCGCCATGCGCAGTGCGGCCGCGGCCACCGACAATGTTGGCGGGGGGAGAGGGCGGCGTGCCTTGGAGGAGGTGGCATTGGCGGTGGCGATCTCGCTAAGAGACCACTCCTCGCCGTACTTGGCCATCTCCCTGTCGAGGCGGCGGAGACGGTGCTTCTTCGTCTCAGCCGCCATCACGAAGCAGCCTAGAGGCAAGGCGTACGACAGCTCCGGGTCCGCCGCAATGTGTGGCGGCGGGACGTCGGAATCAGCGAACTTCAACCGACACGCCAGGTTTCACCTATCCCACCAGCGCCGCTCCCTGTTAACATACTCCTGCGTCGTTAGGGCACTCCGGGACGATGAAGAGCTGACGTTGCCGCCGCTGTCCAGGTAGTGGCGAAGGTGACCGCGTGCTTTCACGATCGCATTGGGCACGAGCTCGGCAAGCAGGGCTCCTCCTTGACGCACCGGGGAGGCAGAGAGAACCGCTCCTCCTTGACGCGCCAAGGCGGCGGAGAGAGTTGCTCCTCCTTGATGCGCATTGGTGGTGAAGACATGTGCTCTTCCTGCACGCGACATCCAATTTGGACGGTGCGATTGCGCGGCAGAGAGCGCGGTGGGGATGTCAGCTCCGGCTTCACATGGAGGAGCGTCCCTGATGGTGGAGCCGGGCCGTTGAGGTGGAGCACGGAGCGATGGTGTATCAACTCCATCCGCTCCTCGTACTCCATGTCAGTGGTGGCGTACACCTGGCCCACCCAAGGCTGCCCTGGTCCATCAACAACAAGCTTAAAGAAGAGGCTTTCCAAACTTATGCGGACCGGTGGTAGGAAATTTCTTTAACGCCCGCTAAGCGGCCTTCACAGCCTAGTAGGTCCCCTAGTGTCTATACATGATTTCAAATTGATGAAACACTCGTGTTTAGACATTCTATAAAAAACTTATGAAAAAAACCCTTCAATCTAGACATGATCTTTACAGTGTAGGGTGAAACAACTTCTAATCTGTTATATTACAAGCGAGAATTTATCATGGGCTTATTTTCTATGACCCACCTAGTTCGTTACCTAAAAGTTTCAAAATGAGGCTTCCTAAGCTTACGTGGACTCTTGGTACAAATATGCTCTTCTTCAACTTGACAAGAGCAACAAACAATGCTCGAATTTTGGAAGCCGTTTCAAACAAGAAACATGCTTCCAGAGACTTCCTTTATATCGAATTTCCTATGGCCGTTAGCCTATGCACAAGCCTAAACCGTTTAGAAAGGTGTTTTTCTTTGGTACGAAATCATACATGAATCTGTCCAAAGAAGACACACCGATTAACAAATAAGGTACTTTCCATGAAGCAGCCACCTAAGCTAACAGAACAACCAAGAAAGGGGGGAAATGTGTGCATGCTCAGAACCAAGTTTTTGACACCCATGCAAGTGGGGTTTGTGAGTGACACATGGACAAAAGCGACATGGTGGAGCAAAAAAAGAAACAACATCGATGAGGCCATAGATCAAACTTCTGACCCTTGACCCCTCCTCGTCTTATGGCGAGCTCTGAATACCACACCATCAGAGTACTTAACTTAATAAACACCATCAATCCAAACGAAGTCTTATTTTGCATGGTGAAAGACCTTCTCATTCACATTAAAAAATCTATGAGCTCACTTGTTGTTATTGCCATGAAACTTTTTACTGTGTGCTTACTTCCCAAGGCCGCCATGGTCCATCAACAACAAGCTTAAAAAAGAGGCTTACCAAACTTATGTGGACCATTGGTAGGAAATTGCTTCAACGTCCGCTAAGTGCCCTTCACGACCTAGCTAGCTCCCCTAGTGTCTATACATGATTTCAAATAGATGAAACATTCGTGTTTATAGATTCTATAAAAAACTTATGAAAAAAACTTTAGTCCAAACACGATCTTTACAGTGTAGGGTGGAACAACTTATAATCTGCTATATTAAAAGCGAAAATTTATCATGGACTTATTTTCTATGACTAACCTAGTTCATTACCTACAAGTTTCAAAATGAGGCTTCTAGAGCTTACGTGGATTCTTGGTACAAATATGCTCTTCTTCAACTTGACAAGAGCAACAACCAATGCTCAAAGTTTGGAAGCCGTTTCAAACAAGATACATGTTTCTAGAGGCTTTCTTTATATCGAATTTCCTATGGCAGTTAACCTATGCACATACCTAAACCATTTAGAAAGGTGTTTTGCTTTGGTACGAAATCATACACGAATCTGCCCAAAGAGGACACACCAATTAACAAACAAGGTATTTTCCATGCAATGACAACAAGCACCCACCTAAGCTAACATAGAAACCAAAAAGGGAAAATGTGTGCATGCTCACAACAAGTATTTCACACCCATGCAAGTGGGGTTTGTGAGTGACACAGGGACAAAAGAGAGATGGTGGAGCGAAAAAGAAACCACATCCATGAGGCCATAAATCCAGCTTCTGGCCCTCGACCCCTCCTTGTCTTATGGCGAGCTCCGAATACCACACCATCAGATTACTTAGCTTAATAAACACTCTCAATCCGAACAAAGTCTTACTTTGTATGGTGAAAGACCTTCTCATTCACATTAAAAAAATCTATGAGATCATTGATTGTTATTTCCATGATTTTTTTTACTGTGTGCTTACTTCCCAAGGCCACCCTGGTCTATCAACAACAAGCTTAAAAAATAGGCTTTCCATACTTATGTGGACCGTTCGTAGGACATTGCTTCAACGCCCCCTAAGCGACATTCACGACCTAGCTAGGTCCCCTAGTGTCTATTCATGATTTCAGATAGGTGAAACATTCGTATTTAGACATTCTATAATAAAAAGTTATTAAACATACCATCAATCAAAACATGGTATTTACGATGTAGGGTGAAACAACTTCTGATCTGCTATATTAAAAGCGACAATTTATCATGCACTTATTTTCTATGACCGACCTAGTTCACTACCTACAAGCAAAATGAGATTTCCTAAGCATGCGTGGACTCTTGGTACAAATGTTCTCTTCTTCAACTTGAAAAGAGCAACAACCAATGCTCAAATTCCGGAAGCTGTTTCAAACCTGAAACATGCTTCTAGAGGCTACCTTTATACCGAATTTCCTATAGCGATTAGCCTATACACAAGCCTAAATCATTTAGAATGGTGTTTAGCTTTGGTACGAATACACAAATTTGCCAAAGAGGACACATCGATTAACAAACAAGGTATTTTCCATGCAATGACAACAAACACCCACCTAAGCTAACAGAGAAACCGAAAAAGGGGGAAAATGTGTGCATGCTCACAGCCAGGTATTTGACAGGCATGCACGTGGGGTTTGTGAGTGACACAGGGAAAAAAGCGATATGGTGGAGCAAAAAAGAAATCACATCCATGACATCATAAATCTAACCTATGTCCCTCGACCCCTCCTCTTCTTACGACGAGCTCTAAATACCACACCATCAGATTACTTAACTTAATAAACACTCTCAATCTAAACAAAGTCTTACCTTGCACGATGAAAGATCTTCTCACGCACATTAAAAAAAACCTATGAGCTCATTGATTTTTATTCCATGAAACTTTTTACCATGTGCTTACTTCCAAAGGCCGCCCTGGTCCATCAACAACAAGCATAAAAAACAGGCTTTCCAAACTTATGTGGACCGTTGGTAGGAAAAGGCTTCAATGCCTACTAACTGGCATTCATGACCTAGCTAGGTCCCCTAGTGTCTGTATATGATTTCAAATAGATGAAACATTTGGGTTTATACATTCTATAAAAAAACTTATGAAAAATACCTTCAATCCAAACACGATCTTTACAGTGTAGGGTGAAACAACTTCTAATCTGCTATATTAAAAGCCACAATTTATCATGGACTTATTTTCTAGGACCGACCTAATTAATTACTTACAAATTTCGAAATGAGGCTTCCTGAGCTTATATGGACTCTTGGTACAAATATGCTCTTCTTCAACTTGATAAGAGCAACAACCAATGCTCAAATTTTGCAAGCCGTTTCAAAGAAGAAACAAGCTTCTAGAGGCTTCCTTTATACCGAATTTCCTACTGTGGTTTGTTGGGGAACGTTGCAGAAAACAAAAAATTTCCTACGGTTTCACCAAGATCCATCTATGAGTTCATCTAGCAACGAGTATTCATATGCATCTACATACCTTTGTAGATCACGTGCGGAAGCGTTCACTAGAACGTGGATGATGGAGTCGTACTCGCCGTGATCCAAATCATCGATGACCAAGCGCCGAACGGACGGCACCTTCGCGTTCAACACACGTATGGAGCGGATGACGTCTCCTCCTTCTTGATCCAGCAAGGGGAAAGGAGAGGTTGATGGAGATCCAGCAGCACGACGGCGTGGTGGTAGATGCAGTTGTCACGTGCAGCAGGGCTTCGCCGAGCGTCTGTGCGAGAGGGAGAGGTGTGACAGGGGAGAGGGAGGCGCCAGGGGCAAGGGTGCGGCTGCCCCTCCCTCCCCCATTTATATGTGCCCCCTGGGGGGGGCGGCCCTGGATATCCCATCTCCAGAGGGGGTGGCGGCCAGGGGGGTGGAGTACCCCCCAAGGCAAGTGGGGCGCCCCCCACCCTAGGGTTCCAACCCTAGGCGCAGGGGGTGGGCCTTGGGGGGCGCACCAGCCCACTAAGGGCTGGTCCCCCCTCCCACTTCAGCCCATGGGGCCCTCCGGGATGGGTGGCCCCACCCGGTGGACCCCCGGGACCCATCTGGTGGTCCCGGTACAATACCGGTGACCCCCGGATCACTCCCGATGGCCGAAACTACACTTCCTATATATAATTCTTCACCTCCGGACCATTCCGGAACTCCTCGTGACGTCCGAGATCTCATCCGGGACTCCGAACAACTTTCGTATTACTGCATGCTCATATCTCTACAACCCTAGCGTCACCGAACCTTAAGTGTGTAGACCCTACGGGTTCGGGAGACATGCAGACATGACCGAGACACCTCTCTGGACAATAACCAACATCGGGATCTGGATACCCATGTTGGCTCCCACATACTCCTCGATGATCTCATCGGATGAACCACGATGTCGAGGATTCAATCAATCCCGTATTCAATTCCCTTTGTCAATCGGTATTTTACTTGCCCGAGATTCGATCGTCGGTATCCCAATACCTCGTTCAATCTCGTTACCGGCAAGTCACTTTACTCGTACCGTAATGCATGATCCCGTGATCAAACACTTTGATCACATTGAGCTCATTATGATGATGCATTACTGAGTGGGCCCGGTGATACTTCTCCGTCATACGGAGTGACAAATCCCAGTCTCGATCCGTGTCAACCCAACAGACACTTTCGGAGATACCCATAGTATACCTTTATTGTCACCCAGTTACGTTGTGACGTTTAGCACACCCAAAGCACTCCTACGGTATTCGGGAGTTACACGATCTCATGGTCTAAGGAAAAGATACTTGACATTGGAAAAGCTCTAGCAAACGAATTATACGATCTTGTGCTTATGCTTAGGATTGGGTCTTGTCCATCACATCATTCTCCTAATGATGTGATCTCGTTATCAATGACATCCAATGTCCATAGTCAGGAAACCATGACTATCAGTTGATCAACGAGCTAGTCAACTAGAGGCTCACTAGGGACATATTGGTGTCTATGTATTCACACATGTATTACGATTTTCGGATAACACAATTATAGCATGAATAAAAGACAATTATCATGAACAAGGAAATATAATAATAATGCTTTTATTATTGCCTCTAGGGCATATTTCCAACAGTCTCCCACTTGCACTAGAGTCAATAATCTAGTTACATTGTGATGAATCGAACACCCATAGAGTTCTGGTGTTGATCATGTTTTGCTCTAGGGAGAGGTTTAGTCAACGGATCTGCGACATTCAGATCCGTATGCACTTTACAAATTTCTATGTCTCCATCTTGAACATTTTCACGAATGGAGTTGAAGCGACGCTTGATGTGCCTGGTCTTCTTGTGAAACCTGGGCTCCTTGGCAAGTGCAATAGCTCCAGTGTTGTCACAGAAGAGTTTGATCGGCCCCGATGCATTGGGTATGACTCCTAGGTCGGTGATGAACTCCTTCACCCAAATTGCTTCATGTGCTGCCTCCGAGGCTGCCATATACTCCGCTTCACATGTAGATCCCGCCACGACGCTCTGCTTGCAGCTGCACCAGCTAACTGCTCCACCATTCAACATATACACGTATCCGGTTTGTGACTTAGAGTCATCCAGATCTGTGTTGAAGCTAGCGTCGACATAACCCTTTACGACGAGCTCTTCGTCACCTCCATAAACGAGAAACATGTCCTTAGTCCTTTTCAGGTACTTCAGGATATTCTTGACCGCTATCCAGTGTTCCTTGCCGGGATTACTTTGGTACCTACCTACCAAATTCACGGCAAGGTTTACATCAGGTCTGGTACACAGCATGGCATACATAATAGACCCTATGGCCGAGGCATAGGGGATGACACTCATCTCTTCTATATCTTCTGCCGTGGTCGGGCATTGAGCTGAGCTCAACTTCACACCTTGCAACATAGGCAAGAACCCTTTCTTGGACTGATCCATATTGAACTTCTTCAATATCTTTTCAAGGTATGTGCTTTGTGAAAGACCTATGAGGCGTCTTGATCTGTCTCTATAGATCTTGATGCCTAATATATAAGCAGCTTCTCCAAGGTCCTTCATTGAAAAACTCTTATTCAAATAGGCCTTTATGATGTCCAGAAGTTCTATATCATTTCCCATCAAAAGTATGTCATCTACATATAATATGAGAAATGCTACAGAGCTCCCACTCACTTTCTTGTAAACGCAGGCTTCTCCATAAGTCTGCATAAACCCAAACGCCTTGATCATCTCATCAAAGCAAATGTTCCAACTCCGAGATGCTTGCACCAGCCCATAAATGGATCGTTGGAGCTTGCACACCTTGTTAGCATTCTTAGGGTCGACAAAACTTTCCGGCTGCATCATATACAGTTCTTCCTTAAGATAGCCGTTAAGGAATGCCGTTTTGACGTCCATTTGCCATATCTCATAATCATAGTATGCGGCAATTGCTAACATGACTCGAACGGACTTCAGCTTCGCTACGGGAGAGAAAGTCTCATCGTAGTCAACCCCTTGAACTTGCCGATAACCCTTAGCGACAAGTCGAGCTTTATAGATGGTCACATTACCATCCGCGTCCGTCTTCTTCTTAAAGATCCATTTGTTCTCTATCGCTCGCCGATCATCGGGCAAGTCTGTCAAAGTCCATACTTTGTTTTCATACATGGATCCTATCTCGGATTGCATGGCCTCTAGCCATTTGTTGGAATCTGGGCCCGCCATCGCTTCTTCATAGTTCGAAGGTTCACCGTTGTCTAACAACATGATTTCTAGGATAGGGTTGCCGTACCACTCTGGTGCGGAACGTGTCCTTGTGGACCTACGAAGTTCAGTAGTAACTTGATCTGTAGTTTCATGATCATCATCATTAACCTCCTCTCTAACCAGTGGAGGCACCACAGAAACATTTTCTTGAGCTGCGCTACTTTCCGGTTCAAGAGGTAATACTTCATCAAGTTCCACTTTCCTCCCACTTACTTCTTTCGAGAGAAACTCTTTCTCCAGAAAGGATCCATTCTTGGCAACAAAGATCTTGCCTTAGGATCTTAGCTAGAAGGTATACCCAATGGTTTCCTTGGGGTATCCTATGAAGACGCATTTTTCCGACTTGGGTTCGAGCTTTTCAAGTTGAAGTTTTTTGACATAAGCATCGCATCCCCAAACTTTTAGAAACGACAGCTTAGGTTTCTTCCCAAACCATAATTCATATGGTGTCGTCTCAATGGATTTAGACGATGCCCTATTTAAAGTGAATGTAGTTGTCTCTAGAGCGTATCCCCAAAATGATAGCGGTAAATCAGTAAGAGACATCATAGATCGCACCATATCCAATAGAGTGCGATTACGATGTTCGGACACACCGTTACGTTGAGGTGTTCCAGGCGGCGTGAGTTGTGAAACGATTCCACATTTCCTTAAGTGTGTGCCAAATTCGTGACTTAAATATTCTCCTCCACGATCTGATTGTAAGAACTTTATTTTTCGATCACGTTGATTCTCTACCTCATTCTGAAATTCCTTGAACTTTTCAAAGGTTTCAGACTTGTGTTTCATCAAGTAGACATACCCATATCTACTCAAGTCATCCGTGAAAGTGAGAACAAAACGATATCCTCCGCGAGCCCCAACACTCATTGGACCGCACACATCAGTATGTATGATTTCCAATAAGTTGGTTGCTCGCTCCATCATTCTGGAGAACGGAGTCTTGGTCATTTTGCCCATGAGGCATGGTTCACATGTGTCAAATGATTCATAATCGAGAGACTCTAAAAGTCCATCAGCATGGAGCTTCTTCATGCGCTTGACACCAATGTGACCAAGGCGGCAGTGCCATAAGTATGTGGGACTATCGTTATCAACTTTACACCTTTTGGTATTGACACTATGAATATGTGTATTATCACGCACGAGATTCATTAAGAATAAACCATTGACCATCGGAGCATGACCATAAAACATATCACTCATATAAATAGAACAACCATTATTCTCGGATTTAAATGAGTAGCCATCTCGCATTAAACGAGATCCAGATACAATGTTCATGCTCAAACTTGGCACTAAATAACAATTATTGAGGTTTAAAACTAATCCCGTAGGTAAATGTAGAGGTAGCGTGCCGACGGCGATCACATTGACCTTGGAACCATTCCCGACGCGCATCGTCACCTCGTCCTTCGCCAGTCTCCGCTTATTCCGCAGCTCCTGTTTTGAGTTACAAATATGAGCAATGGCACCGGTATCAAATACCCAGGAGCTACTACGAGCACTGGTAAGGTACACATCAATTACATGTATATCACATATACCTTTAGTGTTGCCGGCCTTCTTGTCCGCTAAGTATTTGGGGCAGTTCCGCTTCCAGTGGCCCTTCCCTTTGCAATAAAAGCACTCAGTCTCAGGCTTGGGTCCATGCTTTGACTTCTTCTCGGCAACTGGCTTATCGGGCGTGGCAACATCCTTGCCGTCCTTCTTGAAGTTCTTCTTTCCCTTGCCTTTCTTGAACTTAGTGGTTTTATTGACCATCAACACTTGATGTTCCTTTTTGATTTCAACCTCTGCTGATTTCAGCATAGCAAATACCTCAGGAATGGTCTTTACCATCCCCTGCATATTGTAGTTCATCACAAAGCTCTTGTAGCTAGGTGGGAGCGACTGAAGGATTCTGTCAATGACCGCCTCATCTGGGAGGTTAATCTCCAGCTGAGTCAAGCGGTTGTGCAACCCAGACATCTTGAGTATGTGTTCATTGACAGAACTATTTTCCTCCATCTTACAACTGTAGAACTTGTCGGAGACTTCATATCTCTCGACCCGGGCATGAGCTTGGAAAACCAGTTTCAGCTCCTCAAACATCTCATATGCTCTGTGATGCTCAAAAGCTTTTGGAGCCCCGGTTCTAAGCTGTAAAGCATGCCACACTGAACGAGGGAGTAATCATCAGCACGAGAATGCCAAGCATTCATAATGTCTTGGTTCTCTGGGATGGGTGCTTCACCTAGCGGTGCTTCTAGGACATATTGTTTCCTGGCAGCTATGAGGATGATCCTCAGGTTCCGGACCCAGTCCGTATAGTAGCTGCCATCGTCTTTCAACTTGGTTTTCTCTAGGAACGCGTTGAAGTTCATGTTGACATTAGCTTGGGCCATTTGATCTACAAGACATATTGCAAAGTTCTATTAGACTAAGTTCATGATAATTAAGTTCATCTAATCAAATTATTTAATGAACTCCCACTCAGATTAGACATCCCTCTAGTCATCTAAGTGTAACATGATCCGACTCGACTAGGCCGTGTACGATCATCACGTGAGACGGACTAGTCATCATCGGTGAACATCTCCATGTTGATCGTATCTTCTATACGACTCATGCTCGACCTTTCGGTCCTCCGTGTTCCGAGGCCATGTATGTACATGCTAGGCTCGTCAAGACAACCTAAGTGTTTGCATGTGTAAATCTGTCTTACACCCGTTGTATGTGAACGTTAGAATCTATCACACCCGATCATCACGTGGTGCTTCGAAACAACGAACTGTCGCAACGGTGCACAGTTAGGGGGAACATTTTCTTGAAATTTATTATGAGGGATCATCTTATTTACTACCGTCGTTCTAAGTAAACAAGATGCAAAACATGATAAACATCACATGCAATCAAATAATAATAGTGACATGATATGGCCAATATCATATAGCTCCTTTGATCTCCATCTTGGGGCTCCGTGATCATCTTGTCACCGGCATGACACCATGATCTCCATCATCGTGTCTCCATGAAGTTGCTCGCCAACTATTACTTCTACTACTACGGCTAACACGTTTAGCAATAAAGTAAAGTAATTTACATGGC
This sequence comes from Aegilops umbellulata, assembly GCA_032464435.1. Lineage (NCBI taxonomy): Eukaryota > Viridiplantae > Streptophyta > Magnoliopsida > Poales > Poaceae > Aegilops > Aegilops umbellulata. Next base: position 608,416,545 of record CP136057.1, read on the forward strand.
GTTTCCATTGACACGCAGGTCATAAAAAATAATGACAACTCCTATGGCTCCTGCCGGTTGTCATACTCATCGACATGCAAGTCGTGATTCCTATTACATGAACATGATCTCATACATCACATATATATCATTCATCATTCATCACAACTTTGGCCATATCATATCACAAAGCACTTGCTGCAAAAACAAGTTAGACGTCCTCTAATTGTTGTTGCAAGTTTTACGTGGCTGCATTAGGGTTCTAGCAAGAACGTTTTCTTACCTACGTAAAAGCCACAATGTGATTTGTCAACTTCTATTTACCCTTCATAAGGACCCTTTTCGTCGAATTCGCTCCAACTAAAGTGGGAGAGACAGACACCCGCCAGCCACCTTATGCAACTAGTGCATGTCAGTCGGTGGAACCGGTCTCACGTAAGTGTATGTGTAAGGTTGGTCCGGGCCGCTTCATCCCACAATCCGCTGAAGCAAAATAAGACTAGTAGCGGCAAGAAAGTTGACAACATCTACGCCCACAACAATTGTGTTCTACTCGTGCAAAAGGAACTACGCATAGACCTAACTCTGATACCACTGTTGGGGAACGTTGCAGAAAACAAAAAATTTCCTATGGTTTCACCAAGATCCATCTATGAGTTCATCTAGCAACGAGTATTCAGATGCATCTACATACCTTTTAAGATCGCGTGCGGAAGCGTTCACTAGAACGTGGATGATGGAGTCGTACTCGCCGTGATCCAAATCACCGATGACCAAGCGCCGAACGGACGGCACCTCCGCGTTCAACACACGTACGGAGCGGATGACGTCTCCTCCTTCTTGATCCAGCAAGGGGAAAGGAGAGGTTGATGGAGATCCAGTAGCACGACGGCGTGGTGGTGGATGCAGTTGTCACGTGCAGCAGGGCTTCGCCGAGCGTCTGTGCGAGAGGGAGAGGTGTGATAGGGGAGAGGGAGGCACCAGGGGTCAAGGGTGCGGCTGCCCCTCCCTCCCCCCTTTATATAGGCCCCCTGGGGGCGCCGGCCCTGGAGATCCCATCTCCAGAGGGGGCGGCGGCCAGGGGGGAGGAGTACCCCCCAAGGCAAGTGGGGTGCCCCCCCACCCTAGGGTTCCAACCCTAGGCGCAGGGGGTGGGCCTTGGGGGGCGCACCAGCCCACTAAGGGCTGGTCCCCCCTCCCACTTCAGCCCATGGGGCCCTCCGGGATGGGTGGCCCCACCCGGTGGACCCCCGGGACCCATCTGGTGGTCCCGGTACAATACCGGTGACCCCCGGATCACTCCCGATGGCCGAAACTACACTTCCTATATATAATTCTTAACCTCCGGACCATTCCGGAACTCCTCGTGACGTCCAAGATCTCATCCAGGACTCCGAACAACTTTCGGATTACTGCATGCTCATATCTCTACAACCCTAGCGTCACCGAACCTTAAGTGTGTAGACCCTACGGGTTCGGGAGACATGCAGACATGACCGAGACACCTCTCTGGACAATAACCAACAGCAGGATCTGGATACCCATGTTGGCTCCCACATACTCCTCGATGATCTCATCGGATTAACCACGATGTCGAGGATTCAATCAATCCCGTATTCAATTCCCTTTGTCAATCGGTATTTTACTTGCCCGAGATTCGATCGTCGGTATCCCAATACCTCGTTCAATCTCGTTACCGGCAAGTCACTTTACTCGTACCGTAATGCATGATCCCGTGATCAAACACTTTGATCACATTGAGCTCATTATGATGATGCATTACTGAGTGGGCCCGGTGATACCTCTCTGTCATACGGAGTGACAAATCCCAGTCTCGATCCGTGTCAACCCAACAGACACTTTCGGAGATACCCGTAGTACACCTTTATAGTCACCCAGTTACGTTGTGACGTTTGGCACACCCAAAGCACTCCTACGGTATTCGGGAGTTACACGATCTCATGGTCTAAGGAAAAGATACTTGACATTGGAAAAGCTCTAGCAAACGAATTATACGATCTTGTGCTTATGCTTAGGATTGGGTCTTGTCCATCACATCATTCTCCTAATGATGTGATCTCATTATTAATGACATCCAATGTCCATAGTCAGGAAACCATGACTATCAGTTGATCAACGAGCTAGTCAACTAGAGGCTCACTAGGGACATATTGGTGTCTATGTATTCACACATGTATTACGATTTCCGGATAACACAATTATAGCATGAATAAAAGACAATTATCATGAACAAGGAAATATAATAATAATGCTTTTATTATTGCCTCTAGGGCATATTTCCAACATGGTTACCCTATGCACAAGCCTACACCATTTAGAAATGTGTTTTGCTTTAGTACGAAATCATAGATGAATCTGCCCAAAGGAAACAGACCGATTAACAAACAAGGTATTTTTCATGCAATGGCAACAAGCACCCACCTAAGCTAACAGAGAAACCGAAAAAGGGGAAAATGTGTGCATGCTCACAACCAAGTATTTGACAGACATGCAAGTGGGGTTTGTGACTGACACACGGACAAAAGCGAGATGGTGGAGCGAAAAAGAAACGACATCCATGAGGTCGTAAATCCAACTTTTGAACCTTGACCCCTCCTCGTCTTATGGCGAGCTCTGAATACCACACCATACCACACCATCAGATTACTTAACTTGATAAACACTCCCAATCCAAACAAAGTCTTACTTTGTATGGTGAATGACCTTCTCATTCACATTTAAAAAATCTATGAGCTCATTGATTTTTATTTCCATGAAACTTTTTAATGTCTTCTTACTTCCCAAGGCCGCCCTGGTCCAACAACAACAAGCTTAAAAAACATCATTTCCAAACTTATGCGGACCGTTTGTACGAAATTGCTTCAACGCCCCCTAAGCGACATTCACAACCTAGCTAGGTCCCCTAGTGTCTATACATGATTTTAGATAGATGAAATGTTCTTGTTTAAACATTCGATAAAATAACTTATGAAAACATACCTTCAATCCAAACACGGTCTTTTATTGTGTAGGGTGAAACAACTTCCGATCTACTATATTAAAAGCGACAATTTATCATGGACTTATTTCCTATGACCGACCTAGTTCATTGTCTAAAAGTTTTAAAATGAGACATCCTAAACTTACTTGGACTCTTGGTACAAATATGCTCTTCTTCATCTTGTCAAGAGCAACGACCAATGCTGAAATTTTGGAAGCCATATAAAACAAGAAACATGTTTCTAGAGGCTTCCTTTATACCGAATTTTCTATGGCAGTTAGCCTATGCACAAGCCAAATAGTTTAGAAAGGTGTTTTGCTTTGGTACGAAATCATACACGAATCTTCCCAAAGAGGACACACTGATTAACAAACAAGGTATTTTACATGCAATGATAACAAGCACCCACCTAAGCTAACTGAGAAACCAAAAAAGGAGGAAATGTTTGCATGCACACAACCAAGTATTTGTCATCCATGCAAGTGGGATTTGTGAGTGACACAGGGACAAAAGCGAGATGGTGGAGCAAAAGAGAAACCACAACCATGAGGCCGTAAATCCAACTTCTGGCCCTCGACCCCTCCTCGTCTTATGGCGAGCTCTGAATACATCACCATTAAATTACTTACCTTAATAAACACGCTCAATACACACATAGTCTTACTTTTATGGTGAAAGACCTTCTCATTCACATTAAAAAAATCTATGAGATTATTGATTGTTATTTCCATGAAACTTTTTACCATGTGCTTACTTCCCAAAGCCGCCCTGGTTCATCAACAACACACTTAAAAACAGGCTTTGCGAACTTATGCGGACCGCTGGTAGGAAATTGCTTCGACTCCCACTGAGTGGCCTTCACGACCTAGCTAGGTCCCCTAGTGTCTATACATGATTTCAAATAGATGAAATATTCGTGTTTAGACATTCTATAAAAGAGGCTTATGAAAAATACCTTCAATCCAAACACGGTCTTTACATTGTAGGGCGAAACAACTTCTAATCTGCTATATTAAAAGCGAGAACTTATCATGGATTTATTTCCTAAGGTCGGCCGAGGTCTTTAGCTACAAGCTTCAAAATGAGGCGCCCTAAACTTATGTAGACTCTTGGTACAAATACGTGAAGGAAATATGCCTTAGAGGCAATAATAAAGTTGTTATTTATATTTCCTTATATCATGATAAATGTTTATTATTCATGCTAGAATTGTATTACCGGAAACTTAGTACATGTGTGAATACATAGACAAAACAGAGTGTCCCTAGTATGCCTCTACTTGACTAGCTCGTTAATCAAAGGTGGTTATGTTTCCTAACCATAGACATGTGTTGTCATTTGATGAACGGGATCACATCATTAGGTAATGATGTGATGGACATGACCCATCCGTTAGCTTAGCACTATGATCGTTAAGTTTTATTGCTATTGCTTTCTTCATGACTTATACATGTTCCTCTGACTATGAGATTATGCAACTCCCGAATACCAGAGGAACACCTTGTGTGCTATCAAACGTCATAACATAACTGGGTGATTATAAAGATGCTGTACAGGTGTCTCCGAAAGTGTTTGTTGGGTTGGCATAGATCGAGATTAGGATTTGTCACTTCGTGTATCGGAGAGGTATCTCTGGGCCCTCTCGGTAATGCACATCACTATAAGCCTTGCAAGCAATGTGACTAATGAGTTAGTTACGGGATGATGCATTACGGCACGAGGAAAGAGACTTGCCGGTAACGAGATTGAACTAGGTATGATGATACAGACGATCGAATCTCGGGCAAGTAAAATACCGATGACATAGGTAACAACGTATGTTGTTATGCTGTTTGACCGATAAAGATATTCGTAGAATATGTAGGAACCAATATGAGCATCCAGGTTCCGCTATTGGTTATTGACCGGACATGAGTCTTGGTCATGTCTACATAGTTCTCGAACCCGTAGGGTCCGCACGCTTAACGTTCGATGACGATCGGTATTATGAGTTTATGTGTTTTGATGTACCGAAGGTAGTTCGGAGTCCCGGATGTGATCACGGACATGACGAGGAGTCTCAAAATGGTCGAGACATGAATATTGATATATTGGAAGGTTATGTTTGGACACCGGAATGGTTTCGGATGAGTTCGGGCATATACCGGAGTACCGGGGTTACCGTAACCCCCCGGGGGCTAAATGGGCCTACATGGGCTTTAGTGGGAGAGAGAGGAGGCAACCACGAGGTGGGGGCGCCCCCCAAGCCCAATCCGAATTGGGAGAGGGGCCGGGCCCCCTTTCCTTCCTCTCCTCTTCCCCTTCCTTCCCCCTCCTATTAGGACTAGGAAAGGGGGAAAACCTTCTCCTAGTAGGAGTAGCAATCCCCCCTTGGGGCACACCATGAAGGGCCGGCCGGACCCCTCCATCCCTCCTTTATATATGGGTGAGGGGGGCACCCCATAGACACACAAGTTGACAGTTGTCTTAGCCGTGTGCGGTGCCCCCCTCCACAGATTTCCACCTCGGTCATATCGTTGTAGACCTTAGGCGAAGCCCTGCATCGGTAACTTCATCGTCACCGTCACCACGCCGTTGTGCTGAAGAAACTCTCCCTCGGCCTCAGCTGGATCAAGAGTACAAGGGACGTCATCGAGCTGAACGTGTGCAGATCGCAGAGGTGCCGTGCGTTCGGCACTTGGATCGGTTGGACCGCGAAGACGTTCGACTACACCAACCGCATTACTAAACGCTTCCGCTTTCAGTATAGAGGGTACGTGGACACACTCTCCCCGCTCGTTGCTATGCATCACCTAGATGGATCTTGCATGTGCGTATGATTTTTTTTTTGAAATTACTGTGTTCCCAACAGTGGCATCCGAGCCAGGTCTATGCGTAGATGTTATATGCATGAGTAGAACACAAAGAGTTGTGGGCGATAATAGTCATACTGCTTATCAGCATGTCATACTTTGATTCGGCAGTATTGTTGGATGAAGCGGCTCAGACCGACATTACACGTCGCGAGACTGGTTCTACTGACGTGCTTCGCACACAGGTGGCTAGTAGGTGTCTGTTTCTCCAACTTTAGTTGAATCGAGTGTGACTATGCCCGGTCCTTGTTGAAGGTTAAAACTGCAAACTTGACAAAAAATCGTTGTGGTTTTGATGTGTAGGTAAGAACGGTTCTTGCTAAGCCCGTAGCAGCCACGTAAAACTTGTAACAACAAAGTAGAGGACGTCTAACTTGTTTTTGAAGGACATGTTGTGATGTGATATGGTCAAGACGTGATTATATAAATTGTTGTATGATATGATCATGTTTTGTAACACAGCTATCGGCAACTGGCAGGAGCCATATGGTTGTCGCTTTATTGTATGAAATGCAATCGCCATGTAATTACTTTACTTTATCACTAAGCGGTAGCGATAGTCGTAGAAGCAATAGTTGGCGAGACGACAACGATGTTTCAATGGAGATCAAGGTGTCAAGCCGGTGACGATGGTGATCATGACGGTGCTTTGGAGATGGAGATCAAAGGCAAAGATGATGATGGCCATATCATATCACTTATATTGATTGCATGTGATGTTTATCCTTTATGCATCTTATTTTGCTTAGTACGGCGGTAGCATTATAAGATGATCTCTCACTAAATTTCAAGGTACAAGTGTTCTCCCTGAGTATGCACCGTTGCGACAGTTCGTCGTGCCGAGACACCACGTGATGATCGGGTGTGATAAGCTCTAAGTTCACATACAACGGGTGCAAGCCAGTTTTGCACACGCAGAATACTCGGGCTAAACTTGGCGAGCCTAGCATATGCAGATATGGCCTCGGAACACTGAGACCGAAAGGTTGAGCATGAATCATATAGTAGATATGATCATAGTGATGTTCACCATTGAAAACTACTCCATCTCACGTGATGATCGGACATGGTTTAGTTGATATGGATCACGTGATCACTTAGATGATTAGAGAGATGTCTATTTAAGTGGGAGTTCTTAAGTAATATGATTAATTGAACTTTAATTTATCATGTACTTAGTCCTGGTAGTATTTGCATAACAATGTTGTAGATCAATAGCTCGCGATGTAGATCCCCGTTTATTTTTGATATGTTCCTAGAGAAAAACTATGTTGAAAGATGATAGTAGCAATGATGCGGACTAGGTCCGTGATCTAAGGATTATCCTCATTGCTGCACAAAAGAATTATGTCCTTGATGCACCGCTAAGTGACATACCTATTGCAGGAGCAAATGCAGACGTTATGAATGTTTGGCAAGCTCGGTATGATAACTACTTGATAATTTAGTGCGCCATGCTTTACGGCTTAGAACCGGGACGTAAAAATCGTTTTGAACGCCACAAAGCATATAAGATGTTCCAAGAGCTGAAATAGGTATTTCAGACTCATGTTTGAGTCGAGAGGTATGAGACCTCTGACAAGTACTTTCCCTACAAGATGGAGGAGAATAGCTCAACCAGTGAGCATGTGCTCAGATTGTCCGAGTACTACAATCACTTGAATCAAGTGGGAGTTAATCTTCCAGATAAAATAGTGATTGACAGAGTTCTCTAGTCACTATCATCAAGTTACTGGAACTTCGTGATGAACTATAATATGCAAGGGATGACGAAAACAATTCTCAAGCTCTTCGTGATGCTGAAATCGACGAGGGTAGAAACCAAGAAAAGCATCAAATGTTGATGGTTGACAAAACCACTAGTTTCAAGTAGAAGGGCAAGGGAAAGAAAGGGAAACTTCAAGAAGAATGGCAAGCAAGTTGGCACTCCCATGAAGAAGCCCAAAGCTAGACCCAAACCAGAAACTGAGTGCTTCTACTGCGAAGGAAATGGTCATTGGAAGCGGAACTGCCTCAAATACTTGAGGTAAGAAGGATTGCAAAGTGAACAAAAGTATATATGATATACATGTTATTGATGTGTACTTTAGTAGTGTTCATAGTAGCCCTTGGGTATTTGATACTGGTTCAGTTGCTATGACTAGTAACTCGAAACAGGAGTTACAAAATGAACAAAGACTAGTTGAGGGCAAGGTGACAATGTGTGTTGGAAGTTATTCCAAGGTTGATAAGATCACCATCGCACACTCCCTTTACCTTCGGGATTAGTGAACCTAAAATAAATGTTATTTGGTGTTTGTGTTGAGCATAATATGATTGGATCATGTTTATTGCAATACACTTATTCATTTAAATCATAGAATAATTGTTATTCTGTTTACATGAATAAAGCCTTCTGTGGTCATACACCCAAGGTGAATGGTTTATTGAATCTCGATCGTAGTAATACACATATTCATAATATTGATGCCAAAAGATGCAAAGTTGATAATGATAGTGCAACATATTTGTGGCACTGCCGTTTAGGTCATATTGGTGTAAAGCGCATGAAGAAACTCCATGCTGATGGGCTTTTGGAATCACTTGATTATGAATCACTTGATGCTTGCGAACCATGCTTCATGGGCAAGATGACTAAGACTCGGTTCTCCGGAACAATGGAGCGAGCAACTGATTTATTGGAAATAATACATACTGATGTATGCGATCCGATGAGTGTTGAGGCTCGCGGCGGGTAAAGTTATTTTCTGACCTTCACAGATGATTTGAGCAGATATGGGTATATCTACTTGATGAAACATAAGTTTGAAACATTTGAAAAGTTCAAAGTATTTCAGAGTGAAGTGGAAAATCATCATAACAAGAAAATAAAGTTTCTATGATCTGATCACGGAGACGAATATTTGAGTTACGAGTTTGGTCTTCATTTGAAACAATGTGGAATAGTTTCGCAACTCACGCCACCTGGAACACCACAACATAATGGTGTGTCCGAACGTCATAAACGTACTTTATTAGATATGGTGCGATCTATGATGTCTCTTACCGATTTATCACTATCGTTTTGGGGGGTTATACATTAGAGACAACTGCATTCACGTTAAATAGGGCACCATCTAAATCCGTTGAGACGACACCATATGAAATATGGTTTGGCAAGAAACCCAAGTTGTCATTTCTTAAAGTTTGGGGTTGCGATGCTTATGTAAAAAAGCTTCAACCTGATAAGCTCGAACCCAAATCGGAGAAATGTGTCTTCATAGGATACCCAAAAGAAACTATTGGGTACCCCTTCTATCATAGATCCGAAGGCAAGATATTCGTTGCTAAGAATGGATCCTTTCTAGAGAAGGACTATCTCTTGAAAGAAGTGAGTGGGAGGAAAGTAGAACTTGATGAGGTAGTTGTACCTTCTCCCTTATTGAAAAGTAGTTCATCACAGAAATCAGTTCCAGTGATTCCTACACCAATTAGTGAGGAACCTAATGATGATGATCATGAAACTTCTGATCAAGTTACTACCGAACCTCGTAGGTCAACCAGAGTAAGATCCGCACCAGAGTGGTACAGTAATCATGTTCTGGAGGTCATGTTACTTGACCATGACAAACCTACAAACTATGAGGAAGCGATGATGAGCCTAGATTCCGCGAAATGGCTTGAGGCCATGAAATCTGGGATGGGATCCATGTATAAGAACAAAGTATGGACTTTGATTGACTTGCCTGATGATCGGCGAGCCATTGAGCATAAATGGATCTTCAACGGGAAGACATACGTTGATAGTAGTATTACTATCTACAAAGCTCGAATTGTCGCAAAAGGTTTTCGACAAGTTCAAGGTGTTGACTACGATAAGATTTTCTCACTCGTAGCGATGCTTAAAGTCTGTCCGAATCATGTTAGCAATTGCCACATTTTATGAAATCTGGCAAATGGATGTCAAAACTACATTCCTTAATGGATTTCTTAAAGAAGAGTTATATATGATGCAACAAGAAGATTTTGTCAATCCTAAAGGTGCTAGCAAAGTATGCAAGCTCCAGCGATCCATCTATGGACTGGTACAAGCATCTCGGAGTTGGAATATACGCTTTGATAAGTTGATTAAAGCATATAGTTTTATATAGACTTGCAGTGAAACCTGTATTTACAAGAAAGTGAGTGGGAGCACTACAACCTTTCTGATAAGTATATTTGAATGACATATTGTTGATCGGAAATGATGTAAAATTTTCTGGAAAGCATAAAGGAGTGTTTGAAAGGAGTTTTCCAAAGAAATACCTCGGTGAAGCTGCTTACGTATTGGGCATCAAGATCTATAGAGATAGATCAAGACGCTTGATAAGATTTTTCAATGAGTACATAGCTTGACAAGATTTTTGAAGTAGTTCAAAATGGAACAGTCAAAGAAGGAGTTCTTGCCTGTATTGCAAGGTATAAAGTTGATAAAGACTCAAAACACAACCACGGCAGAAAATAGAAAGAGAATGGAAGTCATTCCCTATGCCTCAACCATAGGTTCTATAAAGTATGCTATGTTGTGTACCAAAACTTTTGTGTACCTTGCCATGAGTTTGGCAAGGGGGTATGATACTGATCCAGGAGTGGATCACTTGACAGCGGTCAAAATTATCCTTAGAAGACTAAGGAGATATTTATCGGTTGTGGAGGTGATAAAGAGTTTGTCGTAAAGAGTTACGCTGATGCAAGCTTTTACACCGATCCAGATGACTCTGCGTCTCAATCTGGATACATATTGGAAGTGGGAGCAATTAGCTAGAGTAGCTCCATGCAGAGCATTGTAGACATAGAAAATTTGCAAATTACATACGACTCTGAATGTGACAGACCCATTGACTAAGCTTCTCTCACAAGCAAACATGATCACACCTTAGTACTCTTTGGGTGTTAATCACATAGCGATGTGAACTATATTATTGACTCTAGTAAAACCCTTTGTGTATTAGTCACATGGCGATGTGAACTAATCACATGGTGATGTGAACTATTGGTGTTAAACCACATGGCGATGTGTACTAGATTATTGACTCTAGTGCAAGTGGGAGACTGAAGGAAATATGCCCTAGAGGCAATAATAAAGTTGTTATTTATATTTCCTTATATCATGATAAATGTTTATTATTCATGCTAGAATTGTATTAACCGGAAACTTAGTACATGTATGAATACATAGACAAAACAGAGTGTCCCTAGTATGCCTCTACTTAACTAGCTCGTTAATCAAAGATGGTTATGTTTCCTAACCATAGACATGTGTTGTCATTTGATGAACGGGATCACATCATTAGAGAATGATGTGATGGACAAGACCCATCCGTTAGCTTAGCATTATGATCGTTAAGTTTTATTGTTATTGCTTTCTTCATGACTTATACATGTTCCTCTGACTATGAGATTATGCAACTCCCGAATACCGGAGGAACACCTTGTGTGCTATCAAACGTCACAACATAATTGGGTGATTATAAAGATGTTGTACAGGTGTCTCCGAAGGTGTTTGTTGGGTTGGCATAGATCAAGATTAGGATTTGTCACTCCGTGTATCGGAGAGGTATCTCTAGGCCCTCTCGGTAATGCACATCACTATAAGCCTTGCAAGCAATGTGACTAATGAGTTAGTTATGGGATGATGCATTACGGAACGAGGAAAGAGACTTGCCGGTAACGAGATTGAACTAGGTATGATGATACAGACGATCGAATCTCGGGCAAGTAAAATACCGATGACATAGGGAACAACGTATGTTGTTATGCTGTTTGACCGATAAAGATATTCGTAGAATATGTAGGAACCAATATGAGCATCCAGGTTCCGCTATTGGTTATTGACCGGACATGAGTCTCGGTCATGTCTACATAGTTCTCGAACCCGTAGGGTCCGCACGCTTAACGTTCGATGACGATCGGTATTATGAGTTTATGTGTTTTGATGTACCGAAGGTAGTTCGGAGTCCCGGATGTGATCACGGACATGACGAGGAGTCTCAAAATGGTCGAGACATGAATATTGATATATTGGAAGGTTATGTTTGGACACCGGAATGGTTTCGGATGAGTTCGGGCATATATCGGAGTACCGGGGGGTTACCGTAACCCCCCCCCCCCGGGGGGGGCTAAATGGGCCTACATGGGCTTTAGTGGGAGAGAGAGGAGGCGGCCACGAGGTGGGGGCGCCCCCCCCCCAAGCCCAATCCGAATTGGGAGGGGGGTCAGCCCCCTTTTCTTCCTCTCCTCTTCCCCTTCCTTCCCCCTCCTATTAGGACTAGGAAAGGGGGGAAACCTACTCCTAGTAGGAGTAGGAATCCCCCCTTGGGGCGCACCATGAAGGGCCGGCCGGCCCCCTCCTCCCCTCCTTTATATATGTGGGAGGGGAGCACCCCATAGACACACAAGTTGACAGTTGTCTTAGTCGTGTGCGGTGCCCCCTTCCACAGATTTCCACCTCGGTCATATTGTTGTAGAGCTTAGGCGAAGCCCTGCATCGGTAACGTCATCATCACTGTCACCACGCCGTCGTGCTGACGAAACTCTACTTCGCCTCAACTGGATCAAGAGTACGAGGGACATCACCGAGTTGAACGTGTGCAGATCGCGGAGGTGCCGTGCGTTCGGTACTTGGATCGGTTGGATCACGAAGACGTTCGACTACACCAACCACGTTACTAAACGCTTCCGCTTTCGGTCTACGAGGGTACGTGGACACACTCTCCCTGCTCGTTGCTATGCATCACCTAGATGGATCTTGCGCGTGCGTAGGATTTTTTTTAAAATTATTGCGTTCCCTACAATACGCTCTTCTTCAACTTGACAAGAGCAACAACTAATGCTCAAATTTCAAAACCCATTTCAAACAAGAAACATGCTTTCAATGGTGGTTAGCCTATGCACAAGCCTAAACCGTTTGGAAGGGCGGTTTGCTTTGGTACGAAATCGCGCACGAAGCTGCCTAAAGGGGACACACTGATTAACAAACAAGGTATTTTCCATGCAAGGATAACAAGCACTCAACTAAGCTTACAGAGAAACCGAAAAAGGAAAAAAGTGTGCATGCCCACAACCAAGTATTTGGCTGTCAGGCAAGAGGGGTTTGTGAGTGACATAGGGGCAAAAGTGAGATGGTGGAGCGAATAAGAAACCACACCCCTGAGACAAAAATACCAACTTATGGCCCTCGACCCTCCTCGTCTCTAGGCGATCTTTTGAAGACCATACCATCAAATTACTTAACTTCATAAACAGTCTCAATCCAAACAAAATCTTACTTTCCTTGATGAAAACCCTACTCATTTGCATTATGTAAAATCCATGAGCTCATTGGTCGTTATTTCGATTAAACCATTTTACCGTTTTCTTACTTCCCAAGGCCGCCCCAGTCCATCAACGACAAGCTTAAAAAAAGAGGATTTCCGAACTTATGCCGAGCGTTGGAGAAAATTGCTTCAACGTCTTCGAAGCGGCATTCATGACCTAGCTAGGTCCCCTGGTGTCTATACATGGTTTCAAATAAATGAAACATTCGTGTTTAGACAAACTTATGAAAAAATACCTTTAATTCAAACTTGATCTTTACAGTGTAGGGTGAAACAACTTCTGATCCGCTATATTAAAAGAGACAATTTACCATGGGCTTATTTTCTATGACTGGCCTATTTCATTGGCAACAAGATTCAAAATGAGGCTTCCTAAATTTAGGTGGGCTTTCGTTACAAATATGCTCATCTTTAATTTGTCAAGACCAACAAACTAATGCTCAAATTTCAGAAGTTGTTTCAAACAAAAACAAGCTTCTAGATGCTTCCTTTGTATCGAATTTTCTATGGTGTTAGCCTATGCACAAGCCTAAACCGTTTGGAAAGGTGTTTTGCTTTGGTACGAAATCGCACATGAAGTTGCCCAAACAAGACACGCCAAGTAACAAACAAGGCATTTTGCATGCAATGACAACAAGCACTGACCTAAGCTAACAGAGAAACCGAAAAAGGGAAAAGTGTGCATGCCCACAACCAAGTATTTGGGGGGGGGGGATTGTGAGTGACACAGGGGCAAAAGCAAGATGGTGGAGCGAATAAGAAACCACACCCTTGAGGCCACAAATCAAACTTCTGGCACTCGCCCCCTAGCCCTGAAAACCACACCATCAAATTGGCCGACATTGACGATCAACCTCGCCACCATAAACCTCCAAGCACTTATCTCGAACAAGCCAATATTTTGTAGGGCTTCTGTTGCCCAATCTTTTGCAGGGCTTCCCATGGTGAGTTGTGGCTCTTGGGTGCCCAACTTGAAGGCACACTACCAGTGAATAGCTTGCCTTAAGATTATCCGTGGCTGATTACGATTGCATCGTGGAACCACATTGCACGGGCAGTTGTTCTGAGTCTCCCTTCACCTGGGCCAGGAAACAAAAACATGCAATTTCAAGTAGAGGAGCAACCATGTTATGTTAACGCATTGCATAACTTGAAAAACACTCCCAATCGAAACAAAACCATATATACTCTCTATGCTGGAACACCTTCTCATCGACATTATAAAAAAAGCCATGAGCTTATTGATTGTTATTTTGGTGAAAAACACTTGCTGGGTGCTTCCTAAGGCAGACCCTATACGAGCGACAAGCTTAAAAAAGAGAGATGCTCTCAGATATTGTGGGAACTGTTGGCAGGAAATTACAACAACCAATGCTCAAATTTCAGAAGCTATTTCAAACAAGAAACAGGCTTCTTGAATGTTCCTCGTGCCAAACCTCCTATAGCAATCGATCTATGCACAAGTCTAAACCCGTTGCGGTTTTCGTAGCATGCTACTCCCTTTGTTCCAAAATACTTGAATGTCCTAAGTCAAACTTCTTCGAGTTTGACCAAGTTTGTAGAAAAACATACCAACATCTACAACACCGAATTAAATCCATTAGATTCATCATAACATATATTTTCATACTACATATCTCTACTCTTATAAAAAAAAACAAGTTGGTGATGATGGTGTGCCTGCCATCTTGCAATATAGACTATCCGATCTATATATGGCGGATAGAAAGCAAACTATGGCAATTCTACAAAAAGATACCCGCATCTCTCTCCACATTTGCAGATAAGGCTTTTTCTCGTTCATCCTTATCTCCCACAACCTCATTATTGAGCAATTAAAAAAGGAAGCCTCTGGAACAATCTGGCATGGTGGCCGCTGTCGGCGTCGTCCATCTCCATGCCTCCGCTCAGTCCGACCACCAATCACCACAACGTCCCACTCCTCCTCACCGTATCTCTCCTTTTTCTTGAGATATCATTAGTTTTTACACATGGGATTACTCCCGCATGGGTCAATCACAACAAGTGTTTTGTAGAAAAAATGCATCTTGATATTTCGTGCAGTATATTTGATGTTATAGATATCAACAGTTGTTTTTATAAAGTTGGTCAAACTCAAAGAAGTTTCGTTCGCAAAAAAAAAGAACTCAATGTAGTTTGACTTGATACAATCATACAAACCAAACGAACGGAGCCTATGGTAGAAATTGCACACGCAAGCTGCCCAGAGAGGAGAGACCAGGGAAGTATAACACCGAGCAAGCGGGGCATTTTTTTTTTCACCCAGCAACAAGCACCCACCAAGGGAAGGGGAAGAGAGATGGAAAACAAAACAAGTGAATGTGCATCCAGCCTCAGCCAAGCGTTGGGTTGCCACGCAAGGGGGGGTGAGGGTGACGCGGGGGCAAAAGCGAGATGGTGGAGCGAATCAAAAACCGCACCCCTGAAGGCCACAAACCCAACTTGTGGCTCTCTGCCCGCGCCCGTGGCCCCCGCCACCCCCCCTTTCTCCCTCCTTAAAACCGGACTATCCCCAATCCCATCCACCCTCAGCAGCTCCAGCGACCCGGAGGCGAAAAAAATCTCTCCCTCCCTCGATCGCGCCACACCTCGCCGCCCACTGCTCCTCCTTGTCTGCGAGCGAGCGAACGAGCGTAGCACCGGTAGGGAGTAGCTCCGGGGACTGTTGGCCTGGTCCGAGAAAAATCCAAGCACAGAGCAGAGGAGCATACAGCCTCGAGGAAGGAAAGAAACAGAGCGGCTTTGCTGTTCGGGAGGCGGCCGGCGAGAGAGATGGGGCAGCTCAGGGCGGCGGCCGGAGGCGGCGGGGACTGCCTGATCAAGCTGTTCGGGAAGACCATCCCCGTGCCGGACGCCGGCGCCGGAGACGTCGTCGACAAGGTTGGTGTCCATGCACTCCTCCTCCTTTGTGTTCTTGTATAGGATCTTGGGAATTTTGATCGGTTTGCTGAGCCTAGGGGGAAAAAAGGTTCATTTTTTAAGCCTGTTTTCTGTGGCTTTGGAGTTGATCATGGCGAGTCATCGGGTCTTAAGCATGGAGTTCCCTGCCTATTTTGGGAGATGGTAGCATCAGTTAAGCGTTAAGCAGGCAGGTTTAGCTCCCATCAGCAAGAGAATTTCGCCTTTGCTGTTCTCCAATAGCAGCAGTTTTTAGTACTACTACATACATGATCTAGTTGTCTGAACATCATCTGGACTTCAGAAAGAAAGGCCTTGGCCTCTTTTATTAATAGGTCGTTTTCGCGTGCTTCAAGGATTTTGCTGAAAGTAGGGAGCTACTACTATGTGGTGCCGTAACCTACTGGACTTCAGAACTTGAGATGCGTCAGACTCTGAGTAGATCACCCACTGCAAATTAAAGCACCAATAGCTTCTTTTCATTAACACATAAGAACTGAAATATGATCCTACTTTGTCGAATTTTACACTTGGACACGGGGGGAAACATGAAAAGTCACAGGTCAATAACCCGAATATTACACCGTGGGTGCGAACTTCTTCTAATTCACAACAAAGAACTCACCAGGGTTTTCTGAATGTTTACAGGACCTTCAGAACAGAGGCAGCACCACGGCTGAACCGAAGGTGCAAGAAAGCGCCCCTCAGGACTCCACGGGCTCGCCTCCGCAGCAGCCGGAGGTGGTGGACGTCGAGGATCCATCCGCTGCCAAGAACTCGGCAGCAGATCAACAAGATGAAGAACAGGGTGACACGGCGAACCAGAACCAGAAGGAGAAGCTCAAGAAGCCTGACAAGATCCTGCCCTGCCCCCGGTGCAGCAGCATGGACACCAAGTTCTGCTACTACAACAACTACAACATCAACCAGCCGCGCCACTTCTGCAAGAACTGCCAGAGGTACTGGACGGCCGGCGGCGCCATGCGCAACGTGCCCGTGGGCGCGGGCCGCCGCAAGAGCAAGAGTCTGTCGGCCGCCTCCCACTTCCTTCAGAGGATAAGGGCCGCTCTGCCCGGTGATCCTCTCTGCACCCCGGTCAACACCAACGGCACGGTGCTCAGCTTCGGCTCCGATGCATCCACCTTAGATGTCTCAGAACAGATGAAGCACATCAAGGAGCTCAGCTCGGTAACCCGGACTGAGAACACCGATGCCCCGTCAGTAGGGTCTTCTGCTGAAGGATGGGCAAAGGGAGAAGAGTCGAGCCAAATGAACTCGAGGGAGAGAGTTGCAGCAGATAGATCCGCAAATTTTGTGCAGCATCCGTGCATGAACGGGGCAGCCATGTGGCCATTCAGTTGTGCACCATCACCTGCCTATTTCCCCTCAAACGTAGCAATTCCATTCTATCCAGCTGCTGCTGCTGCCTACTGGGGCTGCATGGTTCCGGGAGTCTGGAACGCTCCATGGCAGCCGCAGCCACAGCCGCAGCCGCAGTCTCAGTGTCAATCTAGCTCACCACCTAGTGCTGCTTCTCCGGTATCGACAATGTCCAGTTGCTTCCAATCCCGAAAGCACCCTAGAGATGGTGATGAGGAAAGAGATACCAAGGGTAATGGCAAGGTGTGGGTGCCCAAGACGATCCGGATCGATGACGTAGATGAGGTGGCCAGGAGTTCTATCTGGTCACTTATTGGGATCAAGGGCGACAAGGCGGAGAAGGATGATGGCAAAGGGTGTAAGCTTGCAAGGGTTTTTGATCCAAAGGATGAGGCAAAGACGTCAAGCCACAGAGATAACAATAGCCTGCCATTCTTGAAGGGGAACCCAGCTGCACTGTCGCGCTCAGTGAACTTCCAAGAGAGATCTTGAGCGCCATCTGGAAATTCTTCATGCTGCCTTATGCTACTATAAAACCATGTAGCATGATACAGCTGAAATTTTGTACATTAGATAATTGTATACTACTAGATAAGAGACATGGAGTGTTCAACATAGCTATAATCAGGTCCTGTAACTGTAGCTGTACTAGGCAACTTGTAGATAGCTATTTGGGTTGGGGAAGATTGGGAGCAGAAGTTCCTGTATCTGTAGATAAATATGATATATTGATTGGAATATTTGGCAGGAATACCTTTGCGCGATAGCACCCAAACAATTGGTAGCTGTCTGATTCCATTGTATAACAAGAACGAGCCCACTGCATCCTTGGAAATGTGATACTATGTGCATATCTCCAGCTTGTTTCCATTTGTCTATTTCTTCTAATGTAAGAATTTGCACAGATAGCAGAAACAGTATTTGATGTATTTGTTCGTTTCTCCCTTTCTTTTTCTTTGTTTTCTCATCCTTATAGTTGAGATAATTGGGTTATGAAAGTGATGCAAAAAGTGGAGGAAGGCATGGAAGAAAGAAAGAAAGTGATAGACAACTACTGGATGACCCACTAACCTTAAATGTGACAACTAATATATTATCTCCTTCACACATACTGCAAGCTGTCCTGCATAAAGAAAACCAACAAGTAAAGATGAGCACAAAGAAATTCTGCAAGTCCATGCATGGTCTCATATGAATATCGGGTTTTTTTTCATAGTCATATGAATATCTCAGAGGTGTACTTCAGTAGATCAACAATTTATCATGTGACAAGGAAGTAACATCAGGAGCTGACAGAAAAAGTAATGTCTGAAAGTTATGCCATCGTATCAACAAAGACACTGGTAGTCCTACAAACAAACAGAGTGTGGGCGGCCGGTATAGACTGGTAGATACCACTAAACAAAAATTTCTATCTGTTAGGTAACATCCTACCTTTCAAATGTTTCAACAACATGCATTATTGCGCCCATTCATTCCGCTTTTCAGTCGTTGGCTTCTGGCAGTGCCACTTCCACTTACACCATCGTCAACCAGTTTGACCTTTAATAGGCTACATGTTTGACCTTCTATCAAACTTCCAATATAATGGTCATCTGATTGCTGGTCAATGGTTATCAGAACACACACAAAATGTGCAGCCCCCTCCCTCCTCTAAGGCAAAGACACATCCAAAATAAAACATACTCCCTCCGTCTCAAAATAAGTGTCTCAACCTTAGTACAACTGTAAGAAGAGAAGCATAAAGCTTATCCAACCAAGCATGCCTGTGATTATCAATATTATTGACTCTTTTTTTTCCTCTTTCAGCAGTCTTCTCATGGTGAGAACACATGTTTAGTATGATGTGCTAAAAATAAGTCTATTTTTCTGCATACTTAACAGGAAAACAACCGTATTTCCTCATGTATTGGGGGCACAGTGGCCATCATGTCTATCCATGGGACTTTCGGCCACGTTACGAAAGAAGTGATGCAATACTTTAAATAAAAGAGTTAAAAGGTCAAACACAACAAGCAGTAGTCACTTTTTTTATAGCACCAGTTGCCTTTTGGTGTCTTCACATAATTGGCAGCTACAACCTTAAGGATGTTAACTTTACCAAACTTTTGGAGCGCACTTTCCCATCAAAGGCGCATAACGCAAAAGCTGCACTAGAGTGCTAAAGTGGATAACACTGTTCACTAGAAGAATAGCTACTTTCAAGTCCTCAGTCCACACTAAGTATTTAACAAATTCATCATACTTGCTTTGAACACTATTTATATGTGAAGACAAGCTTAATACCAAAATAAAAATATAATGGAAAGATATATGACAGTGGGATTTCAACATACCCACCGTGGAGGCGTGGACACGGTTACAGCACTGAGCACGTCATGCACAGAGCATGAAAGAAAGTAAGCATGCAAGCAAGCTGATCTCTCAAGTGTTTGACTACAACGGAACACCTAGAATACGCAATTTGTAAACATTCAAATTTCAGGCCTATCTATGCATGAATAAGAAAAGAGAAATGAACAGAAACAGTGAGGTTTGGGTTACTATTACTCTATTAGTATGTATCATCATTCCTGTAGTTCCTCTAGATCTGGAGCATCAGACGGTCTGTATCCTTATGTTATTAATTTAGCTAGCTACAGGCGAAACTTTTGAGGATAATCTGGCAGCATACTTCTTTTCAAATATAAACAAAATTAGCAAGTAAGATTCGGATGTAATAAATAAATTTTAAACAGTGAAATACTGTATGCATGTGGCATGATGCTCTTAAAAGAAGATACACATATCAAGGATGGTGAGTTGGCGACTTCTGATGAAGTAATTTAGCCATGATCACTGGACAGTCTTAACATATTAAGGACAGATTTATTTAGAGTTTTAGGCTACTAAAAGATTCACATTAACGCAACATTTTGCCTATTTCGAACTGTAGAAAACATGCAGTGAATTGCACTAAATTCCAACTCAGACACTGGAGTTAAATTATACTCGCCCCGTCCGGAAATACTTGTCCGAGGAATGGATACAAATGGATGTATCTAGTATCCATTCCTCGTTGTATCCATTCCTCGGACAAGTATTTCCGGACGGAGGGAGTACTCAGGTTTGAGATTTCAGAAGCAGTATAAGAAAGTAAAAAAAAGTTTCAGGAAGTACTGCAAAAAATCCCAAGACAGCCAGTCATTGTCGCTTCAGTGTCATCACCATGCCTTGGATCTGGATATTGCATCATTTGTGGCTTGCGAACCAAGATCATACATCTGCATGTCTCCACATCCACTCATATATCTGTGGATACAAATGTCAGATCAATCAATTCACATGGAAAGATTGCATTATCTGTGCAAAATCCTGTATACGGTGACTGCACTTTCGAACTGGGGTATTGAACACAAAAAAGTAAAAGCCCTGAATCAGGATTCGGTATCTTTGCCCATCATCCTGGCGTCCTGCCAAGTGCAGCTAAGATGACACAGCTCATCCTCATAGTCAATCCTCTGGATTGTGGACAAAGAATGCATAGAGCTTCTCGATACAATAGAGCCTTGATTCATTATTTTACAAAAAGAAGTCACCATAAGTCTATATGTATATAAAATAGCGCAAACGTTAAAATAGAACACACAAAATTCAGCTGTCAGTCTGTAGATTATCCCGCAAAAAAAAAGTCTGTAGATTATCTGGATCACAACATTAAATCAAATTGAACATTCTTCCTATGGCTTTTACTTGCATTATTATTTCCAGATAAATTGTAGTATGATTGTAAAATTGCCATGGTAAAGAACTGGAGTAACAAAAGATATACTCCGTACTGAACACAGCAGATATCAGGCTGCAAAATAGCAGATTCTTTTTCCTTGGATAATTCACTCAAAGTGTCAAATTACAGACAAATAACTGATACTATTTGACACAACCATCAGCCAAGCTTTCTCTTCACAGATTCGAGGCAACTGCTCAAAGCTGGCTAATATCACATCAGATATGTTCATTTCTTCATTGGATTTTGCAGCCCCCTGAATCTGGCCCTCGTCGAACATTCCCAAAAGCAGAGAGTTCAAAAAGATCCATATCACGCCCTGAGGAAAATAGACAGGGTTACTTAGCAAGTTGGGTGTCTGAATAAATTTTGTGCTCAGTGACTGCTCACTAAAGGCAGCAGGCTCATTCAAGGTAGACATTATTTACCTGAAACCCGACAATATGCGCTTCTCTGTGCTAGTTCAGATTTGGATATCTCAGTATTGTTCCCTTTAGATCGATTCACAGTAGCCTGCAAGTACGAATTGATATATCAGTTATGCTCTATAGAATAAACTGATTCGCATCACAGTAATGACTAATATACTGGTGACTACTTCAGCAGATCTGTGGCTGAAAAAAGTAGCACACATGCACAAACAATTTGCGAACAGGTAGGCATAAAATATGAAGTTTGGTTCTCTCAGTTGCCTATGATGAGCATAAACAGAAAGTCTGCTGGACCACGGTAGTATCCACTATCTTGCTCTAGACATAGCACATTTTCAGGCAAACAACAGAGAATTGAGCGCCAAACAGGGATCTGTGGCTACTAGCAACTACTTCGAAAGATCTGCGTCTGAAGAAAGTAACACACATGCACACCAAAAAATATGCAAACAGGTAGGCATAAGATAGGGAGTTTGGTTCTCTCGGTTGCCTATTAAGCATAAACAGAAATAGTCTGCTGGAGCATGGTGGTATCCATTATCTTGCTCTAGAAATAAACCAGCATGACAGTATCCATTATCATGCTCTAGGCATAGTACACTTTTGGGTAGATAACAGAGACTGGAGTGATCAAACATGGAATCTGTACCTGCAAAACCTGGCAGTTCTCCAATGTGCTCCTCCCGCCCTGTCAATTGAAAAGGATCGGTGATAAAACAAGTTCAGGAAACAAAAACGTAAGAGCGGGCAAAAGCACTACGGAAATTCAGATGTATCAAGGAAATACTAGCAAGCAAAAGTTTCTTAACAACAGTTTTGGAATTGGAGTCCGTCTTGGGACCTTGGAATAGGGCACGATGTGGTCGTAGTCGTGGCAGAGGCAGCCGGGGCAGCCGACGAGCTTGCGGAAGACGATGTTTCCGAGCGCGTCGCGGCGCCACCTCTCCGGGTCGCGCCCAGG
Organism: Aegilops umbellulata; assembly: GCA_032464435.1. Classification (NCBI taxonomy): domain Eukaryota; kingdom Viridiplantae; phylum Streptophyta; class Magnoliopsida; order Poales; family Poaceae; genus Aegilops; species Aegilops umbellulata. The sequence continues at coordinate 608,439,168 of CP136057.1, forward strand.
CACCTTCTCGGCCTTCTCCCAGCACTGCTGCTTCACCGCGTGCGGGAAGCTCCGGGGCTCCGACGCGGAAGGGGCGTGGAGCAGCTCGTCCAGGTCAGCGACGGCGGAGGCGGAGGCGGAGGTGGAGGAGCGGGGGGAGGTCGGCCGGGCCGTGGCACCGAAGGACTGCGGCGGCGGCGGAGGCGGATGGTCGGCGCGGCGCCGGCGCATCGGCTTCCGGCCCACCATTATCTTCCTATCTGGAGGAATCTGTGTGGGCGCAGGGATTCAGTTTCCGGGGTTTGTTTTGAGCCGTTGATTTCCGAGAAACCTCGAGGTAGGTCTCTCCGGAAAAAGGCTCGAGCAAAGGGTCTGCTCGCACCAATCTCAAGACAAATGGATAAGACAAATGTAAGGTCAAAATATAATGCTATGCTTCTTCTTTTTTCAAAAATCCTGATCTATTTTTTTCACAAAATACGCAAAACTTTATTCATTGGAAATAACAGTTGCATTGTTAATGAGGAAGGGCATAATTTCATTCCGAGGTTGCTCACCAATCCAATGTCAAAGAAAATCTAGCCAACCTAAAAGGCTCATGAGCATCTATATTTGCTTTCTTATTATAATATTGGAACTTAGTTATAGTAAAATCACAAATAAAATGATAATAATCGTCGAGAATCGCCACCATTGTAAAGATTGCACATTTTCTGTCCCGATTATATTATGTAACACACTAAATGAAAAGGTAGATTGACCATGTAGAGTACAACAGTATGCGGGTCACACCGATCGATTCCGCGATGTAACTCGATCATGTACGGTGGCAAGACAACTAAAAAAATGCGAACATCATTCACTGGCCATAAGTATGCAAACACGTGACTTAAACCGTTGCTACAACTTACAATTACCTTAATCAGTATCTTTTTGAACAAGTTGAAGTTTCTGTTAGTGAGACCAACTTCAGTTCAGACGCACACAAAAGAACTTCACTTTGGGTTAAGGAGCAATCAGGCATTTTAACTGACTTGCAAGCATACTGTACATGTTCCAGAACCGTTCAACGGGAGTTTGAGTAGAAAGGATAACTAAGCGGCGGGTCCGGCTCATCGCTGCCGCTGCCCCATCGTTGGAGTCGTCGGCTGTCGTCGCCTTCGCCCTTGCCGTCTTCATCACTGCATAGGTCGATGACCTCGGCTCTTCCGGACGCTTAGTCCGCGTGTCGTCGTTCGGCCTCGACGGCAGAGCTCAACCATGTATGCCTCGTCGGTGACCTCCGCTGCTAGCAGCTCACGGGCCACTCGGTCCTCCCGCCTCTCCCGTGTGTTGGCCACCCGGTTGTCCAACAGCGGGTCCGCAGGCGGCAATTATATCCATCGAGGAAATTGAGGCGGCCGACAGCGCCATAGAGGTGAACCGACTTGATGTCGTATGTGCGCGCGTCGCTGCCTCCGCCGAGTGGAAGGAGCCCAGCCAATGGGTTTTCCAGGTGTCGCGGTCGTATATTTCCACGACCCAAGCCCCCCATTGGTGTTGCCGCATGTTGTGGTACCTCGGCACCAGCGGCAGGGGCGGTGGGATCTCGAGGAAGCCTCTGGTACAGGAGGAGGAGGCATCGCCGACGCGGGAGGAGGAGGTGGAGCCGCAACGTCGATCCGCCGGCCGCACGTTGTGGATGGGCAGGGGAGCAGTGGCGGCCTCCGGATACAACCATGTCGCCTGGGGGTGGGTGGATGGGTTGCGGGTTGCGGTGGGGGCATGGGGAGGCGAGGATAGAGCGGCGTGTGGGAGGGGAAGAGAGGGGAAAATTCTACTCCTGGACCGAGCGGGCGAGAATATTTACTCCTCGAACACCGCTCGAAGTGAAAAATTTAGTCCTTTGTGTGTTTTAAGAGATAGGCTAGGTCCGGTTAGAGGAGCAAACTCGGAATTTTTACTTCTCTATAGCCTTTTAAAGCATCGGTTAAAGATGCCTTTAGCATTTGAGATTTACTCATGCTTTATTGTACGTAGCTTGTTGCCATGTATTTCCTCCGTTTCTTTTCAGTTTGCATATAAGATTTGGTTAAAGTTAAACTTTGTAAAGTTTGACTAACTTTATAGGAAAAGATATCAACATACACAATATGAAATCAATATTATTAGATGCATAATAAAATTAACTTTCATAACATATAACTTTTGTATTGTAGATGTTGATTTTTTTTTCTATAAAGTTAGTCAAAACTTATAAAGTTTGACTTTGTCCAAATCTTATATGCAGACATAAAGAAACGGAGGGAGTATGTGTATATCTTCAATCTCAATGTAATGTCGGCTCAGTAGTTTTGATGAGGCGTGCAATTAATTGGATAGTATTTAGACCGTGCTGTAATTTTCCTCCGTTTGATTGACCTTTTTGGGATTAAAAACCGAACAAGGTCTAGCCCCGCAGCCATCCCCTGATCGTACGTAACCGTGGACATGGATCGATCGCCCGACGCCTCCTGCAGCTTCCATCCCGTAGATGCCGGCGCCGCCGCCGGTCACCAGTCCTGGGTTCTCCTCGATAAGAATGCCGGCTACGCCGACTGCGAGAACGACACCACCGCTGAAGCCAAGATGAGCACCGGCGGCAGCATCAAGGTCAGCTTCTGCCTCGACTCGCCGCCGCACGTCTCCCGCCTGTTCGTCCACGAAACCGTCGACTCCCGGCGCGAGGAGGAGCAAGCCCGATACCCAGCGCGAGTCGAGGTCATCTCAAAGGCCAATGACCTCATCCTCCTCCGCCGATGGGCTTGTCCAGAAGAGTCTGCGTCCTACGACGAGCAATTTCTCTTTTTTGTCTACCAGGTTGCAGCAGGCCGCGGAAGCAAGCCCTCGCTCACACCCATCCCGGCCACTCCGACTCCTTTGTCTTCCTGCGTCGCCATCTTGCCCTTTGACGACGACGGCGGCCAGTTCCTCCTCGCCGATCTCAGCGTGGGCGAGTACGACTACCCGATGACCTACCAACTCCACCTCTTCTCCTCCAAGCTCCAAGACGTGCGTGTGGAGCACCAGGGCGCTCACCACGCCTCTCGTCGACTTCAAGCAGGAGGACATGCCCTGCAAACCCACCAAGGTGATCGCGCTCGGAGGAACCCTGCTGGGCTGGGTGGACCTCTGGCAGGGCGTCGACGTGCTCGACCAGGACCCCACGCACGTTCGGTTCATCCCGCTGCCCAAGCCCAATTTCTGCCGCTCCGACTATCACGCGCTCCGGGATCGATCTCCCCCCAACGTGTTCCACAGGGACGTCGCCTACTGCGCCGACGGTTCCATCAAGTTTGTCGACATGGATGTCCGGTTCCGCCACGTCGCCATGATCAAGAAAAGGCCCGTAATCAAGACCACCACGGATCTCGATCACGCAGACACCATCCTCGACTCCGAGCTCCTCCGCCGCGAATGCGAAGGCGGGGACATAGATTTCGTCCGCGTCCCCAATGGTTGGAGGATCCGAACATGTTACAGGCATGTTTCCTGGGACCACCGGCGAAAGGGCCACAATGTCGACGTCGATGAAATCCAAGTCTACAAGCCGATGCATCGCGCGATGTTGCCTGCGATGTGGGACGATGCTGCTCAAAGATGGACGGTGAGGCAACTGGCAGCAGGCCATCCGACCCTCAGTATCCATGCCCGCGACATGGTGTATCTGACAATGGTGTCCACGCTTCGACATCGTCGCCAGAAGCTGAAATGGACGGTCGGTGTTGATCTTGGCAAGAAGACGATAGAGATTCTTGAACCACATTCTGAGGATCATGCCCATGTCCGAGCGTTTAAATTCTCTCAACATATGAATACACCTCCTCCACCCCACCAAAACACGTGGAACGACGACATGGATGGCAACTACTACAACAATGGAAGCTTCTATGGACATGATCAAGGCTACGATGACAGCAACTACCAGCTTCATCCACCCGCCGGATGGTCGTCTAATCTGCCACAGTCTCACCATGCCAGCTTGAAATCATTCGGTTCAGGTAATAACACTCAGAAACCTTGTCATAAGAATCTGTCTTTTTTTAAAAAAAAATTGAAGGTTGCCGAACTTTATGGTCTCCGAAATCAAGTTATTAAGAAAATAAAAATCTATATACAGTTCTTTTCCTGACATGAATGTAGTTCTCTGCTATCTCTTACTATTTTTTTGCTTTTGCTGAAGGTTCCATCTATCCAGTGAACCCCCAATTGATCTATCCAATGTCAACGGTGAACCCTGCAGCCTATGGCCAAGAATGCTTATCACTGCCGTTGTTGCCAATGTGGTCGGAGTCCTCGTAGCCTCCGACTTGTTCTTTCTTCAACAGGCATGTGTTCAATCTAGTTTCAGTAATACCTTTATAACTGTTACAGACCCACAAGGGTTGCAACAGGCAAAATGTGGTGAAGGGCTAGTAGTGGAAGAGATGCTTTTTCAGAATTTGGATTTAACAAACAATTCTTACAAATGGAAGTATTGTTGTGGTTCAATAGAATATTGTTGAGCTGGCTAGTTTAAAGAGCAAGTAGTGAAAGGAACTAAGTATTGCTAGACCATTGAGTTTAGTAGTAGCAGACATACTATATATGTAGTTTGGAGTCTGAATGTGGTGTGTGAAAACAATAGATGCATCTTAGTAGTAATGATTTCGAATGCAAGAACTTAGTAGGAGATGCAGCAGATATTAACTTTTTTGTTCTGAATCCTTTTTTTTTTTTGATATGGAACACCATGCATTCCATTAGCTAGTGCGCACGGCTAAATCACCAGCGACAGCACCGATTACATCAAGGGGCAGGTCCGTAAGCCACACATGCTCACCTTCCGTCCGCATACTCGTACCAAGACTAGCCAACATATGAGCTGATACATTACATTCGCGTGGGTTAAAAACGACCTTGTATTCAATGAATTCTAACCTCAAAAGGTACTTTGCCTCCCGGAACATATTACCCAGCTTTGCACGGTCAGCAGCATCAGAGTCTATTGCCTGCTTCAAAAGGAGACAATCAGTCATAAAAATTACCCGGCCCATGCCAAAGCCCTCTGCAAGATTAATGGCCTTCGGGAGGGCTGCCGCCTCTGCTTGTAGTACTTCAGCAACGCAAGGCAGGTACCCCGCAGCAGCGAACAACACATCACCAGCTTCATCCCTTGCGATACAGCCCCAGCCACCAATACCGTTTGTATTCAAAAAGGAGGCGTCCAGGTTCACCATCACCCAGTCTCGAGGCGGAGGCAGCCAAAAATTCCCACGGCTTGGGCTTACTCTGGTTGGTTTGATATTAAACTGTAACCACTCCTCAACCAAGCTATTGATTTGACTGACAAGGGTCATTGTTTGCAGCCGGGATTCCCCATGTCTGAACCTATTCCGTTCCGTCCACCAACGCCACAATAGGCAAATGACAAGCAGTTTTTTGCGGCCACTCATCGCCATGATTTTCTCAAGCACCTCCAGGGCCGTGGGTGCTTCCATCAGCGCCATTCTTTCTTCTTCGAGTTCCGCTTGTCGCCAAAAAACTTTGACATGTTTGCATCGGAAGAAGAAATGCCTGCCGTCTTCGAAGTATTTTTTGCACACCGCACACCGGGTATCCAAGTCAACTCCCCTCCGTTCGATATTTCTATGTAGCGGAAGACTGTTGTGGCCAAACCTCCAGATGAAATGATGAACTCTCCCTGGGCAAGCAAGCTTCCAAATGGCTGACCAAACTACTTGTCTCCAATCCGACCTGTTTGTTCCTTCAGCAGTATGTCTCTCTGGCCGTGTCTCCAGCGAATTCACAAACACCCGATAGGCCGACTTGACCGAAAAAATCCCTTTTGTATCAAAGTGCCAGGCAATGAAGTCATCGTGGTGTTCATATATCGGAATAGCGAGGACTTCTTTTGCATCCACCGGTAAGAATGTTTGTCGTACTAGCTCCTCATCCCAAGTGTATGTGTTTGGATCGATCAAATCCGAAACTTTAGTGATTATGTGTGAGCCCTGCCGGGAAAAAGGCCTTCTGGACTCATCCCGCGGTAGCCACGGATCAGACCAAATATTGATATTTTCTCCAGAACCCACACGCCAGATATACCCCTCTTTTATGATCTCAAGGCCCTTCAGAATACTTCTCCAGGTGTAGCTCATTCCGGCCACCGGAATTGCAGCAAGGATATTGGTGTTCTGGTAGTACTTGGCCTGAAGAACTCTAGCACACAGGGATTCCGATGCTTGAAGCAATCTCCACGCCTGCCTGGAAAGCATGGCCATATTGAAAGCATGTAGATCCTTGAACCCAAGCCCCCCTTTCTCCTTCGGCAGTGTCATCTTTTCCCTACTCACCCAGTGCATCTTCTCTTTCTCTTTCTGCTGTGACCACCAGTAGCTGCAGATCAATTTGCTCAGCTCCTCGCACAAGCTTTTGGTAAGATCAAAGCAGCTCATAGCATACGCGGGTATCGCTTGGGCTATCGATTTCACTAGAATTTCTTTGCCTTGCATCGAAAGGAAGCGCTCAAGCCAGCCCTGGATACGTACCCAGAGGCGCTCCTTGATGTACTCGAAACATTGAGTAACAGATCGTCCAATGTACAAGGGCAGTCCGAGATATTTCCCATTTGATGTTTCTTGTTGAAGGCCCAGGATTTGCATGATTGCTCCTTTCAGCATCCCTTTTGTGTTGCGACTGAACATGATCGACGATTTATCGCGGTTGACCACTTGTCCGGATCCTACCTCGTACACTTGAAGAATACTGCTAACCTCCCTCGCGCCGTCCTCCGTGGCCTCAAAGAGCAGAAGTGAATCGTCAGCAAATAGCAAATGTGATACCGTGGGTGCGGTCGGAGCAATCTGAATACCCTTAAGCCGACCAGCCTGTTCCGCCTGGTGTAGGAGCGCTGACAATCCTTCTGCACACAGCAAGAAAAGATAAGGGGAAATGGGGTCCCCCTGCCTCAACCCTCTACCCGGAACAACAGTTTCAGTATAAGAAGCGTTGACCTTGAACTTGTACGAAACTGATCTAATGCAAGTTGAAATAAGCTGCACAAAAGCCTCACAGAAACCAAGTTGGTCCAAAATCCGTTCCAGGAAACTCCACTCCACACGATCATATGCCTTGCTCATATCAAGTTTCAAAGCTGCAAATCCTTTTGTTCCTGTTCTCTTGCGTTTGAGAAAGTGTGACATTTCATAGGCAAGCAAGGTATTGTCTGAGATCAGTCGCCCTGGTACAAAGGCACTTTGATTGTCAGAGATGATCTCCCCCAAGATGCACTTCAATCTATTCGCGATAACCTTGGACACAAGTTTATACACAACATTGCAGAGGCTAATTGGGCGTAAATCTTTTAACTTATCTGGATTTTTGACCTTTGGGATCAGCACCACTATGGTGTCGTTCCATCCCTCCGGCATACTGCCACCCTGCAACACGTGTAGGACCTCTTGTACCACACTCTCGCCAACCAGATTCCAGTACCTCTTGTAGAAGATCGCGGGCATACCATCAGCTCCAGGAGCTTTAAGATCACCCATACTGTCAAGTGCCTCCTTCACCTCTTCTGCCGTGAATCCTTAACCCTTAGATAGTGTAGTCTGTAGTCTTAAAATAATCCAGCCTCTGGACAGTTGACAACAGAAAAACGTTTCGTCGGGAACAGGTAAGTAGCCAATATTAGTATTCAGCGTGTGTGGACTGAATGTGGTGAGCGAAGTTTGTGCGTGGTAAGTAACCAAGAAGTAGATTAACGTTTTTGTTGTTGTTTCTCGAAGTTCAGGGAGGTTGGGGACTGTAAGAAGTTTATATCAACCATTTTTTAGCAGTTTTTGTTTGAAGTGCACTGAAACGAATTTGAGTGCATTCCAACTGTTTGGTACTACTTTTTTTATTTTCAGTTAGTGTGTTACTCCCTCCGTTCGGAATTACTTGTCTCAGAAATGGATGTATCTAGACGTATTTTAGTTCTAGATACATCCATTTCTAAGACAAGTAATTCCGAACGGAGGGAGTAGTTTTCAGTATATTTTCAGTTTGCCGTGTTTATTCTTCAGTACCTCGGAAGAGCACCTTAAGTGTTTGTTTCAGTCTTTCAGTAGATCATTTTCTCAGCTCTACTGTTGATTCATTTTTAGCGTTTTAGTATACCATTTTCTCAGCTTTAATGCATCTGATGGAATCATCATTTAGTATTTAGTCACCGGTATGCCTAAGGATCATTACCTTAAGTGTTTCATTCTAGTTCTCTTCAGTTATTTGTTCTTGTCCATCAGGTCAAACATTAAAGTGAAAGTCACTGTTTTGTGCCCTGGAGCCTGCGGAGTGAAGGGATATTCGTCTGCTTGCCTTGTCGCAATTGCTTCAGTAGTGGAGCAACTGCGTAACAAAAGTCAAACTTTCGCAGCCGAGCCGAGCTGGACCTGCCACCAGGTGAAAGTAAAAAAAAGAATCAACGGTCAAACCCAAAAGAAAGAGTAGACGGGATTGAAGAGATTAGAAAGAGAGAGAGAGAGAGAGAGAGAGAGAGAGAGAGAGAGAGAGAGAGAGAGAGAGAGAGAAGCACGCAATAGGTACAGCTCTGTCATGTCAGGTAATTAGCTACGACGGCCTGCAGCTCGGTTGGTCAAGTTTGCTTGGGTCTTACATACGGAAGTTTCTCCCCCAGGTGCATGGTTGCAGATAGAAACAACCTGCAATTCGTCTCCATTCTCGCGAAAGGATCCGTCGGAACTCCTTACTCCATGCACTACGGTTTCCACGCATTCTCTGGCTGAAAGTTCTCACCTCGCCTGAGGTCAGTAAGTTATACAGTAATACTCCTGGCCGTATCCGGTATCCAGCTGAACGAAGCCAAAGGCAGCAGCAACTGGCATGGACAAGGCAAGGCAGGAACCATGCATGTACTAACACACGTTCGCTAGCAGGTCCTACGCCAACGTAGTACTCCCTTCGTTCGGAATTACTTGTCTTAAAAATGAATGTATTTAGAACTAAAATACGTCTAGATACATCCGTTTCTGCGACAAATAATACCGAACTGAGGGAGTAGTATCGTACTTATCCGGCCGAAGAAGAAAGCGAGAGGCGGCAGCGAGTGGCGTGGCAGCTAGCACCCGGACTCCCCCGCCGAGTGGCCACCTGCGTGCGTTTCACAGGTTCACGGCGTACGTGCTGGTGGAAAGCCAACCTGACACTGACACGCAGAGCCTTTTGTTTGAGCAAATTATAAAGGGTTACGTAGGGCAGCAACATGACCTGACGGACTAATAAAAGTGTACTATATTGTTTTACACATTCTGCTCGTGCGTCGCGCCCTTGACCGTCCCGATCTTATCGGTCATCCACCGAAAGAAAGAGAGAAAAATGGCGCGCGGTGCCGTGCGGTGCGGCGGTCAGGTCCGTCACGCCCCTTCCCATCCCGCGTGCGACTCACTTCAACTCCAACGTTCTTTTCACTCGCGCGGTGCGCCCATCCATCCCATGCTTCGTCTCCGTACCACCGTGGGGTGGGCTGGGCCTCTACTGGTGCTACTTGGTTCGGCCTGGCACTGTAGCATGTAGTAGCAGGCACAAGAGCTACAATGCTCTCTCTCCTAAAATAAAATAAAAAAAACAATTCTCTTTTCATTTCAGAATTTTTGGAGATCATATTTTTATTTCTAAACATATAACCCCGAATTTGATTAAAGTTTAGGGTTTTAACGGCCTAAAAGTGTGTTATTTGTAAGGGAAACTCTTACCATCACCCGACGGATAGCAGCGGCGCGTCCGCCACCTCCCCTGCGTTACACGTTTCCAAGTAAGAGCCCGCACTCGAACGTGCTTTTGCAACAGGAGCTATGTTTCTGAAACATGTGCAGTGTTGCAACGGTCTACGACGGGTCTACGTTTTGCAACAAAACTTCTCTTACAATTTTTTTCTGCAACAAGACCTTGATTGCAGAAAACATTTGCAACAAAAACTCAGTTGCAAAAAAATGCCACAAAACAACTGTTGCAAAAAAAAATCTGCAACAAGACCTATGTTGCAGAAACAATTCTGCAACAAGACCTGTGTTGCAATGGTGGGGCGCACCCGACCGCTTGATGCGGCAAATCTGATGGCTCACGACCCGGCTGATGCGGCAGAAAGATCAGTCGGCGGACGCGTAGCACGCCCCTGTTGTTTGTAATTCAGAGAATTCTTGGATTATTTATTATAGCTTCCAAACATTATTGGAAGATTGGATTCAAATTTTTAAGATATTTCACAAAGTAAGATCCCTCTTTTTAGATAGATCCAAGATTTATCATTTTATTTTATTTAGGTTTTAATTAAGATTTCCAAAATCATTATACTCCCTCTGTTTTTGTATACAAGGTCCCTTTATTTTTTATGCCAGACTTTGACTTATATATTTTGGTCATCAAAATATGGGTTATATGTCATCAAAAAAAGATCTTCAGAAAGTTCTTTGAAATATGCATCCAAGGGCATGCTTTTTGTCGCATATAACTCACATATTTTTTGGTAAGATTAATGTTAAAATTAGACATAATAATATGAAATGGCCTAGTATACAAAACGGAGGGAGTACCATTCTTAAACCTTTGTAAAGATTGATAGGATCCATATCACACATATATGAAGCTTTTACCAATATTCTAATGGTTTTAGAAGGGCATTTCGGGTTCATTGACCAATTTTATGGCTTTTGCCCTTTAGAAAGACATGAGGTTTGAGTTTATCCTCATTTCATATTTCATTGACATGTTATGCTCTCTAATGCATTTATTACATTACTATAATCTACGGTTGTTACAACCTTTTACTAATCAATATTTGCTTTTGCTGATAGTTACCAATCGATGTACCATTGTCCATGCTGAACACCATGGCTGATAATGCCTCTCGACCAACTGCTGTCTCTAGGTTTGACATCCTAATTGCCCCTCGTCGCCCCCACAACATGGCAATCCGGGCATATGGCTTTTAGGCGGTGAAATACACCTACACATGGTTGCTTTAGATGTTGATGTTACTAGCAACGCACATGCTATCCTATGGAATCACAAGATGCGAGAGGAAGTATGATCTAGTTGAGTCCCTATTGAATTAGTTTACTTCTGGGCTGTAAGGCAGTAAGTTGCACCGCTTTTTTTTAATTAAGGGGTATCCCACCAATTCCTTTCTCAATTAAGCTGAATAACACAAATAGTTATGAACCACTTAGTAGAATGGTTCCAGGGGTTCCCAACACACTCACCACAATCCTTTTTAGCAACTCCTACCACTAGCTAAATGCCAATGTGTTGCCATGGAAAACAAAAAACAAATTAACGAAACCATTGTATCGAACATGAAAAAATATTTTTTCTGTTCATATAGCGGCAAATTCAAATTCTCTCTATCCTCGTCTTTCTTTTGTGGGACGTCATATCTCCTTAACCATCATCTTCTTGTGAAAAGACAAAGCGGCATATCTCTTGTCGTCCCTCCTCCCCACCTCCCCATTTACCTCTATTCTCTTCATCCGCCCTTACTAGTATTATTGCCCATCTGAAACTTCTTCATCTCGCCTTACCATCGTTTGAGATTTTTATTTTTTTTTCAACTTTAGCAATTCAATGAAATGGCCCTCATGCATAGTGAGATATGGCATATTGTCTGCTTCAAAAATGAAATGGTTCTCACCAATACTATTTAATACACCAAGTGTGAGGAATATTGATCACACAAATATGTCGAGAAACAATCGCTTTCCCAGCCCTGCCAAAAGAAAAGGAAAAAACTTGCGCACATTTGAACTGAGGTGCCCTGCCACGAAGTCATGAACTAGCAAAAGAGAAGAAGTCAACGGTCAAAACCCAAAAAAATAAGACCAATCGAAGAGCTAATCCTCGTTGCATTCTTTTCTAGGAGAAACTCCGTGAGCACAACGCTATTGTTTTATCCTTCATGGGATAAGACCAACCCAAGAGCTAATCCTCGTTGCATTCTTTTCTAGGAGAAACTTCGTGAGCACAACGCGTCAAAGCCGGGGCTTGAGCTTGGGTGGGCTAGCAGCTACCCCCAGCTGCCAGCCAATGGGTCGACGCCCCGTCCTCGTCAAAACCCAAAAGAGTACACGGGGAAAGAAGAGATGAGAGATAGAGAAGCACGCGATAGCTACAGCTCTGTGTCTCTCTCCGTGTCCGCTAATTAGCTCGTATAGCTCGCTTGGTCAGTTTGCTTAGTAGCAAAAGTACATTACTCTTCATTATTAATTTTAATAACCGTGGTAGTTTGATTTTTCTGTTTGCAGACGATCGGCCTGCATCCCTAGTTTCGGTCCATATCCGGAGGTTTCTCCTTTTTTTATATATAAAATAGAGCTTCCTCTCCGATTTCATTTAAAGAAATCATAATGTTTACAGACTCGGAGGTTTCTCCTAAGTGGTTGCTGATAAAAACAACCTGTAAACTTTAGCTCGTCTCCGTTCTGTGAAAGGAACTCCTTGCGACAGTTTCCACGCATTTCCGGGCAGAAAATTCTGAGCGCTCCTCAAGTCAAATACGTTACACGTACGTACGTACGTTCCATCCGCAGCCGTGTACCGAGCCGCTGATGACCGAGGGTTGTGTTGTGACCAAGACCAATGTATGGCGGTCGTATCCGGCTGAACAAATGGAGCCAAAGTCAGCAGCAAGTGGCATCGACGATCGATCACTGGAACGGACAAGCTGGAAGGAACCATGTAGACGTTCGCCTACGTTGCGTATCCGGACGAAGAAGAAAGCGAGAGGCAGCAGCAAAAGTGGCGGCTATCACAGGTTCAATAATTCTACTGGGAAAGGGATAGCAACCCTGACCTGACAGAGTAAAAATATTGTTTTGCACATTGCTCTCGTGCGTGCGTGCATGTTTGGCGCGGTCATCCACTCAAGGAGAGGAAAGAAATGGCGCGCGGTGCGGTGCGGCGGTCAGGTCCGTCATGCCCCTCCCGTCCCGTGTAGTAGCATTACGTGTGGAGCGGATCACTTCAACGTACTTTTGACTCGCGGTGCGCCCGCCCATGCTTGATGCTTCGTCTCCGTTTCCTCCCTCGGAACAGTCAGAGCTGCATGGCATGCGAACGGTCGTATCGTACCTGCCCGACGGAGCTCCCAGACCGCCGTTCCATTACCCGGCCGGCGGCTATAAATACGGGCGCGCGCCGGTCAGCCTAGCCACAGCTCACAAAGCGCAACACAACACAACACAGAGCCACAGAAGAGCAGCTAGCAGCAAGAGAGGAGCCGAGCAGATAAGGCAGCGACCTCCCACCGGCCTGTAAAGAGGCGCCTTCTGTAGAGAGAAACTTTGGTTTAGCAGCTCTCCTGTACGTTCGTACCTAGCTGAAGCTCGAGGGCACCGGCCGGTAGGAGGACACCAGCATGTCGCCCGTGCACGTCCCGGAGCTCAGCAGCGGCGGCTCGGGGTCGGGGTCGGGGTCGCTCACCCTGAACCCCGTGCAGCGCGCGCTCACCCGGCTGTCGTCGTCGTCGGCCCTCACGCCCCGGTCGCCCCCGCCGTCCTACGGGAGCATCGTCACCGTGCTCAGCATCGACGGCGGCGGCGTCCGCGGCATCATCCCCGGAACCATCCTCGCCTTCCTCGAAGAGAAGCTCCAGGTGAGCAATTAGCTTCTGCTCCCGTTGCACCCATGGTACTAAGTACTAACTTACTGCAGGTGCACCGGTTCTAATGGCTTTCTTGTTATTTTCTGTAGGAGCTCGATGGACCGGACGTGAGGATCGCCGACTACTTCGACGTGATCGCCGGGACCAGCACCGGGGGCCTGGTGACGGCCATGCTCACGGCGCCCGACGCCAAAGGACGCCCGCTCTTCGCCGCCAAGGACATCAACAACTTCTACCTTGAGCACTGCCCAAAGATCTTCCCTGCCGGCTACGGCGGGCCCCTGGGCTTGCTCAGGAGCATGAGGGGGCCCAAGTACGACGGCCAGTACCTCCACTCCGTCGTCAAAGAGCTGCTCGGCGACACGCGGGTCGGCGAGGCGCTGCAGAACATAGTCATCCCCACCTTCGACATCAAGCTGCTCCAGCCAACCATCTTCTCCAGATACGACGTACGTGTATAACGATATTTCCTACGTGAATTGCGTGTTATTTCCACCGCGTCGTTCTCACCTGAGACATGCATGTGCAGGCCCGGAACGACGTCTCCAAGAACGCTCTTCTGTCCGACGTCTGCATCAGCACGTCGGCGGCGCCTACTTACCTCCCCGGCCACCACTTCGTGACCGAGGACAAGGATGGCAAGCCCCGGGCCTTCAATCTCATCGACGGAGGCGTTGCCGCAAACAATCCGGTGAGTGATATAGATAGTTGGTTTATGTCTCGGTCCCTTGAAAAACACTCCAAAGAATATAATGGAATTCTCATGACGTCCATGTAGTACTGTGCTCTAATTTGATATGTTGACATTGGGTGGATACATGCAGACAATGTTGGCGATGACGGACGTGAGCAAGCAGATCCTGCTGGGCAACCAGGACTTCTTCCCGATCAAGCCGGCCGACTACGGCAAGTTCATGGTGCTCTCCCTCGGCACCGGCTCCGCCAAGGTGGAGGAGAAGTTCGACGCCGCCGCGTGCAGCAAGTGGGGAATCCTCGGCTGGCTCTACAACAAGGGCGCCACGCCGCTCATCGACAGCTTCAGCCAGGCCAGCGCCGACCTCGTCGACATCCAGGCGTCTGTGCTCTTCCAGGCGCTGCGCTGCGAGAAGCGCTACCTCCGCATCCAGGACGACGAGCTCAAGGGCGACACCTCCTCCGTCGACGTCTCCACGCCCGAGAACCTTAACAGGCTCGTCGACGTCGGCAAGGCGCTGCTCAAGAGGAGCGTGTGCAGGGTGAACGTTGAGACGGGCAAGACCGTGCCCGACGACAATAGAGGCACCAACGAGGAGGAGCTAGTCAGTTTCGCACGGATGCTGTCGCAGGAGCGCAAGGCCAGGCTACAGAAGAAGGGAGTCACCGTCCCACAGTAAATAACATTGGATGGTTAATACTCCTAGCATATAGCTTAACTCATATTACGTGTGTAAGGCAAATTAGGATAAGTCAATAGACGGTCGAACCGTGGTAGGCTGCAAATATTGAGCTGCCAAAGCTCAGAGACTTATGTGAGTTTTAGAGGTCCGCAAACAAGTTGTAAGTGGGAGAATGAAATAAATAGCCATCTATTTATTGTGGGCACAACATGAAATTTATCAGCCTATATTCGATCCTAGAAAATACACATTGGCTCCCGCGTCACTCCGCGGGGCGACATCTGAAACCCAGCCGCTTCTCGCTACCGCCAAAGAGAGCTGACAGGCGACGATGCTGCAAAATTTGGCATTCATCATTTTAGGAATAATCCTTGTGCGTCAGCTGCAGCAGGTATGATACTACGGAGGCATGATGGGAGTGTTATCTTTGCTGCTTATCGATACATCTTCAATTGCAACGAGGCACTCGAGGCGGAACTACACGCGCTAATGCAAGGCATGGCGATCGCGATCCAGCATTGTGAGCAACCTATCATCGTGCAATCGGACTCCTCGACGGCCCTCTCCGCCTTGTCTGGTACTAGTTTGACGAGATCTGCCTATGGGCATCTTGTTAATGAGATTCGTCATCTTATGGTAGATAGAGCTTTTATTCCTATGAAAATTAGTTGTATGCAAAATAGGGTAGCAGATCGTCTGGCTACGTACAGTCGTACGGAACAACGTGCCACTGCTGTATGGCTGGATCGAGGACCACCATGTGTGGAGGAACTCTTGTCTCTCGATTGTAACCCTATGATTGTGGAATAAAACTCTATCACCATCGGAAAAAAAGAATAATCCTTGTGCGTGACTAACACGCATGTACAGTCATCACTGTAGGAGTAATCCTTATGTATAAGGAACTATGTCAGTTGTATCAAAATGTACTAATAACAATAAGTTGGAGGGTGGGCGATGGGGTGGACGTGCATCGGGACGCGCTAAGGAAGGGTAAGGCGGCTAGGGTTCATTGGGAGGAGAGCACGTTTCTTGCTTTATATGTTTGGCCATGTCAGCGCAGGGTAAACTGAGAAAAATCGGTCATAATAAACCAAAAAAAGGGAGAGGGGAGCACATACGCTGGGAGGACAGACCAAAAAAGCCGGAAGAAAAATGGAGACAGGCGGAAGAAAATTGACACAAGATGAAACATTTTCATCTTTTTAGGTAGTATATACACTATTTTCTTATAACAACGAGGAAATTTCTTCTACAAAAATGAGGAATTTTTTCATCAGAAAAATAAACTCAAGTCTTGTCATGAATATGAACCAGGTCAGTTCATACAGAAGAAAAATAAGAACTCATTCTAAAAGTGATGAAGGCCCCGTTTGATAGCAAAGTATTTTCTAAGTATTTTAAGAATACTACAGTTTTTGAGATTACCATAGTTTTATTTACAATGAGCTGTTTGGTTGCCCCTAACAACTGCGGTTTTAATACTGTAGTATTGGAAAAACTGTAGTTTTTCTCTGCATAAAAAAAAGAACTCCGGACCTCTTTTTAAAAAACAGAGCTGCTGAGTGCTTAAACACAACAGCTAGGCAGCAAAATTTGCAGCGTTGTTAAGCAACAACCAAACATGTTCTATGTATTGTCAATACTCCAAAATACTCTGTTTTGGTAAAACCATGGTTTCTCATACCTACACTGAAAATTACTGCAGTTTTTGATACTTTTGTTTATGTAGTACTTTGCTATCAAACACAGCCGAAACCTACAACCATGATCTTGTTTTGGATAACCAAACATGGAGCATTGTTCCGATTCAATTCCGGGTCCCTATAATGTATATCCTGTCTGCATTTGTGCACGCGAACGTGCATGAAAGTATAAACTCTTCATAGGAGTGCAAAATCGGTGATATCTCTCATAGCAATCATCATGATTCGACGGATTGACGAGAGAAATATAGTTGATGAGAGATGGGAAAAACATATGGAGCATACAGCTATTTTAAGTATGGCAGAACAGGTTCAGTGGCTCCATTCTTTTGGATTGGTTCCTGTTAGACTTCCTCCACCTGTAAATAAGTACAATTTTTCACAATTCATAATTCACTCACCAGTAATGGTTATAAAACTCATTGAAATGTAGATGGTTTTTTTAGCTGGAAATGTAGGATAGTAGTTGCAAAAGTAAGCAAACAGAAGTTCAATAATATGGCTGCAAATGGTAATTGCTGGAAACTCCACATCGGTATATCAGGCAAACTATCCGAACTTTACTATAAGCGCCGTTTCAAAATGTATGGCCAATTTTATCAACAAGATTAGCGATTATACAAGGATCGGTCTAAAGTATACATAGCATTGAATATGGTCAAAATAAATAGAATAGTATATTTTTTATCCCTCAAGTATCCCATGTATTTCCGAAATAAAAAAGACTATGTGCAATTTTTAGTCTGTTTTTAGAAAGGAGGCCTACTTAAGTATCATCAGGACAAGTTTGCACAACACTACCAAAATGGTAGCAAAAGATGTATGTTTGTGAGAGAAAACAGTTCATTAGGAGGAACTGGATCAACCATGAGGTTGAATGACCGACCTGTGGAAGATTCATTAGCTCCATAACAGCCCTCTTCGGAGTCAGTTCATTATCAATTATCCGTGCTACTGCTGTCAAGACTGGCAGTTTGACGTTGTACTTCTGAGCTAATGCGATGACAGCACCAGCAGTTGACACACCTTCAGCAACCTGAAGTGAGAGACAATATACTACTTACCTACCATACAGGTGATATCTCGAAGCAATAGAGGGGAGTATTACAAACCTGATTCATTGAATCCAAGATCTCATCAAGTTTCTCGCCTGAACCAAGACGCAATCCCACGTTTCTGTTCCGTGAAAGATTGACAAAACATGTAAGCATGATATCACCCGAGCCAGATAAACCAGAAAGGGTTGTTGGCTTTGCTCCCATCTGCAAATTAATAAGTTATTCCTTTAAACCAGTAAAAAATAGTTTTATAGATAATACAATCCAGAAGATAAGCTACTACTGCACACCTTTGTCGCCAACCACCGAATTTCAGAACAGCCTTGAGCAACAAGGGCAGCCATACAATTATTTCCAAGATGCATACCTTCTACTATACCTGCTGCTATTGCAAGAACATTCTTAAGTGCCCCTGCAATTTCTACCCCTGTAACGTCACTGAAGCATCACAGTTCACATTTAAATATTTTTTGTAATATTGAATGCATGGCTATAAATCAATGCACAACCCTAACAGTATGTCTTATAATTCATCTTGTCGGTCTGAAATCTTAAAAAAAACATAGTAAAATTAGATAAGATAGCTTTATCTGGAGAAGAGATTTTTCAGTGTGTGTCACATCATCTGAAGCTACTACTGAAAACCCAGTGTGTTATATCAGATGAAGCTACTGCTCAAAATCCACCACCACGATGCATAGTAGCCAATGGATGGGGGTCCAGAAATCCAAAGCGAGGCTACATGGCACTCCAACACACAAGTCCGGCCGGGCGGCGGGCTTGCAAAAGCCCAACCTTCAAGCTGCAAGCCCAAGCCCGGCCCGAACGACACTTCTCGTCACCTCCATGTGTAAGCCCGGCTTGAAGCTTGAAAGCCCCACCCGAAATCATGAAAAACAGAAGCCCGAGCCCAACCCAAACTGCCTTTCGGGCTAGATAATGAAGCCCGAGCTCGGCCCGAATGCCAAGCCTGACCCGGCCTGGCCTGGCATTTTCGGGCCGGGTCGTTGGGCCAGGCTGTCCATGCCCAGGTCTAGGAAGGACGTAGAGCTATTACCCATCTAGGGGGCTGAACCTGGGTAAACCACTGTGTCAGCATCATCGCCGACGAGAACCCTTTGGGCACCACCCCTCTTTACATTTGTTCCACGACTACCTTCAGATCGCAAGATCGATGGACAATTATTCGTCAACACAACCCTAGATACATGGTATGCTTATATACTACTCCCTCCATCCCGAATTAGTTGTCTTACATTTGTCTAGATACGGATGTATCTAGAGTTCTAGACACGTTTTAGTGTTAGGTACATCCGTTTCTAGACAAATCTAAAACGACTAATTTGGGACGGAGTTAATAGATGCTTAGGACTTCCTAATTAATTGGACTCCTTAGACCTATGCTAATATGAACTCTCGTCTTAACACCTAGCCTACGAAATCTGCTAGCAGAATCCTTCTCTCTGTTTGGACTCCCTCCTGGTAGTCCACAACATTTTCCTACATGAATAACTAAATCAATTGTCCACAGGTGGCAATATAGATCCCCTTATGCAAAAGAAATCTCAAATCGGTCATAGTAAGTGGTATCCTATTATTTAATTATGTAATAGCAACTAGTTTTGTGGCTGAAGACAATACTGCGCAGCAAAACAAACAATAATCATGATTATGACATGCATGCTTTTGTACACGTTTTGTGGCTGAAGATATCATAGTGTCTAAAGGTATAATTACCTTGATGTGCTTATCCTCAAATTTGAAGACGCTAAGAGCTGCTGAACAGCACTTGCCAGCTTTTTGTCTTTGGATGCCACCACCATAGCTGCAATATTAAGTTGGATAACTATGTAGTTCTATTTACAAACAGATTCCAAAAAGTGCTTGGGAAGCCAAAAATTCTTCAACATAAGCAACATGAACCAGATAACTTAGTGTCACGGGAAAGCCCAAGAGAATATGACATAAAACTTAACAATATGAGAAATGATCTTAACTAACCTGTTGGTAGTTTCTCCATCAGTTCCACTGCAAAAGAAGGTCCTGATAGAACAATAAATGGTTGGCGAGGATTTCCCAATGCAAGAGGAATGATTTGAGACATTGTCCGAAGGGTGTTAAGTTCCAGCCCTTTGCTAAGTGATATGAATGGCAACTTTGGATCAACATAAGTTGAAATACTGCCAAGAAAGGATGAACTGAACTGCCAGGAAAAATATCAGACTCCAAAAAAGAAGAAACCCTCCTGGAAACCACAGTGCTTCATAAAGAACTGTTAATACCTGAACAGGGACAGCGTGGAAGCAGAAATCAGCTCCTGCTAAAGCCTCACTAGCACTAGTTGTTGCAACAATATTTTCTGGCAAGCTGTATTCTGACAAGTATTTGCTGCAGTGGGGTGAAAGCAGTATGTTACATAGAAAGATTGGTTGGCTGTGTGCACTGTGCATCAATCAATCGATGCGGAGGCCACGGGTTATCCACCTTTTAAAATGGAAAAAACTTAAATAAAAATTGGTTTGCAATATTTTCTTTCATGGAGAAGTATCTGAATGCTCCCATGAAATACATTGTACCTCATCATATCAATCATCGACAAAAACACGACTACAACGGACCCTCTTCGTGTTCTATTAGGCAGATACTCCCTCCGTCCCATATTATAAGAGCGTTTTTGGCACTACACTAGTGCCAAAAACGCTCTTATAATATGGGACGGAGGGAGTAGTAAGGAAAGCAACGAGGTTACCCACGAGTTGACATGGCGATCGTTGATGGAGCGGCAGACGAGGTCATCCCGGAGCAGCATGGCCACCTCAAGGTCGGGCTTCTTGGCTGCCACCTGCGCCGCCATCGCCGTTCCGAACGAGCCCCCTCCGAGGACCACCACCTGCAGTTTCCTCCGACGATCAGATCCCATCCCACAAATAAGTCTGCGGCTCCATGGGTTGAAGCAAACAAAAGTCTTTCTGTCTGTCACCTTGCGCGTGGTCTCGAGTACGTCGCTGCGGTTGCGGCTGCGCCAGGAGCGAGACCACCGGACGAGCTTCTCCCACGCGATCCGCACCACGCGGCGCCGGTCCTTCCGGCCGCTGCGTGGGGCCTCTCCCTCGTCCGTCTCGGCATCTGGCGGCGGCGCGTCAGAGGCCGCGGCGCAGATGGGTGAGGCACGGTAGCGAACGGCGGGGATGCGAGGGCGAAGGATTGGGGCGGGGGGAAGGAAGGCGGCGGCGGCCATGAGAGCGAGCAGCGAAGGGGGCAAATGAAGAATGGGGGTGTTTTGCTATCTTATCCGTTCCCGCCCCTTTCTCGGTTTCTTGTTTGTCGCTCTGCTTCATCTCAAAACGCCCGCTTGCATATAATCTCGACCAGCTTTCGCGTATTTAAATATATTAAACCGACTCCAATCCTTTTACCGATTAACATCCTAGAAGATTTCACACAACCATTATCGTTTAACTTTCGAGAATATATTTGCAGATGAATTAGTTGTTGTTATTCTTATTTCTTTATTTCTTTAGTCCCCTTAATAAACCCTATACCGGTTATGTTTCTTGGATTATTTACAAGCGGTATTCAAGCTCTTATTTTTGCAACATTAGCCGCAGCCAATATAGGTGAATTCATGGAATCATTGAATTGACTAGTTTTAGAAATAATACTCCTTTTTCCAGCTTAGCTCAATTCATGCATAGTTCCAGATAATCGGCTTGGTTGCAAAAATAATAGTTAGAAATGTGTATGAATATACAGCCTAGAGTTGTAGGAGAGATAATATAATAGACTATATTATGGCATTTTCAAAGTATATATGCATTAAGGAGGGTGGAGTCAGGTCATTTTATTATCCAAAAGGTACCTTATTGATTCTTGCCTGGAATCCTGCAAACGAAAAGTAAACCAGAGAAAACTTTGCAGATTTATATAAAGAAATCCTGCAAACTTTGCAGGTGTCCGGACCGCCACCACGTACGCAAAATTTTCTTATAGATTTTCCTTCTTTTTATAGGTTTTATCACATAACTGAGACTTGAACTGAAATCTAGCCACACCCTTTTTAGAAAGTACTTCAACATTCATTTTTAGGCGTCATGAATATTTTTTGTTGAATTAATTTTTGCAATATTTTTCACTTTTCAAAAAAGGTAAATACTTTTGGAATTAAATGACAAATACATTAAAGTTACTAGGAACGAGTATCTCTATTATTCTATGGTTGTGATGGTACGCCGTGGTTTGGTTTGGTTTGGTTTCATACACTTGTCGGTTTCATGTTAAGTATGGACAACATTATTCTTTGGACGGGAGGGTCAGGTTAATTGTTGAGAATATCATTCTTTTGACGGGAGGATCGCGTTAATTCTGAAAAGTATCATTGAGCATTGGATGACAATTGTGTTAATTATGAAGAATGTCATTCTTTGGACAGGGGATCACATTACTTAAGTAGAGTATCATTATTTGAACAGAAGGATCGCGTTAATTATGGAAAGTATTATCGAGCCTTGGACGCGAGGATCACTAGAATATGTATGCCCCTGTTGCAGCGCACCCACAATTAAGTGCCTAAATGGCTGCTTATGTTGGGGTCATGAACATAAAGAATACTTGAACATTCATTTTAGAGGTCATCAACATATTTTTCCTAAAGTATATGTGCACATTTTACCTACGTTGTAAATATAATTGTGATTCTAGGAAGACATCTTTCACGAGTAGCCCCAACATTTTAATCAACATGCACAAACAAATCAAACAAGTCTTGAGGTACAATCAAATTAAGAAAACAGACAAAAACAATCATCACTTGCATATGAAAATGGTTATTAATGTCCTTTTTCTTGAAGTCATTTTCACAATTATTTTATTTTCCATAAAAATAAAATCAATTCTTTTGAGGGGTAAAAATAAAATCACATGACATATACGTCAGGGGCCACGTAAGTGGCCTGCCAGGCGGCAAGCCGCATCTTTTTTTTTTTTTTTGGAGAAGGTCGGCTGAAAATAATATGCAACGGGTGAATACAAGCCCGAACAAAGCGAGCCGAATACAAGCCCAAATCGGGGTCCGGCGGCACGGCGCTATAATAAATTGCTCGTGCTTAAAGGAAAATAAAATCAAAATCAATTGCTCGTCGTCTCGATTTGAGAGTTGCCCCAAATCCGATCTGCGCCAGCTATCATGGAGGATACCGTTGCTACACGCCGCTACCCCGCCTGGGTTCTCCTCGAGGAGGATGCCCGCTACGACGACCGCGAGAACACCACCACCGCCGAAGCCAAGACGAGCACCGGCCACGTCGTCAGGGTGACCTTCTTTCTCGCGGACCCGCCGGCCGTCTCCTACTTCTGCGTCCACGGCTCCGATTCCATACTCAAGCGCCGAGACTACTCCGTTGAGCCCCGGGTGGTTTTCTCGGAGAAACACCTCGTCCTCCTCCGCTTAGCCTTCACCATCGTCCCAGGTAGCACCTTGGACAATTCTCTCTCCGAGTACTTCGTCTACAGGGCCAGCCCTGGCAAGCCTTCGCTTAGGCGGATCCCGCCGGCCACTCGCCGGCCTGACAAGGCTAGGTCGTATCCCGCCATCCTGCCGTCCGCCGACGACGATGACAACTTCCTCGTCGCCGACCTTGCCCTCACACCGGCCCTTGGGGCCTATGTCCTCCACACCTTCTCGTCCAAGACGAACAAGTGGGTCGCCAAGCCCCTGCAGCTGCATGCATCTCCGGCCATGAGGGACGACCTGCCCAGCCTGCCCCACAAGGTGATCGCGCTCGGAGCGGACACCGTAGGCTGGATCGACTTCTGGCGAGGCATCGTCATCTGCAACGTATTCGCCCCGGACCCCGTTCTCTGCTTCGTCCCGCTGCCCAAGCCTGGGTTCAACCTGCTGCGAGAAGGTGACCCGCGGCCATGCCGTGACGTCGCCTTCCGTGATGGTTTTATCAAGTTCGTCGAGGTGGAGCATTTTGAAAGACCCGCTAGCCCCGACAGCGATGACGACGACGAGACGAATTTCATGGCGACCGCGGATCTTGATGACGAAGATGTCGTCCATGATTCGGAGCTCTACTTCAAGAGCCATGCCGATCTAATGGAAGATGAACCCAGCTATATGTCCCTGATGGCTGGAAGATACGGACATGTTACAGGCATGCTTCTTGGGACCATTGGCGCAAGGGTCACACCGTCCATGTCGACGACATCTTGGTCAACAACCCGATGCACCATATGATGCTGCCTGGGCTGTGGGATGGTGGCGCGCGTAAATACACACTGAGGAGTCTGACGATAGTTTGCCCGACACTCACGATCCATGGCGGGGATGTTGTCTACCTTGTTCCTATGGTAGAGGTTGGCAAGGGCTGCTTGCTTGGCGTCGACCTTGGCAGGAAGACGGTGGAAGTAGTTGAACCATTTTCTGCTGGGAGATTTGGTTTGCACCTTGCACTTGCCTGTACATTCTCCGGGTATCTGAATACAACTCGAAGGCATGTTTGTTCTCCCGACCCTGTTTGTCTATTTCTATTTCCTGAACAGCTGAACCTATGTACTACTCCCTCCGTTTCAAATTACTTGTCGTGGTTTTAGTTCAAAATGTTTTAGTTCAAACCACGATAAGTAATTTGGAAGGGGGGAATACACAATGATACGAATCTGTCAAACTAACTGTATGCTTTACCCGACAGTATTTGACATCTCTGCTTTCTTATTAATATTTGCTTCAGGCCATGTGCGCTGGAAGACGGCTGTCATCAGAATTATCGGCTGAATGTTCATCGTACGTCGGAGCATCCATCAGAGTGTAGTACTCAAGACGATCAGGTATGCGGCAGTTCACCTTTCAAGTTGTGCATGTGTCGTTTATTTAGCTGTAATAAAAAAAATCATCTCTTTATGGCCGGCGACCCAGCAAGACACGAAGGCTGTACTAGATGGTTACGAAAGGAGTTCCGCTCAACACCGTGATTAGATACACCCAAGCTACAACATGTACCCTGCCATGCCGCAACACAATTTCCCTCCACCAGGGCCAGGTAAGAACATTACCCACGCTTGTGAGTTGCAACATGGTGTTATCCTCTCTTTCTCGGATGGACGTTCACAACATATCCTTCAATCAACAAAGCAATGATGCCTCCGATGCCGCTGGACGGTAGCTTCCATGCACAACCGCCTCCTTCTTTGCCGGCTTACCCGGATGCACCCTTCGACCCAAGGACGCATCCAGTGTGGACACGAGGGCCCACATATGTACCCTTCGCACAACCACAATCGTTCTCGTGACAATTGATCGTGTCTGAAAAATTGGGCTTGCTTGGTAGCCAATTTGGAATGCGAGCATTTGGCAAGTCTAAAAGCTGCCAAAAATTAGCAAGTTTTGTGAGGTGGCTAATTAGGTTGTAAACCAACCGATTTTTTGGCTTGCCTATGTATTGCCAAGCTAATTTTAGCGAAAAAATAAATAAACATGCCAACAAGGATGAAGGATCAAGGATTCAACTAAAAGGACGGAATGAATAGGCAACTACAAATTTTAACTTTCTCTGTTGATTCCAGGAATTGCAAAATTAAAGGTCCTCTAAAATGCAGTTAAGATCAGTAGACCTATATGATTATAAGCAACTAGCAAGCAAGATAAACAAGATAACTAACTAGATAACACAGAATAAGAAACTCTTGGAATGATATAACCAAATGCATAGATATGTGTATGTATCCAAAGTTCACGTACTTGGAGATACTAACTAACTAGATAACAGGTCATGTCAAGCATGTGAAGTATAGATTTTCTAGCGGTGGAATATTGGTATCTATGGTGAATCCGACGGCAGGTAACGCATAAACCAAGCCCGCCGGCAGACAGATGGCTATTATCAGTGTTGGCAATAACAGGTGGTTACAATAAAACTTCAACCCGGACCAGGAAGGAACCGGAAGAAAGGTGGACACGGTCTGAACCAAGATTTATTGAAGTAAACGTTGATGTTACTTTTTGTGAGGATGTTGGAGAGGAGCTACGGCTGCTATAATCAGAGATAAGGCTGGTCACAATGGGCAGGAACATAAGTTACTAACCTACACACTTCCCTAGACTATATTACTACCTTCATAGTGATAGGAAGATGTATGTAGTGTCATGCAATGATGTATTTATTAGGTCATAGACTCATTGTTTCTTGGAGTGTGTGATGTTCCGGTAACTTAGCTAGTTACCACAAGCAGCTCTCTCTTTATTAAATATGCGTCACATAAGTAAAATTGCATTAGAGTGTGTGATGTTACTCATAAGTTTCTGCCCATTGTGACAATTCTTGGATGCGCAATGCAAACATATTCAATATGCTTCTGATATAACCGACAATCAAGACAAGGGCTATGTGGTGTGGACTGGAGCTTGCAAACTCTTTAGGATTTAATTGAGTTGAGGTGGAATCCGAGCCCCTTGAAGTCATCAATTTCTGCACGGGACAAACTCAATGGCGGGATGCATCAGCACCAATATTCGCAGATTGTCTGGATACGAGTACAACAATTGGGATTGAGCGCGCCAAGCAGGACGGACAGATTACAGGAGTAGTGCCACATCTAGTGGATGGTGGTCTCTTTATTCTGCAATATGCCGATGACACAATTCTCTTTATGGAACATGACCTAGACAAGGCTAGAAACCTGAAACTCTTGCTGTCAGCGTTTGAGCAAATATCGGGTCTTAAGATTAACTTCCATAAAAGTGAATTGTTTTGCTTTGGAGAAGCCGTTGATGCAGCGGCCGATTATGCCGACCTTTTTGGTTGTGCACATGGACAATTCCCAATTAAATATTTGGGAATACCAATTCATTATCGGCTTCTCACCATTGCCGAGTGGAAGCATGTAGAGGAGCGACTAGAGAAACGCTTGAGCAGCTGGAAAGGCAAGTTGCTCTCAGTTGGAGGACGATTGGTTCTAATAAACTCTGTCCTCACAAATATGGTCCTCTATATGCTTTCGTTCTTCCAGCTCCCAAAGGGGGTCTTGCAAAGATTGGATTATTTTAGGTCCAGGTTCTTTTGGCAAGGAGATGGTGAAAAGAAAAAATATAGGCTGACCAAATGGAGTGTGGTTTGTAGGCCGAAAGACCAGGGCGGCCTCGGTATTCATGACCTGCGGGTCAAGAATGAGGCCCTACTTAGTAAATGGTTGTTCAAACTTCTTACTGAGGATGGTGTTTGGCAAACCATGCTGCGCAATAAGTATATAGGCCAAAAGGCAGTGTCTCAGGTATATTGGAAACCTGGAGACTCACACTTTTGGGCCGGCCTAATGGCGGCAAAGAAACATCTCTTTCGCTTTGGATCTTTCGCGATAAAGGACGGGTTAGAGATTCGTTTTGGGAAGACATCTGGCTAGGCAATGCTAGCCTCCGAGAACAATACCCAGCCTTATACAACATTGCACGCGATAAGAATAATACTATTGCACAAGTGCTCAGCTCATCCCCGCCAAATATTTCGTTTAGGCGGGATTTGATTGGCACCCGACTTATGTCATGGAATAATCTATTGTCCCGTCTGGATTCGATTATCCTGACACAAGGTCGTGATGTGTTTCGCTGGAACCTTACTACATCGGGGTCTTTCACAGTAGACTCTATGTATCGTGCACTCACGCATTCTGAGGTACCGATGAGTAATAACCAAAAAAATTGGAAAGCGAAGGTACCACTTAAAATTAAAATATTCATGTGGTATCTCCGTAGGGGAGTTGTGCTAACAAAAGACAACCTCGCACGACGCAACTGGTCGGGAAGT
This sequence comes from Aegilops umbellulata, assembly GCA_032464435.1. NCBI lineage: Eukaryota > Viridiplantae > Streptophyta > Magnoliopsida > Poales > Poaceae > Aegilops > Aegilops umbellulata. Next base: position 608,466,738 of record CP136057.1, read on the forward strand.
AAGAAGTGTTGTTTTTGTACTCATGACGAGACAATTAAACACCTCTTTTTTCACTGTAAGTTTGCGCGTTCTACGTGGTCAGCCATCCAAATAGCGTCAAATTTGTATCCGCCCACAAGTGTTGCCAATATTTTTGGTCATTGGCTGGACGGTATTTCAAATGCATACAAAACGCTAATAAGGGTGGGAGCGTATGCCTTACTGTGGTCGCTTTGACTATGTAGAAATGATGTTGTTTTTAATGACAAAACTGTTTCCCCTTTGCAGGTTATTTTCCGTTGTACGCACTCGCTTCGTACGTGGTGTACGCTACAACGAGCGGAGTACCAACCGCTATTCAAGACGGTGTGTACGCTGTTGGAGCAGGTGGCTACGGAGGTTTTTACCCAACATGGATGGCAACATAATCTCCGGCTCGGTCCACCATCTTTTTCGACATAGGCATAGTGTCGGTCTATGGACTCTACTGTTGCCGAATTGTCGGTCTTTTATCTTTCTGTTTATCAGACTACTGGTGTTTGGCTGTGTGCATCCTAATTATGCAGAGGCCGGGTGATACTCTTAATGCTTTGTATCACTTTGATGCTACATTTTGAGATAATAAAAGCGCCCTTTATCGAAAAAACAATTGGGATGGTGAAATTTAAACATTGTTTTCATGCGGCAAATACCACATCTCATAAGCCAGCGAAATTTATTTTTTGTAATAAATTTTTTCGAGAATTGGGTTGACGAACCTCCGAGTTGTGTCGTCAACAGACTGGTGGATGATATACTTTTGATCTAAGTTAATAAAGCTAGGGATGATGCTCGTCCCTAAAATAAATGTAGTTGAAGAGGCTTGGGAGGAGGCACAACCTTCTCAAGAACAAGTGATGTCTAGCCTTATTCTCCTTCAGCCTTAGCAAACCAAGCCCAAACTCGACCACCAAGGGTACACGCTACAAATCTCCTTGTCTCAGGGATGGGCAATTCGTCCATCACTGCATCAGTGCTAGCTGTCACGGTCTAGCCCGTCACTAGTAAGAATGTATTAGTGAATGGCTTCAAATGCGAACCAATCTGTGGTTGGATGGTTAGATAGGCAGTGGTATCCCCAGCCCATCAGGGTTCAAGTCCGGATACTCGCATTTATTCTGATTTATTTCAGGATTTCCGGCTATACGCGTTCAATGTGAGGAGACATTTCCGTCGACTACGAGGTGACTACGGTGACTTCGTAAAATCTTAGGATGATATGTCGGCTCAGTCTCTTGTATGTGCTCATAGGGGTAGGGTACACATGTGCGCGGGGGTGAGTGTATGAGCGTTTGCATCTGTACTGTGTTCAAGAAAAAAGTAAATGGCTCCAAATCCCTCCCCATCAATATAGAGTATTTATGGATATGAAACACCATAATTCACTAATTGATCCTTACATATCATTCTTCGGTACAAATTGATAATAAAATTTCATTGGCTCTGGCGGTCTTTAAAGATCATAAATCCATATACCCTACAGAAGACACCCACCATAAAAAATTCTTGACATAACAGAAAAAACAAAAACCGATACTACTAGCTACTACTTCATATCGAATGCGTCGAGCCACCTCTTGTACTCACTGCGAGGGTGCTGGTGTCGACTGCCTGCTCATTTAGCCCTTGAGAGTGATTTTAGGGTAAGCAGAAGGCCCTTCATCGACGTTTTCTTAACTCACCATCGCAATTTTGTTATCATGATACTTTTTTTACAAAAGAAATCCTTCTTTTTCTACTATACCATGAAAATAAACATTAAGTTGGAATGGCAATTTTTCCTAATTTTAAGCCATTTTTTCCATGGAATTCATGCCGAACCTGATGGGATTTTTCACTATATAGTACTACATCATTGCTAGTTATGCTGTAGGGATTTCTTTTTCGGGAGGGAGGGGGCATTGGGGGTCGCGCTACAAGCTGATCAAAGCGAACGATCGCTTTCCCAAGGAGCGATTCGTTCGAACGCCAGCCCCATATCCCGGTCCTTTGATGAAATGCTACAAAGGACAGATTCGTGGTGGCCCGTTCGGCTTGGACATAGGCCAGTTCGATGTGATAAGCCAGTCGGACCTCATGATCTTGTTTTGCGCCGGATTTAGTCAAAAACACATATGGCGGTCCTGGGCGAGACCCAAGAACCTGGGGGCTAAGGGCACCGGCGCTATTCTCTATTCCTTTTCGGCCCACCGTCAGCCACTTTCCCCTCTTTCTCTCTCTCCTCTCTCCTCTTTTTTCACCGAACACATCACACAAGCCGTGGAGACGGCGAAGCGGGAGCGGCAGCCAGCCACCGTCGACGCGCTCGTCTCGGCCAGCCTCCTCCGCTCCGCCCCCCGTCCGCTCCGCTTCCTGCCCGGCCGTCGCGTTCGACGCCGGCGAGAAGACCTGGGCGCGCTGTCGTGCCGCCGCAGGCGCGACCAGGACGGCCTGGACACGGCAAGCCAGCGGGCGCGGGCGGGTGCGACCATGGCCTGGACGGCGTGGGCGCGGCCTGGGCACGACCGCCGTGGGAGCTCGCGGACAGCCTGGGTGGCCTCCTGCTCTGGAGGACGCTCGTCGCCATGGACCTCCACCGCCGACGCCACCTCCCGCTCCTGCCCTTCGTCGCCTGTCGTGGCGGCCTCCCTCTCGCCGTCTTCCCTCCCCGAGGCCGTGCCTCCCGACCTCTCGATCTGCTAGTCGCCAGCCTGGACAGGAGTGTGACGCCCCCGATTCAATCATACACTAATCATGCACGCAAATGTGTACGATCAAGATCAGTGACTCACGGGAAGATATCACAACACAACTCTACAAATAAAATAAGTCATACAAGCATCATAATACAAGCCAGGGCCTCGAGGGCTCGAATACAAGTGCTCGATCATAGACGAGTCAGCAGAAGCAACAATATCTGAGTACAGACATAAGTTAAACAAGTTTGCCTTAAGAAGGCTAGCACAAACTGGGATACAGATCGAACGAGGCGCAGGCCTCCTGCCTGGGATCCTCCTAACTACTCCTGGTCGTCGTCAGCGGGCTGCACGTAGTAGTAGGCACCTCCAGTGTAGTAGTCGTCATCGACGGTGGCGTCTGGTTCCTGAGCTCCATCGTCTGATTGCAGCAATCGGGTAGAGAGATGGGGAAAAGGGGAAACAAGGCAACCATGAGTACTCATCCAAAGTACTGCAAGCAAGGAGCTACACTACATATGCATGGATATATGTGTAAGGGGCCATATCAGTGTACTGAACTGCAGAATGCCAGAATAGGAGGGGGATAGCTAGTCTTATCGAAGACTACGCTTCTGCTCGCCTCCGTCTTGCAGCAGGTAGAAGAGAGTAGACTGAAGTCCTCCAAGTAGCATCGTATAGCATAATCCTACCCGGCAATCCCCTCCTCGATGCCCTGTTAGAGAGCGATCACCGTCTTGTATCTGGCACTTGGAAGGGTGTGTTTTATTAAGTATCCGGTTCTAGTTGTCATAAGGTCAAGGTACAACTCCGGGTCGTCCTTTTACCGAGGGACACGACTATTCGAATAGATTAACTTCCTTGCAGGGGGTGCACCACATAACCCAACACGCTTGATCCCATTTGGCCGGACACACTTTCCTGGGTCATGCCCGACCTCGGAAGATCAACACGTCACAGCCCCACCTAGGCACAACAGAGAGGTCAGCACGCCAGTCTAAACCTAAGCGCGCAGGGGTCTGGGCCCATCGCCCTGAGCACACCTGCACGTTGCGAGGGCGGCCGGAAGCAGGCCTAGCCTAGTGGCGTTCCAGTCCAATCCGGCGCGCGCCACTCAGTCGCTGACGTCAAGAAGGCTTCGGCTGATACCACGACGCCGAGTGCCCATATCTTTCCCGCGTAGCTGGTTAGTGCGTATAGACCAAATGGCCAGACTCAGATCAAATACCCAGATCTCGTTAAGCATGTTAAGTATACGTGAACGCCGACAGGGCCAGGCCCACCTCTCTCCTAGGTGACCTCAACCTGCCCTGTCGCTCCGCCTCAAAGATCCACACAGAGGGCCGTCGGGACAAAGGTCCTTTCAGCCCCTAATCCGTGAATCACTCGCGGGTACTCCTCGAGCCAACCCGACTTTGGTCACCACATGTATCATGTTTAATGTATAGAATATACCCGTGATCAACTCCCGAGTGATCACGGCCCGATAGTATAGCACAGCAGACGGACAAGAATGTAGGGCCACTGATGGAAACTAGCATCCTATACTAAGCAGGTAGGATTGCAGGTAAGGTAATAACAGTAGTAACAAGGACAGGCTATGCATCAGGATAGGAATAACGAAAGCAGTAACATACTACACTACTCTAACGCAAGCAGTATAGAGGAGAGTAGGCGATATCTGGTGATCAAGGGGGGGCTTGCCTGGTTGCTCTGGCAAGAAGGGTTCGTCGTCGATGTAGCCGATCACAGGGGTACCGGCAGCGGTCTCAGGGTCTACCGGAAAGAAGTAACGAAGGGGAACACAGTAAATAACAGAGCAATCAAAGCATCACAAAGCATAACATGGCAATACGTAGTGCTAGAGGTGATCTAACGCAGGGATAGGTAATACCGGCGACGGGGGGAAACTGTTGGGGAACGTAGCAGAAATTCAAAATTTTCCTACGTGTCACCAAGATCTATCTATGGAGAGACCAGCAATGAGGGGAAGGAGAGTGCATCTACATACCCTTGTAGATCGCTAAGCGGAAGCGTTCAAGTGAACGGGGTTGATGGAGTCGTACTCGTCGTGATCCAAATCACCGATGACCAAGTACCGAACGGACGGCACCTCCGCGTTCAACACACGTACAGCCCGGTGACGTCTCCCACGCCTTGATCCAGCAAGGAGAGAGGGAGAGGTTGAGGAAGACTCCATCCAGCAGCAGCACAACGGCGTGGTGATGATGGAGGAGCGTGGTACTCCAGCAGGGCTTCGCCAAGCACGTGACGGAGCAGGAGAGGTGTTGGGGAGGGGAGGGGCTGCGCCTTGAGTTGTGTTCTGCAGCCCTCCCCTCACCCCTCTATTTATAGGGGAAGGGGAAAGGGGGGCCGGCCCCTCTAGATGGGATCTAGAGGGGGGCGGCGGCCATGGAGGGGGAACTTGCCCCCCAAGCAAGGGGGGCGCCCCCTTTAGGGTTCCCCCAACCCTAGGCGCATGGGCCCTTGGGGGGAAGGCGCACCAGCCCACTTTGGGCTGGTTCCCTTCCTCATACAGCCCATAAGGCCCTCCGGGACCGGTGGTCCCACTTGGTGGACCCCCGGGACCCTCCTGGTGGTCTCGGTACGTTACCGATAAAACTCGAAACCCTTTCGGTGACCAAAACAGGACTTCCCATATATAAATCTTTACCTCCGGACCATTCCGGAACTCCTCGTGACGTCCGGGATCTCATCTGGGACTCCGAACAACATTCGGTAACCACATACAAACTTCCTTTATAACCCTAGCGTCATCGAACCTTAAGTGTGTAGACCCTACGGGTTCGGGAGACATGCAGACATGACCGAGACGTTCTCCGGTCAATAACCAACAGCGGGATCTGGATACCCATGTTGGCTCCCACATGTTCCACGATGATCTCATCGGATGAACCACGATGTCAAGGACTTAATCAATCCCGTATACAATTCCCTTTGTCTATCGGTACGATACTTGCCCGAGATTCGATCGTCGGTATCCCGATACCTTGTTCAATCTCGTTACCGGCAAGTCTCTTTTACTCGTTCCGTAACACATCATCCCGTGATCAACCCCTTGGTCACATTGTGCACATTATGATGATGTCCTACCGAGTGGGCCCAGAGATACCTCTCCGTTTACACGGAGTGACAAATCCCAGTCTCGATTCGTGCCACCCAACAGACACTTTCGGAGATACCTGTAATGTACCTTTATAGCCACCCAGTTACGTTGTGACGTTTGGCACACCCAAAGCATTCCTACGGTATCCGGGAGTTGCACAATCTCATGGTCTAAGGAAATGATACTTGACATTATAAAAGCTTTAGCATACGAACTACATGATCTTGTGCTAGGCTTAGGATTGGGTCTTGTCCATCACATCATTCTCCTAATGATGTGATCCCGTTATCAACGACATCCAATGTCCATGGTCAGGAAACCTTAACCATCTATTGATCAACGAGCTAGTCAACTAGAGGCTTACTAGGGACATGGTGTTGTCTATGTATCCACACATGTATCTGAGTTTCCTATCAATACAATTCTAGCATGGATAATAAACGATTATCATGAACAAGGAAATATAATAATAATCAATTTATCATTGCCTCTAGGGCATATTTCCAACAGTCTCCCACTTGCACTAGAGTCAATAATCTAGTTCACATCGATATGTGATTAACACTCAAGGTCACATCCCTATGTGACTAACGCCCAAGAGATCTGGGTTTGATCATGTTATGCTTGTGAGAGAGGTTATAGTCAACGGGTCTGAACCTTTCAGATCCGTGTGTGCTTTACAAATATCTATGTCATCTCCTAGATGCAGTTACCACGCTCTATTTGGTGCTATTCCAAATAACTGTTCTACTATACGAATCCAATTTACTACTTAGAATAATCTGGATTAGTGTCAAAATTTGCATCGGCGTAACCCTTTATGACGAACTCTTTTACCACCTCCATAATCGAGAAAATTCCTCAGTCCACTAGTTACCAAGGATAACCTTGACTGTTGTCCTGTGATCCATTCCTGGATCACTCTTGTACCCCTTGACTGACTCATGGCAAGGCACACTTTAGATGCGGTACACAGCATAGCATACTGTAGAGCCTACGTCTAAGCATAGGGGACGACCTTCGTCCTTTCTCTCTATTCTGCCGTGGTCATGTCTTAAGTCTTGCTCAATACTCATACCTTATAACACAGCCAAGAACTCCTTCTTTGCTGATCTATTTTGAACTCCTTCAAAATCTTGTCATGGTATGTGTTCGTTTGAAAGTACTATTAAGTGATTTTGATCTATCCTTATAGATCTTGATGCTCAATGTTTAAGTAGCTTAATCCAGGTTTTCATTGAAAACACTTTTCAAACAACCCTATATGCCTTCCAGAAATTCTACATCATTTCCGATAAACAATATGTCAACAACATATACTCATCAGAAATTCTATAGTGCTTCCACTCACTTCTTTGGAAATACAAGTTTCTCATAAACTTTGTATAAACCCAAAATCTTTGATCATCTCATCAAAGTATACATTCCAACTCCGAGATGCTTACTCCAGTCCTTAGAAGGATTGCTGGGGCTATGCATACTTGTTAGCATCTTTCAGGATTGACAAAAAATCTTCTGGTTGTATCACATACAACCTTTCCTCAAGAAAATCGTCGAGTAAACAATGTTTTGACATCCTATCTGCACAATTTCATAAATAATGCAGTAATCGCTAACATAATTCCAACAGACTCTTAGCATCGCTACGAGTGAGAAAATCTCATCGCAGTCAACTCCTTGAACTTGTCGGAAAATATCTTAACGACAAGTCGAGCTTTCTCAATGGTGACATTTACCATCATTGTCCGTCTTTCTTTTAAAATCCATCTGTACTCAACAGCCTCACGACCATCGAGCCGTTCTGCCAAAGTCTACACTTTGTTTTCATACATGGATCCTCTCTCGGATTTTATGGCCTCGAGCCATTCATCGGAATCCGGGCCCACCATCGCTTCTCCATAGCTCGTAGGTTCATTGTTGGCTAGCAACATGACTTCCAAGATAGGATTACGTACCACTCTGAAGTAGTACGCATCCTTGTCATCCTACGAGGTTTGGGAGTGACTTGATCCGAAGTCTCATGATCACTATCATAAGCTTCCACTTCAATTGGTGTAGGTGCCATAGGAACAACTTCTTGTGCCCTGCTACATACTAGTTGAAGTGACGGTTCAACAACCTCATCAAGTCTCCACCATCCTCCCACTCAAGTCTTTCGAGAGAATTTTTCCTCGAGAAAGGACCCGATTTAAGAAACAATCCCTATTGCTTTCGGATCTGAGACAGGAGGTATACCCAACTGTTTTGGGTGTCCTATGAAGATGCAGTTATCCGCTTTGGGTTCGAGCTTATCAGCCTGAAACTTTTCCATATAAGCGTCGCAGCCCCAAACTTTTAAGAAATGACAGCTTAGGTTTCTCTAAACCATAGTTCATACGGTGTCATCTCATCGGAATTACGTGGTGCCCTATTTAAAGTGAGTGCGGTTGTCTCTAATGCCTAACCCATGAACGATAGTGGTAATTCGATAAGAGACATCATGGTATGCATCATATCCAATAGGGTGCAGTTATGATGTTCGGACACACCATCACACTATGGTGTTCTAGGCGGTACTTAGTCGTGAAATAATTTCCACAATGTCTCAATTGTGTACCAAACTCGCAACTCAGATATTCATCTCTATAATCATATCATAGATATTTTATCCTCTTGTCACGATGATCTTCAACTTCACTCTGAAATTACTTGAACCATTCAATAATTCAGACTTGTGTTTCATCAAGTAAATATACTCAGTATATACTCGAATTATTTGTGAAGTAAGAGCATAACGATATCCACTGTGTGCCTCAGCACTCATTGGACTGCACACATCAAAATGTGTTACTTCCAACAAGTTGCTTTCTTGTTCCATTTTACTGAAACCGAAGCTTTCAGTCATCTTGCCCATGTGGTATGATCTGCATATCTCAAGTGATTCAAAATCAAGTGAGTCCAAACGGTCCATCTGCATGGAGTTTCTTCATGCGTATATACCAATAGACATGGTTCACATTACTCAATCCTTTTTCCAAAAAATGAGTGAGTCCAAAGATCCATCAACATGGAGCTTCTTCATGCGTTTTATACCAATATGACTTACATGGCAGTGCCACAAGTAGGTGGTACTATCATTACTATCTTATATCTTTTGGCATGAACATGTGTATCACTATGATTGAAATTCAATAAACCATTCATTTTAGGTGCAAGACCATTGAAGGTATTATTCAAATAAACAGAGTGACTATTATTCTCTTTAAATGAATAACCGTATTGCGATAGACATAATCCAATCATGTCTATGCTCAACGCAAACACCAAATAACAATTATTTAGGTTTAACACCAATCTCGATGGTAGAGGGAGCGTGCGATGCTTGATCATATCAACCTTGGAAACACTTCCAACACATCTTGTCAGCTCACCTTTAGCTAGTCTCCGCTTATTCCGTAGCTTTTATTTCGTGTTACTAACACTTAGCAACCGAACCGGTATCTAATACCCTGATGCTACTAGGAGTACTAGTAAAGTACACATTCACATAATGTATATCCAATATACTTCTATCGACAGCCTTCTCATCTACCAAGTATCTAGGGTAATTCTGCTCCAGTAGCTGTTCCCCTCATTACAGAAGCGCTTAGTCTCGGGTTTGGGTTCAACCTTGGGTTTCTCCACTAGAGCAGCAGCTGATTTGCCGTTTCATGAAGTATCCCTTCTTGCCCTTGCCCTTCTTGAAACCAGTGGTTTCACTAACCATCAACAATTGATGCTCCTTCTTGATTTCTACTTTCGCGGTGTCAAACATCGTGAATATTTCAAGGATCATCATATCTATCCCTGATATGTTATAGTTCATCACGAAGCTCTAGCAGCTTGGTGGCAATGACTTTGGAGAAACATCACTATCTTATCTGGAAGATCAACTCCCACTCGATTCAAGTGATTGTTGTACTCAGACAATCTGAGCACAAGCTCAACGATTGAGCTTTTCTCCCTTAGTTTGCAGGCTAAGAAAATCGTCGGAGGTCTTATATCTCTTGACGTGGGCACGAGCCTGAAATCCCAATTTCAGCCCTCGAAACATCTCATATGTTCCGCGACATTTCAAAAATGTCTTCGGTGCCTCAATTCTAAACCATTTATCACTACCGAACTATCATGTAGTCATCAAAACGTGTATGTCAGATGTTCGCAACATCCACAGACCACGTTCGAGGTCCAGCACTCCGAGCGGTGCATTAAGGACACAAGCCTTCTACTGTCCGCATAATTGCTACTATCAACTTTCAACTATATTTTCTCTAGGAACATATCTTAAACAGTAGAACTAAAGCGCGAGCTACGACATAATTTGCAAAGATCTTTTGACTATGTTCAGGATAATTAAGTTCATCTTATGAACTCCCACTCAGATAGATATCCCTCTAGTCATCTAAGTGATTACATGATCCGAGTCAACTAGGCCGTGTCCGATCATCACGTGAGACGGACTAGTCATCATCGGTGAACATCTTCATGTTGATCGGATCTACCATACGACTCATGCTCGACCTTTCGGTCTCTTGTGTTCCGAGGCCATGTCTGTACATGCTAGGCTCGTCAAGTCAACCTAAGTGTTTCGCGTGTGTAAATCTGGCTTACACCCGTTGTATGTGAACGTAAGAATCTATCACACCCGATCATCACGTGGTGCTTCGAAACGACGAACTTTCGCAACGGTGCACAGTTAGGGGGAACACTTTCTTGAAATTTTAATGAGGGATCATCTTATTTACTATCATCGTTCTAAGCAAATAAGATGTATAAACATGATAAACATCACATGCAATCAAATAGTGACATGATATGGCCATCATCACTTTGCTCCTTTTGATCTCCATCTTCGGGGCTCCACGATCATCATCGTCACCGGCATGACACCATGATCTTCATTATCATGATCTCCGTGAAGTTGTCTCGCCAACTATTACTTCTACTACTATGGCTAACGGTTAGCAATAAAGTAAAGTAATTACATGACGTTTATGTTGACACATAGGTCATAAATAAATTAAAGACAACTCCTATGGCTCCTGCCGGTTGTCATACTCATCGACATGCAAGTCGTGATTCCTATTACAAGAACATGATCAATCTCATACATCACATATATCATTCATCACATCCTTTTGGCCATATCACATCACATGGCATACCCTGCAAAAACAAGTTAGACGTCCTCTAATTGTTGTTTGCATGTTTTACGTGGCTGCTATGGGTTTCTAGCAAGAATGTTTCTTACCTACGCAAAACCACAACGTGATATGTCAATTGCTATTTACCCTTCATAAGGACCCTTTTCATCGAATCCGATCCGACTAAAGTGGGAGAGACTGGCACCCGCTAGCCACCTTATGCAACTAGTGCATGTCAGTCGGTGGAACCTGTCTCACGTAAGTGTACGTGTAAGGTCGGTCCGGGCCGCTTCATCCCACAATGCCGCCGAATCAAGATTGACTAGTAACGGTAAGCATATTGAACAAAATCAATGCACAAAACTACTTTGTGTTCTACTCGTGCATAGAATCTACGCAATACACCTGGCTCTGATACCACTGTTGGGGAACGTAGCAGAAATTCAAAATTTTCCTACGTGTCACCAAGATCTATCTATGGAGAGACCAGCAACGAGGGGAAGGAGAGTGCATCTACATACCCTTGTAGATCGCTAAGCGGAAGCGTTCAAGTGAACGGGGTTGATGGAGTCGTACTCGTCGTGATCCAAATCACCGATGACCAAGTGCCGAACGGACGACACCTCCGCGTTCAACACACGTACAGCCCAGTGACGTCTCCCACGCCTTGATCCAGCAAGGAGAGAGGGAGAGGTTGAGGAAGACTCCATCCAGCAGCAGCACAACGGCGTGGTGATGATGGAGGAGCGTGGTACTCCAGCAGGGCTTCGCCAAGCACGTGACGGAGCAGGAGAGGTGTTGGGGAGGGGAGGGGCTGCGCCTTGAGTTGTGTTCTGCAGCCCTCCCCTCACCCCTCTATTTATAGGGGAAGGGGCAAGGGGGGCCGGCCCCTCTAGATGGGATCTAGAGGGGGGGCGGCCAGGGAGGGGGAACTTGCCCCCCAAGCAAGGGGGGCGCCCCCTTTAGGGTTCCCCCAACCCTAGGCGCATGGGCCCTTGGGGGGAAGGCGCACCAGCCCACTTTGGGCTGGTTCCCTTCCTCATACAGCCCATAAGGCCCTCCGGGACCGGTGGTCCCACTTGGTGGACCCCCGGGACCCTCCTGGTGGTCTCGGTACGTTACCGATAAAACCCGAAACCCTTTCGGTGACCAAAACAGGACTTCCCATATATAAATCTTTACCTCTAGACCATTCCGGAACTCCTCGTGACGTCCGGGATCTCATCCGGGACTCCGAACAACATTCGGTAACCACATACAAACTTCCTTTATAACCCTAGCGTCATCGAACCTTAAGTGTGTAGACCCTACGGGTTCGGGAGACATGCAGACATGACCGAGACGTTCTCCGGTCAATAACCAACAGCGGGATCTAGATACCCATGTTGGCTCCCACATGTTCCACGATGATCTTATCGGATGAACCACGATGTCAAGGACTTAATCAATCCCGTATACCATTCCCTTTGTCTATCGGTACGATACTTGCCCGAGATTCGATCGTTGGTATCCCGATACCTTGTTCAATCTCGTTACCGGCAAGTCTCTTTTACTCGTTCCATAACACATCATCCCGTGATCAACCCCTTGGTCACATTGTGCACATTATGATGATGTCCTACCGAGTGGGCCCAGAGATACCTCTCCGTTTACACGGAGTGACAAATCCCAGTCTCGATTCGTGCCACCCAACAGACACTTTCGGAGATACATGTAATGTACCTTTATAGCCACCCAGTTACGTTGTGACGTTTGGCACACCCAAAGCATTCCTACGGTATCCGGGAGTTGCACAATCTCATGGTCTAAGGAAATGATACTTGACATTATAAAAGCTTTAGCATACGAACTACATGATCTTGTGCTAGGCTTAGGATTGGGTCTTGTCCATCACATCATTCTCCTAATGATGTGATCCCGTTATCAACGACATCCAATGTCCATGGTCAGGAAACCGTAACCATCTATTGATCAACGAGCTAGTCAACTAGAGGCTTACTAGGGACATGGTGTTGTCTATGTATCCACACATGTATCTGAGTTTCCTATCAATACAATTCTAGCATGGATAATAAACGATTATCATGAACAAGGAAATATAATAATAATCAATTTATCATTGCCTCTAGGGCATATTTCCAACAGAAACATCCGGGAAAGTATCCCCGGTGTTTCGCGTTTTCAGGCAGAGGAGCCGGAGGGGGAAAGTTGCCAGTTTGATATGTTAGGGGTGCGTGGCGGACGAGCGGGTTGCGTATCCGAAATCGTCTCATTGTTCTGAGCAACTTTCATATACAAAGCCTTTCAATCCGATCTACGGTTTATTTTAAAATGATTTTCTAAAGTTTTATTAATTTTTGGAATTAATTATTTAATTCAACATTATCCAGAATAGCAAAAGATGACGTCAGCATGACATCATGCTGACGTCAGCAGTCAACTAAGCAGTTGACTCGGTCAACTATGTGTGGGTCCCGCATGTCATTGATTGATTAGGCTAATCAGGGGTTAATTAAGTTAACTAGTAATTAGGTTAATCTAATCAAGATTAATTAATTTAATTAATTTGTTAATTAATTAATTTAATAATTATTATTATTTACTTTTATTATTTTTTAAATTAATTAAATTTTTTATTATTAAAACGTTCTGGGGCGGGGCCCCCTAGTCAGTGGCCCACAGGGGGACTAGCGGGTTCGGGCGCTACCGGGCGGTGGGGCGCCGGGTGCGGGCACCAGCCCGCTCGGTTGCTGGGGCGTGCGGGCGCCCGAGCGTAGGCCGAGCCTAACCGGGCGCCGGACAGGGGAGTGCGCCGACCGCGGCGAAGGTAGCAGGGGCCGCGGTTGGCTGCGCGCCGGCGGCCACGGCGCTGGTCAGGGGAGACCCAGGCCGCAGCGGTCGGAGCGGGGCATCGACGGACGGAGGGGTGGCCGCGGGCTCGGCTGGTGCACCCCGCGGATGCGGGCGGTGAGGCGTCGGGGCGTGCCCCGGGACGTGCAGGGGGAAGGCCGGTGCGGCTGGACGGGTCAGGGTCCGTGGCGGAACACGAGGCGAACGGGGAGGCCGAGGCATGGCCGCGGGTCGAGCGAGCCCAGTGCGCGGCCAGAGCGCGGTGGTCGTGCGCGGGCGGTGGAGGGAGGGGGAGATGAAAAAAAGGGGGCGCGCTCACGGTCGTTGCCGAGTAGGGGTGGCCGACGAGGCTCGTCGGAGCAGTTGTGGAGGAGGACGGGGACGCGAGATCCGGCGACGCGGTGACGGGGAGGCAGTCCGGCGGGGAGGACTCGAGGGCGACGGGGCGGTGGCCGGTCCGGCGAAGACGGTGAGAGGCTCCGGCGGCGCGGTCCAGTGGTGTCGAAGGTGGTGGTGGTGAGCGCCGGCGACGGGAGGTTGGAGGCAGACGGGGCGATGCGCTGCCCTGCTTGAGCATGGGTGTGCCTTGTGTGTGCGGGAGGGAGGCGGCGTGATTGGGGGCGGCGAGGCACCAGCAGGGAAGTGCCCCGGCGCGTAGTGGTGGCGAAGACGGGCGGAGCGGGAGCGAACGGAGGGAGGAGAGGCGTGCGAGGGGGTGTCGGGCACGAGGCGATTCGCCTCTGGGCGTGTGGCGGCACGAGGGATGGCGAGGGGAGTGAGGGGGTCGAGTGGGAGGAGTGGGCAGGTCGCTAGGGTTAGGTCTGAGGGGGGTGGGGGCCATATAGGCCAAGGCTGGGCCGACGCGCGTATTAGCTTGCTGGGCCAAACGGCCCGGGGAGAGGGGGGCCTTTTCTATTTTTTTTCATTCCTTTTGTATTTTTCTACTTCTGTTTTAATTCTAGTTTCTTTTATGTTTAGTATTATAAACTATAAAAATACTCTCTAAGTTAGCATTACTAAATATAATCCTGCCACTACAATTTGGGTACCCCAACAGAAAAATAGTTTAACACTTTATAAATTATAAGAGGCTTTTAATAATTGTTTTGCTGCTGTTTTATTTATTTTAAAACATTTAAGCATTTTATAACAATGTGGTTTTCTTCACTGGATTTACTTATGAATTATTTGGCTCGCACCGAACAATTTAGTTTTAACATTCACAAACTTTTATTGTTTATTTGATTTAGAATTTGAATTTGAATTGATTTCGAACTAACGCGAGATTAGCAACCGTAATCGAGGTGACGTGGCATTATTAGCAGAGGTTACTGTAGCTTGATTATCCGGGCGTCACAAGGAGCTCGCCGGCGGCCTCCCGATCTTCTCCGCCTCCAGGTCAGGACAGGGAGCTCCCCGACTACGGGCTGCCAACCAGACCAACGCCTCCTTCTCCGGCACCTCCGACACATCTCCGCCTCGATCTCCATGTATACTGGATTGAGCATCGATCTCCGGCTGCTGCTCCTTTTCTAACTGAATCCGTTCTCCATTGTCTGCAATTTTCAGTTTTCCCTTGAGGCCATTGACGGTGTCCTAGACTATAGGGTACTCACCACGTCGTCTCCCGACCAGTTGGATCAGGCCGAGGACCCCCGTGGCGGTTAATTATTGGGCCAGTTCGGACAGCCCGTGCCGCATAAAAGGAGGATTCCACAAGACTTGGTGCCCAAGACAAGGACTCCTCTAAACCCTAGGCCTACGGTGCATATATAAACCGAAGCCAGGCTAGTCAATAGACAATCTCATATTCATTACTACAATCTCGTGGTAGATACATGTACTCTGTACTACACCCATATGAATACAATCAAAAGCAGTATGTAGGGTATTATCTCTTCGAGAGAGCCCGAAGCTAGGTAAAACCCCGTGTCCATGTTATCATCGCTCCAAGACGCCTAGCTTAGGACCCGTACTACGAGATACGCCAGATATACAACTGACATTGATGCTTTCATTGAGAGTCTGCTAGGTGATCGCCGTGGTCCGACGGGAATCCAAATCAACGATCAGATGATATTTTTTCAGTAAAGATCCGATTCATGTAAATTATCTCCTTTGCAAAATCATTGTTGTTGCGTCGTGTTACTTTGTTTACATACAGATCGGGATCAAATATAATAGGGGCGGCCGTATGTCCGTCACCAGGCAGAAATTATGTACGGCAATCTAACAGTGGCGTTCCAGCCAAGAAGAGCACGTACGCATAGTGCTTCCGTGGAACAGTACACCAGGGCCAAGATGAATTCGGCCATGCGCATTGGCCGACCAGACTTCAGCTCGGTGGAGCAACATCAGGAAGATTCCTTTCCTTCTTTTTCTTAATTCAACTCCTAGTTCGGCCGCCGGTCATCTGCTACTTTTCTTTGAAAAGTGCAGACTAACAGTACCACACATCTAAGGCTGGTCATAGTGGGAGTAACATAGGTAGTAACATAGATGCCACATAAGCAAAAAGAATGAGGTGGCAAGTAGTTAATGAGGAGAGAGGCAAATGGAGTAACATAATATGTTACCATCACATAGCGCTTCCCAATGCAAAATGAGTCTACAAAGTAATAAATAAAGGTATCTATGTTACCACATATATGACACTATCCACTATGAAGGTAGTAACATAGACTAGTAACATATGCATGTTACTAGTCTAAGTTACTCTCCACTATGACCAGCCTAAGTACTTCTTTTCCAAACACGATCTTCAAGATCTAGGCTACAAACGCCACTCCACGTATTGGTAAATACTACTAGTTCAATTAGTACTACTTTTTGGAAAGATCAAGGCGATCTTGTGCTAGTTCAATTCGGATCAATTTTCTATTATTTGCTTTTGATCTTGCTATAGCCCTGGTCTATTATAGTCGTCAGGATCAAGCATGTTTCATTTTTCTTAGCTATTATTTAGCGCATAAGTTGTTACACGTGGAATATTTTTCTGCTGGCTGTACTGTATTATTTTTGCAGAAATACTTTGTTGACGCTTGTACAAACGTTTTCCGTCTGTGTCAATCGGGCGAGCCGACCTACACATCAAAACCTTCGCGTTCAGATCGACCGTTCCGTATATTGGTCGGCCCGACACAGTCTTGAGGTACTCCGGCCAGGACGTCCCACGAAGCATAATCACCTCCTCCGCCATTAGTTTGGACGTTGTCGGATAAATCCTCAGGTGCAATTTGTTCTAGTTATTCGCGATACGCCTATTAATAATATTTCAAAGGGTATTTTCTGCTCGTCAGCGATTTTTGGTGCGGCAGGTTTTGCGGTCTGGCCTAGACTGAAGCCGCTATTTTAGTGTGATCCGATGTGTCGTCGCTGTCATGCGCACATCGTGTCCGTAACTCCGGCGACCCTGCAAATTCGGATTTTGTCACCTCGTCGCGCCGATGCCCTGTGTCGACATCGCCCTCGCGCCAGGCCACAACTCTTTAAGAAAACTATTTTGCTTAAATTAATTATGCAAGGATTTTTATATATTTATCATTTTTTGGACTGCACTATTTACATGTGTAGGTAATCCACTTCGACTGCGTCACGCGGTCACTTCGACGAGCCGATGTCGCTGTCCCAGTCGGCATAAATCGGCTCGCGTGATTACCTTGTTGGTCGAATTGCCATACTGACATGTTCGGTTGCCTCGGAACTTCGACATTGGTGAGACAGCTCTACCTCATCGAGTGTTCGACGCATGGGCCATATTCCTTTAATTATTCACTTTTCATAAATTGTTTATTATGCTACATTTTTTATTATTATTACTATTATCTCCTTCTTGCACTATTTTCTGTGCATAGGTAAATTATCCAGGTTGGGCAGCGCTGTCACCTCGGCTGGGCCGGGGGCTTCGTCATCACTTCATTAACCCACGCCGGGAACTTCAGCGTCATACTGTCGGCCTGCTCCGTCGCCTCAGTCGGACTGGGGTTATACCTCGCCACATCGGTCGTGCTACGTCGCTACTTCGGAGTGCCGAGCTCTTCACTCCGCCACCTCGGGACCGGCTTGAGGGCTGGGACCTTGTCCCGCATCAAGCTCGGATCACATCATCAATGCCGAACACATTAACCAGCTAAGTCGCTTTCATGCTAAAAAACTTTCAATTTTAAATTCTGTTCGGTTCGACCAAGCATTATACTTTTTTGGCAAAAAGTTGTATGTGAAAAACTTCCTTGTCAAAACTTCGTTTGTGACACACAAATTCAAACACCCCGTTTACTTGGGGGCTTCCTTTATGAAGCTTTTCCTCTTGCATATGATTATACTTGTATGGATTTGTTCCTTATTCGTGTATTACGTCATAATATGCACCATGTTGACTTAAGTGTTCCGCAAGCTGGGTTGCCTTGCTCCTGTGTTTACCCCTATGTTCCCGATTGTTCGGCTAGGGAGTAAAGGGAGCACCTCTGCGATTATCACGACCGGGTCATCCGAACTCGGATCTCAGACCGGGTGAAGCCGAAAGCTAGTGCTCTTATTGTTTTCAATCATGGTCGGCACACAACGGAACTCATGAGTACAAAAAATCTATTGCACAAGTCTCATAGTAACAATGAGCAACCGAAGAAACGTATCGGTGGGGGTACTATTTTCTTCGAAGATGCTTCTTACACATCATCAGTAATATAGCATAAGTTCCCTGAGCGTGCTTTGTCTATTACAGCCTTATGGCCTGATTGCCTGGTTATCGGAAACATCGTCGATATTCTCGGTAGGTGGAGTACATAACACTTTTCGGCCCTTGACCGAAGAGGGAGAAGCCGACGGTCGGTTAAGACGCGTTCAAAGTTCAGGGGAACACAAATATGATATAAGTACTTCGGTACATACAATCATTATACATAAAATTCTTTTACCCAAGTCACTTGGGGGCTCTTAAATAAGTACGAGCCGTTTTATAGTAAATTTGTTTTCTTCTTGGTCATTGCAAAGTCTTTTTTTACCGCTCCTTTTTCGACTCGAGTGTATGGTCAATAGCCGGATAGCCTAATTTCTCTCTCAAAGCCGCTAGAGTTTAGTTTGCTAAACTGGCCTAACGAGAAGTACTCCACCTTCGGGATAGGAGGTTGAAGCCGTAGGATGTGTCATGTTAAAGCACAACAGAAGCAAAAAAATAAGACCAATTTTTGGATTGGCACTGAACACTTGATCTAGTTCGGACGTCAAGTTTTTACTGAAGTTTTTTGGTTTTCCAAGCCTATGGCACTTTTAAACATTTGTGTGTTTCCAGCATAAGTCTCGCAGTGCAACGCTGACACTTTAGAGATTCGGCAAAAACATTCTCGGATATTGCTATATATGCATCAGTTTCGAATTGTGTCTTTGGTCAATAGTTGGGTTGCCCGGCTCCTGTGCTTGCCTCCTACGTTCCGCTTTGTTCGGCTAGGTATGTAAAGGTAGAACCACTGCGATTGTGCTTCTAGCTCACATGGTTAAGCACCTCAGTGGAGAAAGCCAAAAAACTGACTGTCACAATAAACGTAAACTGGTTAGCGATCCGATGACTATGTTAAATGACGGGTCGTTCATAACATTGGCTGAAGTGTTTACGGCTTGACCTCGGTTGTCGCCGAACACTAACCGGGGGCTCGTAGCTAGCTTCCCCAGTTTAAAGCTCCTATGACTAAGTGAAAGGTATAAAACCCGCATATCTGATTGCCTCGTTTCTACTAACACAACCACCTTCGGGCACCGAGACGTCGGCTAAGGGTTGTCTTGTTATTGCGGAAACACTCTGCGTAGTATCTACAAAGGGGTTGAAGCCGACGATGGGCCACTTTCAAATGTTAAACAGTCGCAATGGAGTCAGAATAAGTATATATCATCAATGTTTGTATTCATTATACAAGCGTTGCCTTCCGTAATTATCGTTATATAAAGCCATAAATATGCATCAATTTGACTTAAGATTTTGGCCAAGCTGGGTTGCCTGGCTCCTGTGCTTACCCCTACGTTCCCGATTGTTCGGCTAGGCGGTAAAGGGAGCACCTCTGTGATTGTTACTACCGAGTCATCCGAGTTAGTACCTCAGACTGGGTGAAGCCGAAAGCTAGCAATCTTAAAGGATCACATTGGTCGGCAACGATGGAAGTGAAAATTTTCCCGAACTAAATCCTCAATATTTTCCTTCCACATTGATCGGAGGTGAGGTTTCATGATCATGATAAGCATGACGACCCAAAGAAAGGAACCGATAGCGGGACTATTTTCTTTGGAAGATGTTTCTTACGTTAAAACGTAATATAACATATCTCTCCGTGTACCTTTGTTTTAAAAACCGTATGGCCGGATTGCCTTATTTCCCATAAATCTTTGCCCTTGTAACGGATTTATAAAGTAGGACAAACACTCCTCGGCTGCTGGCCGAGGAGGTTGAAGCCGATGGTCGGTCAACAAAGTTTTGTACAATGCGGATCCGAGCATTAATGGTTTAGAGTGCTTGGATACATAGAATCATTACACATACTTTGTGATTTTACTTCGGATAATTGATCCTTAATTCGGCCACCCGTGCCCATATTAAGGCTTGGGGGCTACTGGGGTTCGGGCTTATCATTTACTAATATTAAAGGGGCACAACGATCCCTGATCTGGTGTTGCCACCCGACGAGTGTCTCGGGGGCTACTGCATTGCCTATTCAATGCAGAAAATTCAAAGGGCTCCGTGTTTGGCTTGACCGAACAACGGGCAAACGCGTCTTCGGACCTATCCGGCATCAAGTTAATGTATTACGGCAACTTCTCAAGACCCTCTCTCAAGGGCCCGTTCGCCGATCACTATTTCCTCTAATATATCACACTGCGTTTCTATTCCTAAGTATCCTGCCGGGCTGGGAATTGATCCTCGGGCCGATTTCACGAATCGACCAGAGTCTCAGGGGCTACTGGAAAAAGCGGTTTGATTATATCCTTCAAGTGCATCCCAGATATTAGGCCAACACGCACCTTGAGGGCTATCGGCTATACATCTCGACAGAGAATACATTGCGCAAATTGGAATTAAATCCATAGAGGGCATCTCCGGCATTAAGCTCGGTTGAACCCTTTTAACTTTTTATGACCAAGGTAAACTATGACACCTCAGGTATAGTCTGGCGTTGGAGCTCGGCTGTAAAAAGACTCTTCGGATAAAGTATGGCATTGGAGCTCACATACATTTCGGCGTTGGAGCTCGGAAGCGGTCCGACATTGGTGCTCGGCTGCAAAAGATACCTCGAATGGAGTCCGGCGTTAGAGCTCGGACGCAAGAGGACACCGTCGCACGGGAACAACTTCTAACCCAAGGTGTGGCGTAAAATAAATTACAAGGCATTGATAAAGGCTGAAAACTTGAAGGTCTTCTCGGATGCCCAACGCGTGAACTCTTCGGATTTAGCTCGGCGATCCTCAAGATCGAAGATGGGAAGATTTGTTGAACCAGTTTTCAAGACCGACGACCAAAGATGATGAACAGTTCGGAAGAATCGAGGAGCGTCCCCAACTTAAAGACCGGTCCAGGGGGCTACTGACGGTGTCCTGGACTAGGGGGTACTCACCACGTCGTCTCCCGACCAGTTGGATTGGGCCGAGGACCCCCATGGCGGTTCATTATTGGGCCAGTTCGGACAGCCCGTGCCGCATACAAGGAAGATTCCACAAGACCTAGCGCCCAAGACAAGGACTCCTCTAAACCCTAGGCCTACGGTGCATATATAAACCGAGGCCAGGCTAGTCAATAGACATCTCATATTCATTACTACAATCTCGTGGTACATACATGTACTCTGTACTACACCCATAT
The DNA here is from genome assembly GCA_032464435.1 of Aegilops umbellulata. Lineage (NCBI taxonomy): Eukaryota > Viridiplantae > Streptophyta > Magnoliopsida > Poales > Poaceae > Aegilops > Aegilops umbellulata. Next base: position 608,488,407 of record CP136057.1, read on the forward strand.
GAATACAATCAAAAGCAGCATGTAGGGTATTATCTCTTCGAGAGAGCCCGAAGCTGGGTAAAACATCGTGTTCATGTTACCATCGCTTCAAGACGCCTAGCTTAGGACGCGTACTACGAGATACGTCGGATATACAACCGGTAGCCGTGCAGGAGTGGCGTGTGCGAATATTTGGGTGGGGGGACGGCTAGAAAGTTTCTCCTCCCAAGTGCAAAATTTCCGCCGGGGCAACCCCAGGTAGAAAAAACGCCTCCTAGGGCACAACGGCTGAAGATGCTCTTAGCAAACCAAGCCCAAACTCGACCACCAAGGGTACACCCTACAGATCTCTTTGTCTCAGTGATGGGCAAGTAGTCCATCACTACATCAGTGCTGGTTTTCATGGTCTTGCCCGTCAATAGTAAGAAAGTACCAGTGAATGGCTCCAAATCTGTCCCCATCACTAGAGAGTACTTATGGATATTAAACACCATAATTCACTAATTGATCACTACGTATCATTCTTGTTACAAATTGATCACAAAATACCATTGGCTATGCGGTCTTTAAAGATCATACATCCATATACCCTACAAAAGACACCCACCATAAAAAATTCTTATCTCTACTACTATTAAACAAGCAAACATATTCTTCACTATGCCCACCCGGTTAAACGTACACAGGCCAAACAAGACAAATTACCATCCCCAGGATCAGGCATCTAACCGTCCACATAAAAGTCAGACCTCCCCTGTGTACGTTTAGCGATTTACATTAGCGGACGAAACTCTGCCATCGATCAAACAGTTGCACCTCCCCGAAAAAAAAAAGTTCCACCCTTCGCGTTCGCGTCCAATCAACTACAGAAAATTAGCCACAATTAACGGGAATTAACACGTCTGCCTCACAATAAATTTCTAAACTTACGGGAATCAGCTCGATCTACCAGCCTTTGCCCACCCGGACGTACGTCGCAGCCGCCCAGACTGTCCTGCGCCACCGCCGCCATGCGTAGCGGACGACGCCCGCGACGACGCGCTTCTCGCCAATGCAGGTGCAGACTATCCTCTTGTGCGCAATACGTGGCCAGTTCCATCCCAGTTAATCTCGATGTCTTCTTTGATATCGCCGTTTAGATGCACACTACAGTCAGACGTCGGTGCCGCCAAGCCACTGTTGTGCCCTCGCCGCCCAGTCACTGTTGGCCATCGCCGCCTTCCACAGGCGCCGACATCGGCGCCGACGAACTCCTCAGGCAACGCACCTGCCTGCACCAAAGGAACATGGTATAATTTTACAGGATATTCAATTGGGTTAATGTGATGGGGCCGATCAGTTCCTGATTTTAAAGGAAATTCTATTTAACATATATCTGCATACTTCATCGCTTCCCTAATCCCTGTCAAATTTGCATCTTTATAACAATGCTCTTCACTCTCAAATTTGCATATTTACAAGTGTGACGATGAATGTATCAATTTTGTACAAACCATAATAGATCTACCTCCTATGATTTGAATATGAATTTTAACAGTGCATCAAACTGGAGCCCTCCATCATATTGTTTTAACAGTATAGTGCTCGAATCTGTATGACTGAATGAATAAAACCCAGTAAGTATGATCTATTTGTAACTTGGTCCAATAGAGTGGAGAAGAAAACCCAGTCCAAGAATATGCATTTTCCTGTACACAAATTTGGTCATCTTCTATTATCAAATTTGCATATCAGATGGCTGCAGGATAAGTATTGCATGATAAACAACAATATGAAACAAAACATATAGGCTCGGAAACAGTTTGGATTTTACAAGAGAAGATCTACTAAAGTAAATTCAGGTATCATCAACGGCGGAGCTAGGATTTGGGAACGGGGTAGTCCTCCTCCAAAATTAAGTCGTTTCTATTAAAGAGACGCTCTGATGTATCACCGTTGTCTAACTGATGCATTCAAAAAATAATTGGTAAATTCAGAAATTATGTAGTAAGTACTTGATCATTTTGGCCAAACCAAATCCAAGACTATCATGAAGTAAACCTGTCAATTACTTGTTCTGTACAATGCTCAAAAGCTTCGGGTTGATGTATATGGCAGGCAGGTATGCCTCCCTATTCCAATCTTTGTGTTTATTTCAGAGTCCCAAAAATTTAGGATCGAACAAATTCCCTAACTCTTAGATGGTCTTCAATATCCATTTCTTGTAAGCCTGCAAACACACTTCTGATATAACCGGGGTTTCGGGACAACAAGAAATATATCTAAAAGGTTGTGCTACATCATGAATACCACTTGTGTAGCTGTCGTAAGTAGTACTGAAGATGCCAGAGATGTTTATGGACTTCTAATAAAGCAAGTTATTCCAAGAAAAGGAATTTTTGAGGTGATAAGCTCTTTTAACCAACCACCGTCCTCTATATGACAGCCATAGCATCATCATTATCCTACACTATCAATTATTCACTCTTCAAACTGTATTATCCTAGAGTCATACATACTTATCCTACAATGCTTCTCTTGATCCTCTTTTATTTGCTATAAAGCTCGCATTTGGGAACTTCTAAAAACATGCTTTCATTTTTCAAAAAAGAAGTAAATTTCTTTGGCAGGATCAAGCCAAATCAACCTCATCTGTCTTGGTCCCTAGCGCCCCTAGCCACCCAGATTTCAAATCTACCAAAGTACCAATCAATCAACTTTATCGCAGCATGGTTGCCTCAATAATATTAACTAACTAGAATCCCCACTCATAACAGTTGCTGCAACCAAGTTAAGAACATCTAATCGAACAACTTCTAATTTTTTTCCCTGATTCTAAAATGACTCATACTTAAACTAGACTACTGAGCTACCTATGTAGATTCAGGAATGGATAGAAATTAGGGATTAGCAGAAGTGGGTAATGGGGAGTATCTCAAATCAGAAATAAGCAGATATGAAAGCCGAAGTGGGGAATAGATCGTCTACCGGCACCGGCTTGCACTTGCAGGGGACCATCCACCGCGGCACAGCTGCCACACATGGGCATTACAGGGCGCAGCGCAGTCGCACGCACAGGGTGGTGGGAGCCGCCGACGAGCGAGATGGAAAGGAAGGCACCAGGCGCGGAGGTTGCGACACATGATTGCCACAGCCGCCGATCTGGTGGAGGCAATTCCCGCGCCTCCGCGTCAGCCTTCGTCCGGCGCCCAGCAACCAGACCGAGCTTGAGCGGATCCTCGGGCACTTCGGCGACCGATTCGACGAGGAGGGGCTGAGAAGAGTGGGAAGAGAGCGAGACCTCGCGCCGGCGGTGGGGACGAACAGGAGGGGCGGCTTGAGGAGAGGGAGGGAGTTGTGGGCTTGTGGCCACCATGGAATAGGGAGCAGTGGGGAGACAGTGAAGGGATAAGGGAAGGTAGTGACGAGGCGAGGAGAACTGAGAGGGGGCGTCCGGTGTGTCTTTTTCTTTTACCTTCTCTTTTTTTAGCCCTTTTGGTCAAGTCAGATATAGCATCCGGTCTTGTCCAATTTAGTTTTTTTATCAATAGATGATATTTCCGCTTCTATACATTTATTTTAACAGTAAAAATGATCTTTGATGTGCACGAGGTATATATATATTTACACAATAGCTACATGTCAATCGCGTGACTTTTGAATTCGGGTCAGTCGATTTTGGTTGAAGGGAGAAATAGGCGAAGAGGAGGACGAAGCTCACCGGAGGGGAGGAAGAAGCTTGCTGGCAAGCTACCTCATCATCTATCTTAGGGTTGGGGTGGGGGAGGCAGCACGACAGTGGTGGGGGCGGCAGTATGGCGATGATGAAGATTCCCGAAGAAAAAACAGGCAAGGCCCGGGGCTAGAGGGATGGCTGGGGCGGCGGTAGGAGGAGGTTCCAGGAAGGGCCGGACGGTGGTGGTTGGCGGTCCGGCCGGTGGTTCATGGGACGGCTGGGAAAAGAAATTGTCGGAGGTAGAAGAAACTTCCAAGACTGACCAAGGGATCGTGTTGTTCATTTTGCGTCAGATGGCCGGAAAGAATCGACTGGCCCAGTTTAAATTTCCATTTCCAGTCGATTTACACTTGGCCACTTCCATATTTTTATGTGTGTATGCCCTTATTGCATATAAATGAGTACAATTTATGTGTTAATGAAGACGTGCGTTGCACGTGCACGCTTACTAGTAACTAACAAAAAAACATAAAACCAATATTAGTAGCTACTTCGTATCGAATGCGTCAAGCCACCTCTTGTACTCACCCCGAGGGTGCTGGTGTTGACTGCCTACTCGTTTAGCCCTTTAGAGTGATTTAAGGGTAAGTAGAAGGCCCTTCATCGACGAATTTTTTATGCACTATGGAAAAAAAATTATCATGACACTCGTTTTACATTCCCCCCCCCCCCTTCTTTTTCCATTATATCATGAAAACACAATGGCAACTTTAAGTTGGAATGGCAATTTTTGTAATTTTAAGCCATTTTTTGGGTCAAATCCATGCTGAACTTGATGGGATTTTTTACTATATAGAACTGCATCATTGCTATTTATTGCGTACTCCTTTCATCCTTGAAAGAGTGTGCTTCCAACTTTGTTGTTAAGTCAAACTTTTTATATTTGACTTATTTATACAATAACACAACAACATATATGCATCAAATTAGTAGCATTAGATTCATGATAAAAATATATTTTCATCATATACCTATTTGGTTTCACAAACATTGATATAACAAACTATGTCAAATTTTAAGATAGATTGACCTTCCAACAAAGTTGAAAGTACATTCTTTTAAGAACAGGGGGTGGGGGTGTATTTTTGTATTAGCTATTTAAAGTCATGTGTTAAGTAAATTCGTCTTTCTTTTTCTGGAGGGAGGGGGCATTGTGGGTCGCGCTCGCTTCGCAAGGAACGATTCGTTCGATCTGGGAGTTCCCCGGAACGAACGCCAGCCCCATATCCCGGTCATTTGATAAAATGCTACAAGGACAGATTTGCAGTGGCCCGTTCAGCTTCGACATAGGCCACATAATATTCACGAAAAGACTCCAGCGCGCTGACCCTATTCTATTCAGGTGCGTCCGTTTAGGGCAAAATGAGCAAATCAGACGGCCCAACGCATGTGCGTAAACGGATTTTTGTCCGTTTTCTGTTTGTTTTCGACCCATCCCCGACCCAAATTTGGGCCGCTTTTGGGGTGAAACAGACAGCACGCGGACGACGGCCGTGTGCGCGTGTTCACCCCTAACCCGCCCATCGGTGACACAGAGACCCCTTTTCTATCCGCCCCCTCCCTCTCTTTAGCCGCACCTCCTCCACTCTTCTCTGCTCTTGCCCCTCGCCGCCGCCGCCGCCGCGGCCATTGCAGTTGTGCAGCTCGGACGCGCGCTGGCCCACGCCCTTCCCCTCGACGCCCCCAAACTACCCAACCACGGCCACCTAATTTGCGCATCCCGTGACCGGATTTGGAATGGATCCGGTCGGTTTTGAGCTCACCCGGCTGTGGGAGGCCGCACCGCACCATGGACTGCCCGGGCACGGGGCCGGAAGGCCCTAGCAAAGCCACAAGGCCGCATGCAGGTAGTGGCTCCTCCTCTAGCCCTCGGATCTACACCGTCGGTGGTCCGCCGGCAGACACACGAATGGTGGTCGACCGGGCTCGGTGCTAGCCCAAAAGCTCGTCGGTGCACCGTTGCCACTCATTAAGTGCGACGGCTGCCCAAAGAAGGTCGTGTGCCGCATGCCTATAATGCCGGAACATTCCGGATGAGTGTTCATCATGTGCTTAAACGATGGGGTATGTGCTAGTTTAGCTTTGGTTGTGCTCTCGGATTTGACTAGTTATGCTAACTTAAAATTTATTGTAGAATGGATGCAAGTTTTGGTTTTGGGAAGAGAAGTACGTTGATATATTGATAGAGCGGAATTTAGTAGATGTTCGTGCACTTTTAGCTAGCATAGAGGCCAGAGATGAGACTAATGCATTTATTGCTAGAATAGAGACTAGACATGAGACTAGATACAAGGAAGCATCGTTTCAGCAGTGGGTTTGATCAAGATATTGTGTTGTTTGGTTTGGTGGGGAAGCAGTTTCAGCATGCAGTCGTGGTGAAAAATTGTGTTGTTTGGTGGGGAAGCAGTTTCAGGCTTTCAGCATGCAGTCGTGGTGAAAGCAGAGAAGAAATTGGATGTTTGCTTGAAGCTAGGGGAATCGCTCTTTCGGTGGACTTTCCAGGATGGACATGTTGGCTGATGACTCGATGTCGAAGTATGCCAGTTTGATGTAAGGGTGTTCAAAATTATCATACCAGATGCCATTTCTCGCAGTGAATATTATTGCTACTAGGCAAGATAGTAACCTTGACATTCACAAGCAATCTGTTCCCCACATAAAACCGTCTCGTTCTCTAAACAGGTAGCGTCAGGACGTGGAATTATATTACACATTTGAGTTGCAAGCTTGACCAAACACCAAAGAAGCCTAGGCTAAATTTGCTAAGCTGCTTCATGCTGTGGCAGCAGCTGGTTTTCAGGCCTTGATGCAGCACTGGAAATAGCTCAGGAACCTCTTCCTTCCCTGCACCAACAAACAAATTCCTCCCAGGTCATTACATTATACTCCTAGTACATTACATGTAGCCATCAGCCAGGTGATACAGCAAGAATGTAGTACGCCACAGCTGAAATTGAAGCATAACTTTATTTTCCTTCTTCCTTTTTTTGCCAACTAGCTAACCAGGTCGCGCGATAGCGACGCCTCACAGGGTTGCAGTTCTGAAATGTTGTTTGCCAAACTATGTTGGATGAAGGTTCGGTGTCAACCAATCTGTGCTTTGTCATAAGGAAAGATAATGTATATTTGGCCAAGATGGCACCAGCTTGTACTAGCAAGCTGTGCAAGGCCGTTGATAACTAATTCTCGGCTTCTTCAATCCTATTTTTGCCGCTTCTCATCATACATTTCATTTCATACCTGCAACCTAAAGGAAATCAGCCTACCGACTGACTCGACCCATTATTAGTTCGTTCTAATCATCTATCGTCAGCTGGGATTGCTAACATAATTAATTGGATGTCCCATGGACAAGGACATGCTAATGCATATCAGTTATCCCTTTATAGTTTATGGATCAAATGATTAATGAAATCATAGTTATCCCTTTATAGTTTATGGATCAAATGATTAATGAAATAAGATGATATGTCCTTGCCAATCAGCTGTGAGCTGTGACAAAGCACCAGATGCAAATGGTTGGAGTGGCCGGTGCTATGGGTTGATATATCTGCCGTCCTACCTATATCAGCTGAACCGACTCCACTCATTGTCGATGCAGCTGCGGGTAGACGCCGTAAACACTGCATTAGAGCCCATCATAACCTTCTAAACTTGCTTAATCATACACTACTACCCCTGAAACAGAGGCGGCGGTTCGAGTTTTCGGTGCTGTAGTACTTGTTTTCTCCCGTTCATCATAACAGGCTTTGCACTTGCAGCTCACAAGAGCCATCAGGTAAATGCAGAGTAATGGGTATCAGCATGTACGCTGTGATACAAAGTCAGTTTCAATAGTTTGTTTTTTGTTTTCTTAGCACTTCTGGAAGTACTTGGCACATGAAAACATGTGTGGTAACTAAGATATTAACTAAATAGCCACCGTCCACGGTCAAATTATCAGTGCGTTGGAGTACGAGTTTGACCCAGCAGAGAACCCCATGGCTGCTGCCGTTCAACAAGCAAAGAATACTATACTGCTATCCGCAGCAGCGCCGCTTACTGAAAGTATAGTAATTAACGCAGAAAGTCCGAATCTTTATGCTACCACTAGCTCCGGGTCAGCTAAGAACAGCGGGGAGAAAAGTTTGCTTTTTCCTTTTGCGAAATGGAGAAAAGTTGTGGACACGGGAATCCTCTTTTGACCGTTGGGCGGCGGCGAATCCATGACTTGTCAAACTAGCAATCCGAATAGTAAGCAGCAGGGAGGGAAGGCGAGGTTGCTTACGGTGGGCGAGTGGTCGCGGCCGTGGAGCGGGCCGTGGTCTTTGGCCGGAGCGCCGAGCTTGGTGGGCTTCTGGGGAGCCTTGGCGGCGGGCTGCTGCTGGTGCTGGTGCTGCTGCTTGTGGTGGGCGAGGAGGTCGTCGTCGCCGCCGAGGCTGGCGCGGGAGAGCTCCTTCTTGTTCTGCTTGCGCATCTCCCGGATCTTGGAGAAGTCCATGGAGTAGTCCGGCATGGCGCCGTTCTTCATGTCCCAGTCCCCGAACGCCGGCACCGTCATCCACGCCGTCGCCCCCTCCCCCTGCACCCACACGCACGCACGCATCGAAATCTTCCATCAAGCCACCGCAGAACCAGATCGCGAACAAGAAGAAGCATCCATGGATGAACAGCAGGAGGATTCGATCTCTCCGCAAGAAAGCTGGATGGGTTCGTGGTGGGGATGGGGAATTGGGCTCACCTCCTTGTGGTTGTCCTTCTCCATGGATGATCTCTCGGAGAGGCACGCACGCACCGCTGATATTTTCCTCTTGTGCCGCTGGGGCTGTGGAGCAGATTTGGAAGTTAAGCTGAGCAAAAAAGGCTAGCTAGATGGAGCACCACAGCACAGTGCGGGACTTGTCTACTCCTAGCTTGGATCGGATGAGAGAGGAGGGAGGGGTGGTACACACAAAACTACAATGGAAATGTGTGTGGACAGTGACTGGGCAGAGGAAGGAGATCGACGGGGCTCTACTTATATAGGTTGACGGCCAGAGAAAACTCACACCCACACAGCTGGTAATCAGCTGACGCCCACCACGGCCACGGCCAAACCTCAGGGCTTAACCAACCCCTCCGCCGCTAATCATTCCCCTATCTAGAATAGCTTCATAATTTGGACCGCGATTAGTCTATGGCCGTGGCCGCCCGTGACGCTGTGGATGTGGTGCTAGTGCTACTGCCCGTTGTGCGGCACGCGTGACGCGTCTGCCCTCTGAGCGAGGACACAGCTGATGGCACGTCGACGTATTGATGGGCGTGTGGTGCCCCGGGCCCGCCGGCCAGTGGCGCCGCCCACTAGCTGGCTGGCCTTCACACGGCTTTGGGATAAGCTTTGCCCGCCCGTCTTTTCTTTCTGGCCAGGGAGCAGGAACGAAAAGGCGGCGAGAAAGGTCGGCGACTCCGTGTGTCCAGCTCACCGGAGACGGGGAGTTCGCCTCATCTTTGTTGGCCTAACGCGTTGGGTTGGGCGGGCGGCAGCTTGCAGAGAGAATGTGTGGTGGCGTAGTACGTTCGCTCTCGCACGTCGATTAGGGTTTGATGAGCTGGCGAGCTCTGGATTGAAGGGTTCGGAGGTCCGGTTCTGAAAAAGAAACGTTTTCCGAGTAATCATCCGACAGTTGCGGACACCTGCCACTGATTCTGATGTGGATTATAGTAGTGTGTGCTAGAGACTTCGCGGGCAAGGGATTCGGTTGCCATGGCAATGGAGCTTTGTTTTTTTAGAAGGCCATCACAGCTAGCTTTATTGGCTTAACTGGGATTACATCATCCACGAGGTTTGAGACAAGACAGCCCGGGGGCTCATCCGCCCGAGTACTAGAAAATTTATTACAATAACTATAGTTAACTAGCACATGCGCCGCTTTATTTGAATTACGAGGACAATTCTTAAATTTGACCTTCCCGATCAAAGTCGAAACATCCACACACTCAGCAAAAATTGCGGCAATGGAGCTTTGTTGGTTGGGAACACGAGATGCTTCGAGCGTCTCCGATGTTATTGGTGTAAAACTAAATGACTCGTTGCGTCCATCGCGCACAGGCCAATTACAGCCACCAAGCAAAGCAGTCTATGAACAACATGTTTTATGAATGATCCGTCAAGTGTTTGCGCTGATCAATAAGATTGATAATGACGTTCTGTAAGTGCATCTAGTGCCCCTTAGTGATTTTGGTGTATTGAAAACTTATAGGTTAAGGGACTAAGGTGTTTATAAATGTACACAGGTCTATAAGTCTATCAGGAGTTTGATATTTACAGAGAAAGTCGACCCCTAAAAATGAATGGCTTCGACTGAAGACTTTGGATTTCTGAAGACTTTCTGAAGACTTTGAAAGTGAAGAAATTGGTGTGACCTTGAAGACTTGGTATTCATTCGAGGAACATGAAGCATGAAGACTTTTATTTTCATAGTTTCATTTTCTTTTTCTTGAGTCATAGGAAACACCGTACTGTTAAAGGGGGTCGAGGAAATACTAAGGAAAAAAATTCCAAGTGATGCTCAACTCAAATCCTACACCTACCAATTCCTTCGAGTGAAGCCATTGGAAATCTCATACAGCTCAGACAATTTCTTCAGTGACAGAGTCGAAGTTCTTCTGGTCTCTAAGGAATTTGTTCTCACTGAGGAGTTAAGAATTCGCCAGTGCGGATTGCCTACACAGTGAGGAACATGATAGCCCTGAGGAATTTGATACTCAAAATTCCGACCATAGTTGTGCTATGCGTCAGCTGTCCCAAAATATCTACCCACCTAGCGTTCATATCATTGAAGGGCGTTTATATCTTATCATGTTGGCTGCTCCCTAGGCTATAAATAGCCGCCCCCTACAACCACTAGCTGGTTGGCTGCTTCGAGAGAAACTGACACTTGTCATTTGAGAGCATCCTATCCTTGACTTTGAGCGAAAATCATCAAGTGAGGAAACCCAAACCCAAACACCTACAAACCCAAAGTGATTGAGCATCACTGAAGAGATTGATCCTGTGTGGATCCGACGCTTGTTACCTTTGAAGATTGTGCATCTTCCAGATGGTTAGGCGTCATGGTCTAGAGTATCCCAGAGGAAATTATGGATCGCCGAGTGACCGAGTTTTTGAAGGTTTGGAAGTCACCTGAAGACTTATCACGAGTGATTGTGCGAGGTCCGTGTGACCTTAGCTCAAGGAGAATACGGTGAGGACTGTGTGTCCTCCGATTTAAATACCTAGCCGCTCCAACCAGACGTACAACTGTCACAACAGTTGGAACTGGTCTACCAATTCGGTGTCTTCACCAAGCCTACTAGTTCTATTTCCTCAACTCTTCCATTTTCTCATTATTGTGATGTGTGCTTGTTCATATCTGTTTGAAGACTTTGACTGAAGACTTTCTCAATTTCTTCAGTATGTTTGTCTTCATCCTGTTTGATCCTGTGTTTACGCTTTCTGTACTCTGTGCTTGTTTTCATTTCATCATGATGACCATGCTTCTGTTCTGTTATGTTAGCATCCGAGTACTTATTCCGCTGCAAGTAGTTCTTCGCTTAGGAATTTCCTCACCCTGAAATTTCTCAGTGAAGAATTCATAAAAATCGCCTATTCACCCCCCCTCTAGTCAATATAACGCACTTTCAATTGGTATCAGAGTAAGGTACTCCCTTGTTCTGTGTGATTTTGGTTTAACCGTCTGGAGTTTTAGTTATGTCGATCGCAGGAATGAAGACTGTGTCATGCCCCATCTTTGACGGTCACGACTACCCCAAGTGGAAGGCCATGATGAAAAAGCGCCTCATGGCGATGAACAGCGAACCATGGACCGTCACTGAGATTGGTCTTACCAATCTGTACAAGATGGCTGAAGCTAATGACATTCACAAGTACACTCTTCTCAACCTCACGGCGAAGGACGTCATTTTCTCCTGTCTGTCTCAAAATCAGTTCAGGAATATCATGCCTCTCAATCATGCGAAGCTTATCTGGGACCGTCTCTCTGAGGTCTATGAAGGTCATCGAACCCGTCATGATCCTTGGTTTGAGGATTTTAAGGAATCACTCAAAGCGATGACATTCGAACCAGAATCATCATCTTCTACACCATGCCTTATGGCAAAAGGTGCTAAGGTAACTGAATGCTATCTATCCGAATTCAGTGATGATGAATCTGGTGATGAATTTGGACCCAGTTATGTCAAACTTACTTCCCTTGCAACTAAACAACAAAAGAGCTTTGGAAAAAGTTCAATACATGCTGGATAAGAGCGATGATATGTTGGCTGAAGAAATGGATCGCACTAAAACCTTGACTGAAAATCTTCAGAGACTTCAGTCCAAGTTTGACAACCTTCAAAGTCATCATAACACTCTCTTATCTGATCATGAGAAGCTTTCTTATGAATTTCTTAAAAAAAGCAAGATCTTGAAAAGCTAAGGGTGAGTTATGAACATCTTCAGAAGGAGCGTGATTCATTACTTGCTCAACAAATCAGCGCTGCTCAGGAAGAATTTGTTCATCCATGTTGGAAGTGCATTGAACGTGAATCTACTAACTCTTCACCTGAATGTTCAAATGCTTCAAATGTTACAAATTCTTCACCTATCTTTGCTATCACTAATTCCTCATCTGAAGACATTGCTAGTATCACTAGTGATGTTGGGCTGAAGGAATTGTACATGACGGGCATGTACAAAAGCCTCAAAGGGCATCAGGCTCTTTGTGATGTGCTTAAAAAGCAGATCCTCAACAGGAACCCTAGGAAAGAGGGTATTGCCTTCGAGAGGAAACTCAATGCTGATGGGACATACTGGAAGCCTGAGCAGTATCCCAACCTCATGGGTTGCTGCAAAGGGACCTCCAGTAGATCCATCTACTCTATATGGCTTTACTTGTGAATCTTCTCATTTTTCTGATGAGTCATTTGACTCCAACTATAAACTATTCAAAAATCAGAATGGTGAAGTATTTGCTAGATATGTTGGCACTAACTGTAGGAACGGTTCCCCTATGAAGAAAATCTGGGTTCCCAAAAGGTATCTTGAAAGTCTTCAGGTGAATGTCATCATGACACCACCTGTGAAGAATAGGAACCCTAGATCAAATTCTTCATATGGACCAAACTCTTCATATGGATCCAAGTCCTCATATGGACCAAATTCCTCACGTGGATCAAATTCCTCCAAGGGATCAAAGTCCTCATATGAACATCATTGTGCTAACACTTCTGTTTCGCAGGGAAGATTTAAGGGCTATGAATATCAGCATTGTTTTTCTAACCATTATGTTCATAAGTCCTTGAAGAATTTCTCTGCTTATTCATATGCTTACCCTAACTCCTCTTATGTGAAACGAAGTTGACTGGTTTCTATGCCACATTTCTCGTATGGAGCTCGCAGAATGATGAACTCTTTGCCACCCCTTCAGATGTGGGTGGTGAAGAAAAAGAACTAATCTCTTATGCAGGGTCGGGTCTCCAGACGAACTTAAACGTCTGAAGACTTTGCTGGAGACCTGAAAATGCCTGAAAGGACACAGGCTAATCATGAAGAAATGAACTTTCATTTCTCATGTCCTCATTTTGTCTTATCTGTTACACTGCTTGATGAAATTGATCTGATGAATTTGACGTCATATTCTTCACTGATGAAGTATATGAGTTTGTAAGCTGCACTAATTCATCTGCAGGATGACCAACCCAAAGCCACTGAGTGGGTCCTCGATAGTGGATGTACGAACCACATGACTGGTGACAAGAATCTATTGATGGATGATCCCTTATCTCCATCGCATCTGAAGCATATCATGTTCGCTGACAAAGGAAAAAGCAAGGTATTGGGTCTAGGTAAGGTTGCGATCTCAAAGGAATGACACAGGGACAAAGTCATGCTTGTCGAGTCCTTAGGATACAACCTCATGTCTGTCTCAATGCTTTGTGATCTTGATATGGTTGTTGTGTTTGGCAAGTATCGTTGTGTTGTGATCATGGAAGCTGACAATTCCAAAGTTTTCAAAGGCTTTAGGAGAGGAGATTTGTATATTGTTGATTTCTCTACAGGACCTCAACCAGCTGTATGTCTACTTGCAAAATCTTCAGAAGGCTGGCTATGACATCGACGACTTGGTCATGCTGGCATGAGGAATCTGCACACGCTCGCGAAGAAGAAGCATGTTATTGACATTGAGAATGTCAAATTCCTCAAGGATCACTTATGCGGAGCCTGTGAAGCTGGAAAGATGACCAAGGCCAAGCATCCAGCGAAGACTATCATGACTACTACACGACCATTTGAATTGCTTCACATGGATCTCTTTGGTCCTAATCACTATTCTTCATTTACAAATGAAGCATCTCTATATGGCTTTGTTATTGTTGATGATTACTCTCGTTACACATGGGTTCATATTGTCACTTACAAATATGAAGTGCAGGAAGTCTTCAAACGGTTTTCCTCGAGGGCTTCAACCAACTTTGGTGTGAAGATCAAGCACATCAGAAGTGACAATGGAACTGAGTTCAAGAATTCTGGTCTTGATTACTATCTTGATGAACTTGGTATTACTCATGAGTTATCTGCTCCTTACACTCCTCAGCAGAATGGCGTCGTGGAGCGCAAGAACAGGACTCTTGTTGAGATGGCTCGCACTATGCTTGATGAGTACAACACGCCTCGTCGTTTCTGGATTGAGGCAATTGATATTGCGTGCCACATTATTAACAGGGTATATCTTCACAAATTCTTCAAGAAGACTGCATACGAACTCCTCACTGACAAAAAACCCAATGTGAGTTATTTCAAAGTCTTCGGTGCTAAATGTTGGATTAGAGATCCCCATCACAACTCTAAATTTGCACCGAAAGCACATGAGGGTTTTATGCTTGGTTACGGAAAGGACTCGCACACCTACAGAGTCTTCAACAATGTTCACCACAAAGTTGTTGAAACTGTAGATGTGCGGTTCGATGAAACTAATGGCTCGCAACGAGAGCACCTACCTTCTGTGTTAGATGAACAATCACCTGAGGAAACTATCAAGTTCAAGGCTACTGAGGACGTCATTCCTATCGAAGAATCTGTTGAAGAAATCATTCGAGAATGTGAAGAACGTCATGCTGATGCACCTGAAATCAAATTCCTCGACGACAACCCGCTCATCCTCGCTTTGCAAACGAAGTGCAGATTGAGAAAATCATCAGTGACATCAACATTCCAGGTCCTCTCACACGCTCAAAAGCTTCACATTTGTCTAATTTTTGTGGGCACTTTGCTTTCGTCTCTATCATAGAGCTCACTAAGGTAGATGAAGCATTTTTGGAGCCTGAGTGGATTCAAGCTATGCAAGAAGAATTACATCAGTTTGAGCTCAACAACGTCTGGGAACTGGTCAAACGTCTAGATCCTCGCAAGCACAATATCATCGGCACAAAGTGGATCTACCGCAACAAGCAAGATGAAAATGGCCTTGTGGTGAGGAATAAGGCACGGCTTGTAGCTCAAGGCTACACACAGGTTGAAGGAATTGATTTCGATGAAGCTTTTGCACCTGTAGCTAGACTTGAGGCTATCCGCATATTACTTGCTTATGCTAACCATCAATATATCACTTTATATCAATGGTAAGCTTTAGGAAGAAGTATATGTTGCTCAACCCTCAGGTTTTGAAGATCCAAAGCATCCTGACAAAGTCTTCAGACTCAATAAGGCCCTCTATGGCCTCAAGCAGGCCCCTCGGGCGTGGTATGATACTTTGAAGGAATTATCATGAAGAAAGGCTTCAAACCCGGTTCACTTGACCCAACTCTTTTCACTAAATCTTATGATGGTAAATTGTTTGTGTGCCAAATTTATGTTGATGATATCATTTTTGGCTGTACTGACCAACGTTACAGTGATGAATTTGCCTATATGATGAGTGAAGAATACCAAATGTCTATGATGGGAGAATTGAAATTCTTCTTAGGTCTTCAAATTCGTCAACAGCGCAATGGCATATTCATATCTCAGGAGAAATACCTCAAGGATGTATTGAGGAAATTCAGCATGCAAGATTGCAAAGGCATCAAAATCCCTATGCCCACAAATGGCCCTCTATGCACTGATGAAAATGGTATTGACTTCGATCAAAAGGTATACCGCTCCATGATTGGTTCTTTATTGTACTTATAAGCATCTAGGCCAGACATTATCCTTAGTGTTTGCATGTGTGCCCGATTTCAAGCTACACCGAAGGAATCACACCATAAGGCTGTGAAACATATTCTTCGATATCTAGCTCACACACCAACACTTGGATTATGGTACCCCAAGGGCTTGGATTTTGATCTCATTGGATATTCAGACTCTGACTATGCTGGTGATCGTGTGGATCACAAGTCAACATCTGGCACATGCCATTTCCTTGGACGATCCTTGGTCTGTTGGTCCTCGAAGAAACAGAACTGCGTATCACTGTCTACTGCTGAAGCTGAGTACATTACTGCTGGTTCTTGCTGTGCTCAACTGCTATGGATGAAGCAAACTCTCAAGGACTACAGCGTCAACGTGAAGAATGTGCCACTCTACTGTGACAATGAGAGTGCCATCAAGATTGCTCATAACCCAGTTCAGCACTCGAAGACAAAGCACATTCAGATTCGTCATCATTTTCTTCGTGATCATGTGTTGAAGGGCGACATTTCTATTGAGCATGTGAAGATTGAAGAGCATCTAGCCGATATCTTCACAAAGCCCTTGGATGAGAAGATATTTAGCAAGTTGCGGTGTGAGCTAAATATCTTAGAATCTTCGAATGTTCTTTGAAAAGGACACTCATCCTAACACTTATGCAAAATTCATGACTTAGATGTGCAACACATGAATGATAATCCCCAAGTGAAGGGAATCATCGTAGCAATTTCTAAAGGTGGAAGTGATAAGTATGGAGTGTCGAACCCACAAGGAGCTAAAGGTAAGATCAATATTCTCTCAAGCCCTATCTGCCACTGATACGACTCTACGTACACCGAACGTTTGCTTCCAACTAGAAACGAGAAATAAAACTACGTTGTGGGTATGAAGAGGATAACTTTGTATGATATCAGAGAGCTAAATATAAAAGTAGGTGTTGTTATCATAAAGTTAGAATATATTACCAAGTATTATAAATAGCGAGTGTGGAATAATGGTGGATCGTTGTGCATAATTTTCCTAGGCAATTGTTAACAAGACCGGTGGTCGTCATTGCATTTTCATATGAGGGAGAGGCATAAGCTAACATACTTTCTCTTCTTGGATCGTATGAACTTATGATTGGAACTCTAGCAAGCATCCGCAACTACTAAAGATCATTAAGGTAAAACCCAACCATAGCATTAAAGCATCAAGTCCTCTTTATTTCCATACGCAACAACCCCCTTACTCGGGTTTGTGTTTCAGTCACTCACCAACCCACTATAAGCGAATCATGAACGTATTGCAACACCCTACAGCGGGAATCCCTCACGCTTGCGCGACACGGAGGGCACCATAGGACAGCACCAAAATAAAACATACAACTCGTACCAATCTAGATCATCAATCAACCCAAAGACAAAGGATATCTACTCAAAACATCATAGGATGGCAACACGTCATTGGATCATAATCTGTGGCATAAAGCACCATGTTCAAGTAGGGATTACAGCGGGGAGCGGGAGAGTGGACCGCGTAAAAGAGATGAGGATGGTGATGATGATGGTTATGTTGATGAAGACGATCACCGTGGCGATGATTCCCCTCCCGATGGCACTCTGGCGCCATCGAGAGAGAGAGGAGGAGAGGTTCTCCCCGTTGTGCTTTCTCCTCCATGTCCTCCCCCCTAGATGGGGAGAGGTTCTCCCTCTGGTCCTTGGCCTTCATGGCGATGATGGCCCCTCCAGGATCCTCCTCATGGCCTCCGATGATGATGACCCCCTCCGGCAGGGTGCCAGAGAGGGCCTAGATTGATTTCTCGTGGCTACAAAGGCTTGCGGCGGCGGAACTTCCGATCTAGGTTAATTTCTGGAGGTTTCTGTATATATAAGAGGTTTTGGCGTCGAGAACAAGTCAGGGGTGTCTTCGGGCTGTCCACGAGGTAGGGGGGCGCGCCCAGGGGGCTGGGCGCGCCTCCCACCCTCGTGGGCAGCCCGGGACTCTTCTGGCCCAACTCTTTTACTCCTTGGCCTTCTTCTGGTCCAAAAATAAGCTCCGTCAAGTTTCAGGTTAATTGGACTCCGTTTGGTTTTCCTTTTCTGCGATACTCTAAAACAAGGAAAAACAGAAAATGGCACTGGGCTCTAGGTTAATAGGTTAGTCCCAAAAACCATATAAATAGCATATAAATGCATATAAAACATCCAAGGTTGATTATATAATAGCATGAATACTTCATAAATTATAGATATGTTGGAGACATATCAGCATCCCCAAGCTTAATTCCTGCTCGTCCTCGAGTAGGTAAATGATAAAAGAAATAATTTATGAAGTGTGAATGCTAGCAAGTGCATAAGTTTCATCAATGATAGTTCCAACCACTTTTTCTAGCAACATTATATATCATAACAGTAGCTCATTTTCATAAAACTTTTCATGATCAAATAACAAGCTATTCACATGTTAAAGTATAGATTATAAACTTTCTTGAAACTAAAAAACTATATTCTCAGTCATCAAACAATTGCAATTCATCTTATCTTCAGAAAGGGTCTATGTCAGAGCTTTGATTTAGCAAACTCCACATTCTCAACTATCATTTAATCTTTCACAATTGCTAACACTCACGTAATATTTAATGGTTCAAAGTTTTAACCGGACATAGAGAAAGATAGGGGCTTATAGATTCGCCTCCCAACCTTTTACCTCAAGGATAATGTCAACAATAACTGTTCATGATAACTTACATTCAATTGGACATGTATATATCGGGATCTTTCCAACACAATGTGCTTGCCAAAGGATAAAATGTAAAAAGGAAAGGTGAAGATCACCATGACTCTTGCATAAGGTAGAGGATAAAAGTAAAAGATAGGCCCTTCGCAGAGGGAAGCAGAGGTTGTCATGCGCTTTTATGGTTGGATGCACAAAATCTTAATGCAAAATAACGTCACTTTATATTCCCACTTGTGATATGGACCTTTATTATGCAGTCCGGTGCTTTTATTTCTTCAACATCACAAGATCGTATAAAGCTTATTTTCTCCACATTAATAGATCATACATATTTAGAGGGCAATTTTTATTGCATGCGCCGATGACAACTTACTTGAAGGATCTTACTCAATCCATGGGTAGGTATGGTGTACTCTCATGGCAAAACTTGTTTTAAGGGATGTTTGGAAGCACAAGTAGTATTTCTACTTGGTGCAGAATTTGGCTAGCATGAGAGGGAAAGGCAAGCTCAACATGTTGGATGATCCAAGACAATATACTTTATTTCGGATATAAGAAAACATAACCCATTACGTTGTCTTCCTTGTCCGACATCAACCTTTTAGCATGTCATATTTTAATGAGTGCTCACAATTGCAAAAGACATCCAGGATAGTATATTTATATGTGAAATCTCTCTTCCTTCATTATTCTTTCATGAATTGTTCAAGTGACCAATTCTACGTTTGCTAACTTTCAATAATTTTACTACCTATACTTATTATGTGTGAAGTCATTACTCCCCATGTTATAAGCATATGAAACATATATAAATTCAGATTTATTACATTCAATTCATTCAACCATTTACTCATAGGATATACGTGAAGCACATGAGTAAACGACAAACTACTCCAAAAGATATAAGTGAAGAACACTGAGTAGTCAAATAATTAACCAGCCATGGGAGGATTCTTTTTCATTCAATAAATCAGATCCAATGATTTTATTCAAACAGCAAGTAAAACTGAAAATACGCTCCAAGCAAAACACATATCATGTGACGAATAAAAATATAGCTCCAAGTCAGGTATACCGATAGTTTTGAAGACGAAAGAGGGGATGCCTTCCGGGGCATCCCCAAGCTTAGGCGCTTGAGTCTTCCTTGAATATTACCTTCGGGTGCCTTGGGCATCCCCAAGCTTAGGGTCTTTCCACTCCTTATTCTCCTCATATAGATATCTCACCCAAAGCTTGAAAACTTCAATCACACAAAACTTAACGGGACTTCGTGAGATAGGTTAGTATGATAAAGAGTAAACCATTCACTTTGGTACTGTCAAAGACAAGGTTAATAATTGTTCTCACACAATGCCTACTGTACCATATCATTTCTACAATTTATATTGAGAAATATAAGCCATAGAAACTAGAAAACAAGCAAACTGTGCAATGAAAACAGAATCTGTCAGAAACAGAACAGTCTGTAATGATCTGAACAGAAACCATACTTCTGCTACCCCAAAAATTATGAAATAAATTGGTGGACGTGAGGAATGTTTCTATTAATCTTCTGCAAAAAGAATCAACTCAAAAGCACTCTTCTGTAAAAAATGGCAGCTAATCTCGTGAGCGCAAAGTTTCTGTTTTTTACAGCAAGATCACATTAACTTTCACCCAAGTCTTCCCAAAGGTCTTAATTCGCACTTTATTGAAACAAAAGCTATAAAACATGATTAATACAGTAGCTTAATCATGTAAACACACAAAAACAGCAAGGGTAAATATTGGGTTGTCTCCCAACAAGCGCTTTTCTTTAATGCCTTTTAGCTAAGCATGATGGTTTCAATGATGCTCACATAAAAGATAAGAATTGAAACATAAAGAGAGCATCATGAAGAATATGACTAGCACATTTGAATATAACCAACTTCCTATGCCTAGGGATTTTGTGAACACATAATTTATAGGAACAAGAATCAACTAGCACAGGAAGGCAAAACAAGTATAACTTCAAAACTTTAAGCACATAGAGAGGAAACTTGATATTATTGCAACTCCTACAAGATTATATTCCTCCCTCATAATAATTTTAAGTAGCATCATGAATGAATTCAACAATATAACCATCACATAAAGCATTCTTTTCATGATCTACAAGCATAGAAAATTTTCTACTCTCCACATAAGCAAAATTCTTCTCATTCGGAATAGCGAGATCACTAGTTCTTAAAGTTGACACTCTTCCAAACCCTCATTAGATGGTAGTATTATTCATACTCAAAAAGATATAAGTGAATTTCATGGAGCATTCTACAATTAATATATACTAACCAACATCCAAGCTCATAATATATAAGTGAAGCGCACGAAGCATTCTATAAAACCATACTCAAA
Organism: Aegilops umbellulata; assembly: GCA_032464435.1. Lineage (NCBI taxonomy): Eukaryota > Viridiplantae > Streptophyta > Magnoliopsida > Poales > Poaceae > Aegilops > Aegilops umbellulata. The sequence goes on from CP136057.1 coordinate 608,509,361, forward strand.
AGGTTTAAGTGAAGCTCAAAGAGCAATTCCCATAAGATCATACTTAAAATATATAAGTGAAGCACATGAAGTATTATGTAAATTGATGAAGGGACATCTCATACTAGCATGGTTCTTTAAAGAAAAAGAAAAACACAAAGGACACAAATCATGTGAACAAAACAAAAACCGAGGTATACCGATATTTGTTGAAGAAGAAAGATGGGATGCCAACCGGGGCATCCCCAAGCTTAGATGCTTGAGTATCCTCTGAAATATTTACTTGGGGTGCCTTGGACATCCCCAAGCTTGAAATATTGCCTTTCTTTATTCTTCTCATATTGATAGCTCATCGATCTTCGAACACTTCATCCACACAAAACTTTAACAAAAACTTTGTGAGATCCGTTAGAATAATTAAGCAAATCACTACCTATAGGTACTACTGCAAACTCATTCCAATTTCATATTAGAACTATATCTACTGTATTCCAACTTCACTATGGTTCATACCCCCCGATACTACCCATAGATTCATCAAAATAAGCGATCAACACATAGAAAACAGAATCTGTCTAAAACAGGACAGTCCATAGTAATCTGGAAGTTTAGTAAACTTCTGTAACTCCACAAATTATGAAATAAATTTGAAAAATTGAAAAATTTGTACCGAAGTAATTTGCAAAAATTTTCAGACCCATTTGACTTTCCAGTAAAAATTGTAAAATCATGCGCTACAGCCAAAGTATCTGGTTTTTGTTCTTCACATAATAAACAAGCAATCCAATCATCCTAAAACCAGAGCTTGGCACATTATTTTTATAATACAATGGATATATACAAGGGGATAATTATTTACAGAGAAATTTCCATTAAAAATTCTACATTTTTTCCATGAGAATGAACACAAGTGCTCAGGGTCGACCCTCACTTCTTCAATGCATAACTTTCCAATCACTTCTCTTTTTGAAAAACTTTTTAGGCAAGAGAGGCAAGTATTTTTTTTGTGTATTTCCATTATTTTAAATTCTTTTGTATGTTTCACCCACAACTAAACAGAAACAAAAATGAAAAACAAAATCTACTTAGTGAAGAAAGCAAACAAGCACACACGAGAATATCAACCCCACGCTATTGCTCCCCGGCAATGACGCCAGAAAAGAGCTTGATAATCCCCAAGTGAAGGGAATCATCGTAGAAATTTCCAAAGGTGGAAGTGATAAGTATGGAGTGTCAAACCCACAAGGAGCTAAAGGTAAGATCAATATTCTCTCAAGCCCTATCTGCCACTGATACGACTCTACGTACACCGAACGTTTGCTTCCAACTAGAAGCGAGAAATAAAACTACATTGTGGGTATGAAGAGGATAACTTTGTACGATATCGGAGAGCTAAAATATAAAAGTAGGTGCTGTCATCATAAAGTTAGAATATATTACTAAGTATTATAAATAGCGAGTGTGGAATAATGGTGGATCAGTGTGCGGAATTGTCCTAGGCAATTGTTAACAAGACCGGTGGTCGTCATTGCAATTTCATATGAGGGAGAGGCATAAGCTAACATACTTTCTCTTCTTGGATCATATACACTTATGACTGGAACTCTAGCAAGCATCTGCAACTACTAAAGATCATTAAGGTAAAACCCAACCATAGCATTAAAGCATCAAGTCCTCTTTATTCCCATACGCAACAACCCCCTTACTCGGGTTTGTGTTTCAGTCACTCACCAACCCACTATAAGCGAATCATGAACGTATTGCAACACCCTACAGCGGGAATCCCTCACGCTTGCGCGACACGGAGGGCACCATAGGACAGCACCAAAATAAAACACACAACTCGTACCAATCTAGATCATCAATCAACCCAAAGACAAAAGATATCTACTCAAAACATCATAGGATGGCAACACATCATTGGATCATAATATGTGGCATAAAGCACCATGTTCAAGTAGGGATTACAATGGGCTGCGGGAGAGTGGACCGCGTAAAAGAGATAAGGATGGTGATGATGATGGTGATGTTGATGAAGACGATCACCATGGCGATGATTCCCCTCCCGATGGCACTCTAGTGCCACCGAGAGAGAGGAGGAGAGGTTCTCCCCCTTGTGCTTCCTCCTCCATGGCCTCTCCCCTAGATGGGTGCGGGAGTCCTGGACTAAGGGGTCCTCGGGCGTCCGACCTGTTATCCATGGGCCGGACTGATGGGCTGTGAAGACACGAAGGCCGAAGACTGTACCCGTGTCTGGATCAGACTCTCCTTGGCGTGGAAGGCAAGCTTGGCGATCAACTATGAAGATTCCTTCCTATGTAACCGACTCTATGTAGCCCTAGATCCCCCTGCGTCTATATAAACCGGAGGGTTTACTCCATAAAGGATATACTCATTACCATAGTCATATAGGCTAGGCTTCTAGGGTTTAGCCATTATGATCTCGTGGTAAATCAACTCTTGTAATACTCATATTCATCAAGATCAATCAAGAAGGAAGTAGGATATTACCTCCATAGAGAGGGCCCAAACCTGGGTAAACATCGTGTCCCCTGTCTCCTGTAACCCTTAGACGCACAGTCCGGGACCCCCTACCCGAGATCCGCCGTTTTGACACCGACATTGGTGCTTTCATTGAGAGTTCCACTGTGACGTCGATGATCAGATCGATGGCTCGCCTTGTCCTTAAAGACAACATCACCTCCGGGGGAGTACTGGCCCCGGGCCAAACCCTCCGGCTGGGCGGCTTTACTATGATCGCCCGTTCGGCCGTTGAGCCGACGATGACCTCTCGGGCCATCGAAAATCTCCTTCGCATCAACTCCGAACACTCCAAGCAGATGGATCCGACATAGTTTTCATCCTTAAACGAGCTCCTAGATCGCATCGCCGCTTTGGGAATCGCCATAGATTACGATCAGATCGGGCCTAAACCGATCAAGGAGAAATCAAAACTCCACCGGCCACCCACCAGATAGCGGTAGTCGAGGAGCAGGACGGCGAGTCTTCTTCTATATCAAATACGGACTATGTTCGAATCACCGATCAGGAAGAACCGGATACCCACCAGTGAAAGGATGCGACCGGCCCTCCGAACATAGAATTGAACGACGGTCCTAAACAATCAGAAGATACTCCGGAGCCCGGACTATTGAGTCTGGAGGGTCTTCAGGCTCCGGATAATCGGTCGGGTCAGGGTTCGGATTTGATTCCACCCACCCACCTGGACATAGGCGCTCTCATGAGCATAAAACAGCTGTCTCAGGAAACGGTCCACCACTTCTGGGCCAGATTCCTCCTTGTCAAAGACAAGGTAAAAGATTGCCGCGATGAGGACGCGATATCAGCGTTCTGCAACAATTGCGCGGACGAAGGAATTCTCCACACCATCAATCGCCGCCGCATACTAAAGTTCGCTGACTTAGCAACTATCGTACAGAAGTACAGCGCGATGGAAAGCGCCTGGAAAACTTAGGCAGCTTGCTGGGAGCCGTCGGTCCCAACTCAACTCCTCTTACAAGCGAAGAGGGTGCACCCCCGTGGCACGCCCAGTCCAACAGTCAAGAAACATAAACCCATTATGCGGCACGGAACCGTTCTGGAGGGATGGCTCGATGGCCCATGCAAAATACACACGACAGTGGATTCCATGGCAACCCACAGCCTAAGAGCATGTTGGATACTCCGACAGGTAGCCAAGAGCGGCGAGGACATCCTTATCAAGGACACCCCAGAGCAGCACCCTCCAGAAAACGACGACACAAGAGTATTGAAGGTCTTCGAGACATTCACTTCAAACAACAAGCGCAAAAGGGTACTTCGCGACCTCGCCGAAGTCTGCCAAATCGTTGCAATAAACCCTTGGAACGACACGGCTATAACATTTAATGTTGGTGACGAACCAAAGTACAGGACAGTCCGAGTGCCAGCCGCATTAGTCCTTAGTCCCATCGTGGACGGATTTCGACTTACCAAGGTCCTCATGGATGGCGGTAGCGGACTAAACCTCATTTATGAGGAAACGCTCCATAAAATGGAAATAGACAGGAGCCGCATCAAGCAAAGTAGCACAACCTTTCGAGGAATCATTCCCAGTCGGGAGGCGCGGTGCCCGGGAAAAATCACACTTGACGTGGTATTCGGCACGCCGGAGAATTATCGGTCCGAAGAAATCACCTTTCAAGTGGCCCCTTTCAGCATCGGATACCATGCCCTGTTGGAGCGGGATGCTTTTACATGCTTCCAAGCTATACCTCATTACGGGTATATGAAGCTCAAAATGCCTGGACCAAACGGTATAATCACTCTCGTCAGTGATCCGGACATAGCACTCCGAGCTGAAAACAAAACCGCATCCCTGGACCTTGAGGCGCTATCCGAAGCCCTCGCGGCCGAAGAATTAACCGCACTGTGCTCCATGGTGGACAGGGACGACGTGATCCTCGACAAACGCCCCAAATCCACCTCCTTCAAACCAGCAGAAGAAATAGTCAAATTCCAGGTCCACCCAATGGACCCCGAGAACACAACATCTATCGGAGCGTAGCTAAACCCAACAGTTAACGCCGCACTAGGAGAATTCCTGTGTGAAAACTGGGACATATTCGCCTGGCACCCCTCCGATATGCCAGGGATCCCAGCAAGCTGGCCGAACATAGCCTCAATATATTAAAGGGATTTAAACCGGTCAAGCAAACACTGCGGCGCTTTTCCGAACCCAAGTGACAAGCCATGGGGGAGGAGCTGGCCAAGCTTATCGAGGCCGGATTCATTAGAGAAATCAAACATCCGGACGGGCTGGCAAACCTGGTGATGGTACCAAAGAAGGACAAATCCTCCCCTGCCCCGCATTGATCAAATCATTGACGCCACCGCAGGACACGACTCACTGTGTTTCCTCGATGCATATTCCGGATACCATCAAATCAAAATGAAGGAGTCCGATCAAGCTGCAATAGCATTCATTACCCCATACGGGCCATTCTACTTCAACACCATGCCCTTTGGGCTCAAGAACACCGGCGCCACATACCAACGCATGATTCAAACATGCCTGGAAAAGTAGATCGGCAAGATAGTAGAAGCTTACGTCGATGACATCGTCATCAAAACTAGGCATGTCGAAACACTAATAGACGACTTACGTCTTACATTCGACAACCTTCGTGCGTATGACATTAAGCTCAACCTGGAAAAGTGTGTCTTCGGCGTCCCCACTGGAAAACTGCTGGGCTTCATTGTTTCCAATAGAGGAATCGAAGCAAATCCAGCCACAATCCGAGCTCTGTCATAGTTGGCTACACCAACAGACCTCAAACAAGTCCAAAAACTAGCTGGTTGCATGGCAGCGTTAAGTCGCTTTATCCCCAGATTAGGAGAAAAGACACTACCACTCTAGCACCTCTTACGGCGCACCGATAACTCGAATGGACAGACACGACAACTGCCGGACTGGAAGAAATAAAGGCCCTCCTAGCAAGCAACCCAATCCTAGCTGCACCAAATGCTGGCGAACCCATGTTTCTATACATATCGGGAACACATCATGTGGTGAGAGCCGTGCTCGTCGTTGAATGAGAACAGGACAGACACAAATTGCCGCTTCAAAAACCAGTATACTATGTATCTACTGTCCTCACACCATGCAAATCCCGGTACCCCCATTACCAAAAGATAGCATACGCGGTCTTCATGGCATCCCGAAAGCTATGGCACTACTTCCAGGAGTGTTAAATCACGGTGGCCTCTGAAGTCCCACTCAATGACATAATAAAAAACCGCGACGCCACGGGACGGATCACCAAATGGGCCATAGAGCTACTTCCATTTGACATAACATACAAGCCACGTAGAGCCATCAAATCCCAAGTACTGGCTGACTTGATCGCCGAATGGACAGTGGCCGAACTCCCTAAAGAGTACGGTGCATATTCCAATTGGGTTATGTATTTTGACGGTTCCAAAATGCTGGCGGGGCTAGGAGCGGGAGTCGTGTTAACATCCCCTACTGGAGATGTCGTCCAGTATGTACTCCAAATACTATACACAGACTCCAACAACGCAGCCGAATATGAGGCCTTATTGCATGGTCTTTGGTTGGCCGTATCCACGGGCATACAATGCCTAGAGGTGCGTGGGGATTCAAACCTCGCAATATCTCAAATAAACGGAGACTTTGATGCCAAAGATCCAAAGATGGCAGCTTATCGTAATGTCGTCTTAAAAATGTCGGCTCGGTTCGAGGGGCTCGAATTTCATCACATCACCCGAGAACGTAATCAGGCAGCGGACGTCCTCACTCGCATTGGCGCCAAGGGCGACCCCATCCCACCCAACATCTTCCTGGAAAGGCTTTTCAAGCCATCCGTGGTGTGGCAAGGGGAGGGCGGCAACAACAGTCCAGATCCGAACACAACCCCAAATCCTGAACACACCGATAGCATCGGGGGCTCAGCCACCGAAATAACACCGTCAGACCATCTCATTATTGAAGGAAATATGCCCTAGAGGCAATAATAAAGTTATTATTTATTTCCTCATATCATGATAAATGTTTATTATTCATGCTAGAATTGTATTAACCGGAAACATAATACATGTGTGAATACATAGACGAACATAATGTCACTAGTATGCCTCTACTTGACTAGCTCGTTGATCAAAGATGGTTGGGTTTCCTAGCCATAGACATGAGTTGTCATTTGATTAACGTGATTACCTCATTAGGAGAATGATGTGATTGACTTGACCCATCCCATTAGCTTAGCACTTGATCATTTAGTATGTTGCTATTGCTTTCTTCATGACTTATACATGTTCCTATGACTATGAGATTATGCAACTCCCGTTTACCGGAGGAACACTTTGTGTGCAACCAAACGTCACAACGTAACTGGGTGATTATAAAGGTGACCTACAGGTGTCTCCGAAGGTACTTGTTGGGTTGGCGTATTTCGAGATTAGGATTTGTCACTCCGATTGTCGGAGATGTGTCTCTGGGCCCACTCGGTAATACACATCACTATAAGCCTTGCAAGCACTGTAACTAATGAGTTAGTTGCTAGATGGTGTATTACTGAATGAGTAAAGAGACTTGCCGGTAACGAGATTGAACTAGGTATTGAGATACCGACGATCGAATCTCGGGCAAGTAACACACCGATGACAAAGGGAACAATGTATGTTGTTATGCGGTTTGACCGATAAAGATCTTCGTAGAATATGTGGGAGCCAATATGAGCATCCAGGTTCCTCTATTGGTTATTGACCGGAGATATGTCTCGGTCATGTCTACATAGTTCTCGAACCCGTAGGGCCCGCACGCTTAAAGTTTCGGTGATGATTGTATTATGAGTTTTTGTGTTTTGATGTACCGAAGGTAGTTCGGAGTCCCGGATGTGATCACGGACATGACGACGAGTCTCGAAATGGCCGAGACATAAAGATCGATACGTTGGACGACTATGTTCGGACACCAGAATGGTTTCGGGGAGTTTCAGACATATACCAGAGTATCGGGGGGTTACCGGAACCCCCGGGGAGACTAATGGGCCTATTGGGCCCCAGTGGAGAAGAGGAGGGGCGGCCAAGGGCAGCTGCACGCCCCCTTCCCCCCAGTTCGAATTGGACAAGGAGGGGGGCGGCACCCCCTTTCCCCCTCTCTCTCCTTCCATCTCCTCTCCTACTCCCACTTGGAAAGGGGGAGTCCTACTCCGTGTGGGAGTAGGACTCCTCATGGGGCGCGCCTTGGGAGGCCAGCCCCCTCCTCCACTCCTTTATATACGAGGAGGGGGCACCCCTTGGGGACACAACAATTGATCTCTTGATCTCTTAGCCGTGTGCGGTGCCCCCTCCACTATATTCCACCTCGATCATATTGTAGCGGTGCTTAGGCGAAGCCCTGCGTAGGTAGCAACAACATCACCGTCATCACGCGGTCGTGCTGACGGAACTCACCCGTGAAGCTCTGCTAGATCAGAGTTCACGGGACGTCATCGAGCTGAACGTGTGATGAACTAGGAGGTGCCGTACGTTCGGTACTTGGATCGGTCGGATCGTGAAGACGTACGACTAAATCAACCGCATTGTGCTAACGCTTCCGCTTTCGGTCTACGAGGGTACGTGGACACACTCTCCCCCTCTCGTTGCTATGCATCACCATGATCCTGTGTGTGCGTAGGAATTTTTTTGAAATTACTATGTTCCCCAACAATTATGGCAGTCATTGCCCCATGGACCGAACCCTTCTTGGCCTACATCAATAGGAAGGAGCTTCCCGAAGACCAGAATGAGGCTCGCCGCATTGTCCGGTGTTCGAAGGCCTACAAGGTTCATGATGGAGAACTCTACAAGAAAAGTACTACCGAGTACTTCAAATATGTATCTCCGAGGAAGAGGGGCGGCAACTTTTAGCGGAAATTCACGCTGGTCTCGGCGGACACCACGCCGCAGCTCGGGCCCTTGTTAGCAAGGCCTTCCGTACTGGGTTTTATTGGCCGACGGCCCGAGCAGACGCGCAGGACTTTGTCCAACGCTGCGTCGGATGCCAACTCTTTGCCAACCAAAGCCATATGCCCCCAACTGCCTTACAAACTATCCCCATTACTTGACCTTTTGTGGTTTGGGGACTGGATATGGTTGGACCCCTTAAGGGGGAAGCCATAAGAAAAATATCTACTGGTCATGGTGGACAAATTCACTAAGTGGATAGAGGCTAAACCGGTCAAAATGGCTGAGTCCGGGCCGGTGATAGAATTCATATCCGGTATTGTGCACCGTTATGGTGACCCACACAACATCATCATCGACAACGGCTCTAATTTCACAGCCGACATGGTGAAAACCTGGTGTACTCACTACAAAAAAAGACACATCCATGACATTTTAGGCCGAACGAAATTTTTTCTTGTCATACATATGACACTTCTATGACGATAATTGTGACAAAACCCGGTATCATCATAGATGTGTTGGGATCCTACTTCTATGACAAAAAATCATGACAGAAAATGGGCTTTTCGTCCTGGGCGGGCCAGAGACGCAGCTTCATGACATTCTTTGGGCCGTCCATGACAGAGAAAACCGTGGTAGAAGCGAGGGCGAGGAAAATTTCGGGGAGTTCCCGGTTACAGTGGGAGGTCGGGGGCCGAGCGATGCATGTTTCTCTCGTACACGTACGCGCGTGTGTGCGAGGCGTTGGCTCTAACTGAACCCGAACGAGGCGTCGGGCTCTAACTGAAGCCAAGCGATTGCACTGCAGGCTACGCGTTACTGAACCTGAGCGATTGATCGATGGCTGTTAACTGAAACCGATCGAGCGATTCCTTCGCTACTACTGCTAACTGAAGCCGATCGATGCTGCCTCTCGGATGAACAGTGAGCGTTGCGGCAGGGGGGGGGGTTGGATGAACAGTGAGCGATGGCATTGCCCCTGCATGAACAGGACCCCGAGGTGTGGTGGAGGGCTGGATGAATAGTAGATGGTGGAGGGGTGCCCGTGGAGGGGTGGTTGAACAGGACCCGGTGGTGTGGAGGGCTGGATGAACAGTAGACGGTGGAGGGGTGTCCGTGGAGGGGTGGCTGAACAAGACCCCGTGGTGTGGAGGGCTGGATGAACAGTAGATGGTGGAGGGGTGCCCGTGGAGGGGTGGTTGAACAGTAGCCGATGGAGTAGCGCGCGGTGGAGGCTGGATAAACAGGAGCCCATGGAGGCTGGAGGAGGTTGATGGTAGCCCGTGGAGGCTGGAGGAGGTCGAAGGTAGAGATGAACATTATCCCGTGGAGTCCCGTTTTGCGGTACACCACACCCCTCCCGATGAACAGGACCCCCGTTTCGACCGTAGGAGGTCCTTTTTGTCCGATTTGCGGTATGCCACACCCCTCCCGATCAACATGACACCTGTTTCGACCGTAGGAGGTTCGTTTCGTCCGTTTTGTGGTACGCCACACCCCTCCCGATCAACAGGACCCCCATTTCGACCGTAGGAGGTCCGTTTCCTCCGTTTTGCGGTACGCCAGACCCCTCCCGATGAACAGGATCTCGTTTCGAACGTGGCCGGTCGAACACAAGGCCGTTTCCTCCGTTTTGCGGTACGCCAGGCCTCGTTTCCATCGCCTGTTCCGTCCAAGCCCTCCCGATGAACACGACCACGCATTCCGCTCCGACCCAGCCGGTTGGCTCCCACGCGTTCCGTTGCCTCTCGATGAACACGACGCATTCTGTTGCCTCCCCATGAACACGACGCATTCCGTTGCCTCCCCATGAACACGAGACGACGCAATTTCTTCGTTCCGACGCAGCCATGTCAATGAGCCCTCGCCGTACGTATGCGCGAGTAGGCGTTCGAGACCCCACCCGTATGTACACATACGTGGCCGTATTTTCTTTCTTGCACCATGGCCGTTGTATGTACGTGTACATGCTACGTGCGCGCCTCTACTACGACACGTGCGCGCCTCTACATCGACCAATATGTACATACACGTTCGCGACCAGAATGGGAACGCTACGTATGCTTCGACCAGGTGGGTGCCGACTGTCACGCAGTTCCTTGCCTGCGAAGATGTAGCTGGTGGGTCCCAGCAGTCAAGGGGGCGAATCATTTTTTTGCCCGGACGCACTTCCTTGCGTGCGAAGGTGTAGCTGCTAGGTCCCAGCAGTCAGGGGGGTGAATCACTTGTTTTGCCCGGACGCACTTCCTTGCGTGCGAAGGTGTAGCTGGTGGGTCCTAGCAGTCAGGGGGAAACGCTTTTTTTCATGAAATACGGTGGCCTGTCCGATGGGTCCCCGCTGTCAGGTGGAGGAATAATTATTTTGCGCGTAATAAGGAGGCACTTCCTTGCCGCGGCGGTGGACCCAGCTGTCAGCGTCTCCACGCATAGTACTCTTCCGATGGAAGTCGATCGTTGACCACATTGACCACGCCGCGCCGAGAGCACCACGACGGTGGACGACGGCGAGGCCTAGGAAGGGGACGACACGGAGGCAGGGAAGACTTGGTAGTTGTTTCCCACGCGGAGGGGAGTACGATTGTACGAGGGTTTACTGGTTCGTCTGCCGTCGCCGGAGAATAACAGCAGGTGTGGGTGAGTAGAGGGATGGCTAGGCCAGCGATGGGAGTACGGTGGGGCGGTGAGGCCTGTGCGGCCGCACAGCCGGCCGCGGGGAGGAGGGAGCAGGCAGTCCTGCCGGCGCTTATTTGAGCGGCTGGAGCAGGAAGAGCAGAGATTGAAGAAGCACTACGGCCGTTGGATGGACATCCAACAGTTAGTGCTTGTGCGTCAACCTTTTTTTAGGAATGCCTCAAATCTGTGGAAAACAATATACAACCCATCTGCCATTATTTCTACTAATTTCAACCCATTTGCTAATTCTTAAGGTTTTTTTGGAGCCCATATTCTTTTTGTTAGCATTATAGCCCATATTGTGGCCACGGTTAAAAAATTATACAAAATTTTGCATATTTCGGTGCGGTTCGAACTTTTTTTAATCCCAAAATTTTGACTCACATTCAATCTGAATTTAAAAATAAATGTATATCAATATAAAATCCAACAAATTCTCCACGCATAAAAATTAATGTAATTTAAAATCTTGAAATGAAAAAAAAAGATATTTGAAACTAATTGCCAGTTTCATGTGTTTTAAAAATGTACAGCCCATTTCTCATTACTGATGGGCCATTTTCTCGGCCAGCCGAATGAAAGCTCTCCTCGTCTTGAAAGATTTGCAGCCCAACAGGCCTGACAAAGCGACTTACTTGGAAAATCACAAAAAACTGGGTTGTGGCCGTGGACCCAGCTATCAGCCTCTCCACGTACAGTACTCTTTCGATGGAAGTCGTTCCTTGACCATGTTGACCACGCCGCGCGAAGAGCACCACGGCGGTGGACGACGGCGAGGCCTAGGAAGGGGACAACGTGTAGCCGGGGAAGACGTAGCAGTGGAAGCCCGCGCGGAGAGGAGTCTGAGGGTTCACTGGTTCGACTGTGGTGTGAGGCTGCCGTCGCCGCAGGGCCTGGCTAGCGGTGGGAATAGTAGGGGGCGGTCAGGCCTCTGCGGCAGCACAGCCGGCCACGGGAGGCAGGAGCATGCGGCACGACCGGCGCTGGTTTGGGCAGCTGGAGCAAGAAGACCAGAGGTTGAAGAAGCACTACGGCCGTTGGATGGACATCGTACGGTCACTGGAGCTAGAATCGTTCATATTGACTAAGTTGACAAAGCCCTTCGTCCCCGTCAACTTAGTAGGCCCACAAGTCAGCCTCCCACCAAGGTGGGTCCTAGCTAGCCGGGGGAGTATTCATTTTTTGTGTGTAATAAGGAGGCACTCCCGGTGGGTCCGAGTTGACAGTGGGGGGAACGTTTTTTTTGCGAAATACGGTGGTCCGTTCGGTGGGTCCCAGCAGTCAGGGGGAAACGATTTTTTCGCAAAATACTAGTGGCCCGTCCGGTGGGTCCCCGCTGTCAGGTGGAGGAATAATTATTTTCTGCGTAATAAGGAGGCACTTCCTTGCGGCTGCCGTGGACCCAGCTGTCAGCCTCTCCATGTACAGTACTCTTCCGATGGAAGTCGGTCGTTGACCACATTGACCACGCCGCGCCGAGAGCACCACGGCGGTGGACGACAGTGAGGCCTAGGAAGGGGACGACGCGGAGCCGGCAAGACGCGACAGTGGATGCCCACAGGGAGAGGAGTACGAGCGTTCACTGGTTTGGCTGCGGTGTGAGGCTGCCGTCGCCGCAGAATAACAGGGGGTATGGGTGAGTGGAGGGATGGCCTGGCCAGTGGTGGGAGTAGTATGGGGGCGGTGAGGCCTCCGCGGTAGCATAGCCGGCCACGGGAGGCAGGAGCAGGCGGCACGACCGGCGCTGGTTTGGGCGGCTGGAGCAAGAAGACCGGAGGTTGAAGAAGCACTATGGCCGTTGGATGGACATCATACGACCACTGGAGTATTGTCTAAGTTGACAAAGCCCTCCATCCCCGTCAACTTAGTAGGCCCACTAGTCAGCCCAACAATATGATGGGTCCCAGCTAGCAGGGGGTATTCATTTTTTGGGCGTAATAAGGAGGCACTTCCTTGCATGCGAAGATATAGCGGGTGGGTCTGACCTGTCAGCATGGGGAACGTTTTTTCATGAAATACAGAGGCCCTTCCTATGGGTCCTAGCTGTCAGGTGGAGGAATCATTATTTTGCGCGTAATAAGGATGCATTTCCTTACGTGCGGCCGTGGACCCAGCTGTCAGCCTCTCCACGTACAGTCCACTTCCGACGGATGTCGTTCATTGACCACGTTGACCAGGCCACGCCGAGAGCACCAGGGCGGTGGACGACGGCGAGGCCTAGGAAGGGAACAACACGGAGCCAGGGAATACTCGGCAGTTGTTCCCCACGCGGAGGAGTACGAGGGTTTACTGGTTCGTCTGTCGTCGCCGGAGAATAACAACATGCATGGGTGAGTAGAGGGATGGCTAGGCCAGCGATGGGAGTACGATGGGGCTGTGAGGCCTGTGCGGCAGCATAGCCGGCCGCGGGAGGAGGGAGCAGGCAGTCCCACCGGCGCTTGTTTGAGCGGCTGGAGCATGAAGAGCAGAGATTGAAGAAGCACGACAGCCGTTGGATGGACATCCAACAATCACTTCTCTCGTGTGTTGACTAAGTTGACAGGGCGTTGCGTGTGCGTCAACCTTTTTTTATGAAAGCATACGCGTCAACCAGTAGTAGGCGCACAAGTCAGCCTCAAATCTGTGGAAAACGGCATACAACTCATCTGCCATTATTTCTAATAATGTACAACCCATTTGCTAATTCTTAAGAATTTTTTTGGAGCCCATCTTCTTTTTGTTAGCATTACACCCCATATTCTGGCCACGGTTAAAAAGTATACAAAATTTTGCATATTTCGGTGCGGTCAACTATTTTTAATCCAGAAATATCGATTCACATTCAAACTATTTTGAAAAATAATTTATAAATATAAAATCCAAATAATTGTCCACGCATAAAAATCAACGGAATTTAAGATCTTGTAATGAAAAAAAATTGAAACTAATTCCTGGTTTGATGTGTTTTAAAAATGTACAACCCATTTCTGGGCAAACCGAATGAAACTCTCCTCGTCTTGAAAGATTTGCAGCCCAGCAGGGCCGATAAAGCAAGTAGGCCTTGTTTGGGTATTTCTTAAAAAAAAAAGAACTGGGCTAGCCATTTTCAGCAAGAAAAAAACACAACTCGGCTCATGATGCGGTAAACATAAATAAAACCCTGGCTAGATGGGCCACATCCCCCGCACAGCCCCATTGTTACCCTGATCCGTCGCTAAAACTAGTATAAATAACAACTGCTTGTTCCTCAAAAAAACTGCACGACTTGCTGGGTTCCTGGTGTCAGCCGCTCGTAGTGTAATTCTCTCGTTTATTGACTACGTTGACAATGGCGTGAGCCCCAGATGTCCAACCATTAGGAGGAACCATATTTTTGGGCTTGTACTATACAGGCACTTGCTTGCGTACTGCCATGATGCTGGTGGGTCCCTACTGTCATCCTCTCCACATACAATCATCTCCTTGTTCCTCTTGGTTGTTGACGACGTTGACAACGCAAGAGGGCGGCGCACCGCGCACGGCGAGCGAACCAATGCCACAAGGCGGAGGATGAGGGCGAGGCCTCGAACGGAACGAACAGGAGCCGTTGAAGATGCGCCGGTCCAGTCGTAGGTGGAGGGCAGTACGAGGGTTGACTGGTTTGGGCGCGGGTGCGTGTTGGGGCTGACGTCGCCGGAGAATAATAGGACGTGTGGGGGAATAGAGGGAGGGACTGGCCAAAGTTGGAGGGTACGTACGGTAGGGCGGCGGAGGCGCAGCCAGCCATGGGAGGCGGGAGCAGGCGGAGCCGACAGGGTGGTTTGGTATGGGCAGCTGGAGGAAGAAGAAGACAAGAGATAGAAGATACTCGACAGATGTTGGATGTCAATCCAACGGCTGGTAGGCAGAATCGTTTGTTGACTGGCTAGTAAGTCGACACCACCTTGGATAGGCTATTTCCTCGTGGGTCCCAAATGTCAGAATCCAAATCTGTCATGGTCATGCAGCCTTTCCTATGAAAATTTACATCCCATTTGATGTGCTAGTTCAAAATAAGTTTTTGGGTGCTGGCGGGGGCTAATCACTTGGCTTCTGTAATGCACAGTGAGCTCAAGTAGCCGGCGAGAGTGATGTTATTTCCCTTGGTTGGGATTTGTTACAATATTTCACTCTAAATTAAACGAATGGCAAGCCATTTGCCTTGTTTCAAAGAAAATATGACAGTCACAGCCGAGTTGAAAAGGGCCGGAACATCTAACTCCAGCTTATAAACTGTACAAAAGCACGAGTGTTAATTGTTCATCAGGTGTACAAAAAAACAGATTGAAAAGGGCAACAACATCTAACTCCAGCACTGTTTTCGGCAGTCACAGTCAAATGGATCGGTTACGTCCATAGAATGAACATCCTGGGTCGTAAAATTTACTGGATTATGACCACAATATGTTGTAAATAGAATCCCGGCATGTTCAGAAGCTCTTTTGCCCAACTGAAACTCCTTTTTTTGCTCTTCGACATACCCATCCGTCAAAACCATGCTGCTGATAAACTTAAGCCTGATGGACAATAGTAACCTCGCATTCAGCAGGAAGAATGTGACAAATCAGGTGTTTGCACGGTTGGCTACATATCGTTCTAGCGTTATTGTCTTCAATCGAATCTCATAAGAAGTGAGAAAATCCCAGTGCTTACGAGTCCACCGATTGGTTATAACTTTCTTACCCCGTCCTGTTGCCTAAATAGACATGAAGATTGAAAATAGTTAAGGTCTAAAAGAAGATTGTCGAAAGAGCAACAACTGAGCGGTTAATTCTAGTACACTATATGTGGGCTTCCAATGTGCGTGAAATTATCACCTTTATATACAACTTCTCCAGACATGGAAAGCATTGCAGCAAGCCAATAATCTTGTTTAGATCAAAACTATTCATTTGGATATATAAGATCTTGACAGAATCCAACACCATTGATAGGCCATCCATGGAGAAACTCTTGATTGATCATAGAACATAATATTAGTACAAAATGTGTACTCCAAGATGATATATAAATTATGCGCAGAAATTTAAAATGCAGCTTATGGTTACAAGTGTAGATGATAATATAAAGTACCTGAAGAACTGTGGAGCCAAACACCATGTTGAAATGAGCACAGAGATCATGTATTACACCCAAGGTCTCCAGTTTAGGCGCAGAGAGGACGGTTATTTGCAACGGTGAATAACTAGAATCAAGGATCAACCTTTGAAGTGAAGGGGCATCTTGGATGATGAGCCGCCTTCCATCAAAAGAAATTCCAATTCTTACACGGTTAGGCGACTTTATTTGGAGACAACCGATTCTAACTGTGAAAACGAGCACCAAGCACTCCAGCGTAGGGCAACTGGAGTGGATGATGCTGTGCAATGAGGCCTCTGATATACGAACCCGCACAAGTGAAAGTTTCTTGAGAAATGGGAGTCAAAGGTTTAGTACCAGATTATCTGGTAGGTAGCACAGCGCAAAGGTGGCGGTGTGGAGAGAGGACGAAAACTGCGAGGTGGACATCGGTGCTGAGGGCACAAGTTCATGGCGTTCGGTATGTGGTATGTGATTTCCAGGGGAATAGTAGAACTCAAGCAGCTGTAGTTCTGTGAATTCAGGGGATTTCAGCCAGGTGTCCACCGTGCAGGGCATGGTATGCTTGCTCAGGTAGCATGACGGGATGCAGAGGCTTTGAACGGAGCCCTGGTGGGAGGAGATGATGGCTCTGGGGATTTTAAAATCATTGAAGAGAGACAGCTGACGACAGTCGAGATTAAGGGGCACGACGCGCCATAGAGGGCGCCACCGAATTGAGAGGACTAGGGTGCGGCAGCAATCCTTGGTGGGGAGAAGCGAGATGATCTCCCCAAGGACGGCGTCCGGGAGATCGCTGATGCGGTCCACCCGAGATTCTACGGGTTCCTGGGATCCGGTGGGGGCAGGGTCGCCGCTTCTCCCCGCGCTGCCGGGTGCGGGATCTAAAATAGGCGTCGCCGTTGGCGGGAGCCTCATCTTCTTGGCGCTGGGGTCAGCCGACTCCATTTTCCTCGAGGGCGTCGCGTCGCGCTCACGGATTTGAGCAGAGTAACGAATGACGAGCCTAGTTGTAGTGCGAGCGAAGAAGAAGGGGAGCTGGGGGTTTTTCTGTAGGAGTGAGGAAGAAGGGGAGCTGGGGTTTTCTGTAGGAGTGAGGTGAGGAATTTGGGGGTACAAGTGGAGCGAGCTGACGTGTGGTGGGTGGGAGCGAGAAGGAAGAAGAGCACCCAGTTTTTTTGGGGGGGGGGGGTCGGTGTGCTGGGTGTGGGTAGCGAATCTCATTCAGTAAATATATGGGCTTTTGAATTGATTTTACTATTTACTAGTGTGGATGGGCTGTTTTGTCTTGGGCCTAGAGAAACAATTACTACTAGTACAGTGGAGAGTGGAGACACTTTACAGCTACCCGGAAAAACAATTACTACTAGTACAGTGGAGACACTCTACCGCTTCTGGCTCCTCCTAGGTCATTGAAACGTCTCCCTCTACTGAATGCCGTTATACTTTTGCTCACCGACATGCGGGCCATGCAGCGCGGGGCCCAAATGCCATCCACCAAATTAGAAAGCAGTATGCAGGCGGAGAGCCACCCCGGTCGTAGCGCGGCAGTAACGAGCCATCGTATCACAAAACCCCACCTCCCCGCAGTCTAAGTTTGACGGATGAAGCAACCATCATTTCACTCTTCGCTGAACCCCCTTCTCCCTCATCGTCTTCAAGAAATTCAACACTCGCATCTGCCACTGTTCTTCTCTCCGAACGAAGGGAAGGTAAGCGGATCCGTGATGTTGGTATATTTTCGTTCGAAAAAAAAGAACTTTTGCAAAGCAGTAACCGATCCTCACTCTCTTTTTTGTTTCATTGTCATTGCGATTGTGTTTTCCTTTCAGTGGTATCCTAGTATTCGTTAGTTTCATGATGGACCAAGGAGAACCAGGCAAAGATCTGCCGATATTGGAGCAGAAGCGGGAGGCTGATCCCCACGAGACAGAGAGCTCCAAGAAGTTGGAGGCAACCACCGAGCTGATTCCCACTACTGAGATGGTCAACGCCCCATTTGAGGTTACATCCCCCGTGGCATTGCAGGAGCAGTTTCCCCCCTTCGAGGATGTGTCCCCCCCCGCTGAGCTGCCCAAGGTGATTTCCTTCTTTGCCGATCTCGATTGTGGTTTTTCATCTAAGTATGTGGTGATCTTTTTTGAAAAGGAAGTATGTGGTGATTAATTTCGCAAAATTGTATTAGCTTCGATGCCATGCTATACATAGTGGTTTAAATAACTTGTGTTTCTTATACTGAAAAGTAATTCAGAATTTGTTTCTGTTTCAATTAGAGCCCTGATGCAGACAAGGATTGTGTGGTTGTACATGTCACTCGCTATGAGGTGGACGACCTGAATATACGCACTGGGAAAACAGAGTTCTTAGGCTGTTGGATCCTCGAAGCCATTTGCGGTTATACCAATGAAGAGTTGTATTCCAGCCTCACTGTTGTTAGGCGTGTTGTCCAGGGTGTACTAAAGCACAAGAAGTTCAAAGCTACTCCTTCGTTTGTGAGGCATACTATTCTTGACAAGCTTACGCAGGAAGATGACATGGCATGCACTACAAAAAAAAAGACACATCCGTGACATTTTGGGCCGAACGAATTTTTTTCCTGTCATACATATGACACTTCTATGACGATAATTGTGACAAAACCCGGTATCATCAAAGATGTGGTGGGCTCCTACTTCTATGACAAAAAATAATGATAGAAAATGGGCTTTTCGTCCTGGGTGGGCCGGTGACGCAACTGCATGGCATTCTTTGGGCCGTCCATGACGGAAAAAACCGTGGTAGAAGCGAGGGCGAGGAAAATTTCGGGGAGTTCCCGGTTACGGTGGGAGGTAGGGGGCCGAGCAATGCGTGTTTCTCTCGTACACGTACGCTCATGTGTGTGAGGCGTTGGCTTAACCGAACCCGAGCGAGGCGTTGGGCTCTAACTGAACCCGAGCGATTGCCCTGCAGGCTACGCGTTACTGAACCCGAGTGATCGATTGATGGCTGTTAACTGAACCCGATCGAGCGTTTCCTTCACTACTGCTACTAACTGAAGATGATCGATGATGCCTCTGGGATGAACAGTGAGCGCTACGGGGGGTTTGGATGAATAAGTGAGCGGTGGCGTTGCCTCTAGATGAACAGGACCCCGTGGTGTGGTGGAGGGCTGGATGAACAGTAGACGGTGGAGGGGTGCCCGTGGAGGGGTGGTTGAACATGACCCCGTGGTGTGGAGGGCAAGATGAACAGTAGACGGTGGAGGGGTGCTCGTGGAGGGGTGGTTGAATAGGACCCCGTGGTGTGGAGGGCTGGATGAACAGTAGACGGTGGAGGGGTGGTTGAACAGTAGCCGCTGGAGTAGCGCGCGGTGGAGGCTGGATGAACAGGAGCCCGTGGAGGCTGGAGGAGGTCGACGGTAGCCCGTGGAGGCTGGAGGAGGTCGACGGTGGAGATGAACAGTATCCCGTGGAGTCCCGTTTTGCGGTACGCCACACCCCTCCCGATGAACAGGACCCCCGTTTCGATCGTAGCGCTCCAACACAAGTCCATTTCCTCCGTTTTGCGGTACACCACACCCCTCCCGATCAACAGGACCCCTGTTTTGACCGTAGGAGGTCCGTTTCCTCCATTTTGCGGTATGCCAGACCCCTCCCAATGAACAGGATCCTGTTTCGACCGTAGGAGGTCCGTTTACTTTGTTCTGCGGTACGCCAGGCCTCGTTTCCATCTCATGTTCCGTCCAAGCCCTCCCGATGAACACAACCACGCATTCCGTTCCGACCTAGCCGGTTGGCTCCCACGCGTTCCATTGCCTCCCGATGAACACGACGCATTCCGTTGCCTCCCCATGAACACGACGCATTCCATTGCCTCCCCATGAACACGACGACGACGTTGTTTCTCCTTTCCGACCCAACCATGTACACGAGCCCTGGTCGTACGTATGCGCGAGTAGGCGTTTGAGACCCCGCCCGTATGTACGCATACGTGGCCGTATTTTCTTTCTTGCACCCTGGCCGTTGTAAGTATGTGTACATGCTACGTGCGCGCCTCTACTATGACACGTATGCGCCTCTACTACGACATGTGCGCGCCTCTACTACGACACGTGCGCGCCTCTACATCCACCAGTATATATGTACGTACACGTTCACGACCAGAATGACCCGGACGAAGATGTAGCTGGTGGGTCCCAGCAGTCAGGGGGGCGAATCATTTTTTTTGGCCCGGACGCACTTCCTTGCATGCGAAGATGTAGCTGGTGGGTCCCAGCAGTCAGGGGCAAACGTTTTTTTGCGAAATCCGGTGGCCCGTCAGGTGGGTCCCCGCTGTTAGGTGAAGGAATAATTATTTTGCACGTAATAAGGAGGCACTTCCTTGCTGCGGCCGTGGACCCAGCTGTCAGCCTCTCCACGTACAGTCCACGTCCAATGGAAGCCGTTCCTTGACCACGTTGACCACGCCGCACTGAGAGCACCAGGGCGGTGGACGACAGCGAGGCTTGGGAAGGGGACGACGCGGAGCCGGGGAAGACGCGGCAGTGGATGTCCATGCGTAGAGGAGTACGAGGGTTGACTGGTTCGCTGCGGTGTGAGGCTACCGTCACCGCTAAAGAATAGGGGGTGTGGGTGAGTAGAGGGATGGCCTGGCCAGCGGTGGGAGTAGTAGGGGGCGGTGAGGCCTCCGCCGCATCGCAGCCGGCCACGGGAGGCAGGAGCACGAGGCATGACCGGCGCTGTTTCGGGCGGCTGGAGCAAGAAGACCAGAGGTTGAAGAAGCACTACGGTCATTGGATGGACACCGTACGGTCACTGGAGCTAGAATCGTGCATATTGACTAACTTGAGAAAGCCCTCCGTCCCCGTTAACTTAGTAGGCCCACCAGTCAGCCTGCCACTATACTGGGTCCCAACTAACAGGGGGAGTATTCATTTTTTGTGCGTAATAAGGAGGCACTTCCTTGCGTGCGAAGATATAGCTGGTGGGTCCGAGCTATCAGCGGCGGTAACGTTTTTTTTCGCGAAATACAGAGGCCCTTTCGGTGGGTCCTTGATGTCAGGTGGAGGAATCATTATTTTGCGCGTAATAAGGAGGCATTTCCTTGCGTGCGGCCATGGACCCAACTGTTGGCCTCTCCACGTACAGTCCACTTCAGATGTATGTCGGTCGTTGACCATGTTGACCAGGCCGCGCCGAGAGGACCAGGGAGGTGGACGATGGTGAGGCCTAGGAAGGGAACGACCCGGAGGCATGGAAGACTCGGCAGTTGTTTCCCACGCGGAGGGGAGTAACAACTGTACGAGGGTTTACTGGTTCGTCTGCCGTCGCCGGAGAATAACAACAGGTGTGGTGAGTAGAGGGATGGCTAGGCCAGCGATGGGAGTACGGTGGGACAGTGAGGCCTGCGCGGCAATAGAGCCGGCCGCGGGGAGGAGGGAGCAGGCAATCCCGCCGGCGCCTGTTTGAGCGGCTGGAGCAAGAAGAGCAGAGATTGAAGAAGCACGACGGCCGTTGGATGGCCATCCAACAGTCACTGCTTGTGCGTCAACCTTTTTTTAGGAAAGCCTCAAAATGTGGAAAACAGCATACAGCCCATCTGCCATTATTTCTAATAATTTACAGCCCATTTGCTAATTATTAAGGTTTTTTTTGGATCCCATATACTTTTTGTTAGCATTACAGCATTGTGGCCACGGTTAAAAAATTATAAGAAATTTTGCATATTTCGGTGCGGTCCGAACTGTTTTTAATCCCGAAATTTCGACTCACATTCAAACTGATTTTAAAAATAAATGTATATCAATATAAAATCCAACAAATTCTCCACGCATAAAAATTAATGTAATTTAAAATCTCGGAATAAAAAAAGGATATTTGAAACTAATTGCCGGTTTGATGTGTTTTAAAAATGTACAACCCATTTCTCATTACTGATGGGCCACTTTCTCGGCCAGCCGAATGAAAGCTCTCCTTGTCTTGAAAGATTTGCAGCCCAACAGGCCTGACAAAGCGACTTACTTGGCAAATCACAAAACAACTGGGCTGTGGCCGTGGACCCAGCTGTCAGTCTCTCCATGTACAGTACTCTTCCGATGGAAGTCTTTCCTTGACCATGTTGACCACGCCGCGCGAAGAGCACCAGGGCGGTGGACGACGACAAGGCCTAGGAAGGGGACGAAGCGGAGCTGGGGAGGACGCAGCAGTGGAAGCCCGCGCGGAGAGGAGTACGAGGGTTCACTCTTTCGGCTGCGATGTGAGGCTGCCGTCGCCGCAGGGCATGGCCAGCGGTGGGAATAGTAGGGGGCGGTGAGGCCTCCGCGGCAGCACAGCCGGCAACGGGAGGCAGGAGCATGCGTCACGACCGGTGCTGCTTTGGGCGGCTGGAGCAAGAAGACTAGAGGTTGAAGAAGTACTACGGCCGTTGGATGGACATCGTACGGTCACTGGAGCTAGAGTCATTCATATTGACTAAGTTGCCAAAGCCCTTCGTCCACGTCAACTTAGTAGGCCCACAAGTCAGCCTCCCACCAAGGTGGGTCCCAGCTAGCCGGGGGAGTATTCATTTTCTGTGCATAATAAGGAGGTACTTCCGGTGGGTCCGAGCTGACAGCGGGGGGAACATTTTTTCGCGAAATACGGTGGCCCGTCAGGTGGGTCCCAGCAGTCAGGGGGCAAACTTTTTCTCGCAAAATATGATGGCCCGTCCAGTGGGTCCCTGCTGTTAGTTGGAGGAATCATTATTTTCCGTGTAATAAGGAGGCATTTACTTGCTGCGGCCATGGACCCAGTTGAGACTCTCCACGTACAGTATACTTCCGATGGAAGTCGTTCCTTGACCACGTTGACCTCGCCGCGTTCTGTTGCATGCATGCGTCCATGGGCGTGGTGCATCCCCACTGTCAGCCTCTCACGTACAGTCATCTTCCGATGACTCTCGGTTGTTGACCATGTTGACCACACCGTGCCGAGCGCACCCAGACTGGAATGACCTGGAGATGGGGAAGACGGGGCAGTGGAGTCGCAGATGGAGAGGAGTGGGAAACTTCACTGGTTCGGGTGCGCGGCAGCACATCCGCGGTGCCGCCCACGGGAGACAGGAGCAAGAACAGAGGTTGAAGAAGGAGCACGGCTGGTGGATTAACATCCAACGATCCAGCTGCTAGAATCATTTGTTGATTAAGTTGACAAAGCCGTGCGTAGACGTCTGCTTAGTAGGCCCACAAGTCAGTCACAAAATCTGACGGGTCCCAGCTGTCAACGGGATGAATATTTTTTTTCGCAAAACAAGGATGCACTTCCTTCCGTGCGAAGATACAGCCGGTGGGTCCCAGCTGTCAGGTGGAGGAAACATTTTTTTCAGCTTAATAAGGAGGAACTTTCCTTGCGTGCGACCATGGACCTCATGGGTCCCAGCCGCCAGGCTCTCCATGTACAGTCCTCTTCCGATGACTCTCGTTTGTTGACCACGCCACATAGAATACAGCAAGGCGATGTACGATGGCGAGGGCCCGGACGGGAACGACTCGAAGATGGGAAAACGCGGCAGTGGAGTCTTAGATTGAGAGGAGGAGAAGGGTTATTGCTGGTTCTGTTGCGGCGTGGGGCTGTAGTCTGTGGAGAATAACAGGAGGTGTCGAGGGGTGGAGGGATAGCCTGGACGACGATGTGGTAGCGCTTCGTAGTGATGCGTGCTAAGCAGAGCCGCTAGCCGCCGGAGGCCGGACCAGGCGGTCCCGGCGACGCTGGAGGAAGAAGACGAGAGATTGAAGGTGCATGCCGGCCATTGGATATAAATACAATGGATGTGGATGACACAATCATTTGTTGACCAAGTTGACAACGCCCTGCGTAGGCTTCGACCTATTGGCCCACATGTCAGCCTGCAAAAATGTGGCATATATTTAACCCATGTTTTCTAGAATGTACAGTCCATTTGCTGGGCTGGGTGAACAAATAATTTCGCGTCAATCAGGCCCATTTATATTTTCTAAGAAATCCCAGCCCATTTGCACTTCCTTGAAATACACGTATTAGGTGGGCTCGTTATATATATAATGTTATGGTAGAAGGAGCAATTAATATCAAAGAATAAATCGAAGAGGCACATTATATATATATATAATTAAGAAATTAGTGAGTTATTGCTCAAAATAAAAATGAGCGCGTTATTATTAAATTGGTCCTTAAAATCTTTGCAAGCTTTTGTACGCAATCACCAGGATTTTTCTTGCCTGTGAGTCAAAAACAACCAGGATTTTCCTTGCCAACTTCTGTTAAACATTTACTTTTATGAGTTAATAACACGTGGGATGTTTTTATAATGTATATATATGTCTCTATAAAATATACAATAATAGTAATAATATAAATATATATAATGTGGTTAGAAGGAAAACATAAATTGGACATAGCATTACTTTTATAAGAGACCTGTGTTTTATACCCCACAGTAGGCATACTAACAAGTTCACACACAAATACAACAGAAAAGGTAAACATTCATATCAAACTCAGGTTCACAGGACACATTCATATTCATAGCCAACATTCACTATCAACAACTCAAAAGATTCATATATACACAAGCTCAGCATATCTATGCATCCAAATGATTGATAGATCACACGACAATATTCATACATAATTTACAAAAAGATTCAGATATACACATGTTCAGTATGTTTATGCATCCAAATGATTGAGATCACAGCCAATATGATCCATGGACGAACTTTAATTACCTAGGGTACAGACTGGTAAATGGTGTTCAATCGGAGTTACTTCTTGCTAAAATTAGTTCTTGTACGAGTAAACTTTCGAGTACATAAGAGGCAGCACACACAATCTGAACTTTGCTTGTAGGTTTATCCTCAAATAGTGGCCTCGTGCCGAGGGAGGTTTGAGCAACTTGGCCACTACTTTCATCCAACTAGTTTACTAGCTCATCTTGGTCCTGTACCTCGCCAAAATTCTACATTGCAGACGAGAAAGGAGGCGGTTGAGAAAATGAACCACCCAAATTTTTTGTGCAGCTCAACTGAAATGGAGCATCCTTGGCATGCACACTGATTAAGTGCCAGATGAATATACGCGTCAACCAACTTGTCTGGAATCTTTGGACTCCATGCCATATAGTTCGCTACCATATGTGCCGATTACCAAAAGGCACAAGTTGGGACCAAAGACTGGACTGCGTTTTCTGGGCTATGCACCAAGCAATATTTTTGGCGTTCACTCTCCTAATACTTGGAGTTTGACAATTGGTTGACGCCGGTTGATACTCGAATGAATATAGGCACTTCTTGTCAACATTGATGCTTGTCTGAGTGAACTTTGGAGTACATAGCAGCAGCATAAGTACCTGTCCATCTGATCATTTTGTGCAGTTCTACTGAAATCACCCGATGTAATGATTTGCCTGCGAGTTCAGGCTCCAAATTACTCCTTTATGAAATCGGCAAACAGTAGCTCAATACCAAATTACCAATACATATGACAGGCACAATAATCAGGATAAAGACCAGCACCAACCTGTGTGAGGTAGCATATCAATTACTATTTCCTTTGACTGGAAGCCAAGATAAGCCAAGCGACTGACAGCAAAGGAAGAAAGCAAGTAGAGTTTAGCGACTGACAGGAAAGGACGGAAGCTGTCAAGGCAATGAAGCACCCACAGTTTTTGTGCAGTTCCACCAAAATCGAGCATCCCTGTTGGCACATATATTGAGAGAGTGAGATTACTGTAATAGTGGGACTAGTTGATGAAACATACACTAACAAATAGAAGCACCTTCATTATCTTAATGGGTAAAGTTAGCAACATAGTAGTCTTGCTTAAAGAGAGGTAATAGTGGGACTAGTTGATGAAACATACACTAACAAATAGAATCACCTTCATTATCTTAATGGGTAAAGTTAGCAACATAGTAGTCTTGCTTAAAGAGAGGTATTAGTTTATTTAATCAGTGCCAATTAGCTCAACTCAACACTCAAAGCATTGCCATTTATCATAGGTTGCAAAACTTTAACGTGCAAAGATAAAGGAGTTTCTCATGACAGTAGCATGATACAAATAGAGATGATAGCAAACTAATATGGATGAAGGCCTTAGGACCGTACCAACCTGAGAAAAAAAAGCTTATTCATGTAGTCCCATAAGAGATGATAAAGCACTCACTCGAATCACACAATAGTATATATTTTTGTGCACTTCAAATGTATGGTTGAAATCACTCTTGTTTACCAGTGCTGAGATTATATCGAAAGATTATCAAGAACTTCCAGCAGAGTTAAAGCACCGGCTGGGATACAGTTCATTGTATTGTCTTGTGTAGTTCCACTAAAATGTATGATTGGCACAACATGATCCCTGTTTGCACAAGTAGGAACAAGGTGAAACCTTCAGTAGCTTAGTGAGAAAGGATAGGAAGACATTAGCATATTACTCAAACAGTAGCATCAAATTCATGATGGACAATACGCAAAACATTGCCTCATTGAACCAATGGCAATAAATTGACATGCAAAACAATAGCACTATTATGTCATGACACTAATAATATTCCCTCCTTGCTCCACCACATGATTCACCTCCATAGACAAACATACACACGTACATGATTCAGCATAGGGTCCTACTAAAGATTTGTTTAACTCCAACAGGAAAATTAGGCAGTAATATATTAGTGGTACTTAAGTACTCCTAATTAATTAAGTGAGACAGCAGAAGTGGAAGGGCTCCCTGGAGGATCGTCTCACATGTAAGGTAGTCGTTGCCGGAGCCCTTTAATGGCCTCGACTGAGGCCTCTGGGTTCAGCAAGATCGCCTTGGCACTGTTTATTCTTCTTATTCTTCCTCTTCATGCTCTGTTTCTCTTTCTCCTCACCAGTTGGTGAAACCAAGTACATGATTGGCCTTCTAATTCAGAATTGGTTTTGTCAGTGAGGGAGTACAAGTGTACTAGTAAAAACAACATTATTTTCTCATGGCAGTCGGAAAATAGAGATGAACACATGCATTAAATATCATTCTTACCTAAAGGAAGGTTATGGCGCCAATATGGATGATGAGGATTGGAACACAGATCTCCCTTTGTGCAGTTCCACCAAAATGAACCAAATGTTCCATTCTGACATTCCAGTTAAACAACACAAAAGTCACTTATTTTAAGAAGAGTTTTGTGTAGTGCACCAAAAGGTCACAACAGCAACCAGGTGAATTGGATATCCCTGTTTGCACAAAAAGGCATAGAGGAAACAGTTAGAGTCTCGAACAATTACAAGCAAAAACATTTGGCTAAACTTGTCATGGCTTATAACTGTGGCATGGCTTCATTTTTACCAGGGACATTAGATTAAGAACAACTAAGGCTGCGTTCGGTTCACAGGTTTGGTGCAGGATTTTCATAGGAACACAATTCCTACGGTATTCTTTCCCTTCCAACCGTTCGGAATACGGGAAAGGTGAATAGTGTTTCATAGGAAAGCTGGTATGGTAGTACTGATTCCAAAGGATTAGAAACATCCACGCGCTCCTCATTTTTTGGGCGGAAGCCCGAGGCAGGCGCTCGCTGCCATGCGTTAGACATGTCGCTGTGATGTGTTGCCGGAATAAAACAATCAACCTATGTGTGGTACGTGAGGTGAGGACAAGAGTAGTCACTGTGCAGCTGAATAAGCAAATAGCATCTCATACTGCCAAGCATGCTACTCTAAAAAAACAAATATGTACATTTCGTAGTCCATCCGAACACATTCTCTTGAGAGTTTCCTCCGGTTCGCTGTTCCATAGTTTTATACCTACATTCCTTTCATATTCCTCTATTTTTCATCAAGACCTATGTTTTCCGCCCCTTTATTCCGAATGGAGCCTAAATAATTGGTATAAGGGCATGGGATAATGGGTGCATCAGTAGTCCAGCACCATGTACGTAAACAGGGGCATAAAGTGGTGATTCATAGTTTGTTGCCCTGAGAAGCAAACATCCAAGAAACATATATGGGCTGGTCCCATTTTTGTTCACTCTAGCCACCTACTCCTATGTGTGGATAGCAAATCTAGTCCTGGTCATACCAGTATGTACAACGTTACCCCTATATTTCCCTTTTTGACCAAGAGACCGGTTGGATGACCAGTCTGTACTACTTTCACCCCCTTTCCTTCCTGTTTGTACCAAGTCCGATGTACATACTAAATTCCCCCACTCCCACTTTATTTCTTGTTGGAACCAAGTACTCCCTCCGTCCGGAATTACTTGTCATCAAAATGGATGTGTCTAGAACTAAAATACATCTAGATACATCCATTTCAATGACAAGTATTTTCGGACGGAGGGAGTACAAGATTCGACTCCATGAAGTAGCTTTACCTCTAACAATAGAAGAACAAAAATATGTGACGTTGGACCATCCTATCGAGAGGGGCTGAGAGGTAGAAAATGATGCACATGCAGCGACGTAGCGAGCTGGGGAAGTAGAGCTAAGGCGGTTTCAAACGAAGATATACCTGAAGGTCGTCGGGATGTGGATAGGTGGGCGGCGGGAGGCCGGATCCACCCACAGGCAACAACGAAGGGATTAGAGGACCTCCCGCGCCGGCGCTCGGCCAAAGATAATGGTGCGGCCGGCAGTGGGTCTCCTCCCTCGCTGTCGACGACGGCCTAAATGCTGCCCCTCTTCCCCTTCACCGGCGGAGGGGGATACGCCCAAGATGCGACCCTATCCTAAAGGAACTCGAAGGTCCCACCAAGGATAGAAGCGCATCTTGAAGACGCTTTTGCAAGGTGGATATCATTACATCAACATTACATAATAGTGGGGATACAACCAAGACATACAATGTCATATGAATACAACAATACATCATATACAAGATCAACATCCGACTACGGATGAAACATAAACAGAAACTCAAACGACATCCACCCTGCTAGCCCAGGCTGCCGACCAGGAACCTAACCCAAGATCGACGACGAAGAAGAAGAACTCCAACACAAGTAAACATCGCTCTCACGTCATGATCATCGCATAACCTGTACCTACAACTGGTGGTGTAGTAATCTGTGAGCCACGAGGACTCAGCAATCCCATTACCATGGGTATCATGACTAGTAAAGCTTAATGGGTAAGGAAGGGGTAAAGTGGTGAGGTTGCAGCAGCGACTAAGCAAGTATGGTGGCTAACTTACGCAAATAAGAGCGAGAAGAGAAGCAAAGCAAGCGGTCGTCAACTAGCAATGATCAAAGAAGTGATCCTGAACTCCTACTTACGTCAAATATAACCCAGAAACCGTGTTCTCCTCTCGAACAACCCCGAAAAGAGACCATCATGGTTACGCACACGGTTGGTGTATTTTAGAAGAGTTTACTTTAAGTTTACTACAACCGGATATTAACAAATTCCCATCTGCCACATAGCCGCGGGCACGACTTTCAAAAGTTCAAACCCTGCAGGGGTGTCCCAACTTAGCCCATGATAAACTCCCGCGATCAACGAAGGATATTCCTTCTCTCGGGAAGACCCGATCAGTCTCAGAATCCCATTTACAAGACATTTCGACAATGGTAAAACAAGTCTAGCAAGACCTCCCTGCGTGCCGACACCCTGATAGTAGCCGCGCATATCTCGTCTCAGGCCACGACCGAATGAGCAGTCCGTACAACTAAAACCAGACCTCGAGTTTCCCCGAGGAGGCGCTGCAAGGGGCTCTAGTTCAGACCAACACTTAGACAAGCATTTGCCCGGGGGGGCTAAATAAAGATGACCCTCGGGATGGGCGACTCCCAAGGGAAAGAGGTAATAGGCTGAGGCAAATGTAAAACCAATGTTGGGCCTTGCTGGAAGAGTTTTATTCAAAGCGAACTGTCAAGGGGGTCCCATAAATCACCCAACCGCGTTAGGGACGCAAAATCCGGGAACATAATACCGATATGACGAAAACTAGGGCGGCAAGAGTGGAACAAAACACCAGGCATAAGGCCGAGCCTTCCACCCTTTACCAAGTATATAGATGCATTAATAATATAAGAGATATTGTGATATCCCAACATAAACATAATCCGACATGGAGCAATCTTCATATTCACCTGCAACTAGCAACGCTATAAGAGGGGCTGAGCAAAAGCGGTAACATAGCCAAACAATGGTTTGCTAGGAAGGGTGACAAAGGTTAGAGGTTCATGGCAATTTGGGTGGCTTGAGCAGCAAGTGATAGGTAACGCAGCATAGCGATAGAACGAAGCAACTAGCATAGCAATGATAGTAGTGAGATCCAAGGTGACGGTCATCTTGCCTGAAATCCCGCTAGGAAGAAGAACGAGTCCATGAAGAAGATGAACGGACGTAGTCGAACGAATCCTCACAACTCCGGAACGAAACCGAAGCTAATGAGAGAAGCAAACCAGAAAGAAGCAAACAACATGGTAAACAACCCTCACATGAACATGGCATGATGCACAATCAAGTATGACGCATGTCCGGTTTAATAAGGCATGGCATGGCAAAGTGCACAAACAACACTACAAATTAAGTGGAGCTCAATATGCAACGAGTTGCATATTGACGAAACACCATATAACTCATTTAGTTCTCTCTCGGTTATGTACCCAACAATATTAAATGTTGTTAAACATGGCAAGAGGTGAAACATATGAAAACTACCTATCTAGGCAAATTTAAATGAGGCCGGAACAACAAACAACAATTCCGGAAAATCCTCATGTCCATATTTTAGATTTGGTACTGTTCTGCCCTATACACAATTTTAGAGTTGTTAAACAGCAAAATGAAGTACACCATGTTAAACTAGGCATTTTTCCACCCCATTTACATATAAAGTTTATTAAATTCGGACCTACGATTGATTAGTTATGAAATAAATCATTTTAACATGGCATTTGAGCAGAATTAATCCAACAGCAATTTAAACATACTTAACATGAATGAAAGTAGAAGATTATGAAACTAGATGAAATTCTAAGCATTTTACATATATAATTTGTTTTAATCCGATGCAAGGTTAATTAATTATTATATGCATGAACATGAGGGGTTTTCTGAAAAACTGCAGTCTCTGGATAATTGATAAAATCGCAGGCAGGGAAAAACATGACACGGGCCGCATCTAAATAGTGCACTGGGCGGCTGGGCTGCTCACCTAGCTGGGCTCGGCCCAGGTCGGTGGAGGTGGGAGCTGGGCCGCGGTCAACAGGCGAAGGGAGGCGCTGACTGGGCCGGATCTGGAGGGAACGACGGGGTCAACGGGCACGGGTTGGGCGAGCGGGCTGTAGTCGACGCTGGAAGTAGAGGAACGACGCGACGACGAGGGCGGCGCTGGCGTGATGCCGAGGAAGCAGACGCGAAGGCTGACGGCAGGGGAGGCATGCATCCGGGCGGTGGAGCTCGAGTTTGTCCGGATCCAACCTGTCTTGGTGGCGGATGGGAAAGGGCAGGGCGGCGCGGAGGCGACAGAGTTCGAGGCCATGGCGACTCGACGGTGGCGCTGCAGCTTCGAGGCGTCGGCCATGTGAGCTCCGGCGAGTTCCCTGAGAAGAAGGAGAGCGGGCGGTTCCTGTCCAAGGCAGAGAGAGAGCGTGAGAGAGAGATGAATATAGAGTGAGGAGGAAGAACGAGGGAAGGAGGTGGGGCATGGCGCTGGACCTGTGGCCGCCGAAGGCGACAGTCGAAGGTGTGGCCGGAGATTGAGGCGGCCTGGGGGATGAGGGAGCCCCATGGGCATGGGCTCTCGGGCACGGGACGATGGCCTGGTCTCGGGCGTGGGCGAGCTCTTGGGTGGCTCGAGGCAGAGGCACCATGGATCGAGAGGAGGGAGCTCGAGCTCGTCCGCTCGTGCACGGGCATGACGAGAAGGAGGCTGCGACACGAGGCTTGGTGTGGTACTGCTGCTGGAGGAGTCCGGCGAGGAGGCGGGAGGAGCAGCCTGCGGAGGCCTCGGGCGGCTGCAGGGGCTCGGGCTCCTCAATCCAGATCGAGGCAGGGAGGATCTACGCCCTGTGTCGGAGTAATGGGCCACGAGTAGGCTAACCCGAGGCCCAGAACCTTTCAAAACATCGGGGCAGGCTACGCCCCTCAGGAACCCCTGGACGGAAAGCCGCCTCTGGGAGTCGGCAGCAGCGCCGCTGACTACCCACTCACGACCGAGTCTTGGGGACGGTTACAAGATGAGCTGACTCTCAACTGGCGGCTTCCAGAGAAGCCGGCTATGAGAGTCGGCCCGCGACTTCAACCACCCTCTGCCTTCGTAAGAAGGGGCGGGACGGGGATGGCCGCAGTATGGCCCGCCCCCACCCCGATTACCAAGGGCAGGCATGGCCACAGTGCGCCGTACCAATGGAGATCTCCATCCGGCGCGGCACTGTTGCCATGCCGGCCCTGACATCAGCCCCAGCGGCGGAACCCTGTGCCCACGTCGGCCTGCCTGTACGGCCCAGAGATGGCGGGCCCCGCCAGTCAGCGGGGGGGGGGGGGGGGGGGCAGAAGACGGCGGGAGCGCCGCAAGACGGACCCCGTGGGAGTCGGCCTCCAGGAGTCGGCCGACCCCTCCCACGGGCCCCGCATGCCATTAACCAGATGAGACACGGAGTGGCAACAGTGATCGCCCGCGAGGCGGCGGTGCTGTTGCCATGATCCCACGACCAAGCCAGCGTCATTAGAAGCACGACTACAGTGATCCGCGGCCGGCAAGACCCGCCCGCGGCGGACAAGGCCTGTCGGCTCCGTACCGGACTAGTCGACGGGGCCCACCAGTCGGCGGGCCCCAGTAGTCGGCGGAGAAGACGGCGGCCTGAGAGACAGACGGCTGGGACCCGCGCCCAGCCGGATTACCATTGCACCCCCGGGGGGTAGGCCTATATAAACCCCCCGGAGCACCCATGCAAAGGGTTCGATCCCATTAGCACTAGACCATAGAATACAGGAAGGAGAGAGCTAGCCCTGCCTTCTCCTACCTCCAGGAAACAGCTCGTGGAGCAACCTTGTACCCACTTTGCCATAGTGATCATGCGGAGACCCCGTAGAGCAGCAGTAGGCGTGTTATCTCCTCGGAGAGCCCCGAAGCTGGGTAAGATTCGCTGGCGTGCATGTCTACGCCTCATCCCGCTTCCAGGCACCGGCGGCGTTCTACTCGCCCCCACCATGATAAGCCATCCCTTGGCATATGTCGCACCCAACCCCCGACATTTGGCGCCCACCGTAGGGCGAGGTGCACCGTCGTCCGGAGACCTGCTCTGGATGGGAACCCTCTTCCTCCCTGGCGAGCGCAGCTAGCCCGGCACACCAGATGGAGTTTGCACCGACGCGCTGCACGGCGCTAAGATCGCCGGCGCAGCCGGCAGCCTCGTCGAACTTGTCGGCGAGGTTCGCCTCTCCGACGAGCCTGCATCCGACGCAGGCACGGGAGGCCCCGATAGCCTCCTCGCGAGCCTCCTCGACCAACTCCACGTCGCTGGCGAGCCTGCCGTGGACCTGGAGTCCGTAGTTTCCACTGACCCGATGCTGGTCGACTCCGACACCGCGTCACTCGACGCATTCCCCACCAACGTGGTGGTCTACGATGAACCGCTCCCTCGCGCGGAGAGCGGTGGGAGCACCGTCACAGAGGTGCTCGTCATTGACCATGGCGAGCGTTTCGGCGGAGGAGCTCATGACTCGCTCGACGCGGCGCTACAAGACCTAACCGCGCCCATTCCAGAAGACGCTGATGCCGAGACGCTGGAGGCATGCCGCCTTCAGCTCGTCGAAGGCGCAAAGAAGCTGGCAAGCATGAGACGCTTGTCAGAGGCCTACCAGCGAGAGATGGATCGCGCTGTGGGCGGCTCGCCGGCCCCGACGGGGCCTAGCCGCTTGGGCGCGGTCCCACAGCGCGGCGTAGACATCGCCAACCTGTTCAGGGCCAATCGCCCCGTGTACGCCACGCCCGCGGAGAACATCCGAGCCGCCCAGGCGGCGGCGGACGAGCTGGACAACTTCAAGGGTGAAGAGCGCCGCATGATGACAGAGCGAGTCCAGCGAATCCTCGACGCGGCTGCCGCGCAAAACGAAGCCGGCTGCCGCACAGAGGCACCGCAGCGGCAAAACGACGACCTGCCTCCCCGCCGATATCAAGGCGCGACGTCTCGGACGCCGACTGGCGGTGTCCGCGGGAGAAAGGACAAGGATCCGGCTGTCAGCCACAGTCGGACTCGCATCACCATCGAGCGCGACCAAGACGGCCGCCCAAGAGCAGTGGAACGACGGGACGACTGTACGCCTCCTCCTCCTCGCAAGGAAAGGCGAGTCTCCCCGCCGCCTGTTGACCATCCGACTCTCGGTGACCGCCTTGGCCGCCGAGAGGGAGTCGGAGAAAACGACGCCCGCCACTGGATCGACCGACTTCACCGATCCCTGGCGCTGGAAGAAGAAGACGAGTTGGGCCCGCCCTGCTTCGGACCCCACATCCGAGATAAGCCCTTTCCCAAAGGGTTCACGCTCCCCCGAGATACGCCCAAATACACCGGCTCCGTGAAGCCGGAAGATTGGCTGGTTCACTACTCAACGGCAGTCAACATAGCGAACGGCAACAAGCGCGTTGCCGTGAAATATGTTCCGCTCATGCTCCAGGGCACGGCCCGGACGTGGCTGAACAGCCTGAAGCCCCGCAGCATCAACAGATGGGTCGACTTCACCGAAGCCTTCGTCCGCAATTTCACGAGCACATACAAGCGACCTCCCAAGCCTCGTCAGCTCTCCTTGTGCGTGCAGGGCCCCACCGAATCAACTCGCGACTACCTCACGTGCTGGGCCGAGCTTCGGAACTCCTGCGAGGGCGTGCACGAGGTGCAGGCCATCGAGTACTTCACCGCCGGGTGCAGAGAAGGCACCCTCCGCAAGCACAAGCTCCTCTGCGACGAGCCAGAAACCCTTGACGAGCTGCTAATCATAGCGGACAAGTACGCCACAGCCGACTCCTCCATGAAGGCGAAGATTCAAGTTAGTGCAACTGGCAAAGTGGCCCCTCAGGCTCCCAGAACTCCGGCTGGAGACTCCAGTCGGCGACAACAGCAAAATGACCACAAGCGCAAGGCCCCACAGCCGGCTTCCAGCAGTCGGCAGGTTGCGACGATCGAAGACCAGCAGCCGGAAGGGCAGCCTCCGCCTAGGCGACAGAAAGGCGGCAAGTCCAACTGGTTGCCGGCCTTCTCTTATGAGCAGACTCTAGATGGTCCTTGCAAGTTCCACAGCGGCGCGAAGCCGTCGAACCACACCACCCGGAAGTGCCACTGGCTCACTAGGATCGCCAAGGGAGACGGCCTCCTGCCTCCCCCGCCGGCTGGGCAGCAACCTCCGCCTCCACCTCAGCAACTGGCTGTCAGGCCGGTCGGCGCAGTACAAGATGAGTACCCGGAAGAGCATGGGGCCTATGTGGTGTTCACCAGCGTGGCTGACGATAGACGCAGCAGGCGGCTGCAGCAGCAGGAGGTGAATGCAGTAGCATCAGATGCTCCAGACTTCATGCACTGGTCCGACAAGCCCATCAGTTGGAGCAGAGCTGATCACCCATAAGTGATGCCGAATCCGGGCTCCTATGCCCTGGTCTTGGATGCCACATTTGCCACAGATAAAAGAGCCGCTTGTTTCTCGCGAGTGCTGATAGACGGAGGCAACATCATCAACATCATGTATAAGGATACCATGGAGAAGTTAGGAATCAAGCAAAGACAGTTTCAGAACAGTCGGACTGTATTCCACGGCATTGTCCCTGGCCTTTCCTGCTCACCAATCGGCAAGATTCTGATAGATGTCCTCTTCGGAGACAAGGATCATTTCCGCCGAGAGCCAGTCTGGTTTGAAGTGGCGAACCTTGAAAGCCCGTACCACGCGTTGCTCGGCCGGCCTGCTTTGGCCAAATTCATGGCGGTCCCCCACTACGCCTACCTCAAGATGAAGATGCCGAGTTCCAAGGGGATTCTGACCATAGCCGGCGACTACAGAAAGTCGTCCGTGTGTGCGGCTGAAAGCAGTCGGCTAGCCGAGTCCCTGGTGATCGCGGCCGAGAAGCGGCTCCTCGATCGGGTTGTGGCGATGGCAGACAAGCGGCCGAAAATGTCGCCTAAACCCAAGGAGTTGGAAGCGGAAGGTTCATTCAAACCGGCCAAAGAGACAAAGAAGATACCCTTGGACCCGGAGCACCCACAGAGGTACGCTGTCATAGGTGCAAACCTTGACAACAAATAGGAAGGCGAGCTCGTCGATTTCCTCCGTGAGAATCGGGACATCTTCGCATGGTCCCCCAAAGACATGCCAGGTGTATCGACGGAATTCGCCGAGCACAAGTTACATGTACAATCTGATGCGAAGCCCGTCAGGCAGCCCTTGCACCGCCTGTCAGAAGAGAAGAGAAGAGTTGTTGGAGAAGAGATAGCCAGACTCCTTGCAGCCGGATTTACTATGGAAGTGTTTTTCCCAGAATGGCTAGCAAACCCGGTCCTGGTGCTGAAGAAGAACAAGCAGTGGCGAATGTGTATCGACTACATAAGCCTCAACAAAGCATGCCCGAAGGACCCATTCGCTCTGCCAAGGATTGATCAGGTGATAGACTCCACAGCCGGATGCGAGCTGTTGAGCTTCTTAGATGCATATTCAGGATATCACCAGATCAAGCTGAACTCGGCCGACAGATTGAAGGCCGCCTTCATCACGCCGTTTGGAGCCTTCTGCTACCTGCCCATGACGTTTGGCTTGAGGAATGCCGGCGCTACCTTTCAGCGTTGCATGCAGAAGTGCCTCCTCAAGCAACTCGGCAGAAACGCCCACGTCTACATGGATGATGTGGTGGTGAAGACGGAAAAGCGCGGAACGCTGCTGGAAGACCTCAAGGAGACCTTTGAGAACCTGCGCCAATTCCAGATCAAGCTCAACCCTGGGAAGTGCGTCGTCGGAGTACCAGCCGGCCAACTCCTTGGCTTCCTGGTCTCCGAACGCGGCATAGAGTGCAACCCTGTGAAGATCAAGGCCATCGAAAGGATGGAGGTACCTAGCCGACTGCTGGGCGTGCAAAAATTCACTGGCTGCTTGGCGTCCATCAGCCGATTCATCAGTCGGCTGGGCGAGAAAGCTCTCCCCCTGTACCAGCTAATGAAGAAGACCACTTTTTTCGAGTGGAACCACAAGGCGGACGAAGCTTTTCTCCAACTGAAGAAGATGTTGGCTACTCCCCCTGTGCTGGCGGCTCCGACTTCTAAAGAGCCCATGCTCCTGTACATTGCCGCCACCAGCCGGGTAGTCAGCACAGTCATCGTAGTCGAGCGCAAGGAGGAAGGCAAGGCACTACGCGTCCAGAGACCGGTATATTACCTAAGTGAAGTGCTGTCGACCTCCAAGTAGAACTACCCCCACTACCAGAAGATGTGCTACGGCGTACACTTTGCCGCCAAGAAGCTGAAGCCTTACTTTCAAGAGCACCCAATCACTGTGGTTTGCACGGCCCCACTAGCCGAAATCATCGGAAGCCGCACCGCCATCAAGTCACAAGCGCTGGCCGACTTCCTTGTCGACTGGGCCGAGGCCCAGTACCTGCCACCAGCGCCCGACTCCACCCATTGGCGGATGCATTTTGATGGCTCAAAGATG
The DNA here is from genome assembly GCA_032464435.1 of Aegilops umbellulata. Classification (NCBI taxonomy): domain Eukaryota; kingdom Viridiplantae; phylum Streptophyta; class Magnoliopsida; order Poales; family Poaceae; genus Aegilops; species Aegilops umbellulata. Next base: position 608,547,145 of record CP136057.1, read on the forward strand.
CGCACTGGCTTAGGAGCCGGCGTTGTCCTCAATTCTCCCAAAGGCGACAAGCTCAAGTACGCACTGCAGATCCATTTTGCTGCCTCCAACAATGTCGCCGAATACGAGGCGCTCATTCACGGGCTCTGGCTTGCCAAAGAACTCGGCATTCGCCGGATCCTGTGCTATGGCGACTCCGACTTGGTGGTCCAGCAGTCATCTGGCGACTGGGACGCCAAGGATGCAAACATGGCAAGCTACCGCTTCCTCGTGCAGCAACTCAGTGGATATTTCGAGGGATGCGAGTTCCTTCACGTGCCAAGAAATGACAACAACCAAGCAGATACCCTGGCACGAATCGGCTCCACCCGCCAAGCAATACCATCCGGCATCGCCCTTCAGCGCCTCCTCAAGCCATCTGTTAAGCCTTCACCAGAGTCAGACTCCATCTTTGTGCCGGCTCCCCCCAAAGAAGTCGGGTCCGATTCAAGAGCCCCAGCAGACGGCACAAGAACTCCCGCAGGTGGCTCCAAGAACGCCGCAGTCGAAGCCGGCCCGGGGACTTCAGAACCCGGCCCGGGGACTGTGGCGACCAGACCAAAGACTCCAGAGCTCGGCCCGGGGACTGCATCAGTCGGACCGGGGACTTCATCAACCCAGCAAGCGGCCGCGGACTCCAGCCCGCCGCCCCCCAGCCCAGCCGCCCTCGTCCAAGTCGCAGTTCTGGAAGTCGAAGAAATAGCAGCACCCTCATGGGAACAACCCATCCTCAAGTTCCTAGTGAGCAAAGAGCTGCCAACCGACGAAACCTTTGCTCGGCAGGTACAACGTCGAGTGGTAGCCTACACCATAGTCAACAGAGAGCTGGTCAGGCGCAGCGTTACTGGTGTCTACCAGCGTTGCATTGAGCCGGAGCAAGGCCAAGCAATTCTCAGAGACATCCATCAAGGCCAGTGCGGCCACCATGCGGCCCCAAGAGCACTCGTCGCCAAAGCCTTTCGACACGATTTCTTTTGGCCGACTGCCCTAGAAGAAGCCAAGGATTTAGTCCAAAAATGCAAGGGGTGCCAGAAGTTCTGCTCCAAGCCGCATCAGCCGGCTTCTGCACTCAAGACCATCCCCATCGCCTGGCCCTTTGCAGTTTGGGGCCTGGTCATGGTGGGACCATTCAAGACGGAGCGAGGAGGCCTAGCTCACCTACTTGTCGCAGTGGACAAGTTCACTAAGTGGATAGAAGCAAAGCCCATCAAGAAGTTGAATGGCCCGACTACCGTGACCTTCATCTCCGACATCACGATTCGGTACGGCATACCGCACAGCATTATCACCGACAACGGCACAAATTTCGCCAAAGGCACATTGGCCTGTTTCTGCGCGACACAGGGCATCCGACTGGACTTAGCGTCCGTTGCCCATCCGCAGTCAAACGGCCAGGTGGAGCGGGCAAACAGCCTCATCCTGTGTGGCATCAAGCCTCGACTGGTCGAACCGCTGGAGCGTTCGGCCGGCTGTTGGCTTGACGAGTTGCCAGCCGTCCTCTGGAGTCTGCGCACGACTCGAAACAAGTCGACCAGCTTCACGCCCTTCTTCCTCGTCTATGGTGCTGAAGCCGTCATCCCAACAGACATAGAGTTCGACTCCCTGCGAGTCACCATGTACACCAAGGAGGAAGCAGAAGAAGCACGTCAAGACGGCGTCGATCTGCTGGAAGAGGGCCGGCTGTTGGCACTCAGCCAGTCCAGCATCTATCAGCAGAGCCTGCGCCGATACTACGACAGGAAGGTCAGGCCGAGATCTTTCCAAGAAGGCGACCTTGTGCTCCGACTAATCCAGCGGACAGCCGGCCAGCACAAGTTGTCGGCGCCTTGGGAAGGCCCCTTCATCATCAGCAAGGTACTGGGCAACGACTCCTACTATCTGATCGACGCTCAGAAGCCCCGAGCATGCAAGAGGGACGACTCCGGCAAAGAGACGGAACGGCCATGGAATGCAAATCTTCTCCGAAGATTTTACAGTTAAAGCAGTATGTACCACGCTACCCTTTGTATTAAAGTACCAAGACTTCCGGCCCCCCGAGACGAGCTCGGGGACTGCCTTTTTTTGCTATCTGTATGATAAGAATCATGCCTTCAAGTATGCCACTCTTTTTTATGCCGCTTGGCACCGGATCCGACTAGTCGGCCCGGGGACTAGCCGTCTTGCGCTATGAAATGCTTCCTGCAGTCGGACAAGTAGTGTGTGGCGCCTAAGCCGTCTCCTGTCAGAAGCCGCAGCTTGCAGAGCGACTGTCTGGTGGGCAGGAGCAAGGAAGAATGGGCGCCCACATGAAAAATGGCTAAGGACTCAAAGCATAAACATAGCTTAAACCTGGCTTTCCAGCCGCTTTTTGCAAAGCCAACTTCCAAGTAGTCGGCTCGCCGCCTTCTATTCAACTTGCTAAGAAACTCTAGAACGGCCAAGTACTTGCCTTCCCAAAGTAGCCAAGCACTTGGTCCAGCGGCAGTCCGCAGAGCGGCTGTCCGATTGACAAAGACGGCAACTAAGGGAAGGCGGCAAAGGGAAAAGCCAAGAGAGCAATGAGCAAGAAATGATAGAACTCAGATAGATATTTACATAACATAGGCCCTTGGCTGAATCTTCGAACAAAAGTTCAAAATACACCCCGCGGGTGGAATTGTGCGAATTAACAAGTTCTTCAAAGACTACTAAAACAGATAAAATAAAGACAAGGCAGCAGCCTAGGGAGCAGCAGACGGATTCGGAGGCTCGGAGGAGATGGCGGTGTCAGACGTTGGGGCGACCGGCTGGGCAGTCTCAGCTTGATCACCTCTAGCGGCAGCCGGCTCGGTTGGGCGCGGCTGGTTGCTGGAGGCACGGTCGAGCTGAGGTTGATCATCCGCCCCGGCTCCTGGCACCTCCGTCTCGCCTCCGTCCTCCGCCTCACCTTCCTCCTTGGTGCTGGAGTCGATCACCTCCACCGAGTCCTCGTCGTAGTCCGGGTTCATCCCAGACCACTCCGGCGGTGCTTCCTCGCCGTCTTCAGCCCGCTCAGGAATAAAGACGCTGGTATCGGCATACTCGGCGATCGCCACGACACGCTTGACGAGGGCATCTTCCGTGGCTGCCAGCTCCGGCTGGGCCTCTGCCCGGAGCATGGCCAGCCGGTCCAGATCTAGCCCCGGATATCACGCCTTGACGAATTCCAAGGCCTGGCGCGCTCCAGCCCGGGCCGAGGAACCCTTCCAAGCTTCAAGACGGTCGGCTGCGACCTCCAGCTAGTCGGCAGTCCGACTAGGAGTGTGCAGAACCGGCATGTCTGGCCACAAGGCAGCAATCGCCTGGGCGCCGACACGCTGAAGACGGCGCAACATCCGATGGGCCGGCCGCAGACGAGCCTCGATGCTCAGAAGCTGCTCGTCAAGGGTCCGGGGGGCGTTGGCGGCAATCTCCTCGCCATTTGCCCTCCCTGCCTCGCGATCAGCCTCGATGGCTTGAGTGGCAGCTTGCATATGGCCAGGGAAGAAGTCTGCCAAAGACGGAAAAGAAGCAAGTCAAAAATTAGGAGTCGGCCCAACCTGCTGTCGGCGGCTCAAAGAAAGAGAGTAAAGAAACTCACCATCGACGATATCCTCAATCTCATGAAAGCCGGAGGTCAGCATTGCCTCCTTGTCGGTCCAGGAGGAGCGCTCGACCTCGAACTCGTCCAGGAGCGCAGTCTCTTTCCTCTCCGCCTCGTCCCGCGCCTTCTTAAGCAGCTCCCTCTGCTCCGCCAGCTGCGTAGCTAGCAGGTCACGCTCGGCGACGAGCTTGCCACACTCCTCCCCCTTGGCGCGCAAGGCGGTGTTGGCTTTGCCCAACTGCTGCTGAAGAACGGCGTTGGCCTCTGAAGAAAAAAGAAGAAGGCGCTAAGTCGTCATCAAAGAAGGTCGCCGGGAAGATCCGGCCCGACTGCTCAGCAGTCGGCCTGAATCTCGGGGACTACAGCCCGCGGGTGCGCCAACGCGCCCCCACGAAGAAGAGGGAGAACTCACTCTGGCTCTCCGTCAAGTCGGCAGTCCGCTTGCCCAGCTCTTCAACATTGCGGTTGAAGGCGGTGACCCAGAGGTTGTGATAATCCTGTGATAAATATTTCAAACAAGACTAAGTACTTAGAATTCGCCAATGGAGTTCCGAGCTGCCTGCTCAGCAGCCGGCCCGGAACTCGGGGACTACACCCAGTGGGTGCGCTGGCGCGCCCCCACAGAGAGAAGCAAGTAAAATAAAGTCAGAAGAAAACATACCCGGATGGCTACTCGTGACGCTAGATGCACCTTCGTGCAGTTCTGGAGGGCATCACCCTCTCAGCCCGCAGCTTCGCCTGGACGTCCAGAAGCGCCTGGTTCAGCGGGCCTGTGCCGCCTCCCCGCACCCACCCAACGGGCGCGACGCTCCTTGCCTCGACATCTGGGGCGGCCGAGCTTGCGGCGCCGGTCTCCAAGGGGCGTCGCGCTGAAATCGCCTTCTCAAGGCGGCGGCGCGTGGGCGAGGCGACTTGAAGGAGCAGCTTCGCCACGGCCTCGTCTTTAGTCGGCGGCACCAGTGGGTTCGCCGGCTGCTCGCCTCGCACGCTCCCAGACGGCGGCGGCGGCACGGGCGTGTCCGACATGGAGGCCTCGCCACCTTCCCTCTCCATGATGGGGTACTCGCCGCCGGCTTCCCCAGTCTGCTCCGTGAATTCCGGGGGAGGTCGCGCTGAGTTCAGCGGGATAACGAATAACGCCGACTGGCGACGCGCGGCTTCCTCAGCCTGACGTTTTGCCGCGATGGCGTCTTCGGCATCGTCCAGCTTCTTCTGGGCGGAGGCGGCCGCCTTCTCGGCCTCCGCCTTCTCCTGGCGGTCGGCCTCTTCCTCGCCGCGCTTCTCCTGCGTGTTCTGATTCGTCGCCTCCCGAAGATCGGCGGCGGGGTCAAACCGCCGAGTGGTGGCGGACGTCTCCGCCGACCCCATGATGGAGGCGGCGGTGACCCTCTCAAGGGTGAGGGGAGCCCTGGAACAGGGGAAGCATGAAAAGGACTTAGACAAAATCAACCAACAGAAAACAAGACGAAGGGCGGCGGCACTTACGCGGAGACCAGCGGCGGTTTCTTCACTTCCTTACGGAAGCGGTTGGCCTGAGCGGTCGCCTCTTCCCGCCTGGTCGCGGTGGCCACCCCCTTGAACTTCTTCGACCGGCCGCCAAGAGAACTCGGCCCGGCCCGGCGCTTCCTCGCGCCACCTAGACCATCCAAGGCGGCGGACGAACTCGCGCCGGGGTGGCCGGCCTGTGGTCGGTGGCGTGGGGCGACTTCCCCCTCAACATCGTATTTAGGCCAGTCGGCAAAAGTGGCCGAAGGCCTGAGGCCACCTTCTCCTCCTTTGCCTCCTCCTTCGGCGTCGGCCTCCATCGCCGCCGCCCCCAAGTCGGGGTCGTCGACGTCCCACTCCGCTCGGTCGGGGGCGAATTGGCGGGCCAGCCCCGCGGTGCCGGCCGAAGGCTGAATGAGAGGGTTCTGTTTCAAGTACTGAAGAAGATTAGAAGTCGGATTCGGCTGAAGAAAGAAAATAGAATAAGAAGAGAAACAACTTACAGCGGGCGGGGGGTTGGCGCGCGAGTATGGCTCCTTGCCGAACTGCCAATCCTCCGAGAGACCGCAGTTCGCGATATAGTTCACCGTGTCCGCCACCTCCGTGTGGGGCATGTCCTTGGAGCACATCCGACTTGGGTCTCGGTGGCCACTCATCTGACATATCATATGAGGCCGGCTTTGGAGTGGGAGGACTCGGCGCGCCACGAAGGCGGCCAACAGGTCGGCCCCAGTCAGACCCTCCGACTGCGGCGCCGGCAGGAGTCAGCATCTTGGCCCGGTGGGACCAGCTGGGGAGCCTTCCGGCCGGCGCACCGGCTTTGAAAGGCGACAGGTTGACCCAGTCGCCTTCCGGGGCGACGTTCTTCACGTAGAAGTAAGATCGCTGCCACATCTTGACCGATTTAATCAGCGAGATGGTGGGAAATGGGTTGTTGGCCACCGACCTCCGCATCGCGATGAAGGCACCGCACTGGGCTGGCACGCCGGCGACGTGCGTGCCGAGCTTGGAACTGAAGAATTCTCCCCATAGTTCGATGGTGGGGAGAACGCCGAGGAAGCCTTCGCACAGGGTGGCGAAGGCGGCCAGCAGCACCACCGTGTTTGGTGTGAGGTGGTGCGGCTGGAGCCCGTGGAACTCCAAGAAGGAGCGGAAGAAGCCGCTCGCCGGCAGCCCGAGGCCGCGCATGAGGTGCGAGCGGAATATGACCCGCTTGCCCTCCTCCGGCGCCGGCGATACCTCCCTCGCCGGCGCGGCGCGGGCCCGCACCAGGTCCTTGCCGGGGAGGCGACGCGTCTTGCGAAGAAACTCAATGTGGTCGTCGTCAACCTCGGAGCCGTCCCACATGCCGAAGCGCGCAGCGGCAGGCGCGGCGGCGGAGGAAGAGCTCATCGCTGCGGGCGTGATGAGGTCCAGCGCGGCGACGGCGAAGGAAAGAAGAAGCAAGAGGAAACAGAGGGGAATAAGGGAGAGCGAGCGCACGTGCTTCGCCGCCCCGCTCCCTCAGCCTACTTATAGGCTTCTAGGCTGAGAAGCCGATGGAGCATCGTGGGATTAACTGCGCCCAGGACCCCACGACCCCCACGATTTACCGCACGAAGTTACTGCGCGCAGTTACTTCGCAGGAATCCCAACCGTCCGCACAGCCGCAACAGATCCGTTCAAAGGCCGAGGCACGGTAGTGGCGGGCCCCACCTGCGGGCATGTCCCGTCGCGCGCGTGGGCGGGCAGATTGGCCCGACCACGTGGCGCCACACGGCGGGTCCGCAACGAGCAGTAACCAGGAAGCTTACCAGGCACGCCGTCTGGACCCTGCTTCAACTTTCAAACTCTTTAAGAGGCAAGACGGCCTTCGACGAGCCCGGCTCCTGATAGTCGGCTTGAAGGAAGACGGCGGGAGAAGCCTAGAACCAACCACCGGAAGGAAGAAACTGTTGAGGCTCCTCGATATGTCTCCCTCGGCGCCTCACCATCTTCGGGGACTACTGTCGGAGTAATGGGCCACGGGTAGGCTAACCCGAGGCCCAGAACCTTTCAAGACATCGGGGCAGGCTACGCCCCTCAGGAACCCCAGGATGGAAAGCCACCTCTGGGAGTCGGCAGTAGTGCCGCCGACTACCCACTCACGACCGAGTCTTGGGGACGGTTACAAGATGAGCCGACTCTCAATTGGCGGCTTCCAGAGAAGCCGGCTATGAGAGTCAGCCCGCGACTTCAACCACCCTCTGCCTTCGTAAGAAGGGGCGGGACGGGGAATGGCCGCAGTATGGCCCGCCCCACCCCGATTACCAAGGGCAGGCATGGCCACCGTGCGTCGTACCAATGGAGATCTCCATCCGGCGCGGCACTGTTGCCATGCCTGCCCTGACATCAGCCCCAGCGGCGGAACCCTGTGCCCATGTCGGCCTGCCTGTACGGCCCAGAGACGGCGGGCTCCGCCAGTCAGCGAGAGGGGGGGGGGGACAGAAGACGGCGAGAGCGCCGCAAGATGGACCCCGTGGGAGTCGGCCTCCAGGAGTCGGCCGGCCCCTCCCACGGGCCCCGCATGCCATTAACCATATGATACAGGGAGTGGCAACAATGATCGCCCGCCAGGCGGCGGTACTGTTGCCATGATCCCACGACCAAGCCAGCGTCATTAGTAGCACGGCGACAGTGATCCACAACCGGCAAGACCCGCTCGCGGCGTACAAGGCCTGTCGGTTCCGTACCGGACTAGTCGATGGGGCCCACCAGTCGGCGGGCCCCAGTGGTCGGCGGAGAAGACGGCGGCCTGAGAGACAGACGGCTGGGACCCGCGCCCAGCCGAATTACCATTGTACCCCCGGAGGGTAGGCCTATATAAACCCCCCAGAGCACCCATGCAAAGGGTTCGATCCCATTAGCACTAGACCATAGAATACAGGAAGGAGAGAGCTAGCCCTGCCTTCTCCTACCTCCAGGAAACAGCTCGAGGAGCAACCTTGTACCCACTTTGCCATAGTGATCATGCGGAGACCCCGCAGAGTAGCAGTAGGGGTGTTATCTCCTCGGAGTGCCCCGAAGCTGGGTAAGATTCGCCAGCGTGCATGTCTACGCCTCATCCCGCTTCCAGGCACCAGCGACGTTCTACTCGCCCCCACCATGATAAGCCATCCCTTGGCATATGTCGCACCCAACCCCCGACACTCTGGATTGGCCGTGCACGGAAAGATGATTGGAGTTTGGTGGGGTGGCGGCGCTGCGATGGGATGGATGGGACAACTCCCTAGGTTTTATAGTAGGTAGGTAAAAAGGAGGAGGGTTTGGATCATCAGATCGGGCTCGGGCGGTCGAAAATAAAAGGTTAGGGGAGTCCAATGGAGAAACAGAAGATATCTTAGGGTTGTTCGGAGATGATCCGAACCAATCGATAATTGAAAGTGCAACTATCCCTAGGTGGTTTTGGTAATTTATAACAACATATAGCTCATTGAGCTAATGCTATTCCAAGATAATTATTTCAGGAAAGCTCAATGATTGGCATGGCATGGATGGTGAAAGTGGAACCCTCAAAATGCTAAGGACAAAGGATTGGCTCAAGCTCAAAAGCTCAAGACTCTTCATTTTACATTTTAGTGATCCAAGATCACATTGAGTCCATAGGAAAAGCCAATATTATCAAGGAGGGATGAGGTGTTGCTTAATGAGCCTTTTGCTTCATGTGCTTAATGATATGCTCCAAAATCCTCAGCTACTTTCCCATATCTACAAATGACCTAAACTCCAAGCCAAACTCGGTCCTACCGATTCATTCCATCCTACGCCACCGAGTTTCACATGTCATAAGCCACTGCCAAACCATAGCAAATCGGTTCTACCGATAGGGATCTCGGTCTCACCAAGATGGGGTTGCAATCTCTCTGTTTCCCTTTTGTAACTTTTCGGTCTCACCGAAAGAGCAAATTGGTCCCACTGAGATTGCAATGTAAACTCTCTGTTTCCCTTTTGTAACTTTTCGGTCTCACCAAAAGAGCAAATCGGTCCCACCGAGTTTGCCTGACCAACTCTCTGGTTAGCCAATTACCAAATCGGTCTCACCGAGTTTGTGTAATCGGTCTCACGAGAGTACGTTATGCCCTAACCCTAACCGTATTGGTCCTACCGAGTTGCATGTCAGTCCCACCAAAAATCTCTAACGGTCACTAGGTTTACCTTTTCGGTCCGACCGAGTTTGTTGATTCGGTCCCACCGAGATTGGTAAATTGTGTGTAACGGTTGGATTTTGTGTGGAGGCTATATATACCACTCCACCTCCTCTTCATTCGTGGAGAGAGCCATCAGAACACATCTACACTTCCAACTCATATGTTCTAAGAGAGAACCACCTTCCCTTGTGTTGAGGCCAAGATATTCCATTCCTACCATATGAATCTTGATCTCTAGCCTTCCCCAAGTTGCTTTCCACTCAAATCTTCTTTCCACCAAATCCAAATCCTATGAGAGAGAGTTGAGTGTTGGGGAGACTATCATTTGAAGCACAAGAGCAAGGAGTTCATCATCAACACACCATTTGTTACTTCGTGGAGAGTGGTGTCTCCTAGATTGGCTAGGTGTCACTTGGGAGCCTCCGACAAGATTGTGGAGTTGAACCAAGGAGTTTGTAAGGGCAAGGAGATCGCCTACTTCATGAAGATCTACCGCTAGTGAGGCAAGTCCTTCGTGGGCGATGGCCATGGTGGGATAGACAAGGTTGCTTCTTCGTGGACCCTTCGTGGGTGGAGCCCTCCGTGGACTCACGCAACCGTTACCCTTCGTGGGTTGAAGTCTCCATCAACGTGGATGTAGGATAGCACCACCTATCCGAACCACGGGAAAAACATCCGTGTCTCCAATTGCGTTTGAATTCTCCAAACCCTTCCCTTTACATTCTTGCAAGTTGCATGCTTTACTTTCCGCTGCTATATACTCTTTGCATGCTTGCTTGAATTGTGTAATGATTGCTTGACTTGTCCTAAAATTGCTAAGATCTGCCAAGAACTAAAATTGGGAAAAGGCTAAGTTTTTATTTGGTCAAGTAGTCTAATCACCCACCCTCTAGACATACTTTAGATCCTACAATAATGACAGCTTGGGTCGGGTTCAAGACAGCTTTCAGACGCGCGCGAGGGGTTTGACTAAAGGCCATGGAGACAAGGGGGTTTTGACGGGCTCAGAGAAGAGAGAGAAGAGAGCGGTCCAGTTGGTATGACAGGTCAACAGAGACAAGGAAGAAGCGAAAACTACGAGCAGATGCAAGTTTTAAAACATGACGGCACCGGAGTGCCGATGCAATGCAAATGATGACATGAGATGAGATGCAACAAACAAATAAATAACACAGCTGACTCGCAAAACAAGGAAGGCATCTGGAGCGTCGGTCTTGGGGCATTACAGGCTGAGAGGTAGAAAATGATGCACATGCAGCGACGTAGCGGGCTGGGGAAGTAGAGCTAAGGCGGTTTCAAACAAAGATATACCTAAAGGTCGTCGGGATGTGGATAGTTGGGCGGCGGGAGGCCGGATCCACCCACAGGCAATGACGAAGGGATCAGAGGACCTCCCGCGCCGGAGCTCGGCCAAAGATAATGGTGCGGCCGGCAGTGGGTCTCCTCCCTCGCTGTCGATGACGGCCTAAACGCTGCCCCTCCTCCCCTTCACCGGCGAAAGGGGATACGTCCGGATCTGTAACCAGCGGTGAGGATAGAAAGCCAGTGTTTTTTGAAGGGAAAAAGACAGTGTTACTACCCCTATCTTGTTTAGATCTGGAGAGGATGAGAGTGTGTGAATAGAGCAACCCTAGCAAGCAAGCGCGGAGGCTCCGGCCTATATATACGTAGTGGGGTAGTTTTCCTTTTTCACTCCATCAAAACAATAGTTTAAAATTGTGTACTACTACGTGCCAGGTCGTGGTGTTTTTAGTTGTTTATTGTTTTTTGAGTTAGCTACCCGCTTGTTCCAAGTGGTGTTACGGTGTGCCAGGTCGCACTTTGTATCGTTCAAGTCTGGTACTACAAGTCCCTCCATTAAATGAACAACCACCCCCTCGTAAAAATTGTGAACAAGCCCACGGCTAAAATTAGCGGAAACCTGGGTTGCCCCAACATGCATTATTATTTATATTTTCTACTCCCTCCATTCCTAAATATAAGTCTTTTTTATTAGACACACCTAAGACAAGAATTCTTTTATTAGCAGTGAGCCCCACATGTCATAGACACAAAAATTGTGGCAAGATTCCCTTAGGCAAGCCAAAGTGTGTCTAGCAATTTGAGAAACTCAGGTTAGGCAAGTGTGGCAAGTGTGGGAAAAATAATGTGGCAACATAAGACAAACATAGTCACAATCCAAACAGCCCCGTAATTTTTTGTGACATGCATGAAAATTTGGTTAGTTAAATTTATAGTCAAAATTTGGCAAGGTGCATCAAATCAACACATGCAAGTATCAAAAGGAAAGTCACGGCATGCATGCATGCGTTGTACTCCCTCCGTTTCCAAATATAAGTCTTTTTAGAGATTGCAACAAGTGACTACATATGAAGCAGAATATGTCTACTCCTACATACGAAGTAGCCCATTTGAAATGTGTAAAAAGACTTATATCGAGTGCAATGCTTTGATGTGTCGCGTCAACTCGTACAAGACCAAGAAATTTGATTACTACAATGCCCTCTCCCTCGCGGACTCAGCTCCGGTGCCTTAACTGCACCTGCCTTTCGCTGCATGACAGGAGGGCCTACTACAATGCCCTCTCCCTCGCGGACTCAGCTCCGGTGCCTTAACTGCACCTGCCTTTCGCTGCATGACAGGAGGGCCTCCTGTCATGCAGCGAAAGGCAGGTGCAGTTAAGGCACCGGAGCTGATTCCGCAAGGGAGAGGGCATTGTAGTAATCAAATTTCTTGGTCTTGTACGAGTTGACGCGACACATCAAAGCATTGCACCACCTGTCATAGACGCAAAGGCAGGAGCAGTAAGTAGAAGCTTTTGCTACACGCTATCCCTCCCACACGAGGTGGACGGACATGCAGTAGTGGATTCGATACTGCAGAAGTAGGAGTAACATCATTGTTCGTCTTCTTGAAGAGGCGAAGAGCCAAGCACAACCCGAACGTGGCAATTGCGAACGCTCGCGTGGTGCGTTTCCTTGGAGTACTAGCCAGGCTCTTGCATGAGACAAAATTGCTATTGTTTAACAATTAAACTCCATTATCCATTGGTTGATACTCATTCTGCATAGGTCCTCGCACTTAGCACCGTTTCCTCCTGGGGTTACCAATGTTTATTTGCTAATTAATAGCATTGCATGCAATGAACTAGCCATTGCAAATCATTAAAAGCATGCACACCTCTCATCTCTTATTGGTTGATATGTCAAGAAACAAGAAACAAGGTAGAAGTTAATGCACCGCGCCTAAGTGTTTTGGGACTGTTTGGTTTTCGTAAGATGACTTACACACCTAGACGAAGGGAGTAGTATAGCCCTATAAACCGGAAAGGAGTATTTTTCTTTCTAGAGATTTTAACAAGTGACTAGACTACACCGTGTGCAGTACTCCCTCCCTTCCGGTTTAGACTAGTCACAATGGAGAGTAACATACACTAGTAACATACACATCTCTAGAATATGTTACTAGTACCTTCATAGTGGGTAGTAATATAAGTGTGGTAACATGCAAAGCTTCATTTATTAGGTTATAGACTCATATCGCATTAGGACATGTGATGTTACAGTAACTAGCTAAGTTACTACAACTACCTCTCTCCTCATTAACTCATTGCCACACAAGCAAATTTGCTGAGTTGGACTCGATGTTACTGCTGAAGTTACTCCCACTGTGGCTAGTCTTATAGGGCTCAAATCTCAAATCTCATGAACCAAGGCATTTTGCGATTGGAGGAATGCATCTCGTACTTTACAAAACTACCCTAATTAAACTCATGCATTAATTACATAGTTCTCTCATTTTCCTCTCCGCCTTGGTCGCGGTGCACAATATTGAGCACCCCTATATGACTAGCCGCTCTATCTACATGCGGGACATTTCAAAGCATTTGGGCCCGCATGCCATCCACCAAATCACAGCGAGGTGCTACAGTCGAGACTCACCGGTCACCCCGGTGTGGCTGTCATGACCCGTCATATCACAAAACCCACACCTTTACCAGCAGTGGTAAGGTGGCCTCCAAGTTGGACTGGACGAAGCAACCAACATTTCACTGGAACGATCGTTCAAGCCCTTTCTTACCTTTCTTGAGGAAAACCTCACTCCAGGCTACTCACTTCTGCCATTTTTCTTGTGTACCGATGAAGGAAAGGTGGGCGAATCAGTTATGCTGCTATATTTTCATTCCATGAATCTTCTATTTGCGAAGCACCGACCGATTCTCACATCCTATTCTTCTCCCGTTTTCATTGCGATTGTGGTTTCCTTTCAATTGCTTTTTGTTTGTCAGTCCATTGATGGATCCTGGAGCACTAGGCGAAGAGTTGCCGGCGGACAACCCACTGGAGACAGCGATCTCCAGGAAGCGAGCACCGACCAACGAGTTGACCATGTTGGCGGGCCAACCCATGGAGACGAAGAACTCCAAAAAACAAGCACTCGCCAAAGAGTTGAGGACGTTGGTGGACGAACTCCTCAAAGAAAGTTGGAAGAACAGCAAGGGCCCCACCGTGTCTACCCCAGGAACTCTGATTGCCACCTATGTGAGGCTCAAGACCGAGTTTGAGGAGATAGTCGCCGTTGAGAAGCAGTATTCCCCTGGCAAGGTGATGGCCCCCATCGAGGACGAGGAAATGGCCCCTGGAGGGATGAGGTCCCCCGGTGACCTGCATAAGGTAAAAAATAATGGCTGATTACCATAGTTGTGGTTTTTGATTATTTGCAATGTGCTTGCTAATATGTTAGGATTGTGCAGGTGCCGGTGGACGTCCTTGATGATTTCGATGTCGTGGCCTGTCCTGTTGGCATCGCCCCGAAGATCGATTCCGATGCCGCTGTCCATCCTGTGGACATCGCCCCCGAGATCGATTTCGATGTCGCGGTCAGTCCTGTGGACATCGCCCCAGAAATTGATTCCCATGCCGCTGTCCATGCTGTGGTCATTGCCCGAGAGATGGATGACAAGAAATAGTTGGTCGCGCTAATCCTTCAGGGTAGTTTGCATTGCCCTGTGTTTAATTACCAGAATGATGCGTGTTATCAAACCATCTTAGGTCTAGTGCATTGTCTTGTGTGGGCGGATCTTGCTACTTTTGTTGATAGTGAATCATGCGACGAATCATGCGAACCCTCTCCGAGTTATGGAAACAGATGTATCCTCACCAGCTTTTGATGTAATATATGGCATGCTTAGATGTAAGTTTGAACTGTTTATCATATCAGCAGGGCTTGTTTGATGATTCTTGGTGTTAGTAGGCTAGCTACTGTGCGAGCTATAGTACTTGCAAAACACTCACCGAAGAGAACCATTGGGGCTGATGAGCTCGTGGTACGCTTATACTTATCCCTCGTCGATCGACCAATAGCCCTAGCTCCTAAAATTGTAGGCTTAGCGATCGGTCAGAAAATAGTCGACATACATTCAGGCCTCATTTGGTTCATAGGGTAGGAAAATCGTAGCAAAAGTACAGAGAACATGCAACAAAAAATCATAGCAGTGTAGAGACATACTCCCTCCGTTCCAAAATAGATGACCTAGGAGGGCTAGTTTGGCCTAGTGGGTTTTAGTGATATGACGTGGTACAGTGCCGTCCAGTCTTCGCGTGTGGTAGCAGTATTGCGGGTGCAGTAAGTTTTCTTGAAGAAGAGGAATTCGACGAAGTCATGATGGTTCCTTCGTCCGGACAACTTACAATGGGAAAGGTTGGGCCTGCGATACGACCGGGGTAGACCAGGATAATCTTGTGCATGGCAGGTGGACCAGGATGGTCGACGTCCCACATGTCGGCGAATGAAAGTATTCTTTCCGATATAGAGGACGATCAACGAGTATTCATTGTTTATTTTTTATGAAAGCTATTGTCTCCACTGTTACGACGGAGGAGTGTGAAACACGGCAACCCAGTGAACTTGGCATGTGCACCACTCCCTCCTTCCTCATGTAATGCCCAGGTTGCAGCTTTTTATCACTTTCTCTCTATCTATTTCCTCTCAAATGTTTTTTACCTTTCTTTTTTAAGACACAATTGTTTTTTAATGCTTTTTTAGAATTATTTTTTATACCTAGGCGCACGTGTAGAGACGGGCTCTTGCAGAGCCCACTCCTTGACATTATCAATGCCTCTCTCTCCTCCACATAAGGAGTACTACTTTCTATCCATGCATGCGGCAGGCAGCTGGCATCTTGAGGGGCCAGGGCGGTGAGAGCGGGCTCCGGAAGCGGTCCGGACTCCAGCATAATTTTGGTTTCTACAGTATTTCTTTATCCATTGACATCTAGGACCGTGTAGATAGATAAAGAACATGAGCTGATGAGGCGCATGCGGACTGTTTGACTGGTCAACCAGACAAATACGGAGCTATACGCTGAGCCAGTGACCGTATAATCACCATATCTCGTATACAATGATCAAAGTGAGCTTTCAAGACAAGTTCAATGACCGCCAATGCATTTTACTCGGTAATAAATGACCAGGATTGAAGGGGAATCCAATTTGCTTCGTCTTCTGTCCTTGAGCTCTTTACAAACCAATGCACTATACGGTTGTCCGACCACTCCACCCCAGAGCTCCCACCAAGAGTCGTTCATGCCACCGCGCTGCACACTAACCGGTAAGGCAGCGATGGCATCCCGCCGCGCCGAGTTCCTCGCCGCCCATGACCGCACACAAAATGGTAGGGAAGCGATAGCATCCCGCCGTGCCGAGTTCATCGCCGCTCGCGACCTCACAACTATGTGGGAGGAATTTGAAGATGCCATGGCCGAATGGGCGGTAGAGCAAGAGGTGGCCAAAGCCGCACAAAGGGAGCGGAAAAGTCAGAAAGCACTCAAGAAAAGAGAGGACCGCCGCCGCAATAAAGAAAAGGACACACGAGCTGCTGCGGAGAGGTCAGCGGAGATCCAAGAACGGTGGGGTGTTGCCGACAAAGCCGAGAAGGAGAACGATGGCGTCTGGCCAGCATGTGATAAGTAGTAGTACTAGTAGTTAGTGTGTGTGTGTTTGTGTGTGAGTACGAGCATGTACCAGTACTACTAGATACTACTGTAGTTTTTAGAGCAAATTACCAGTACATTAGCCTAGACTAAATGAAAAAAATTCCTATCCTAAGCATCAAATGGCATCTCTATAGGAATTGAGATGCATGTCATCTCACTTCCTATGATTTTCATATTCCTATCCTATGAACGAAAGGAGGCCTCTGTTGGAGTAACTACTGTAGCTAGTAGTACTGCTGGTACAATAGTTTTCTTCAAGAAGCGGAATTCAACGAAGTCATGATGGTTCCTTCGTCCAAGCAACTTCAAAGTGGGAAGTGGGCCTGTGATTTGACGGCTCATTTGTCATTGTTACTGCGACGCGACGACCTGGGTGACTCTCCCTTGGAGTTCTGCGTGCATGGCAAGTGGACCAGGATGGTCGACGTCCCACATGTTGGCGAACGGAAGTATTCTTTCCGATATCGAGGAGCAAGGAAACCGCATGGTATAGTATCACTACTGATTGGTTCGCAAAAAATAGTATCACTGCTGATTTATAATTATTTTTTTATTTCTGATGAATGCTAGCGTTTCAACTCTTACGACGAAGGGTGCCAAACACGGCACGTGATGGATGTCCCACACGTCAGCGAAAGGAGTGGGACATGAACAGCGTGGTAGAGCCCAACGTAAAAAAACAGCATGGTAGAGCGTCTCCACTTCTTCCACTTCTGGGTCGGAGACCACACGTAGTAGTACTTAGTGGTATGAACGATACAAAGTGCAACCTGGAGAGAAAGACACGTCTAGTTGGAAGGTCTCGGGGCATACACGTAAACAAATATAAAAGTTAATATGTGCCTCCAACTAATATAGTAGTAGTAGAGTACTTAGGCACGTACTCCATAACATCATCGTGCATTGCCTGTACAACATTTAGTAGTAGTACGTAGTAAGAGACAAATGCCGCCCAAGAGTTCCCTTCTCGACCTACTTTTGGGTGTTTGGTAGAGTGTATGGAAGGTGCACGAGTCCACACTAGTTTAGCACAAATACACTAGAAGCATGCATGAAGAGAGCATGCATGAAGAGGGGTGTTGAGTTAAGCATGCATGAAGAGGGAACAACTATGCTAAGACGAGAACGCAACCAAACACACCCTATATGCCACGCATGTTCATACCATTTGTGCCTTTCTACTTCACTTACTATGCTACATTACTCAGGTTCGTACGTCCACTCCTGGGTACATGTCCGTCTCGTAGTTCCAGTCCCACGTTTTCTTCATATAGATGGAACGATCCTTGCATAACACGTGCACCTTGATGCTAGATGTCTTGCGTGTTGGCAAAAGGATGAACAAAGCTCACGTAAAAAAATAGAGTGGAAGAACATAGATTCCGGACGCCCGAGAAGGAGCAAGGAACCTCGTGGTGGAGCGTCTCACTCATAATATTTAATATTATTCAGCGATATAAAATTAACCAATCATCTGCACAGCGAACTGGAAGAGTACGAAACACGACAGCCCAATGTA
This sequence comes from Aegilops umbellulata, assembly GCA_032464435.1. Classification (NCBI taxonomy): domain Eukaryota; kingdom Viridiplantae; phylum Streptophyta; class Magnoliopsida; order Poales; family Poaceae; genus Aegilops; species Aegilops umbellulata. The sequence continues at coordinate 608,564,907 of CP136057.1, forward strand.
GTTACATCATACTAGTACATGGCTAACCCACACTATCACCATATTTCTTGGCTTCCGTGTGACACCTATCTCTAGTAATCCAGCAGCCTGTATCGCTTTTCCCTCCTCGTCTCTATCAAAGTGCGGCGGGCTGGCGTTTCTGCCGTCTATTGAGGTTGGTTAACCATCACATGTTAGCGACATGCCAAGAGCATTCTAAAAAAATTCCTTTCACGTTCCGTTTTCAAAAATAAATCCTTTCACGTACGAATTTGCCTATATGCTTTGAGCAACTTGCATGTCCTATAATGCTCCTGTTTGATACTCTAACTTAGCTAGAGGTTAGACTAACTCATGACTAACCCTGAACTAACTGTAGCCAAAGGCCCTGTTTGGATACTCTAACTCAGTTAGAGGTTAGAGTTAGATTCTAACCCTGAACTAACCCTAAACTAACTCTAGCCGAAGAGGTGTTTGGATGGCAGGGTTAGATGGAGCGCGGATATGGCGAGGCACCTTCATGGGCGGTGCAAGAGGGAGGGAGGGAAAGGACAAGAAGCTTCGAGAAAGTGGGGAAGGATCTACTATGGGGAGAGCGAGAGAAAAATGTTTTTTTAGTGGTCCTGAGAAGAACTAACCCAAATAAGTACCTCTTGAGTGGGTTAGATTTTTTGAATGGGTTAGATGCATCTAACCCAAACTAACCCTCCTGTTTGGATGTTTTTGGGTTAGTTGAGTCCAAACTAATCCAAATTAACTCCAACCTATGGATCCAAACAGGGCCAAAGAGGTGTTCGGGTGACAGGGTTAGATTGACAATAAATGCACTTCATGGAGAGAGAAAAGTGATTTTTTCAGTGGTCCCAATGAGAACTATCTCCATTTAGCACCTCATGGGTGGGATAGTTTTTTTTTGGTGGGTTCAGTGCAACTTGCTCCAATTTAAACCCTCATGCTATTTGAGCCCCAACTAGCTCAAACTAACTCTAACTCATGGATCCAAACAGGGCCTATGGCCAGTCTCTACGCGGAGCAGTTGCGTGCACCGCGAAGCGACGCTCTCTCGGCCGTCGCGCCACTTCAAAGTCGGCGCCAGTGAGAGGTCGCCTCCGCTTTGGCCAGGCATTAATGCGGCACTAACGCTCCAGGTCGACGCTGACCGTATCACGGGAGAAGCACGCGCTGGCAAGGGAGTATAGAGGTTTTGAACCGTTTCAGGTGTAGTACTGGTAGTTTGCAAAACTACTCAATTATTGCACTCAATTTCCTAATAAATTGTGGTAAAAAACGTTACTCCACAGCCCGCTTCCCTTCTCCTTCCTCTTCCACCGCCCGCGCACGTCCGCGGGAAGCGACCGGTCAACCCTTATATAGGAGTGCTAGCACAAAAAGATGCATGCATGACCACTAAAATTTCCATATTAAAGCGCCGCTCCGGCGGGAGTATGGCGTATGTTGTTACCTTCGGCCAGCCCATGGCTACCGGGCGAAGGCGAACAGAGAAGAGGCGGCGGGAGGGGAATGAATGCAACTACTATTTGGGTTCGCCTTCCGGCTTAAATAAATGCGCAGCATCACGTGTACTCGTGGGTGCACAAATTGTAACATACGTGTCTGCTTAAGTGGGCGTCACATAACTGGTGTGTGTGTGTGTGTGAGAGAGAGAGAGATTCTGAGAGACAGACTGAGTGTGTGTGCGACTCTACTCTTCGGACATGTACTCAACCTTTTGCATCGGGATATAAGTATAATGGTATTTACTTTAGCTAGTGATTTACGTGGCCATGTTAACGTGGTTGTGTCAAAAAAATGTCACTTCCTGCTCATGATTTGTGTTATATAATTACAAGCAAGATTCTCCTGCATTGCACGGAACATCGATATGCATTTTTTTTACAAAACACCTGTTGTGATTGAGCCATACAGGAGTAATCCCATGTGTAAAAACTAATGATATCTCAAGAATTTTATCGAAAAACTGGTATCTCGAGAATGTCATCGAAAAAATGAAAGATGAGAGATAAGGCGAGGAGGAGTGGAGCGTGGTGGTGACTGGTGGTCGGAATGGGCGGAGGCATGGGGATGGACGGCGCCGGCAGGCGGCAGCGGCCACCATGCATGCTAGATTGTTCGAGAGACTTATTCCTTTTTTAATTGCTGAGCAATGAGGTTGCGGGAGATAATGATGTGGTGAGAGGTGCGGGTATCTTTTGTAAAATTATCATAGTTTGCTTTCTATCCTCAGATATAGATCATACGGTCTGTATTACAAGATGGCAGGCACACAATCACCGCCAATTCGTTTTTTTATAAGGGTGCAGATGATAAGTTTGCTGACTACTAAAGTAAAGTGGAATTTGTCCATGTTATGCAAGTAAATAAAGGTGATTGTCTATCATACGGGTAAAGTTGGATGAAGGGTGGTAGGAACAAATGCTCCGCCTAGAGCATGTGTGTGAGAGATGGAGTCTTTGTGTGTGTTTGGTGTGTGTGTGTGAGAGAGAGAGAGAGAGAGAGAGGAGAGAGAGAGATGGTGTGTGTGTGTGAGAGAGAGATGGAGTGTTAGTGTGTGTGTTTGGGGGTGTGTGTGTGCGTGCGTGCGTGTGTGTGTGAGAGAGAGAGATGGATTCTTAGTGTGTGTGTGGGGGGGGGTGCGTGCGTGCGTGTGTGCGTGTGTGTGTGTCGCGGGGTCCTCTGTGGTGGATGTAATTTAATTGTGCATGGCTTCATCATAGAGAGGTGATGTGTATGGCAGAGGCCACCAACGATGGGGTGCGAGAGAGAAAATGCCCGTAGAGAGGGAAGAGAAGGTGTGTGCGCGTGAGAGGAGTCGACATCGAGAGAACGTGTTTGTTCGAGAGACACCGAGGAAGACTATTATATATCGATGGTGCATGTAGGCGGGAATTAAACAAAGGGATGGTCTTATTGGTTTCGGGGATATAGGGGAAGAGTGAGAGGCGGGGGGGGGGGGGGGGTAGCTAGAAGGAGATTGTTAAGTGTGAGTGTGTGTTTTACCCATCCTGGCGGAAGTTATGCGCACAAAAGAGGAGAACGATTGGATGTGGCGTTAGGATTGAGGGTAATTAACTATGTATGGAGACATAGAGACCTTGAACGTGCATGTGTGAGAGGTATACACGTATACGTGGGATTTGTGCGTGTGTGTGCGTGCATGATCGAGATAAAAGAAAGAAGACATAAGTCATAAGATCAACGACATGGGAGAGATGGATCGGTTTGACAATATGCATGCATGTGAGAATGCAGGGAAGAAGGCCCAACAATTGAGCATGTGTGTTTGTGTTTAAGAGATAGTGGCGTGGGCTGGAGCATGCATCTATGGCGAGCAGAGGGAGTGAGGCGCAACGATTGTGCAAAATAGACCAACCTATAAACGCATATGTATGGTGAGACATATATAGTGTGGGTGATAGGAAGCAAGACTCTGTGCGAGAAAGAAATGTTGACGGAGAAACTACAGATAGATACAGAGATGGAGATGCTAGCAAGAGGGACATCCGCTAGTTTGGGTGTTGGAGATGACCGTCGAGTGGTTCAAAGGGTGAAGTTATATATGTGTGTGAGAGGGCACTTGACTGCATGTAGAAAGAAACATATGTAGTGTGTGTGATAGGAATCAAGAGTGAGGGCGACAAAGAAGGTTGATGGAGAAACATATAAATAGAAAGATAAAGATGCTAGCTAGTGTGCGTTAGAGATAGGAGTTGAGTGGATCAGAAGGATGGGTTATGTGTGTGGGTGTGAGAGAGATAGAGAGAGGGTGCATGTGAGTTACATACAAACATGTATCAGAGAGAAATGAGATCCAGAGAGGCGGAGTTTTGTGTCTGCGAGAGAGAAATATATTTCACAACGAGAGTGATAGCTAGAGAGAAATACGAGGGAACGCAAGATATCTCTAGGGAGAGAGGGTGTGTGTGTGAGCGACATACAAGAGAACAATGGAGAAATATGAGACCCTGGGAGACAGAGTTTGTGTTTGTGTATGAGAAAGAGATATTGAAGAGGAAGAGTCGTAGGTTCTCATATCTAAGGAGCGAAAGACATCTCCGTATGAGGGGTGTGCGAGTGGCACACATGGGAATAGTACAGAGAAATGAGACTCCGGGAGACAAAGTTTTGTGTTTGTGTGAGAGAAAGAGATTCCACATGGAGAATCATAGTTAGAGACACATAGCAGGGAGCGAGATATACTTAGAGAGAGATAGAGTGATGAAGGTCGAGGGAGAGAGTACCGTCAGTGTGTTACGAAGATAAAAGATCATTGTCGACATACAGGTAGCACGAGAGATACTTGAGAGACGATGAACGCGTATAGGTCCAGAGAGATAGTCCTATATAAGCATGAGTGATAGCTGTATGAGACGAATATCTGGATTAACGGGGATTCAAATTGGAGATCACGACATCGATAATATCATAACGCAAATTGGTGTATCAAACATGCATATTCATTTGAATTTTGGCACACGTGTAATGTTATATAGTTTATCAATATTGGTGATCCATAGATTCTTCAATTACAAACAACGCATGGTTTATATGCAATTAATATCTAAATGGGATTACACTATAAGTTGCATGTGTGAAACACATTATACATGTTTGAGAGGTAAAAAAAACCCGCATGAAACACACATTAATTGGAGACAGTTAGCGAGGAATGCATACATTGCATTTCAACATAAAGTGGTTTCAAATATTTGAAAATCCAAATTGATGGATACAACCTTATGAATCTGAGATCATGCCATTTGTAAACCATATTTATGTATAAATGGTGTTGTGCTTTTGAAAGTATATATAAAAAATGATGTATATAGAATGTAATTCCAATTGAAAATGGATCCCGCCCGAAAAAAATTAGAATACAAACGGGATTCGAATTGAGTTGGCACGGTAAACGTGCACTCTGCAAAATTTGAACGAAGCGGGGAAAGTCGCAGTAACCGCCCGAAACCAAAATCTGCGAGATGGAAATCACTACTGCCTATACCTGCCACGCAAAGCCTATCTGCTGGATTTCTATAGGTTTCGATAGGGGTAGGTTTGTCATTTCACCTAAACGTGACATAACCGCCTCTCACCCGGATTCATACACGATGGGTGCCAAAACATAGTTTGTCCTCGGCCGAAATCAACTCCCTCCCCGATTCATATTCATACACGGTGGGCGCCAAAAACAAACTCTCGTCGGCAAATATTCGGTGTATGCGAGATTACCGTCCTATCCCCAACCGACTAATGTTGCTGTGATGTAGTAGAAATTTGAAACGGGGGCTAAGTTTGTAAATTTCCTCGCATTTGAGACAAGCACGCCCTGAATACATGGTTCCCCCCTTCCTCTCTACCTCCCTTTTCCCCATCCGTACTCCATGGGCGCCAAAACACCCTCTCCACCCCACCCTCCTCCGTGCGCCGCCGTCCGCCACCCCATCCACCGCCGTCCTCCTCGACCATGCCGAAGCTGATACCCCGACGCTGCCGTCCATTACAAGAGATCGACCTCTCTCATCCACGGCTTCGGACCCGGATCCTTGCATCCCGTCCTCTCGCTTCATCCCCGCCGTCGCCCACCTTGCCGGCGCCGCTCCTACGACCGTCTCGTCCACCGCGCCCCGCCGCCACCGTCTACCCTCCTAGATCTGCTTCCATGCTGCCGACAGCCATCGCTACCGCAGCACCGTCAAATTCTCAGCAGATGCGTACACGACGCCGCACCAGAGGCGGTACTCTTTCGTATCTGCTCAACTTATTTGTCGGAGCAAGAAAATAGATCGCACTGCTTTACTCTGATTTCTTGTCTTGGTTGCGAAGTTGCCTTTGTCCGGTTTGCACCTTCATATCCGCCATGGTACGCTCAACACTATACCCCCAATGCTTATGGTTTTCCCGTTTTATATTCCACACTAGTTAAATCACAGTAGACTAAATTTCAAAATTGGGTCAGTCGATTTTTCAGAGCTCGCCGGAGTACGCCGGTGCGATCGAAGGAGCTCGGGTGGTTGTGGGGCCTCGCCGAATGAAGAAAACTCGACACGGGTAGGGGTTGGGGCGGGGGTGGGGGTGGGGTTGGCGGAGGAACACAGGCGGTGGGGGGCGGTGGTCCGGCCGGCGGCCCGTGCGGTGTTCTGTATGGGAAGAATCAGAGACGAGGAAGAAGAAGGGTTACGAGACGTAGGATCTTCATCCAACCGCATGAAATGGTCGAGAGACAGCTGGGAGTTGCATTCTTAATGTGCTCTAGTTCATCATGTGTGGGCTCTACGCAACCAACATTTTATTATCCGAAATCTGCTTGCTCTTCTTTACCATGTTCGATAGAGCTGGCCTGTACGTGATCGATAGGCTTTCAATTACTAGCGGCAATACAACAACGTATTTTCAAGCCAGTTCCACTTTCCCGATTTATATATCGTGGTTATGGTGTACCCCTGTTATGTACACTATGATCTTCCTAGTTGCTGTGTGCTCTTGTTATCATGGTTTGGCAATAAACTCTCTATACAGTATATTATGAACCTATCATCTGCTAGCTATCCTTACTTCTGGAGCCTATTTTTTGTGTACTTGTGCCAGATTATATAAATGCACGCACCATATTACAGCACACATGAGCTCTCTCATCAGAATCTAGTGATAGCACACAAGTGTTTAGAGGGGCGCCCCTATATTAGAATATCATCTGTATTACAAAGATAATCTCACAACTATTTATGTTTTCATGGTTCTCTGATATTATACGCAATTACAGTGACTATCAGAATCCGCGCATCAGAAGAATATTGTGGAACACTGCAATGACATACAAAATTGGCACCAAGGCATTGAGTGCCATTCTAGAAGCAATGAAACTCGTACGCTCCCCACCTGTTGATTCTTGTTCAGAATATCATCCTAATGACTATTCTAACCTCGAGGAGTCAAAGGCAAATGGCCTGTCCTGCTCACCCATCAAGGTGTCTGTTCTAATTTGGCAAGGTTTTATTGATTACACGTATCTTGCATATGTTGTCTTGCATTTCTTCTACTTTGTTGCACCGCCATCTGCTTACTTTACTCATCATATAACTCGAGATGCCATGCCCATCCATAATCAATACATATTCCATCTATCATCATACCATGTTTTTTCACTCAAATGCTGTTCTTGTGCATCAGACATCAAAAAGGAAGAGGGTGATTGCCGAACCTGAAGGAGCACCAGCAAAGTCCTTGACAAACATGGTGCTGCCGGAGAAACCAGACAGCGCCCCACTTATATTGGTTGTACAACCAGTGACACAAAACATAGGACCGACTCCAGCAGACTGTACCCATACTTCACTGGCCACACCACTAGCCCCACCACACAAGACCTGCACTCCAGCAAAAGGTATACCGATTTCATTTGCCATAGCACCAGCCGTCCCACTCCAGCAAAAAGTACAGCAAGTCCACCGGCCGAAGACCTATCCCAACTATAGAGACGGCCAATTCCTGCAGATTGCAACCCCATTCCATTTATTCCTAGTTTAAAAGACAATGCTTTCAATGTTGTTAGGGACTACGTGCATATATTCCCATCATGGGAAGATTTTAGTGAAGACAAACACCATTTTCACATCTTCCTGTCCAACTTACGTGTAAGTGCTATTATTCATGGTTATTATTTTCCTGTTTTCTGCTGATCGAACACATCAATGATTTACATTGCATTGTTGTAACTAGGTGAGGGTCAATCTGGATAGTCATGACGAGCAAAGCTTGCTTGTGCTTTTCAAGGAAGCATTGCAGCAGTGTCGGCGTTACCTGAGGAAATCACACTTTGATGGCAAGTCTATAAACGAATTTCCGGTGAAGTCTCCTGTGCTAAATTTAGAAGACATTGAATGGAAAAACCTTGTTATGCACTGGTCTCGTTCCCAGGATGAGGTACTGTCTATGAAATCACATGACAATTTGAACTTCTACTTTTCCGCATGTGCCTTACGGATCTTTTTTGCAGGAAATCTGCTCGAAGAAGAATTCCGGTTTGAAAAGAATGACAGGATATCGCAAATATGTTGCCTGCTGCTTTGCTCTTGTTAGTACCTGTTGTCCTGTTTCACTGTACTTGCATACATACCTGGTTCATTATGTGACAGCAGTATGCATGATAGCTTGCTTATCAATTGTTCGCTCCAAATTATCTGATTTGTATGAATGGTTACATTAGTGTAGAATATATCCAATGCCAATCAATTTTTTAGCTCTGCATTGTTCTTGTAAGTACATGCTGTCCTTTATCAGTGTACTTATATTGACAGGTAGTCGTTCATGTACCATCACTCTGCAGCTTATTTTCCTTTGCCCTCCATTTTCTACACATCAGATCTATATTTACTCTTACCATAAGGTTGGTACTGAAGAAGTTTAGCTGTGCATTGCTCTTGGCTCTGCCTTTTGCCTGTATCGCTGCACATACATTTATAGCTACTTGGTTATGTAGCATCACTCTTCATCTTATCTTAAATATTCTCCATTTTTTCGTATATTATCACATCTATATTTACTCTTAACAAAATGTAGAATAAAGGCAATGCTTATGAAGAAGATTTTGTGCTAAACTTCTTGAATTTCCCCCCCCCCATCAGCATGGACAAGGGCTTTATATAGCCTGTATTCACCAGTAATGTAAGTTTGTCCTTCTCAAGCCTTAAAACTTTGTTGTGTATATTTGGTTAGGCATGACTGCAACAGCTGTTTATTTTTGGTGTTTGCATCAAATTGCATGTTTAAAGTTTATTATGTAGTTCATAAACAAAAGTTTGTCCTTCTCAATTTAAGTTTTCAGTTGCACAACCATGTTCCTTCTTCATACCATGTAAATTAAACTATGCAGAGCAAGTGATCTTCTTTTGCACTGCACGTATGCTTCTGTTCTTTATCCGTAATCCAGTGGTGTGGTGAACCTACCCACTACAGGACAATGTCATATTCTGCAATGTCTTAACTATGAACAATGTCATATCATTCTACTATTATTTAAACCGTCTCTTTATTTGCCAATCTGAAATGGGATAAATTGACAGCACACTTACCATTGATACTTATGAGTTCTTGATCTGTAATCCGGTGGTGTCGTGAAGCTGCCAACTCCTTCACAATGTCATTTCCTGTCATATCTTGACCTGAACAATACCATATTGTGTTAATGCAATTTTAAACTGTGTCACTTTATTCATCAGTAGGAAATGTGATGAATTGTCTGCACTGATACTTTTATGTGCAAAACCTGTCATCTGTCTGTTTGTTTATCCTTCAGAGTGAGGAAGATATAAGTGTTGAACAAGCGCAGTCTCATCATCTTACTCAGCTGCTTGCGCTGCAGCTCCCCAGCAGGGCTAACCTTTCTTGAACTCTATTGAAGTGATGTCGGTTTTGTATATTATTTTGTTGGCGTGTTTATTTGCACTGGTGGCGATCTTTGATGCCCAGTGTATGTAATCTGTTGTCTGCTTGTGCTTTATTATCATAGTGGCGAACTTTGATGCCCAGTGGATGTAATATGCCGTAATTTATTTATTGTATAGTCTAGGTTTTTTCTTATTCACAATGCTGCAGTTATTTTACTGTATATATACATGTCTTCGTAGTAAACCGACCAAACCGTAAAATTACGGTACATAATCGGGCCGTCATGCAATCACGATATATGATCCGCATCATGGGCCCCGTCAAACTAGCCCACTAGTAGATTCGGGCCTTTAACAAGCCGAGTAACCCTCGGCCCTCTTTCCGCAAGAAAACTCAATGGGCTTTTAGGAGGCTGAGAAGTAGGTTGGGCCTGAAACATGCCGAATAGCTCACGGGCCGGCAGCAGCCCGAAATGGACCCCGACCCATGATTGTGCGAATCAAATCATGGGCTTTTAACAAGCCAAAGTTGTCTCGGTCCTTGTTTGGCCCAATCAGATATCGGCTGCGAGCAGGCCGGATGCAAACCGGGCCGTAGTTAGGCCCAACTATATGACGGGCTTTTAAGAGGCCGAAATTAATATAGGTCTGAAATGTTAAACATGCCCTTAATAGGCCGAAACTTATATCAGGCCAAACTACTAAATGGGCCTTTAGCAACTGGCCCCAAAAGCATAGCGTCCAGTTAACGGGCCGAATCCGATATGGGCCATAATTGAGCCCAAAGCCTCTTAAAGGGCCGGACCTGATCTGGGCCATGATTTTGCCCAGACAATGGGAGGCTTTTAATGGGCCGGATCTTATATGGGCCATTATTAGGCCCGCAATGTGGCAGGCCATTAATGGACCGGATCAAATATGGTCGGCATTTGGCCCAAAACATGGCAGCATGTTAATGGGCCGACCTACTAGGGTCCTCAAAATCTTGTGGGCCTATAGCTGGGCCGGCCCATTAATGTCGGCGAAATCTCGTGGGCCTTTAGCTGGGCCGGCCCATTATGATCCGCAAGAATTTTGTGGGCCTTTACCTGGGCCGGCCCATTATGGCACACAAAAATCTTGTGGGCCTTTACCTGGGTCGTCCTATTATGGCCCGCGAAATCTTGTGGGCCTTTAGCTGGGCCAGCCCATTATGGTCCGCAAAATCTCATGGGCCTTTAGCTGGGCCGGCCCATTATGGTCCGCAAAATCTTGTGGGCCTTTAGTTGGGCCGGCCCATTTAAACTTGTTGGGCTATGCCATGTGTCGACGTATCATAGGCGCCTTCTGTCCAGTGAGTGGATGACATCTGTCCCAATGATGAGCCGACACGTGTTTCCTCTAGCCAATGATGATTTTACACGTGGAAAATCCCCATTGGTCAGGGCTGTTAACGGGTTATCGGATCCAAAACCCGACCCGATAGCTTAACGGTGTTCCGTTATGGTGGATGCCACGTGTCGGTCACCCTTGAAGAGAGCACTTCTGTGACACACGATTTATCGTCATGGAAGTGGACACTTCCATGATGATAATTTTGGTAATGTCATGGAACACTTCTACGACAGCACAGGTATGACTATCTTGATTCTGTCATAAATTTGTCATGGATGTACATGCATGACAAAAAATGCGACCTACTGTGACAAACACGTATCATCACGGAAGTGTATTTTTTTGTAGTGATGCCTCCACAAACAAGTTTATCAGTGGCAAGGCCACAAGGTTGTCTTCATGAAGGTTCACAGGATTGAGCTGCTGCGGGACGTCCTCGATGATATTCATGGCAAGGTCCGTCTTGTGTCCAGCCCAAATTAGATCGAGGCATGAAATAGTTGCCCCAGCTAGTGTTTAATAGTAATTTGGATTGTGTCTAATTATCCGAACCTTGCCTGTTATCGACCCCTCTGGGGCTAGTAACCTGTTTTAATCCGTCTATGGGAACTGCTGCTACTTTTGTGTGCCCGTGAATCATGTGAGAACCATCGTAATTGTTGCCGAAACAGATGCGTGCTCACTAGTTTTTTCATGAATATGGCATGGTAAGACATAAGTTGTCACGGTTTATCATACGAGTAGTGTGTGTTTTGATGAAATAGAGCACTCGTTCGAGAACCGTGCGTAGACGTATACGTAAGTACTTGTAAACACTGTTGGTGCTACCCCACTTGTAAGCAGTTGTGCAAAACACGACACATTGGCTCAGCTCGCTTCAACACTAGGCTATCGACCAGCTAACAATCAACAATCTGCTGTCTGACATATAAGCAACTATGTATCTTGTTACAGTGGTTCATGTAGTTAATTGAGGCCACAATGTAATAAATTCCAAACGTTCACACGCTAGTCCAGTGCTCATGTGGAACACTCACATTAAACTCGTCTTCATAAAAAACTTGAAAATCATAAGTTAAGCAATTTTATACATCTCAATGATTCATAGAACATAACAAACATATACTAGTTCACAGCAAAAGACAAAGTTGTGAGAAGGTTTACAAATCAGGAAAAAACAAGCAAGGCTTCTCTGAGCAAAGGGCCTCCCGACAGGCTTAAATTTCCTGGAGTTCACTCTGGTTTTTTCTTGTTGCCACCATCCAGGGTTAGGTTCTCTCATTCCAGAATAACTAATTATAGTTGTGGTATCAGCTGGAATGCTGAACTGAACCATGCAGTGTACTGACCAGCTGAAATGCTTGTGCATTCCACTAAATTTAAACACCGCTATTTGCAGAAATAAGCAGACCACAATGCCTCTTGTCCGCGCACCTATCCAAAAAACCGCCGTGCAGCCCTGCCAGCTAGTCCTTGGTCCATGGATGAACTGGTAGAAAGTGCATTCCGGACTAGGATACAGTTGTTTTCGCTCGTCCCTGCACTGCAATCAGGAAGTAAAATGTAGGAATCAGCTTCTTTTAGATTGCGTTGGTCATTCTACCTTAGTTACTACCAATGTAGGGATACCTTGAAGACGGGAGGTTAGACGACGGCAACGAGGGATAGCCATCTTATTTTGCGCAGTTGTACTGACAGTGAGGTGTGTGCTTTTGCTTCCGCGGATAGAAACGATACGGAGACAGACATCCTGAAACGATATGGAGACAGACATCCCTGTTTGCGCAAATACGAAATACGGTTATTTAAACAGTGACAGATATTACTACTTTCCCCTGTTTCCTCTTAGAACCAAGTCCTAGATTCATGCTACAGCTTTCCCACTTTCTTCCCTGTTTGAACCAACGCTTTGAGTCGACTGTATGAACTAGCTTTACTTCTAATAATAGTAGAAGTCTAGGTGGCTTTGGAACAGCGGACGGAAGTAGAAAAGGATCCACACGAAGGGAGTTGGGGCAGTAGAGCAAGGCAGGTTTTGAAGGAATATATACCTGAGGGTCGTCGGCGTGTGGCAAAGACGGCGTCGGGTGGCCGCATCTTGGCCATAATACCTCAGGAAGGAAGAAGGGGTCGGAGGCCCTCTCGAGCCGGCGCTCTCTCGGAGAGAACGGTACAACCGCCGATCGAGACGCGCGGGCAGCCGTTGGTTTCCTCCCTCGCCGCTGACGACAGCGTGAACGATGCACCTACACCCCTGCCCTAGTCGAGGTTGTCCGGCAGGATTTGTGACCAACCGTGAGTTGAGAGAGAGTGTGGCCACCTATGTGTTGCTTAGATCTAGAGAGCATGAGAGAGTGAACGAGAGGAACCCTAGTAAAGCAAGCGCCAAGGCTCCTGCTTTTAAATATAGTGGAGTGATTTTGTTGTACCAGCTTCAAAAAAATGCGCTCCTACGTGTACCCGTGAGTGGGTGTGAGAGAACTAGTGCGTGCCTGCACCGCTTCTCTTCGTGAGAGTACAATATACTATGCCCAAAGAACGTTCGCCGCAAGAGTAATAGTATAAGTGTGTGACATGTGAGCTAAAATAAAATGTGCGCACCGACTTTTGTTTTTTAGAAGTTCTGAGGGTAGGGTGTGAAGAGCACATATGTGCGTGACATCTACCTGCAGATAGACGGTGGGTGTGACGTGCGAGTCTGCGAGAGGACTCGGGAGAGTCGTGACTCGTGAGGGTGCGTGTGCGTGAGAGAGAGGGGGCACGTATCAATGCAATGCATGTGTCCGTAAATCATTATCCGACAAACGTTCGCCACAAGCCTTTTCCTGACGAACGCCGTAAGAACCGTTAGATCGGCATCCGACAGTGTCAGTTTTGCCATGTCATTTAACAGAACAGCCACTCCTCCTACACACAAATCTTCCACGTGAGTGTTAGCAACTGCCATATGCTCCCTCTGTTCCGAAATGCAGTGCATATAGCTTTATTTAAAATTCGAACCTCGCAAACTTTTACCGAGTTTGCGTGTACCAAATTGCACATGTAGAATACCATGTATATATCATTTCATTCATCTTTGAGAGGTAACTATAAAGATGGGTGAGGAGTCTACAAAGAAAGACCATCGTATCACCCGCAGCAATTTCAAGCATCCTTTACTGTCGAGGAATATAATAGGAACTCTATATGATATGATTTTTATAGGATTTTTTCCTTCAGAGCCAATTGGTTCATAGGAATAGATTCATATACTCCACATTTCAAAGGAAATAAACATGATATCATTTCTATAGCTTTAGAGCCACTTGGTTCATATGAATGGATTCCTATACTCCCTTAATTTCAAAGGAAAATAAACATTAGCATATATTCAATAGAAAAGTCCCTATGATATGAACCAAATTACATATCTTTTCTAATCCCTCCTCATAGGAATTGAGATACATGTCATCTCTAGATTCAATAGAAAAGTTCCTATGATGTGAACCAAATGACATATCTTTTCCAATCCCTACTCATAGGAATTGAGATGCTCCATGTCATCTCTTTCCCTACAACTTCCATGTATACATCTTCTATTCCTAAATAGATAGTACAACCCACTAGTAGCTTTTTTCCAAAACATGCAACTATGGCACAAGAACTATATAGTGTGCCAATAACTTTGAAAGATGGTCGTTGGATGAAGCTAACCCGACAGTGCAGAGATAGGCAAATCTGAGCACTACTGGCCGTTGGATATCATCAACATTCCACCAGATCTGCCACATGTACAATTTAGAAGACTCCATGGTTGAACTTAAGCATAATGCACAAACCTCAAAACACAAGCACTTCTCCTTTGTTCTAGAATCTTCTGTATCATAATTGATTATTTTTTTTCTAAATGAATTGCCATTATTTGTTTTTTACTTTATGATTTACAATGCACAACCCCATGAATCTTAACATTTTTATAAAACTAATTGATTTTGAATGAGATGAACTATAAGAACTAAACGAACATCTACATCATGCATATATGACTCAAAGCTTTACATGCTATAGTGTGTATTTATTCATAATTTGGTTTTGAAATCTCATGCGTTCAATACATGTGTACCTTACTAGTTTTGAGTAGAGTAGCAAATTTCACGCGGCCCCGGGTATATCAAAATGCAGGGCACATCATTGCCTTTCGGTCGAACCTACGTCAACAATTTTTTGTACGTGCTATATCTCCACTGGTCCCTGAACCCAAAATGCTGCCTCGTTCCCGTAAAACCAATCGGCCCACACATATTTAAGGCATCGACTCGAACCCGTTTACTACGACGTGGCCCCACACGCCGTAGTACTCCTACAAACCCTACCGCTGCACTCATCATTGATTTTCTTCAAGAAGACGGGGGAGAAGCCGATTTATAGTGGAGGCGCTTTCAAAAAGAAGGATCTGTAGTGGAGACCCCTACGCTAGGGTGCCCTAGGTAGCTGCCGCACGCATCATTGTTTTCTCTTTTCTTTATCCTCTTGCGCCCTAGAGTGAAATGATGGTTGCTTCGTCCGTCCATCTTAATGCGGGAAAGGTGGGGCTTTGTGATTTGACCCCTCATCTCTCATTTTCTACTACTGTGGAGCTACGACCGGGGTGCCTCCAATTCCATCCGCTGCTCTGAACTGTAATTTGGTGCATCGTACATGGAACAAGATGATGGATGAGCCACATGTCGGCCAAAGGGGTCCTGTTAAGTGTGTCGCCATTTCGTGTGCGGATTGACCCTGCTTGAGTTGCTACGCCAACACGACAGGAGCAGCCTACCACTTGGTTTTGCTCCTTGGTCAATCCCGACTATATTGATCTAAAAAGATACGTGCTGAACTACCCTCTCCGTCTTGGTTTTTTTATTTTTGGGCGTCTCAGTTTATAGGGCCTGCACGTAGTTCTAGGTCATCCATTTGACTAACTAAATATGAGTTACTATGTCACAAAAAGTATATCATTGGATTCTTAAGCGGATGTAGTTGTATTTAAAAGTTGAGGGTGGGGCTTTTCCTGCGCGGTAGGCGGCGGGGCCGTTTTGCCTAGTCGGTTCGACAGAGACGCGAGAAGACGAGGGAGTAGGCTGCTGCAAACATAGGGTTGTGTGATTTGATAGTGAGTTACTGCTGGACAGGTGGGGGCCCGTGATTTGTCTTGCCATTATCATTTTAACTGCGGCGCTACGACCGACGTGAGTCTCCTGATTCCTGACCACCTCCGTACAGGTGCCTCTTCCAATGCTCCACCATGTAGTAGAGGCTAGCTCTTGCATGAGAGCCCACTTCTCCACTTTTTCTTTGCCTCTCTTCCCTCCACATATGCAAAAATGCCATGTAAAGTGCACTATTGTACTTACTTTTACTTGCTCCTACAGGTGCTTAAGCTTGCCACATAGGCATAAAGTATGATGTGGCAAGTTAATCAAGAAGAGAGAGACTAGTTTGGTGAACCAAGGAAGAAACGGTGCTAAGCGCATGTACCTAGGTGAAAAGACAATTTTGAGTCTATAGCTAATTAAATGAAGCAAACTTAGCAACACCATTTCATTGGAAGAGGTCACTCCTTTGCAAATGCAATAAATAATAGTACTCCCCATGTCCCATAATATAAGAACGTTTTTGGCACTACACTAGTGTCAAAAACATTCTTATATTATGGGACGAAGGGAGTACGAAAAAACAGATAGAGAGGAGTAAAAGAAATACACTTATAGCCAACCTTATAGCCAACCTTGTTGTAGTATGAGTGACTAAGTGATGACTATGTATGACATGCCAACATCAGATAGCCCAACGCACCGTGTTAAATCTCCAAGGGCGCGGCCGCCCGAGCGACGCGACGGTCGTGGTAGGCGCGACCATGATACGGGCTGCTGGCAGCCCTTGGATCTGAGATCAAACGGTCGCATGCTAAGTTGTTGAAAATTTGCAGAAAAACCCTCCAGGATAGGATATTCACCCATAGGTCTAGAATCACGCCATGCAACCATTCGATCTTAGATCCAAGGGCTCTCGGAAGCCCGTATCATGGGAGAATGGAAAGCCACTACCCTACCGTTCGCACGCTGGCAGTTCGCTCCTACTCGTCCCCGCACGTCCTTCAATACTACGTCGGTTCGCTCCTAGTCGTCCCGTCCATTGACATTACGGCAGTTCTACTAATCCTAACCCTCCTCCCAAATCCATGGCGTCCCAAATCTCCACGATCAGCGGTGAGTACAAGGTTAGAACCATCACCTGCGATGAGTTCGACGTCATCTACACCCGTTCTTCCGCGATGGTGAAAGGATGTCTTTCTCGCTTCAGACGCATGTTCGAAACTCAGATGATGAGTGGGTCGATGGCCTAGATGTTGAGTACACCACAGTCCTGGGACTAGAGAAGGATCTAAAGGACGAAGAGAGGAAGAAGCCCGCCGTGATCCAGGTTTGCGTACATAACGTTTGCTTGGTCTACCACATATGCCATGCCGACGTTGAGTGCCAGGATTTTAAGAACTTCCTCAAGGACAAAACAGTGAAATTCGTTACTGTAGACTTTAAGAACGACAAAGAAGTCCTGCATGGGATAGGCCTTGTTGTAGGAAACACCTTCGACCTCTAGAAGAATCGGCTGGTGTCCTCTCGTCAGCCTTCAATGCTGACCCTGGCAGGAGCCATGGTTCATCCTTCGTACAGTAAACTAGAGAAACCTCCATACACGTTTCATCGTCATGCATGGCAGCGGAATGTACTAGATATAGACCACATCCACTATGCTGCAATGGATGGCTACCTTTGCTTCAATATCTATAAGGGTTGCATGAAGAGCAACAACCAAGTGTGTGGTTTAGCAAAGAAGTACCGGCCAAGAGGAAGAGGGACAAGGACGAAGTCGAGGACATGGACGAGGACTCCGAGTAAGGTGGCAGTGTCGTTGCTCATGGTGGTTCTAAACTTCTAATGAAGTGTCTACCGGATTAGTTGCATAGTTTAATTTTAGGTGTGCTTAGTTTAATTTGAGGGGTGTGTTGTGCTGAGCCCCCAGCAGAACTATGTTATGTTTCTTCTCGTTACTTTAACTCTTCAGTATGTACATACTACTAGTATTTCTTTAATAGAATTTAGCACCCCAATTAAGCATGTACTAGCTTTTTTAATAGTACTATATGCATAATTTGGCGACGAGCACTCTCTATATGTACCACCTTTTTTTTAATTTCAATTTTTGCTCCATGGCGCAATCCATCGATAGTATTACTGTACAAAAGTATACATTTTTACAAGGCTAGAGTACTGTAAATCACATATATAGCTAGTTAAATTCTCAACCTAGAACGACGTCCATGCCATGTAGTAAACCGTTGCGGAGGAAGTATAGTAAAAATGAGGTGATTTTACCAAGCGATCGGCGGGGGAGCATGGCTTGTCATGCGGCCCCACGTGTCATGATGTACCAAGGCGATGTGCGTGTCCCTCTTGAGGCAGAAGCAATACTACGTTGTTTGAGATGATGGCGAACCGAAGTGTGAAATAATGGTTGCTTCGTCCGTCTAGGAAGGTGCGGCATTGTGATTTGACGTCGCATTGCTCATTACTACTACTGGGCCAGTACGAGTGGGGTGCGTCCCCCCTGCTGTTCTGCACTGTTATTTGGTGCTTGACACGTCGATCCGGTTGCTATATGTCCCACATGTCGGCGACAGGAAGTACATAATTCATGAAAGGGAGCGTCGATGGAGGAGTATACTACAGAATTCATGAAAGGGGGCGACTTAGTTTTGGGAAAATCTGTTTTTACGGAGTACGTACCCACTAGGGTTTATAGGGCTCATCTAAAAACATTCGTTTTTCCGTTTGATAAGTATCAGTTCTACTATACTAGTACTAGTACCATTACATGTTGGATTTCGAGGTGCGTTAGATCACCCGACGCAAGCAGTGTCAAAAGGAAACTAACCAATGCATGTACAAGTTCATGGAAATTTAGTGGTCATTCATGCATTCGTTCTAATTAATGCCTCGGTAAACATAACTTCTTGAGAAAAACGAGCATACTAATTACTTATGCAAACTACGAAATTAATTCGACCACTCACCGTCTACCTTGGTTGGAGAGATTTTGAAATTGAGCCATAGACTGGAAAGGAGGGAGTAGTAACTTTTGTCTCGATTACTATTTGTGGCCTCGTATAGATGCAAAATGTATTTTTTATAGTGGCCTTGTATAAGTAAATGGAGGGAGTACTAACCAAAGTACGTAGTAGGGACGAGGAGTAAACGGAGGGAGTAGTAGTAAAATTTTCTCCTCGTGCTGCGAGCCACCGCGCCCGTGGGCGAGGGAGTGGGCGTAAAGGCGTACAGTGGTACTACTACTACTACTACTACTACTACTACTCGTAAGCAAGCTTCACCTCATCCTGCGAGCCACCACGCCCGTGGGCGGGGGAGACGGCATACTAAGCAAGCTTCTCCTCGTTCTGCGAGTTGATGGGACACATCAAAAGTACTCCAATGTATAGAGCCTTGCCTCTAAGGTAGGCCCCACATGGTTTGCCTCTTTTTTAACATAACACGTCAAGTCGCAATTTGTTTGTTCACCCGTGGTAGATGATCCTCCCTCCACCAAGTGGACAACCAGTACACGTGCCAAATTACCACGTGGGCTGCCTTTTCCGTACAGAAATGAGCTCCACCGTGTACCCGCGCGGGTGTGGTTGGGAAAGAGACGGGAGTATGTGCGCCGTGTGTGCACCTCTTCTCTTCGTGCACATCCCCCACCTACGTGGGTGTGTGTGAGAGAGATACAAACCTAGACATAATGCGCCGTCCATCCCCATGCCTCCGCCTAGTCCGACCACCAGTCACCACCACGCCCCACTCCTCCTCACCTTATCTCTCATCTTTCTCCCTCCACTTTTATATACAAGGGGCCACTATCAAAATTACAATTTGCATATATACAAGGCCACTAACACTAATCCATGCAATATTAATGGTGTTTGCCTCGTGGTACTAGAAAAGGAGGACATTAATTATCCCTTGCATGCATGCGGGAGTTTGTAAAAAAATGCATCTTGATGTTCCGTGCAATGCACGGGCATCTTGCTAGTCCATGAAAACAACACATGGCAAAATTCCACGGCGAACGAGGGATTTGAATCTGTTGGGAGGGGCTGTTTGGATCTTGCCCGGGGTAGCCAAAATATTGGCGACCCTTTTGTCCACTGGTGCCTTTGCCACCGATGAACGAGGAATGGCTCGGGTGCTCATGCTGTCATGCATCCTCCTGCGCGCACGTTGGAGACGAGCTCGCATGAGCTGTGTTTTTTTGTCCCACAACGCCGCCCGAGCCGCCCGCAGACCGACCGGCAACCCGCAAATTACGCCATCCAACCGTAGCCGCACACATTCTGACAGCAACTCAACCAACCGGACGAAATTCACGCAAACACGTAGACAAACTGATATTTCATATAAACAACGACGGAAATCATATAAAATACCAGATTTTCATACAAACATGACGAATTTCGTTACATTCAAATGAACTACGCGGTGCTAGTTCTGGACAGCAAAGGTATATAATACCTGGCCTAAATGGTCGTCCGCCGATCGATTTGTGTTCCTCATGTCCGGCAGCACGATCACCGGACTGCCGGGAGCCCTGAAGGTATATGCTTCAGCGCAAAGGACGGCTCACTTCCCCACTGCCCAACTGATATCATTGGCTGGTGCCGAAGATGATGGTGGCCGGCACCGGTTCGAGTTCATCACCGGCCACTACTTCGCCATGGTCGGCACCGGCTCGAGTTCATCCTAACATTCCCCTCTTCCGTGGAGCCCATGCGGGTTCGACGAAGGTCCCCGCAACAAAAGGATCCGGCAAGACACCTGTTGTGTATGCCGGCGTCGCCTCCGCGGTGGCCTTCATGGAACCCAAGCGGCGGCGGCCTCCCGTGTTCTACTTCTACTCGATGATGGCGGCGGACGCGGAGGCGCTGGCCACCGACTCGTCGCTCTCCGCGCATCCGGCTTCTGTCGCTACTTGCATGGCGCGACCGCCTGCATGGGAGTCTCGGCCACAGAAACGGGAGACGCAGTACAAGGCGGCGGCGTGGACAGCAGCAACGACGCCCGTGTGTCGCTCCTTGAGGGAGTCCTGGATTAGGGGGTGTTCGGGTAGCCGGACTATACCTTCGCCGGACTCCAGGACCATGAAGATACAAGATTGAAGACTTCGTCCCGTGTCCGGAAGGAACTTTCCTTGGCGTGGAAGGCAAGCTAGGCGATGCGGATACTCAAGATCTCCTACCATTGTAACCGACTCCGTGTAACCCTAACCCTATCCGGTGTCTATATAAACCGGAGGGTTGTAGCCCATAGGACAACCATCATCATACACAATCATACCATAGGCTAGCTTCTAGGGTTTAGCCTCCTTGATCTCGTGGTAGATCTACTCTTGTACTACCCATATCATCAATATTAATCAAGCAGGAGTAGGGTTTTACCTCCATCGAGAGGGCCCGAACCTGGGTAAACTTCGTGTCCCCCGTCTCCTGTTACCATCCGACCTTGACGCACAGTTCGGGACCCCCTACCCGAGATCCGCCGGTTTTGACACCGACATTGGTGCTTTCACTGAGAGTTCCTCTGTGTCGTCGCGATCAGGAAGGATGCCTCTTCCCATCTTTAAAGACGGCGCCATTACTAAGGGAGCATTGGCTGTCGGCCAAACCCTCCGGCTAGGTGGTTTTCTCATGACCGCCTGTTCGGCCGTTGCGCCGACGGTGACCTCTCGGGTCATCGAAAGCAACCTTCACGTCAGCTCAGAACTCGCCGAGCAGTTGGATCCGATGGAGCTCTCTTCCGTAAACGAGCTCTTGGATCGCATCGCCGCACTGGGGGTCGCTACAAATTACGACCAGGTTGGGCTTAAACCCGATCTAAGAGAAATTAACTCTCTCCAAGTCACCCACCACATTGTCGTGGTAGAGGCGCAGTGCGGCGACCCTTCATCTATCCTAAGGACTAGCTATGTCCGAATTCCCGAACCCTCCAGGCCGGATACCCACGGAGGGGAGGATACAATCCAAGACCTGAGCTTAGAATCAGGCAACGGGCTAGACTCATCGGACAACATCCAAGACTCCGGACTTCAGAGTTCGGAAGTTCTTCGGCCTCCGAATCGTAAATTGGGTGAGGTCTCAGATTCAACGACACCCGCCCGCCCGATCATAAGCGATCTTTCCCAAATCAGGCAAAAGCCCGAAGAAACAGTACATCGCTACTGGGCCAGATTCCTCCTGGTTATGAACAGGACAAAGGACTGGTGTGAGGGAGACGCAATTTCAATCTTTTGCAGTAATTGCACGGACGAGGGAATACTTAACGCCATAAGTCATAGTGATATTACACGCTTCGCTGACTTGGCGTACATAGTACAAAAGTACTGTGCGATGGAAAGCGCTTGGAAAACCGAAATAAAATTTTGGGATAATCCGGCCTTGAATAACAATCCCGTCCGAACTAAGAGGGTGCACCACCGTAAGGCACCCGGATTAAATATCAAAAAGCCAAAACCCTCTAGAGGGCATGGAACCGTACTGGAAAGGTGGCTTGATGGACCCTGTAGGATTCACAGTATAGAGGACGCCAAACCAACACACAGCCTTAGAGCATGTTGGATACTCCGGCAGGTGGCCAAAATTGGCGAGGACCTCCTAATTTCAGAGGCCGAAGAAAGCCAGCCCGAGGACACCAGTACCGTTCTCACAGTCTTGAGACTTTCGCATCAAATAATATGCGAAAAAGAACACTCCGCAGCCTCACCGAAGTCTATCAAGTAGCAATAATAAACCCATGGAGTAACACTGCTATCACCTTCAACGCGAGTGACGAACCTAAATTCCAAATAGCCCGAGCACCAGCCGCATTGGTCCTCAGTCCCATAGTGGACGGCTGTCGCCTCGCAAAGGTACTCATGGATGGAGGCAGCGGATTGAACCTCATTTACGAGGAAACCCTCCAAAAGATGGAAATAGACTGGAACCACATTGAGCGAAGCAGCACAACCTTTAGAGGAATAATCCCCAGTCAGGAAGCGCGCTGCACTGGAAAGATCACACTAGATGTGGTGTTCGACATGCCGGATAATTACAGGTCCGAAGAAGTCATGTTCCAGGTGGCCCCGTTCGAAAGCGGATACCACACTATATTAGGACGGGAGGCATTCACAGTTTTCCAAGCCATACCCCATTACGGGTACATGAAGCTCAAGATGCCTGGGCCAAAAGGAATTATCACTCTCGCTAGTGATCCGGACATAGCACTCCGCGTCGAAAACAAGACATCCGCATTGGCCCTTGAGGCACTATCCGAAACCTTAGCGGCCGAAGAACTGACCGCGCTGTGCTCCACGGTTAATAGGGATGATGTGATACTTGATAAGAGATCCAAATCCACATCCTTCAAACCAGCGGACGAAATAGTCAAATTCCAGGTCCATCCAACGGACCCCAATAAAACAGCCTCCATCGAGGCACGACTGAACCCTGATGTAGACGCCGCACTGCGAGAGTTCCTACGAGAGAACTGGGACATTTTTGAAGGAAATATGCCCTAGAGGCAATAATAAAGTTATTATTTATTTCCTTACATGTCATGATAAATGTTTATTATTCATGCTAGAATTGTATTAACTGGAAACATAATACATGTGTGGATACATAGACAAACAGAGTGTCACTAGTATGCCTCTACCTGACTAGCTCGTTAATCAAAGATGGTTATGTTTCCTAACCATGAACAAAGAGTTGTTATTTGATTAACGAGGTCACATCATTAGTTGAATGATCTGATTGACATGACCCATTCCATTAGCTTAGCACCCGATCGTTTAGTATGTTGCTATTGCTTTTATCCATGACTTATACATGTTCCTATGACTATGAGATTATGCAACTCCCGTTTGCCGGAGGAACGCTTTGGGTACTACCAAACGTCACAACGTAACTGGGTGATTATAAAGGAGTACTACAGGTGTCTCCAATGGTAGATGTTGGGTTGGCGTATTTCGAGATTAGGATTTGTCACTCCGATCGTCGGAGAGGTATCTATGGGCCCTCTCGGTAATGCACATCACTTAAGCCTTGCAAGCATTGCAACTAATGAGTGAGTTGCGGAATGATGTATTACGGAACGAGTAAAGAGACTTGCCGGTAACGAGATTGAACTAGGTATTGGATACCGACGGTCGAATCTCGGGTAAGTAACATACCGATGACAAAGGGAACAACGTATGTTGTTATGCGGTCTGACCGATAAAGATCTTCGTAGAATATGTAGGAGCCAATATGGGCATCCAGGTCCCGCTATTGGTTATTGACCGGAGACGTGTCTCGGTCATGTCTACATTGTTCTCGAACCGTAGGGTCCGCACGCTTAAGGTTTCGATGACAGTTATATTATGAGTTTATGAGTTTTTATGTACCGAAGGAGTTCGGAGTCCCGGATGAGATCGGGGACATGACGAGGAGTCTCGAAATGGTCGAGACGTAAAGATCGATATATTGGACGACTATATTCGGACATCGGAAGGGTTCTGAGTGGTTCGGGTATTTTCGGAGGTACCGAGGAGTTACGGGATTACGGGAGAAGTAATGGGCCTTGATGGGCTTTAGTGGGAAGAGGAAAAAAGGCTGCTACGCCCCCCCTCCCCTCTAGTCCGAATTGGACTAGGGAAATGGGGGCCGGCCACCTCTCCTTCTCCTCCTATTCCTTCTCCCTTCCTCCCCTTTTGGTGGACTCCTACTAGGACTTGGAGTCCTAGTAGGAATCCATATCCTGGCCGCACCTTTGCCTTGGCCGGCCTCCTCCTCCTCCATCCTTTATATACAGGGGCAGGGGGCACCCCATAGACACACAAGTTGATCTACGGATCGTTCCTTAGCCGTGTGCGGTACCCCTTCCACCAAATTCCACCTCGGTCATATCGTTGCAGTGCTTAGGCGAAGCCCTGCACTGGTAACACATCAAGATCGTCACCACGCCGTTGTGCTGACGGAACTCTTCCCCGACGCTTTGCTGGATCGGAGCCCGGGGATCGTCATCGAGCTGAACGTGTGCCAAGAACTCGGAGGTGCCGGAGTAACGGTACTTGGATCGGTCGGATCGCGAGGAGAACGTACGACTACTTCCTCTACGTTGAGTCAACGCTTCCGCTTCGGTCTACGAGGGTACGTAGACAACACTCTCCCCTCTCGTTGCTATGCATCACCATGATCTTGCGTGTGCGTAGGAATTTTTTTGAAATTACTACGTTCCCCAACAATTTTTGCTTGGCACCCTTCAGACATGCCAGGAATCCCACGCAGGCTGGCCGAACACAGCTTAAGTATCCAGAAAGGATTCAAACCTGTCAAACAAGCCCTTCAGCGCTTTTACGAACTGAAGAGACAGGCTATGGGAGAGGAGCTAGCCAAGTTATTCGAGGCCGGATTCATAAGAGATATAAAACATCCGGACTGGCTAGCAAACCTGGTGATGATACCAAAGAAGGACAAATCCTGGCGCCTGTGCGTCGATTTTAAAGACCTTAATAAGGCCTGCCCAAAGGATCCCTTCCCCCTCCCTCGCATAGATCAAATTATCGATGCCACTGCAGGACACGATTCGTTGTGTTTCCTCGACGCATATTCCGGTTACCATTAAATCAAGATGGCAGAATCAGACCAAGCCGCAACGGCATTCATCACACCATACGGCCCATTCTGCTTCAACAGAATGCCCTTCGGGCTAAAAAACGTTGGCGCAACATATCAGCGCATGATCCAAACATGTCTGGCAGACCAGATCGGCAAAACAGTGGAGGCGTACGTGGATGATGTGGTCGTCAAATCAAGACATGTCGAATCTCTAGTAGATGACTTGAGGCTTACATTCGATAACCTCCGAAAATACGACATCAAGCTCAATCCGGAAAAATGCGTTTTCGGTGTTCCAGCCGGAAAGGTCTTGGGCTTCATTTTATCCGGTAGAGGAATCGAAGCAAATCCAGCCAAGATCCGAGCTTTGTCACAATTGGATGTCCCAAAAGACCTCAAACAAATACAGAAATTAACCGGATGCGTGGTGGCTCTAAGCCGCTTCATCTCTCGCCTGGGAGAAAAGGCGCTGCCCCTTTACCGCCTCCTACGGCGCACCGAACACTTCGAGTGGACGGATGCCGCCACGGCCGGACTCGATGAAATAAAATCCATATTGGCAACAAACCCAGTCCTGGCCGCGCCAAACACCGGCGAGCCAATGCTATTGTACATCGCGACAACCCATCAAGTTGTCAGCGCAGTGCTCGTCGTCGAGCGGGAAACGGACGGACAGAAATTCCCCCTTCAAAGGCCGGTCTACTACGTGTCCACTGTCCTCACTCCATGCAAATCACGGTACCCACACTATCAGAAAATTGCGTACGCAGTATTCATGGCATCCCGGAAGCTACGACACTACTTTCAAGAGTGTTCGATTACAGTAGCCTCAGAAGTACCACTCAATGACATTATCAATAACCGCGATGCAACGGGCCGGATCGCAAAATGGGCCATCAAGCTCCTCCCGTTCGACATAACCTATAAGCCACGGCGAGCTATAAAATCGCAAGTATTGGCCGACTTCGTCGCAGAATGGACGGAGGCCGAACTCCCTAAAGAGTACGGCACATACTCAAACTGGATCATGCATTTCGACGGCTCCAAAATGTTGGCCGGATTGGGGGCTGGCATCGTTTTGACGTCCACCACAGGAGACACAGTCTAATATGTACTCCAAATTATGTACAAGGACTCCAACAATGCAGCCGAATATGAGGCCTCCTACATGGTCTCCGGATGGCAGTATCCATGGGCATTCAACGCCTAGAGGTATGCGGGGATTTGAACCTCGCGATCTCCCAAATAAATGGCGACTTCGACGCCAAGGATCCAAAAATGGCAGCTTACCGCAACGTCGTCCTAAAAATGTCAGCTCGGTTGGAAGGGCTGGAGTTTCACCATATAGCCCGCGAAAATAATCAAGCAGCGGACGTACTAGCACGCATCGGAGAAAAACGCGATGCAGTCCCCCCATCATCTTTTTGGAAAGATTGTTCAAGCCATCCGTAACATGGGAGGGGGAACCCGCAATTAACAGCCCGGACGCAGCCGAACCACTCGACGCCGAACAACCTGACATAATTGGAGGTCCTGCCAACGGAATTACACCTTCAGCCCACGTAATAATGGCGGTTATCGCCCCATGGACAGAACCATTCCTAGCCTACCTTATTAGGCAGGAACTCCCAGAGGACCAAAATGAGGCCCGCTGCATAGTGCGGCGATCTAAAGCCTACAAAGTCCACGAGGGGGACCTTTATAAGAAAAGCACTACCGGAGTCCTCCAAAGGTGCATCTCCGAAGAGGAAGGGCGGAATCTTCTGGCTGAAATTCACGCCGGACTCGGTGGCCATCACGCTGCTGCTCGGTCCCTTGTTAGCAAGACATTCCGCACAGGCTTCTATTGGCCGACGACCCGGGCAGACGCTCGGGACCTAGTCCAACGATGCGTTGGTTGCCAACTTTTTGCCAACCAAAGCCATATGCCACCCACTGCACTCCAAACTATACCCATCACCTGGCCCTTTGCGGTCTGGGGGCTTGACATGGTCGGACCCCTTAAAGGTGGAACCCATAAGAAAGAATACTTACTGGTCATGGTGGATAAGTTCACCAAATGGATAGAAGCCAAGCCTGTCAAAACGGCTGAATCCGGACCCGTGATAGACTTCATATCCGGGGTTGTACACTGTTACGACGTCCCCCACAGCATCATAACCGATAACGGTACAAATTTTATAGCCAACAAGGTAAAACTGTGGTGCAAAAACATGGCCATCAAGCTCGACTATGCTTCAGTCTATCACCCACAAACCAATGGCCAGGTCGAACGGGCTAACGGTCTTATCATGAGCGGCATCAAACCCAGACTAGTGCGGTCCCTCAAGGAATCTAACAGGCACTGGGTAGAGGAGCTCGACTCCGTACTCTGGGGGCTGCGGACCACGCCAAATCGCGCCACCGGATACACACCATTCTTTATGGTGTACGGCGCAGAGGCAGTTCTGCCCTGCGACGTAATTCATGACTCACCTAGAGTGCGCATGTACGAAGAAATAGAAGCCGAGCTCGATCGGCAGGACAGCCTGGACGCCTTGGAGGATGAGCGTGACGTGGCAAAAGCCCGTTCCGCATTTTATCAACAACAGGCCCGAAGATTCCAAAGCAGAGAAGTACGGGCCAAAAATTATAATGTTGGCGAACTAGTTCTACGCCTGCCGGATAAGAAAAAGGACAAACTCAAGCCCAAGTGGGAAGGTCCATTTATAATCGACCAAGTCCTGACTGGTGGAGCGTACCGCCTGCGAGATGCGTCGGATAACCGACTCGAGCCGAACCCGTGGAACGCCACACGTCTCCGAAGATTCTATGCCTAGCGCCGGACTCCGTGTTCGTCTCCTTCCCCTGTCCATTTTTTACATTTTTCTGTCTTATATTTCTCTCCTTCCCCTCTCTTTCCTTTATAGCCCTTAAAAGGCTCACTACAGGACGCGCACTCGCGCTCATTTAACCTAGGGGCTTCTTTAATAGAAGCTTATTTATACGGGCTTCATGCCCCACACATGTGTCAAACTTCCGCATGTACCTTTTTTTACCATTATATGCATCGATATGACTTAAGTTTTGGCCAAGCTGGGTTGCCTGGCTCCTGTGCTTACCCCTACGTTCCCGATTGTTCGGCTAGGTGGTAAAGGGAGCACCTCTGCGATTGTTACTGCCGGGTCAGCCGGATGTGTACCTCAGACTGGGTGAAGCCGAAAGCTAGCGTTCTTAAGGGAATATTCAGTCGGTGGAATAAAGATGATCTTTTTATTAATTTTCACGCGCCCCAGATGCTTTTTCTGCGTTTTTTTACGCAGTCCAGACATGCACTTTAGGGCATGCCTCCCCAGCGAAAGGAACCCTTAACGGAACTATTCTCTCTGGAAGATGTTTCTTACTAACCATGTAATATAACATAACTAGTTGGGCACTTGTCTGATAAAGCACTAATGACCCATACACCTGGTCTCCACGCATACCATGGTTCTTGTATAACCGCTATGGTATTCGGACACACTCCGGACCGTCAGGTCCCAAGTTTGAAGCGAAAAGGTCGGCAACGACAAACGATCTACAATCCGGCTAGAAGGCATTACATATGTGAATTCAAAATTACATAGTCATTTCGACTGATTGTATTCCTCCTCTATACCATCTAACAGGCTGTCTAATTTACAGTCCTGCTGGGAATACTTTGCGGCCAATTCCACTTGGTCGCACACTAAGCTTACAGGGATCTCCTTCCCGTCAGGCCCCACCGGTCTGACCTCGGCCATATGGTTTGGGTCAGACTTGGTAAAACGGGTCTTCACCATAGCCCAGGCCTCTCTAGCGCCTTGTCGGTAGGCCGATACCTTCCATAACCGGAAGCGCCGCCGAGCTCCCTTCAGCTTCTCCGCAAGCTCTCCAAGGCCATCGGGCATGGAGTGGGCAGGCCAAAAGGCTTGGGCAACGCCTTGCATTGCCTGCCGAATTCGCTCGTGCAGTTGCAGGAGTTCGGGAAGAAGGTCACCCGTAGAACCGGGCATCTCCTGTGCAGGACGACCTGTGAGCATACCTACAGACAATACTCTGTTATTCGACTTCCTCGCCGAACTCATTTTTCAAAGTTCGTTCAAGCACTTACTAAATATGCCGCGTCGAAGCCGCTGATTCTCCTTCGTGGAGTCCGACAGCTGGCCATGAACGTCCTTAAGTTCAACATCCATCTTGGTGTTGGCATCTTGGAGATCATTCTTCTCTCGCCTCACCTTTGTCAATGTACTCTCACCGGCCTCTAACCGGTGCAAGAGTTGTTGCTTCTCCGGATCAAGTCCGGCGCCATCTGCAACATCAATTGTCAGATTTGCACCCAAACCGCAGAATACTAGTCTTTCGAAGTGTATCTTACCTGAGGGGGTCCCTTTAGGCTCCCCTGCTGCGGCTAGTGCGGCCTCTAGTTGGGCCTTGCACTTTTCCAGCTCCTGGGACAGCACGGTGTTCTTCTCGGTAAGAACCTGCATGTTATATGATCCTTAAATCAGTTACTTTAACTGTTTCAAGTCTCGGGGGCTACTAGATATTTAACCAAAATTTTCTTACCCGTATGTCTTTCACATACTGCTCCGTGGCTCTGGCTAAACCATCTTGAGCGGCACGGAGGTACGCATCTCCCGAATTAAAGGCATCTAAAGCCTCTTGGGAGAAACAAGCATCGCGTAAAATTGTCCGGCGACGCCTGTGGTTCATGGCACTCTCCACTTCAGAATTTGTCGCAGACAGCCTGTCCGCATCCTCTGTCGGAGGAGCGCCCGGTGCACACCTTGTGCTTGCCTCCGTTTCCTGGCCGGTCACTGGAACCTGGCTGGTGGAAGCGCGATTGGCATCCTCTCCGGATATAGTCCGGCGAGGTCTCTTCGTCCTGAAAAAGGCACGAATGTTAATATGCCCTGGCGGAATAATGTCGCGAAAACGGAGAATGCGTTACCTTTGCGCCGGCATCTCGGTCCGGACTGCATCTCTTTTTTCCGCACGGGGCCCTGCGGCCCCTCGTGGGCTAGCCGCCGCAGGTTCGCCTTCCCGCCTCGGGAATCTCCCCTGTGAAACACGGTTGTTGTTAGAAACGCCGAAATACGGGAAAATGGAATCCCCTTCAAGGGAATAAAGACTCCGTTTTCTGTCACCTGGGAGGCCAGGATTAACCCGGGGTAATCAGCCACAATAGCGACCAAGGTGTTGTCCTTGCTTAGCTGATGAAACACCCCGTCGATAAGCTCCACCGATATGTCCGGATCCTCTTCAGAGTCCGGATCGAGGGATCGTTCTGGGTCATCGGGTTGTGGAGGACGGCTGCTTATATCTTTCACTTCCTATCGCAGTTCCTGCATTGAAGTCGTCAGACTACGTATCTGACCATGGAAGTATCAAATAAATGGGCAAGCGCAGTTGTTCGCTTACCCAACTTGGAGGTTCATACATAGTGAATCCAGCCCGCTGGTTAACACGGAGGAACTCCTCCTTCTCTCCCTTGTACGAAGAGGACAAAACCTTTATTATGGAGGCAGCCGAGTCCGGCCCTTTACGGCCGTAACGCGTGGCGTCATCCTCCCCATTGAAATCCCACATAGGGCGGCCTCTGTATTGAAGTGGCTGCACCCCTCGCGTAATGCATGCGGCCATGACTCCGATCATGGTTAGTCTGGAATGAGCCAACAGTCTTATCCGACCCATCAGGTAAAGGACGTCCCTGTCGCTTTCTCTTTGAGAGCTTCGTGGGCGCCAGCTCAAGCGTTTCTTCAAGGGAGTACTGTTGAACTCAGGGAGACCGGCCCGGATAGGGTCCGGCAGTGGGACGTCGTCTATGTAAAACCATTCCGAGGGCCAGTCCTCGGACGCCTTCTTCAGGGTTCCGGATAGGTATCCGGTCCCGGCGATGCGCCATACTTCGGCTCCGCCCACTTGGTATATAGACCCCTCTTGAGAGCGGGGCACCAGGCAGAATATCTTCTTCCACAGCGCGAAATGAGCCTCGACGCCTAAAAATAGCTCGCAAAGGCCAACGAAGCCCACAATGTGTAACACGGAGCCGGGCGTGAGATTATGTAGCTGAAGGCCATAGAACTCCAGAAGCCCGCGGAGAAATGGATGGATTGGAAATCCCAATCCCCTTATCAGATAGGGAACAAGGCACACCCGTTCTCCTTTAGAAGGATTGGGGGTGTTCTCTGCTTGTTTTCACCACGATAGGTGGCGAGACTGGCTCGGACCGGGACCATGTATGCCTGAGGGAGGAATCCCTTGGCCTGAAGCGACACTAACTCGCTGTACGGAATGGTGCAACTCTCCCAATCCCCGGGCTTAGGACCGGAGGGGCGAGGGGAGGAGCTGCGACGGCTGGCCATGTTGGAATTGATCTTAGCTGGGAAAGCTCTGATGATAACTCGCGGAGAGGAGAAGATGCGGTTCGGATCTAAATCCCCATCCCGTTAAATAGGCGGCTCATTTGTATGGCTAGGGGTGTGGATGTAAGAACGCCCCGGGCTTTTCGCATTCGTTCAACATGTGGAAGACAGCCATTATTGGGCGCAGAAGCCGAGGAGCGCTACAAAAATCGGACATTATTCGTACAGGTACATAGAATTCGGGAAATAACCCGCCTTGCAATGCCGAAGACAATTTGCGCGCCGGACTCGTCGTCGTTGAAGCCTGGTTCGGGGGCTACTGAGGGAGTCCTGGATTAGGGGGTGTTCGGGTAGCCGGACTATACCTTCGCCGGACTCCAGGACCATGAAGATACAAGATTGAAGACTTCGTCCCGTGTCCGGAAGGAACTTTCCTTGGCGTGGAAGGCAAGCTAGGCGATGCGGATACTCAAGATCTCCTACCATTGTAACCGACTCCGTGTAACCCTAACCCTATCCGGTGTCTATATAAACCGGAGGGTTGTAGTCCATAGGACAACCATCATCATACACAATCATACCATAGGCTAGCTTCTAGGGTTTAGCCTCCTTGATCTCGTGGTAGATCTACTCTTGTACTACCCATATCATCAATATTAATCAAGCAAGAGTAGGGTTTTACCTCCATCGAGAGGGCCCGAACCTGGGTAAACTTCGTGTCCCCCGTCTCCTGTTACCATCCGACCTTGACGCACAGTTCGGGACCCCCTACCCGAGATCCGCCGGTTTTGACACTGACACTCCTCGTCGAGCTGGCCTGGAGCGGCGAGTTGCTGAACCGCGCGCCGGCTTGGAGTGGCAAGTGGCTCCGCCGGGCGAGGGGAGGGAGCTGGATCAGTGAGCTGCATAGCTCATATCCGGCGGGCTACCCAGCCGGCTTGGATGCGGAATAACTGCTCTTCGTAAGCCATTATAAGAGTCGACAAAATGGCTGAGGAGATAGGCGAGCGGCGGAGGTGTGCGATTCTTGGCCAGCGGTTGGCCATGTTTAAATAGGAGATTAAATAGACGGCGTACGGGAGGAGCTCGGCCGGCGTTGCGTTTAACGCCGACCCGGTCATGAGCGGACGTGTGTCCAGAGTGGGTTTCTCGGCTTCCACACGGGCGGGTTTCATGGAGGCATTTGAATGCGGCACGGAGGCGTGTTCAGCCAGGCGTGCCGCAAGTGGCGCCCTCGACTCTGACCTAGGACACCGTGTCGTTCTTCCACTAACGTGTGGGCTCTTTTGGTGCATGGCCTGCATGTAAGTGACCCAACGCAGGCAGCACACAGCAGAGGAACCTTTGGTGGGCCGGGGTGGTCAGAAGCAGGCTTTTCATAAACTGATGATTGTTCATTGAGTGTGACGTCATCTTTTTCATGTAGATAAGCCTAGTACGTTGATAGCCCGTTCGATACATTGTGATTCATAAAGACCGCTGCAAACATCAATGTTCTGCTTATCACACATAAGATTGATTAATACCCGTAACAATCCATGTCCTTAACAAAGGGTGCATGCACGTATAGGTTGAGCGTGTGTCTTGCGTCATGTGCTGTGTGCATGCAGGCATGCGAGTGTTGCGTGTGTGCAAGGGTACGCTTCAGTGTTGCATGCATGGGTGCGTACGTGCGTGTGTTCATGAGTGCAGTGGCCGATTGCGTGTGTGGTGTGGTGGGAACATCATTTCTAGTTGTGGTGGGTCAACATGAAGACTCATGGGTCGGTTCCATCCTGCGCCACATACAAGTTGGACCGAGACGTGTTATACGAAGACCCATGTGGAGGACTCGGCGTACAACAGAAGCTACCAGAGTCATGGAGGACTCTATCCCCACTGGTGATAAGCCGACTATATATGACTAGTAAGGTACCCGTGCATTGCACGCATGAGATTTGGTAACCAAATTATGAATAAATACCACACTATAGCATGTAAGCTTTGAGTCATATATGCATGATTTTGATGTTCGTTTAATTCTTATAATTCATCTAATTCAAAATCAATTAGTTTTATAAAAAATCTATTTTAAGATTCATGGAATTGTGCATTGTAAAGCATAAAGTAAAAACAAATAGTGACAATTCATTTAGAAAAATAATTGGGCAATTAAGATATGGAAGATTCTAGAACTAAGGAGAAGTGCTTGTGTTTTGAGGTTTGTGCATTATGCTTAAGTTCAACCATGGAGTCTTCTAGATTGTACATGTGGCAGAATCTGGTGGAATGTAGATGATATCCAACGGCCAGTAGTGCTCGGATTTGCCATCTCTGTACCATCGGATTGGCTTCATCCAACGACCAACTTTCAAAGTTATTCGCACACTATATAGGGGTATAGATATAGATTTGTAACCCTAGGCCCTTAGTATGTTATACAAGCTTGGGGGCTAGTTCGTCGATAGTATACACACACGCACAATGCCTGGTATTCACGTGTACTTTGTACACACCCCTATCACTAATATACAGTACCAGAAGTAGGCTCTAACTTCAACTGCAAGGGTCCGATCCGAACTAGGGTAAAACTTTGCCTCGTATTACCATCCAGCCTAACAGCCAGGGATATCCTACCGAATGATATGATGAAATCATATCTGCCAACTACTAAGAGAGAGGTGTGTTGGGGGGGGGGGCAATGTGTGCGAGAGAGGCCTAAAGATAATGTGCGTGCGGAAGACACGTAGGCACATATATGTGCGTATAGAGGGCTAGTAGAGACCGTGCATGTGTATATATGCATGTGAGAGAAATAGTGTTTTCCACTGAGATTAGTGAAAAGAGTGGTACATAGTAGTCAGAAAGAGAGAGAGAGAAACAGAGAAAGCATGTGCGTGAGACACCCCGACACCGTGAGAGAGATTGTGAGTATGTGTGAAAGAGAAATGCCGATGCATATAAAGTGTGTGCACTTATGCGTTAGATAGAGAGATATATAACATGTTTGTGAGAACGGGGCGAGGCATAGTGCATCTACGTGTAAAAGGCGGTTCTACGCATTAAGTTAAAATATAAATGGCATTATTATTTTTGGATGAGATCATGAATTTTGCAAATTGCCTATGGACAAAAATCGGTCTATCTGACACCCATACTCTATTGAATTCTAGCATGTGCATGTGTTTATTTCATATTATCGATCCATAGAGTGAGAGCAGTTTGAAATACAGGCAATGGATGCTTTTGTAATTCATATATAAACATTAATTAGTGCACTCCATGTTGTTAGTGTGAAGCACTTTATACATTTGTCACTTGCATGAATACATTCCAAATTGCTAGCTACGAAATAGAATACATGTCGAATTCAACATAAAGGGGGTTTCGAAGATTCGAATTCATAGGAAGTGCATTCATCTATTTGAACCCGAGATAACGGCATTTGTAAATCATATGTAAAAGAGGGCATCAATCTTTGTTGTGAGTTTGAACATGCTATATATATTCATACGCATATATACATTTTTTTGCAACCAAGGAGATTATATCTGGAACCATGCATGAACTGAGGTAAGTTGCATATTTTTTAATATATACTCGTGTACAATGTATATTCAAATGTACCCCCTCCGTTCCAAAAGAATCGTAGCTTTAGGATTTTCAAGAGTAAAGATTTGTGAAGTTTGACAAATCCTGAAAGTTCAATTCAAGAGAACCGAAAACGTTAATGCTTCTGCTCCCAAATATTGAACGAAGCGCCAAATAGGCCTCTTGTCACCCGAAACCGCGCGAGACTAATGTTTTGGTGGTAGGAAATTACTGTACCGACTCTGGCCCGTGTAGCCTATCGGCCCGATGTCCAAAGGTCTAAACTGGGGTAGGTTTGTAACTTCACCAAGAAGCCAGTCTCAACCGCCTCCGAGAAGAATTCATACGCCGTGGGCGCCTACCCATGCGCGCTCAGCCGAAATCTATCCCACCCACATTTGGGACACCTGACATGACTGTCCTACCCCCAACCCGCAATATGTCCAAAATTTTAGATGGGGCAAAGTTTGTAACTTCCCACAAATTTCAAACAAGCGCGTCTCAAACCAAAAAAACTGTTCCCCCTTAGTTCCCCGCCTCCCTCTGTTTCCCCATTCATACTCCGTGGGCACGAAAACGCCCTCTCCACCAGCCGCGAAACCCCAGCCTCCTCCGTCCTCCACCCCATAGAGGCCAATCTACCGCCGCCCTCCTCCATCATGCTGGAGCTGGTACTCTGACATCGTTATCCAACGCAACCGCAATCGCAACACCCTCAAGGACTTTGCAGCTGAAGCCAAGGCAGAGCTACCTCCACAACGCCGACGACGACGTGCGCCATACCTGAACCACTCAGACCACGCCGTCCTGCGCCTCACTGCCGTGGCTCCACTGTCGCAACCGTTCACCGCACCAGAGCTGTTCCCGCTACGCCGTCGCCCGCCGCCTCGGATCTGCTTCCCCGCGGCCGATAGACGGCCACCGCACCACACTCAACAACTTGGCCATGGGTTCGTCCAAGGCTGCACCATCCTCCACAACTTCTGGTTTCCGGTGAACAACAAGAAGATCGTTGAAAAAACAAAAGGAGGACACAACACTGCCAGCAGAAAGAGGTACTCCTCTTCCCTTTTTCGTGCAAATCTTACGTCTCTGCTAAAACCGTATTCATCCCACGAAAGAAACTAGTTGAGCGCTTCTTACTGCATCTTCTTCATGATACTAAATGCACAAGGTTTCCTCCCTTTTACTATTTCACCTTTGCTAGAGGTAAGTAGCCCGCCTGGATTTCAATTCAGGGTCAGTCAAACCGCAATTAAAAGAAGCAGCACCCGCTTAGTCACGCGGAGCACCTAGTCCGCCTGTTCCCCGGGGAAGCGGCGCATCGATGTCTATGATAGGGGTGTGGGGCGCAGGAGCTGCTTGCGCCCGATCTGGAGGTCGGCGGGGCTTGAATGGACGGCCGGGGGGGGGGGCGGTGCCAAGCACGGCGGTGCGGTGAGGTCGAGGGGAGGGTGCAGGCAGGGGAGGAATACTGGGCCGGTGGTCGCTGGCGTTTCGAGGAAGATCGTCAACACTGACTGGCTGGAGGTAGATAAAGGCAATCTGCCCGTTCTTTGTACATCGGACGGTGCAGAAAAAATGGACTGGCCTATTTGCTCTCAGTCGACTGCTATTTTCATATAATCATGTAGTAATTTAGTGTGGCATGCATGTTGTAGAGCTATCATATGTCTCCCGTCATTTATTTCTCAACGACCTGCTATCTGCTACCTTTACACTGTACTAATTGTGCACACACTTAACCCATACTCACACTATTGTTTTTTATGCATGGGTATTTCAGACTCTGACGTAGTGTTGATGAATGCAGAAAAGAGAAGACAGAAGTCTCCAGTGTAATTCGTAGATAAGCACTAAGCGTTTCAGAGCTCTAATGGGTGCAGTGTCACCTGTTGGAGACAGTAAACGTAGCTCTGCAGTTGATGATCTTAATTGCCACACACAACCATCCCAGGTGCTTGCTTTAACTTTGCGCTGTCAAATGTGGTTGCATGTTGCATATGGTGTCTAGCTTGTATTGCTTCCAATTTGGTTAAATTGCATCTGCTTACTTTACACATTATGCCTTTGATAATGACATGCCTTCCTGTTTTTCATACATACTACATATGTCTATTAACCATGTTGGTAAATCAAACTAATGCTCTTTTGTATCCCTCGTCAATCACTTATGATGAGACAGTCACCCGAGTGGGTTACTATGAGACGCCCTACACGTATAAAGAGTGCAGTGTCTTCCTCCCCACATGATTCTCAAGAAACAACAAGGCTAAATGAAGATAGTCAACGTAGCTCTCTAGTTGATCACCGCAATTCCCCCACACCACCATCGCAGGTGCTTGCTCTTACTTGGCAGTGTGATATGTGGTTGCATGTTGCATATGGTGTCTACCTTGTAATGCTTCTAATTAGGGTGAATTGCATCTGATTAGTTAACACATTATACCTGTGAATATGACATGCCTTCCTGTTTTTGGTACATACTACGTCTTTCTATTAACCATGTTCTTACATCAAACTACTTTTCTTGTGTATCCCTCATCAATGATCCTAATTTGTTAAATTGCATCTCCTTAGCTTACACATTATACATGTGAATATGAGATGCCTTCCTGTTTTTGGTACATACTACATCTGCCTATCACACCATGTTCTTACATCAAACTACTATTCTTGTGTATCCTGCGTCTATAGCTTATGATGAGACAGTCACGCGCGTGGGTTAATATGAGACGCAATACTCTTATAAAGAATGCAATTTTATCCTCTCCACATGATTCTCAAGAAACAGCAAGCCTAAATGATGATATTGAACGTAGCTCTATACCTAAAGACCGCACTTCCCCTACACCACCATCACAGGTGCTTGCTCTAACTTCACAGTGTGATATGTGGTTGCATGTTGCATACGGTGTCTAGCTTGTAATGCTTATAATTAGGGTAAATTGCATCTGCTTAGTTTACACACTATACCTGCGAATATGACATGCCTTCCTATTTTTGGTACACACTACATCTATGTGTTAACCTTGTTCTTACATGAAACTACCTCTCTTCCGTATCCTGCATCAATCACTTACGATGAGTCACCTTTATTCGTTGCATATTGCATATTATTTCTAGCCTGTTTCCATGTATTGCTTCTAATTTGGTAAAATACATTTGTTAGGGCACCCTTTTAATTTGGCAGAGTGATATTGGTTTCATCTTTCATATGGTTTCTAGCTTGCATCGATTCTAACAAGCTCAAGCACCTTGTGCTTAGTTTACACTTTATACATCATACATGTCAATATGTCACGTCGTCCTATTTTTCATACATATTCCATCCTCCTATCATGCGGCTGCCTTACATGAAAGTAGTGTTCGTCGGTATCATGCATCAATGAGTTCTGAAGAGAAAATTCTATTCCTTTTTCTTGTGGGTTTGATTTGACAAGGCAAAATCAAGAAAGAGGAAGGAAAAGAGTAAGGAAGGCGATGATGGTGGTCCTCTGCAGCAATGTAAATGGAGCATCTGTACCGATTCTCCTTGTACTGATAGTGCATTACAAGGTCCAAGTCTCCGCTCCCCTACTCCACCATCCAAGGTGCTTGCTCTAACTTGGCAGTGTGATATCTGGTTGCATGTTGCATATGGTGTCTAGCTCGTATTGCTCCTAATTAGTGTAACTGCATCTGCTTAGCTTACACATGATACATGTGAATATGACACGCTTTCCTGTTTTTGGTACATACTATATCTGTCTATCACACCATGTTCTTACATGAAACTACTCTTCTTGTGTATCCCGCATCAGTCACTTATGATGGGGCACCTTTAAGTTGGCAGTGTGACATTGGTTTGCGTCTTGAATATGTTTTCTAGCATGTATTGCTTCTAGTTTGATGAACGCCACCTATGACGGGACAGTTTTAACTTGGCAGAGTGATATTGATTGCACCTTCCATATGGTGTCTTGCAGTGTTTCTAATTTCTTGAAGTGCCTTCTGCTTAGTTACCACATCATAGGTGTGAATATGTCAAGCCGTCCATTTTTTCATACGTATTCCATCCTCGTATCATGACTTTGCCTTTCATCAGAGTAGTGTTCGTCAGTATCATGCATGAATGAGTTCTGAAGAGCGAATGATATTCCTTTTTCTTGTCGGTATGACCTCACAATACAAAATCAATAAAGTTGAAGGAAATTGGCAAGGCATTGGATGATGGTGGTCCTTCCGAGCAACTGAAACGGAGGTTCTCTACAGATTATACTCCGCCATCCTCCCAACAAGATTCGCAAGACAACGCAAGGCTAGACAGTCAACGTAGCTGTGTAGATGATGAGCACATCTCCCCTACTCCATCACAGGTGCTTGCTCTAACTTGGCACTATTATATGTGGTTTCATGTTGCGTATGATGTCTAACTTGTATTGCTTCTAACTTTGTTGAATTGCATCTGCTTACTTTACACATAATGCCTATGAATATGACACGTGTTCCTGTTTCTACATCAGACTACTATTCTGGCATATCCCGCATCAGTCACTTATGATAAGGCACCTTTAAGTCGCCACTGTGATATTGGTTGTGTCTTGCATATGATTTCTAGCATGTACTGCTTCTAATTTGTTGAAACGCCATACAGTTTGAACTTGGTAGAGTGATATTGGTTGCATCTTTCATATGGTGTCTAGCTTGCACTGCTTCTAATTTGTTGAAATGCCTTCTGCTTAGTTACCACATCATAGGTGTGAATATGTCACACCATCCTGTTTTTCATACATATTCCATCCTCGCATCATGTGTTTGCCTTTCATCCGAGTAGTGTTCGTCAGTATCATGCATGAATGAGTTCTGAAGAGCGAATTTTATTCCTTTTTCTTATCGGTTTGACTTCATAATGCAAAATCATTACAACTGAAGGAAATTAGTCCGGCAGTGGATGATGGTGGTCCTTCGAAGCAACTCAAACAGGGGGTCTCTACAGATTCTACTCCGCCATCCTTCCAACAAGATTCGCAATACAACACAAGGCTGGACAGTCAATGTAGCTGTGTAGATGATGAGCACATCTCCCCTACTCCACCATCACAGGTGCTTACTCTAACTTGACCCTATTATATGTGGTTGCATGTTGCGTATGATGTCTAGCTTGTATTGCTTCTAACTTGAATTGCATCTTCTTACTTTACACATAATGCCTGTGAATATGACATGTGTTCTTGTTTCTAGAACATACGTGTACATGATGAGCACATCTCCCCTACTCCACCATCACAGGTGCTTGCTCTTACTTGGAACTGTTATACATGGTTGCGTTTTCCGTATGATGTCTAGTTTGTATTGCTTCTGATTATGTTGAATTGCATCTGCGTAGCTTACAACTTATACCTGCAACGATCACTTACCCATAAGACACATTTAACTTGGGACTGTGATGTAGGTTGCATCTTACATTGTCTTCTAGCTTGTACTGCTTCTAATTTCTTGAAATGGCACTTACGACGAGACACTTTTTACCTGATAGAGTGATATTGGTTGCATGTCCATATGGTGCCTAGCTTTCATTTCTTCTAATTTTGTTGAAATGACTTTCGCTTACTGTTTTTTCATACATATTCCATCCTCCTATCGTACGTGCGAATATGAAACGCTGTCTTTTTTTGTATATATTCCATCCTCCTATCCTGCGCTTGCCTTACATCAAAGTAGTGTTCGTATGTATCATGCATCAACCAGTTATGCAGAGCTAATTTTATTCATCTTCTTGTGGTTTTGACTTCATATGGCAATATTAGAAAATAGGAAGGAAAAGAGTAAGTTAGGGGATGTTGGTGGTCCTCCGCACCGACACAAACAAAGACTCTCTAGATTTGCCACTGCTACTGCTAATGAAGTTGAGGTCCCAAGTCTACATGATGAGTTCATCTCCCGTACTCCACCATCGCAGGTGCTTGCTCTAAGTTGACAGTGTGATAATTGGTTTCATGTTGCATATGTTGTCTAGCCTGTATTTCTTCTATTTTGATTAAATTGCACCTGCTGAGTTTATACGTTATACATGTACGTATGACATGGCTTTCTGTGTCTAGAATACACTGCATCTATCTATCATACCATGTTCTTGCATCAAAGTACTTATGTTGTGTATCCCGCATTAGTCACTCATGATTAGACGCTTTTAACATGGCAGTTTGATAGTGGTTGCATCTTGCATTGATTTCTATGTTGTATTGCTTCTAATTCTTCGAATTGTCACTTATGACAAGACACTTTTAACTTGGCAGAGCAATATTGGTTGCATCTTTCATATGGTGTCTAGCTTGCATTACTTCTATTTTCTTGAAAATCCTTCTGCTTAGTTTGCACATCGTAGCTGTGAATATGTCATGCCGTCCTGTTTTTCTTACATATTCCATCCTCATATGGTTGTCTTACATCAAAGTATCGCTTGTCTGTATCATGCATCAATGAGTTCTGAAGAGTGATTTTATTCTTTTGTGTTGTGGATACAGCTTGACATGGCAAAGTCAAAAAAGAGCAAGGAAAATAATATAGTAGGGAGTACTATTACTCGTCGGGTGAAACGGAAAAGGTTCTGCCGTCGAGATTCTGCTGGTACTTATAGTGCAGTAGAAGGTCCAAGTCCACCGGCTAAATCTACAAACACAGTATCACCTGCTCCACCAGCTGCAGCATCCGCTTCAACTGTACCAGCATCTCAACCAGTTACTCATTCGTTTGCTCCGGAACTGGCCAGTTCCCAAGCTGCCTTCACCCTAACACTACTTCCGAAGCACTGCTGACACAATAGGACCTGGCAAGATCAGATGAACCTCATGAGCATCAACACCAAGACAGTACCTGACCGAGTCAAGTTGCAGTTGCATCCTCCTTTATATGTACTCTCACAGTTTGATGTACACTAACACTTTCCATATTCGTTGTTGAACTAGCACCACGGCGCAAGCGGAAACAGACATCAGGGATAATGCTTGACAGATTAGCAAAATCTAAAGGAGGAAGAATGGAGATCCATTTTGAGGCAGGTTTAAAAAGGCCACGTGACGCTACAGAGTCAGCCAAGTTAGTATCAGAGGCAGTCGTTGCCGTTAGGTGTCATGCACGTATCCTCCCAACGTGGATCCAGTAAAGGAATGAGAAAGACAATACCCGGTTTAACACCTTCCTTGACCATTTATCCGTAAGTAATGTTATTCATCGCAATTAGTAATATTGTCTTGCTCTGTCCCATACTTTCTAGTTTCCTCCTAATAAGACTCACATTCTTTTTCAACAGATGAGGTTCAAGTTGGATCCGACAGATGAGCAACTAAACAAGCATGCACTCATGTTTTTCAGTCTGCTCTGCGACAGTATCGGTACCACCTTAGAAAATCTCACTTTGAAGGAAAGGCTAACAATGAAATCGCAAACATCTCCAGTCGAATATATTACAGATGAAGACTGGACAGCCCTCGTTAAACATTGGTCTAATCCAAAGTATCAGGTAGGCTATATGTATTTGATCATACCACATATTGAACTTGTATTTATGTATGTGCCTTACAAGTGTATCTTCTTCTAGGCTAACTGTTTGAAGAACAAAACCAACTATTCTAAAGTGAAATTCCAACAGACAACAGGATCTCGTAGCTATATTGCACACTGCAAGGCTCTTGGAAATAGCTGCTACTTCCTTCTTCTTTTTTGTGTCATATTATCGTATCTATATTGACTTGTTCCAAATACAGAGGAAAGCCCATGCGGACCAAAAAGAACCTGAACCGAATGCAGTGCAAATCTTCAAGGATTGCCACACCAGCAAGATGAAGGGCATGAGCACACCAGTTCAAGCCGCTGTTGTAAGTCCTTACTCCTCCTGCCTTGAACTAATTGGTACTGTGATGTGTTCATTTAACTACTTGGTTTGCAGCCAATGTCAGTTACTCTGTTCACTTTTATTCACGGTTGTCTTAACGTATCATTTCACCTTACATGGTTTAAAAGAGATGAAGGATATTCTTTTGGTCTTGATCTGTAATCTAGATGTTATGTTCACGTGCGCACACAATGATAAAATAGCCTGTTTGTTTTATATCTGTTTGCCCATGATATGAATGATGTCATACTATGTTCATCCTACTTTAAACCATGTCTCTTTACCTTAGATGTCAATGAATGTGAGGAAATAGACAGTACAATAGGCATGCTACATGGACATATGTTCCGAAAGTGATTTTATTATGTAATTGGCACTACAATACATGCTAATGTATTACAGTAGTTCAGCAAAATAAGTTATGTATAAATGTTTAGCCTACTTTGTTTGTTTTTGTCTCATTAGTAACTTATCTGGTACACTAATCTACAAGTTCAAACTTTCAGGAAGCTATGGAACAAATGATTGAACAGCCACAACCACCTGAAGGTGACGAGGCTACTACAGGCACAATGTCACCTCTTGCTGCAGTGCGTCAGTATCTCTCCACTAACAGTGCAAAAAGCACCTTCCTGCGTAATTCTGGGTTGGTTGTCAAGGTAACCTCGTCCAAATCGCCTACTGAACAAAATCTTCCTGCTAGACAGAGTGATATATCTGTGCTCTAGACACAAGTCCAATCCCTAATGGACGTTGTTTCGGAAACAAGAATAGTGGTTAAGAAATGTCGTCAAGATATGAATGGTTTTGAAACCAGACTATCAAACATTCGCTTCGTTGTTCAATAGCAATGGCGGAAAAAAAGGTGGAGATCGTGCTGCTCCAGCAGATTCTACAGCCTGAAACATTAGCACTCAGGTCAAATGATATGTGCTTCTATACATTTGATGGTGCTTTTATCTGGAAGGACTGTAAACTTTATGCCAACAGGCCTTTTGTTGTGTGGTTGGAATTTATTTTGTTGTGATACAACATTTATGATGCTGCCTCACGCTGCAGTAATTACGACACTATTTTTGTATAGTGTAGGTTTATCTTAGTAATGTATTCGGCTGAAAGCTTCGTAGGATCCCAACATGCCAACATTCGTTGGGCCCATTCCAATTGGGCTAAAAACGATTACGGCACGAAATTGGCATGTAGCCCACTAAAAATATCTGGGCCTAAATCAGCATAAGCTTTCATATTTTTCTGGTAGGCCTGTGCCCATAGTGGGCCTTTAACAGGCCTAAACATAATTTGGGCCCTCAGTAAAAATAGGCCTTTACAGGTGTAAATATCTCGAGCCCATAAAAAACATGGGCCTTTAATAGACCCAAAGTGAGATTGGGCCCTGATTGGGCCCTG
This sequence comes from Aegilops umbellulata, assembly GCA_032464435.1. NCBI lineage: Eukaryota > Viridiplantae > Streptophyta > Magnoliopsida > Poales > Poaceae > Aegilops > Aegilops umbellulata. The sequence goes on from CP136057.1 coordinate 608,609,580, forward strand.
ATTGTGCCAAATAACCCACTGGACTTAGCAGGCCGAAATGGTGGCCCATTTACGATGCAGATCTTTGACAGGCCGAAATTCCGACGGGCCGTAAATGCGCCGACCTAATACACGAGCCTTTAACAGGCCGGAACTTCGGTCGGGCTAGATTATCGTCATTTTTATATGGGTCGTTAATGGGCCCGATATGACGTTGGGCCACATATGGCCCATGGTTTACGTCCGGCGTTAACAGGCCGAAAATGACAACAGGCTGAAAGTGGCCCAAAGCTATAGTGGGCCTCTAACAGGCCGAATGTCAGACATGGCCGCATATGACCCAAATCCTTCACGGTCGTTTATGGGCCGAAAGTTTTGATGGCCTGTAAATGAGCCCAAATGAAGCCAGAACTTTAACACGCCAGAAATACACCGGGCCGTAATTCGGCCCAATTACTCAGCGGACTGTTAACGAGCCAGAAGTGACCATGGGCCGCGTTGATGACAAGTTTAGGACAGGCCGTTGACGGGCCGATTTCACAGAGAATGTTGGGCCTTTAGCTGGGCCTACCCATTATGGTCTGCCGAATCTTGTGGGCCTTTAGCTAGGCCGGCCCATTGTGGTCCACAAAATCTTGTGGGCCTTTAGCTGGGCCGGCCCATTATGGTCTGCAAAATCGTGTGGGCCTTTAGCTGGGCCGGCCCATTATGGTCCGCTAAATTTTGTGGGCCTTTAGCTGGGCCGGCCCATTATGGTCCGCTAAATCTTATTGGCCTTCGGTTGGGCCGGCCCATTTAAACTTTGTGGGCCACTTTTGGTCCGGTCCACGTGACACCTGTGCCAACGCGGAGCTGACGCGTGGATCCGTCAGCCAATGAGAATTTTACACGTGGAAAATCGGCATTGGTCGTGGCTATTAACGGGTTATCGGATCCAAAATCCGACCCGATAGCTTAACGGCGTTCTGTTATGGTGGATGCCACGTGTCGGTCACCCTTGACGAAAGCACTTCCGTGACGCGTGATTTATCATCATGGAAGTGGACACTTCCGTGATGATAATTTTGGGAATGTCATGGAACACTTCTACGACAGCACATGTATGACTATCTTGATTCTGTCATAAATTTGTCATGGATGTACATGCATGACAGAAAACGCGACCTACTGTGACAAACACGTATCATCACGGAAGTGTATTTTTTTTGTAGTGACTAATCTTGGCATTAAACTCGATTACGCCTCCGTCTACCACCCGCAAACCAACGGTCAGGTCGAACGAGCCAATGGTCTTATTATGAGCGGCATCAAGCCCAGACTAGTGCGGTCTTTGAGAAAATCATACAAGCACTGGGTTGAGGAGCTCGACTCCGTACTCTGGGGGCTGCGGACCATGCCCAACCGTACTACTGGATACACACCTTTCTTCATGGTGTAGGGCGCGGAGGCTGTGTTGCCCTGCGATATTATTCACGACTCACCTCGAGTGCGTATGTATGAAGAGAGAGAATCCGAGCTTGATCGGCAGGACAACCTAGATGCCCTGGATGATGAGCGTGATGTCGCAAAAGCTCGTTCAGCATTTTACCAATAGCAGGCTCAAAGATATCAAAGCAGAGAAGTACGGGCCAAGACTCACAACGTTGGCGAACTCGTTCTACGCCTGCCGGAGAAGGAAAAGGACAAACTAAAGCCCAAATGGGAGGGTACCTTCATAATTGACGAAGTTCTCACCGGTGGAGCGTACCGTCTTCGTGATGCATCAGACCATCGCCTCGAGCCGAACCCCTGGAACGGGACCAGACTCCGAAGATTCTATGCCCAGCGCCGAACTCTTTGTTCGTCTCCTTCTCCCCTATAGTTTTCATTATTTTTTTTCTCTCTTTTCAAATTATTCATTTTTTTCTTCTCGCTTTAAAACTCTCGTACGGCTAGACTGCACACCCCTGACACATACATCTTTAAATATGTACGTCCATTATACCTGGGGGCTTCTCGGACAGAAGCTTTTTATTGTTTTTTGAGCATCAAGCTCTTCACATATGCGTTTTTCCATATGTACCTTTTCTTCGCCACTGTATGCATCGATATGACTTATGTTTTGGCCAAGCTGGGTTGCCTGGCTCCTATGCTTATGCCCTACGTTCCCGTTAGTTCGGCTAGGGCATAAAGGGAGCACCTCTGCGATTGTTACTGTCGGTTCATCCGGATGTGTACCTCAGACTGGGTGAAGCCAAAAGCTAGCGTTCTTAAGGGAATATTCGGTCGGTGAATTAAAGATGTTTTTTGCACTCGCTCCATTGTGAACCCCCAGAAGTTATACACACTGTGATTTTCACATCACAATTCGGACATGTACACTAATGGATGCACACCCAGGGAAAGGATCCCTTAGCGGAACTATTCTCTCTGGAAGATGTTTCTTACAATCTCAATGTAATATAACATAGCTAGCCGGATACAACTTGTTTGTTCAAGCAACTATGACCCCTACGCCTAGTTTCCACGCATACCCCGGTCTATTCGGCCATGCGGGTATTCGGAAACACTCCGCACCTTTGGGTCCGGAGGTTGAAGTGAAAAGGTCTGCCATGACAAATGCTATACAATTCAGCTAGAGTTACATATATCAAGGAAAGTACATAGTCACTTGGACTCAAACACTGCCTCCTCTACACCGTCCAAAAGGCGGTCTAACTTACAATCCTGTCGGGAATATTTGGCGACCACCTCTACTTGGTCATATACTAAACTAACGGGAATTTCTTCCCCATTCGACCCTAGCGGTCCGACACGGGCCATGTGATTCGGATCCAACTTGGTATATCGCATTTTCACCATGGCCCAGGCCTCTCGCGCACCCTCTCGGCAGACCGATATCTTCCATAGTCGGATACGCCGCCGCGCTCCTTTGAACAACTCTACAAGCTTCTCCATACTTTCTGGAGGGGAGGCGAATGGCCATAGGGCCTTAGCAACACTCCGCATCACCAGCCGAGCCTGTTCGTGCACTTGCGACAACCCTTGCAGTAGATCACTTGATGATCTGGACACCTCCTCTTCAGGACGGCCCGTCAATATACCTGCAATCATAACTATATAAGTTCCATTTATCTACGAACTACTCTAAAGATAGTTCAGACACATACTAAATATGCCGCCCCGCAGCTTCTTGTTCTCCTTCACGGAGTCAGCTAACTGGTCCCGCACATCTTTCAATTCTTCGCCCAATGTAGTGTTGGAATCCTCAAGCTTGTTTTTCTCCCCTCTGACTCGGGTTAGCACACGCTCGACTGAGGCGTGTAGCCTTTTCGCCTCTTTCTCTCCCGTTTGGGCGACCTTCAACTTCTCTTCAAGTTGATTTGGCGATCCTATTTTGCGATCAGCAATAGTATTAGTACAAGTTAGTATACAATTATTTGTTCCTCAATGGAGGGGAATGTTACCAGAAGACGCCTTCTTGAAGTTTTCCAGTTCGGCGGTAGCAGCATTTAGCTGTGCCCGACACTGCTCCAGCTCTTGGGCTAGCAGGCCATTCTTCTCTGTAAGAACCTGGTTATACAACGATCCTTAAATCAGTTATACCAACTAATTTCAGTCTCGGGGGCTACGGGCGTATGGTTATCCTTTTCAGACAAAGAAAACTTACCTGCACATCTGTCAAATGTTGCTTCGTGGCTTTTCTAAGCCCATCTCAAGCAGCTCGGATGTATGCGTCAGCCGAGCTGAAAGCATTGAATGCCTCTCACGAGAACTTGGGGTCTCGTAAGACAGCCCTGCATCACCGATGATTCATGGCGCTCTCTACTTCCAAGTTGGTAACGGACATATCTTTCGAACCCTCGGCCGAAGGACAGTCCGGCGTCGTCCCCATAGTGTCCCCCACCTCTCCGGTGGGATCTAAATCCCGGTTGTTGGGAGTGCGACCAGCCGGATCCCCGGACACAGTCTGGTGAAACTTTTTCCTGATACAGGACCAACATAACAATCACGGTTGGGTACGACTACTAGAGCATACCTTCAAATCCGTACCTCTTTGACAAATGACCGGCCTTGTCTTCGCCGACCTTCCTTCTTGAGGCCTTGCTCGGCGCGGGAGCCGCTCTTCTTGGAGTCATCCCCGGCATAGCATGACGTGTCGAACGCCTCCCCTTTGAAGCATGAGACAGTGCGGTGGGTGAGGCAGTGCAAGGAAACTCTTTCGAGGGGGATTTCTCCTGATTACTTACATGGGAAGCTGGAAGAAGACCAGGATAATCGGCGATGATGGCCACTTCCGTGCCATCATAGCTTGCCTGGTAAAACACCCCTTCCGCCAGTACCACGAATATATCCGGGTCCTCTTCGAACCCAACATCAAGCTCCCGGTTGTGGTTCTCCGGCTATGGGGCAGGGCTATTAAGCCCCTCGGTTACCTTCCGCTAGTGCTGTTTCAAAATAAACGGATTGGGAATTCGTTAAAATGGCTAAGAGAGCGGAATGAATAAAAGCAAAGGGGTTAGGACTTACCCAGCTAGGAGGGTTGTACATGGAGTACCCATCTCTGCAATTAACGCGGAGAAATTCTTCTTCCTCCACTTTGAACAGCTCGGCCAATATCTTGGCTAGAGTGGCGGGGGTGTCCGGACCTTTCCGACCACAACGGGAGGCATCATCCTCCCCATTGTAGTGCCACATTGGGAGCCCTCTGTATTGAAGTGGCTGAACCCCTTGCACTATGGAGGTCGCCATTACCTCTACTATTGTAAAACCAGACAGGGCAAGCATCCTTATCTTGCCCAGGAGCTGATGAACTTCCGCACTATCCTCCTCTTCAAGACTTCGGGGACGCCAGTTGTGACGTTTCTTCAGCGGAATGCTTGCAAATTCCGGGAGACCCTTGCGAACTGGGTAGGGAAGAGTGATGTCTTCTATATAGAACCATTCGGAAGGCCATTCTTCAGATGCCTTCGTTGGGTGCTGGACAGTTACCCAGTATCGGTGACGCGCCATACTTCGGCTCCGCCCACTTCAAATATTGACCACTGGTGGTTGCGCGGGACAAGACAGAACAACTTTCTCCACAGTTTGAAATGGGCCTCAATACCCAGGAACAGTTCGCACAAAGCGACATAGCCCGCAATATGCAGAATCGAGGCGGGAATAAAGTTATGCAGTTGAAGGCCATAGTATTCTAGAAGCCCCCGGATGGATTGGGAAAATCCTCCGCCTGGGTCTTACCGTTAAGGGAGGCCCCTGCTCGAACAGGGACCAAATCTGCAGGGGGAGAAATCCCTGCTTTGGCAGCTTCTCTAATTGGCTGTGGGCCACTGAGCACCTCTCCCACTCACATCTCTCTGAATCGAAGGAGGAACTGGGAATGCTAGCTGCTACCTCTTGAGCACTGCGTTGGTTTTCCCTTGAAGACGAAAGGGTGATGCAGCAAAGTAGTGTAAGTATTTCCCTCAGTTTTTGAGAACCAAGGTATCAATCTAGTAGGAGGCTATGCGTGAGTCCCTCGCACCTACACAAAACAAATAAATCCTCGCAACCAACGCGATAAAGGGTTGTCAATCCCTACACGGTCACTTACGAGAGTTAGATCTGATAGATATGATAAGATAATATTTTTGGTATTGTTATGATAAAGATGCAAAGTAAAATAAAAGGCAATGAAAATGATTAAGTGTTGGAAGATTAATATGATGGAAAATAGACCCGGGGGCCATAGGTTTCACTAGTGGCTTCTCTCAAGAGCATAAGTATTTACGGTGGGTGAACAAATTACTATTGAGCAATTGACAGAATTGAGCATAGTTATGAGAATTCTAGGTATGATCATGTATATTGGCATCACGTCCAAGACAAGTAGACTGACTCCTGCCTGCATCTACTACTATTACTCCACACAACGACCGCTATCCAGCATGCATCTAGAGTATTAAGTTCATAAGAATAGAGTAACGCCTTAAGCAAGATGACATGATGTAGAGGGATAAATTCATGCAATATGATAAAACCCCCATCTTGTTATCCTCAATGGCAACAATACAATACGTGCCTTGCTGCCCCTACTGTCACTGGGAAAGGACACCGCAAGATTGAACCCAAAGCTAAGCACTTCTCCCATTGCAAGAAAGATCAATCTAGTAGGCCAAACCAAACTGATAATTCGAAGAGACTTGCAAAGATAACCAATCATACATAAAAGAATTCAGAAGATTCAAATATTGTTCATAGATAAACTTGATCATAAACCCACAATTCATCGATCTCAACAAACACACCGCAAAAGAAGATTACATAGAATAGATCTCCACAAGAGAGGGGGAGAACATTGTATTGAGATCGAAAAAGAGAGAAGAAGCCATCTAGCTAATAACTATGGACCTGAAGGTCTGAGGTAAACTACTCACACATCATCGAAGAGGCTATGGTGTTGATGTAGAAGCCCTCCGTGATCGATGCCCCCTCCGGTGAAGCTCCAGAACTGGCCCCAAGATGGGATCTCATGGGTACAGAAGGTTGCGGCGGTGGAATTAGGTTTTTGGCTCCTGTTCTGATCGTTTGGGGGTACGTAGGTATATATAGGAGGAAGGAGTACGTCGGTGGAGCAAATGGGGCCCACGAGGGTGGAGGGCGCGCCTGGGGAGGGTAGGCGCACCCCCTACCTCGTGGCCTCCTCTTTGATTTCTTGACGTAGGGTCCAAGTCCTCTGGATCATGTTCGTTTCGAAAATCACGTTCCCGAAGGTTTCATTTCGTTTGGATTCCGTTTGATATTCCTTTTCTGCGAAACTCTGAAATAGGAAAAAAACAACTATTCTGGGCTGGGCCTCCGGTTAATAGGTTAGTCCCAAAAATAATATAAAGTGAATAATAAAGCCCAATAATGTCCAAAACAGAATATAATATAGCATGGAACAATAAAAAATTATAGATACGTTGGAGACGTATCAAGCATCCCCAAGCTTAATTCTTGCTCGTCCTCGAGTAGGTAAATGATAAAAACAGAATTTTTGATGTTGAATGCTACTAGGCATAATTTCAATGTAATTCTCCTTAATTGTGGTATGAATATTTAGATCCGAAAGATTCAAGATAAGAGTTCAATATTGACATACAAATAATAATACTTCAATCATACTAACTAAGCAATTATGTCTTCTCAAAATAACATGGCCAAAGAAATTTTATCCCTACAAAATCATATAGTTTAGTCATGCTCCATTTTCGTCACACAAGAATGCTCTCATCATGCACAACCCTGATGACAAGCCAAGAAATTGTTTCATACTTTAGTAATCTCAAACTTATAAACCTTCACGCAAGACATGAGCACGAGCCATGGATATAGCACTATGGGTGGAATAGAGTATAATGATGGGGATTATGTGGAAAAGACAAAAAAGGAGAAAGTCTCACATCAACAAGGCTAATCAATGAGCTATGGAGATGCCCATCGATTGATGTTAATGCGAGGAGTAGGTATTGCCATGCAACGGATGCACTAGAGCTATAAATGTATGAAAGCTCAACAAAAGAAACTAAGTGGGTGTGCATCCAACTTACTTGCTCACGAAGACCTAGGGCACTTGAGGAGGCCCATTGTTGTAATATACAAGCCAAGTTCTATAATGAAAAATTCCCACTAGTATATGAAGGTGACAAAACAAGAAACTCTCTATCATGAAGATCATGGTGCTACTTTGAAGCACAAGTGTGGTAAAAGGATACTAACATTGTCCCTTCTCTCTTTTTCTCTCATTTTTTTCTTTTCTTCTCCTTTTTTTGGGCCTTCTCCTTTTTTATGGCCTTTCTCATTTTTTTATTCCTCACTTGGGACAATGCTCTAGAAAATGATGATCATCACACTTCTATTTATTGCCCAATAATATAAACGTGGATAATAAAGCCCAATATTGCCCAAAACAGTAGATAATATAGCATGGAGCAATCAAAAATTATAGATACGTTGGAGATGTATCAAGCATCCCCAAGCTTAATTCCTGCTCATCCTCGAGTATGTAAATGATAAAAAAGATAATTTTTGAAGTGGGATGCTAGTTGGCATAATTTCATTGTAATTCTTCTTAATTGTGATAGGAATATTCAGATCCAAAAGATTCAAGACAAAAGTTCATATTGACATAAAAATAATAATACTTCAAGCATACTAACTAAGCAATTATGTCTTCTCAAAATAACATGCCAAAGAAACTTCATCCCTACAAAATCATATAGTTTAGTCATGCTCCATTTTCGTCACACAAGAATTCTCTCATCATGCACAACCCCGATGACAAGCCAAGCAATTGTTTCATACTTTAGTAATCTCAAACTTATAAACCTTCATGCAATACATGAGCGCGAGCCATGGATATATCACTATGGATGGAAAATAATATGATGATGGGGGTTATGTGGAGAAGACAAAAAAGGAAAAGTCTCACATCAACGAGGATAATCAACGGGCTATGGAGATGCCCATCGATTGATGTCAATGCAAGGAGTAGGGATTGCCATGCAACGGATGCACTAGAGCTATAAATGTATGAAAGCTCAACGAAAGAAACTAAGCGGGTGTGCATCCAACTTGCTTGCTCATGAAGACCTAGGGCACTTGAGGAGGCCCATTGTTGGAATATACAAGCCAAGTTCTATAATGAAAAATTCCCACTAGTATATGAAAGTGAAAAAACAAGAGACTCTCTATCATGAAGATTATGGTGCTACTTTGAAGCACAAGTGTGGCAAAGGATAGTAACATTGTCCCTTCTCTCTTTTTCTCTCATTTTTTTGGGCCTTCTCTTTGTTTATGGCCTTTCACTTTTTTTATTCCTCACTTGGGACAATGCTCTAGAAAATGATGATCATCACACTTCTATTTATTTACAACTCAGTGATTACAACTCGATACTAGAAGTATGACTCTATATGAATGCCTCCGGCGGTGTACCGGGATATGCAATGAACCAAGAGTGACATGTATGAAAGAATTATGAACGGTGGCTTTGCCACAAATACTATGTCAACTACATGATCATGCTAAGCAATATGACAATGATGAACGTGTGATGATAAACAGAATGGTGGAAAGTTGCATGGCAATATATCTCGGAATGGCTATGGAAATGCCATAATAGGTAGGTATGGTGGCTGTTTTGAGGAAGATATAAGGATGTTTATGTGTGAAAGAGCGTATCATATCACGGGGTTTGGATGCATCGGTGAAGTTTGCACCAACTCTCAATGTGAGAAAGGGCAATGCACGGTACCGAAGATGCTAGCAATGGTGGAAAGGTGAGAGTGCGTATAATCCATGTACTCAACATTAGTCATAAAGAACTCACATACTTATTGCAAAAATCTACAAGTCATCAAAAACCAATCACTACGTGCATGCTCCTAGGGGGATAGATTGGTAGGAAAAGACCATCGCTCGTCCCCGACCGCCACTCATAAGTAGGACAATCAAAGAACACCTCATATTTCAAATTTGTTACATAACCTTTACCATACGTGCATGCTACAGGACTTGCAAACTTCAACACAAGTATTTATCAAATTCACAACTACTCAACTAGAACAACTTTAATGTGACTACCTCCATATCTCAAAACAATCATCAAGCATCAAACTTCTCTTAGTATTCAAAACACTCATAAGAAAGTTTTTACTAATCTTGAATACCTCGCATATTAGGATTATTTAAGCAAATTACCATGCTATTTAAGACTCACAAAATAACCTAAGTGAAGCATGAGAGATCAAAAGTTTCTATAAAACAAATCCACCACCGTGCTCTAAAAGATATAAGTGAAGTACTAGAGCAAAACTATATAACTCAAAAGATATAAGTGAAGCACATAGAGTATTCTAATAATTTCTGAATCATGTGTGTCTCTCTCAAAAGGTGTTTACAGAAAAGATGATTGTGGTAAACTAAAAAGCAAATACTCAAATCATAAAAGACGCTCCAAGCAAAACACATATCATGTGGTGAATAAAAATATAGCTCCAAGTAAAGTTACCGATGGAAGTAGACGAAAGAGGGGATGCCTTCCGGGGCATCCCCAAGCTTTGGCTTTTTGGTGTACTTATATCATATTGGGGGGGTGCCATGGGAATCCACAATATTAGGCTCTTTCCACTCCTTGTTCCATAATCCATCAAATCTTTCACCCAAAACTTGAAAACTTCACAACACAAAACTCAACAGAAAATCTCGTGAGCTCCGTTAGTGAAAGAAAAAAAAGACCACTTCAAGGTACTGTAATGAAATCATTCTTTATTTATATTGGTGTTAAACCTAATGTATTACAACTTCTCTATGGTTTATAAACTATTTTACTAGCCATAGATTCATCAAAATAAGCAAACAACACACGAAAAACAGAAGCTGTCAAAAATAGAACACTCTGTAGTAATCTGTAACTAACGCAAACTTCTGGAACTCCAAAAAATCTACCAAAATAGGAAGACCTATAAATTTTGTTTATTGATCAGCAGAAAGTGGAATCAATATTTTATCACGTTCTGGTGATTTTAACAATTATTTTTGTGAACAGAAAGTTTCTGGAAATTACAGAAAGATCAAATAATTATCATCCAAGAAGATCCTATAGGTTTAACTTGGAACAAATACTAATTAAAACATAAAAACACATCTAACCAGAGGCTAGAACAAATATTTATTTCTAAACAGAAGCAAAAAGCAAAAAACTAAAAATAAAATTGGGTTGCCTCCCAACAAGCGCTGTCGTTTAACATCCCTAGCTAGGCATAAAAGCATTGATAGATCTAGGTATTGCCATCTTTGGTAGGAAATCCATAAGTGGCTCTCATAATAGATTCGTAAGGTGATTTTATTTTATTTCTAGGGAAATGTTCCATGCCTTCCCTTAATGGAAATTGGAATATAATATTCCCTTCCTTCATATCAATAATTGCGCCAATCGTTCTAAGGAAAGGTCTACCAAGAATAATAGGACATGAAGGATTGCAATCTATGTCAAGAACAATAAAATCTACGGGCACATAATTCCTATTTTCAACAATAAGAACATCATTAATTCTTCCCATAGGTTTCTTAATAGTGGAATCCGCAAGTGCAAGTTTAGAGAGCAATCATCAAATTCATGGAAACCTAGTAAATCACACAAAGTTTTTGGAATCGTGGAAACACTAGCACCCAAATCACACAAAGTATAGCATTAATGATCTTTAATTTTAATTTTAATAGTAGGTTCCCACTCATCATAAAGTTTTCTAGGGATAGAAACTTCCAACTCAAGTTTTTCTTCATAATATTGCATCAAAGTATCAACGATATGTTTGGTAAAAGCTTTATTTTGACTATAAGCATGAGGAAAATTTAGCATGGATTGCAACAAGTAAATACAATCTATCAAAGATCAACTATCATAATTAAATTCCTTGAAATCCAAAATAGTAGGTTCATTAACATCTAGAGTTTTGATCTCTTCAATCCCACTTTTATCAATTTTGGCATCAAGATCTAAAAACTCCGAATTTTTGGAATGCCTTCTAGGTAAAGGTGGATCATATTCAGTCCCATCATTATCAAGATTCATATTGCAAAACAAAGATTTAATAGGGGACACATCAATAACTTTTAGATCTTCATCTTTCATAGGAACTAGAGGAACACACTCTTATAAAGCAATCTTTCTTAGCACGCATCCTAGCGGTTCTTTCTTTGCACTCATCAATGGAAATTCTCATGGCTTTGAGAGACTCATTGATATCATGCTTAGGAGGAATAGATCTAAGTTTTAAAGAATCAACATCAAGAGAAATTCTATCAACGTTCCTAGCCAATTCATCAACTTTAAGCAATTTCTCTTCAAGCAAAGCATTGAAATTCTTTTGCGAATTCATAAATTTTTTAACGATAGTCTCAAATTCAGAAGGCATCTTATTAAAATTTCCATAAGACTTGTTTTAGGAATTACCATAATTATTAGAGTAATTACTAGGATAAGGCTTAGGATTAAAGTTTCCTCTATACGAGTTGTTACCAAAATTATTCCTACCAACAAAATTCACATCCATAGATTCATTATTATTCTCAATCAAAGTAGACAAAGGCATATCATTAGGATCAGAAGAAACACTCTTAGTAGCAAATAATTTCATAAACTCATCCAACTTTCCACTCAGAACATTAATTTCTTCTATCCCATGCACATTTTTATTAGTGGATCTTTCAGTGTGCCATTGAGAATAATTAAGCATAATATTATCTAGGAGTTTAGTAGCTTCTCCTAAAGTTATTTCCCTAAAAGTGCCTCCCGCGGCCGAATCTAAAAGATTTCTAGAACAAAAATTCAATCCAGCATAATTTTTTTGTATAATCATCCACAAATTCAAACCATGTGTTGGGCAATTACGTATCATTAATTTCATCCTCTCCCAAGCTTGTGCAACATGTTCATGATCAAGTTGCTTAAAATACATAATATCGTTTCTAAGAGAGATGATCTTAGCGGGAGGAAAATATTTAGAGATAAAAGAATCTTTGCACTTATTCCAAGAATCAATACTATTTTTAGGCAAAGACGAAAACCAAGCTTTAGCACGATCTCTAAGCGAAAAAGAAAATAGCTTCAATTGAACAATATCATTGTCCACATCTTTCTTCTTTTGCATATCACACAAATCAACGAAGCTATTTAGATGAGTAGCGGCATCTTCACTAGGAAGGCCGGCGAATTGATCTTTCATGACAAGATTCAACAAAGCAGCATTGATTTCACAAGATTCAGTATTGGTAAGAGGAGCAATCGAAGTGCTAAGGAAATCATAGTTGTTGGTATTGGTAAAGTCAGACAATTTAGTATTATCTTGAGCCATCGTGACAAACAAGCAATCCAACGCACGAGCAAACAAGAAGCAAGCGAAAAAGAGGCGAGCGGAAAAGAGAGGGCGAATAAAACGGCAAGGGTGAAGTGGGGGAGAGGAAAACGAGAGGCAAATGGCAAATAAAGTAATGCGGGAGATAAGGTTTTGTGATGGGTACTTGTTATCTTGACTTTGGCGTAGACCTCCCCGGCAACGGTGCCAGAAATCCTTCTTGCTACCTCCTGAGCACTGCGTTGGTTTTCCCTTGAAGAGGAAAGGGTGATGCAGCAAAGTAGCGTAAGTATTTCCTTCAATTTTTGAGAACCAAGGTATCAATCCAGTAGGAGGCTACGCACGAGTCCCTCGCACCTACACAAAACAAATAAATCCTCGCAACCAACGCGATAAAGGGTTGTCAATCCCTACACGGTCACTTACGAGAGTGAGATCTGATAGATATGATAAGATAATATTTTTGGTATTTTTATGATAAAGATGCAAAGTAAAATAAAAAGCAATAAAAATGACTAAGTGTTGGAAGATTAATATGATGGAAAATAGACCCGGGGGCCATAGGTTTCACTAGTGGCTTCTCTCAAGAGCATAAGTATTTTACGGTGGGTGAACAAATTACTGTTGAGCAATTGACAGAACTGAGCATAGTTATGAGAATATCTATGTATGATCATGTATATAGGCATCACGTCCAAGACCAGTAGACCGACTCCTGCCTGCATCTACTACTATTACTCCACACATCGATCGCTATCCAGCATGCATCTAGATTATTAAGTTCATAAGAACAGAGTAACGCCTTAAGCAAGATTACATGATGTAGAGGGATAAATTCATGCAATATGATAAAAACCCCATCTTGTTATCCTTGATGGAAACAATACAATACGTGCCTTGCTGCCCCTACTATCACTGGGAAAGGACACCGCAAGATTGAACCCAAAGCTAAGCACTTCTCCCATTGCAAGAAAGAACAATCTAGTAGGCCAAACCAAACTAATAATTCGAAGAGACTTGCAAATATAACCAATCATACATAAAAGAACTCAAAAGATTCAAATATTGTTCATACATAAACTTGATCATAAACCCACAATTCATCGATCTCAACAAACACACCGCAAAAGAAGATTACATCGAATATATCTCCACAAGAGAGGGGGAGAACATTGTATTGAGATCAAAAAAGAGAGAAGAAGCCATCTAGCTAATAACTATGGACCCGAAGGTCTAAGGTAAACTACTCACACATCATCGGAGAGGCTATGGTGTTGATGTAGAAGCCCTCTGTGATCGATGCCCCCTCCGGCGGAGCTCCGGAACAAGCCCCAAGATGGGATCTCGTGGGTACAGAAGGTTGCGGCAATGGAATTATGTTTTTGGCTCCTGTTCTGATCATTTGGGGGTACGTAGGTATATATAGGAGGAAGGAGTACGTCGGTGGAGCAACATGGGGCCCATAAGGGTGGAGGGTGCGCCCGGGGGGTAGGCGCGCCCCCTACCTCGTGGCCTCCTCTTTGATTTCTTGACGTAGGGTCCAAGTCCTCTGGATCATGTTCGTTCCGAAAATCACGTTCCCGAAGGTTTCATTCCGTTTGGACTCCGTTTGATATTCTTTTCCTGCGAAACTCTGAAATAGGCAAAAAAAACAGCAATTCTGGGCTGGGCCTCCGGTTAATAGGTTAGTCCCAAAAATAATATAGAAGTGAATAATAAAGCCCAATTATGTCCAAAACAGAATATAATATAGCATGGAACAATCAAAAATTATAGATACGTTGGAGACGTATCACTAGCCATGTTGGAATGGCTTCTCCTAGTAGTCTTTGGGGATTTTTCTCCGCGGGATGCTGAATGGATCTAAGATCTGATCTCTTTAAATAGGCGCTCTTCCTGGCCTGAACGGGATGTTATTTGCAAAAATGCCCTGACCTCCCGCATTCACTTGACACGTGGAAGACAAGGTTATTAATGCGCAGAAGCCGAGGGGAGACATTGAATCTACGACCGAATACTTGGAAATCATTAAAGCAGGAACCCGCCTTGCAATGCCGAAGACAATTTGTGTGCCGAACACCTCGCTATTGAAGACTGGTTCGGGCGCTACTAAGGGAGTCCTGGACTAAGGGGTCCCGGGCGTCCGGCCTGTTATCCATGGGCCGGACTGATGGGCTGTGAAGACACGAAGGCCAAAGACTGTACCCGTGTAGGGATAGGACTCTCCATGGCGTGGAAGGCAAGCTTGGCGATCAACTATGAAGATTCCTTCCTATGTAACCGACTCTATGTAACCCTAGATCCCCTCCGGTGTCTATATAAATCGGAGGGTTCAGTCCGAAAAGGATATACCCATTATCATAGTCATATAGGCTAGGCTTCTAGGGTTTAGCCATTACGATCTTGTGGTAGATCAACTCTTTTAATACTCATATTCATCAAGATCAATCAAGCAGGAAGTAGGGTATTACCTCCATAGAGAGGGCCCGAACCTGGGTAAACATTGTGTCCCCTGTCTCCTGTAACCATCGACCTTAGAAGCACAGTCCGGGACCACCTACCCGAGATCCGCCAGTTTTGACACCAACAATGGGGAGAGGTTCTCCCTCTGGTCCTTGGCCTTCATGGCGATGATGGCCCCTCCGGTATCCTCCTCCATGGCCTCCGGTGATGATGGACCCCTCCGACAGGGTGCCAGAGAGGGCCTAGATTGATTTCTCGTGGCTACAGAGGCTTGCGGCGGCGGAACTTCCGATCTAGGTTAATTTCTAGAGGTTTCTGTATATATAAGAGGTTTTGGCATCGAGAACAAGTCAGGGGGGTCTCCGGGCTGTCCATGAGGTAGGGGCGCGCCCAGGGGGTGGGCGCACCTCCCACCCTCGTGGGCAGCCCGGGACTCTTCTGGCCCAACTCTTTTACTCCTTGGCCTTCTTCTGGTCCAAAAATAAGCTCTATCAAGTTTCAGGTCAATTAGACTCTGTTTGGTTTTCCTTTTCTGTGATACTCTAAAACAAGGAAAAAAACTGGCATTGGGCTCTAGGTTAATAGGTTAGTCCCAAAAACCATATAAAATAGCATATAAATGCATATAAAACATCCAAGGTTGATAATATAATAGCATCAATACTTCATAAATTATAGATACGTTGGAGACCTATCAATGAAGAAACGTTTTTCTTCAATCAATGAAGACTAACACTCTAAGTGTGAAGAAATTAATGAAGAATTTGATTCTCAGAGCCCTACGACAATTGTACGCGGTGTCTGAAATCATCATTCTTACACGGTGGGTCACGCCACCACCAAAAGTTGAAAATCTTCAATTTGAGTTTTTCCTCAGTTTTGAAATTCTTCAGTTGTTCAATTTCTTCAACTTTGCAATGTCTTCACCATTTCTGTCGTTTTTCTTCATTGGCTATATATATTTATATGAGTTTATGTCCTCTACAGCATTCACTTATTGCTATTTCTTCATGTTGCCTTTTTTGCTAAGTGAATGTGATCGGACCCTTCCCCCTCTATGCTAAACTCAACCCAAACTATTCACAAATTCTTCATGTGCATTCTATTTGAAACTCGTTCAAAATCTTCACTGTGTCCTTGTCAGCTGAAGAATTTGCGAACGAAACTTTAAAACTTATCTTATCTAAATTTTTGACTTTGCTGCTCAAACCGTTCCGCATTCTCTGAAATGTTTATCTATTCACCCACGACCTCACACGATCGCCACCTCTCAGTACATGGGTGACACATGTCAAGCGAATGAGAAGGGTCAGGGGCACGTTCATCCAATTTCTTCGGGCGAAATTTTTTTCACTTCGACTATAAATACTCCTCCCCTTCCTCACTTTGTTTTTACTCCGCTCGACCTCACTCCCGCACGAGCTTCCCAAAACCTAGCGCCGCCACTACTTCATCGTCGCCGGTGAGGAAGAGCTTCACTTCCTTGATCTTGTCGCCGTCATACTCGCGCCGGCTGCGGATTTCTTCACTCTGCCGCCGCCATAGTTGTCTTCCTTTGCCAAGTTAGGGCATGCAAGATCTGAACCGACGAGCTTCACATCTACACTTCCCAGTTCGTCGTGTTCTTCGTCCAGGGTAATTAAAAGTTACCTTTACTGCCCTCTTTGATTAAAATGTTTTCTACAAAATCTTCAAAAGGTGTTTATTCTTCAAATCTTCACACACTGAACACCTCACATAACATATGTTCTTGATCTATTTCCCTAAGCAACGTTTTTTCTTCAAGATTCCTCAATTGTGTGGATTTTTTAATCTGTATAACTCTGGAACCTAAGTCAAAGAACGCTTTGTGAAATTCTTCAAGACTCATCTGGTCAAATTCCTCAAACTTGTTCTTATTGCAAAACCTTGTGAGAATGCATATGACCTCTCCAAATTCCTTGCAACTATACTCTGTTCACAGGTACACATGTCCGCTGCTGAATCACTAGGTTCTCATCAACTTAACTCATTTGCAGCGTTCCTTGAAGAAAAGTTGCACACCTCTTCAGAGAATTCAATTGCTCAAATTCCTTAGCTGAAGAAAATGGCTGACGGTAAGAAGCCACAGAAGGGAGGAAAGAGGCCTGACGTCAATACTGCTTTCGAGATTCCTGATGACATATACAAGGATTATTGCACTGCTGATGAGGCCAAATTTGGCAAGGAGGACAAAAAATCAGCACAAGGTGCGCATACAAAGGATAGAGAGGAGATGGGCACGGGAATGGAGGGAGTACAGATAAGTTACTCCCAAGTATATGAAGAAATTCGCTCTTAATCCTCCATGCCCAAGACCTCCGTTGGCGCCTGCATAAGTAGCTGATCCCACCAGCCTCAAGCGTGGTGAGGACTATCCTGATGAATGGCCAAGCGCCAGGCCAAGCTAGCCAAAATGGCTAACGAAGCAGTGAGGAAATTTAATGAAGACTCTGCTGCTGCTACCACTGCTAAGGCCTCTGCAAGATGGCCAAAGAAGGCCATGGAAAAGAAGCCTGCTCATAAGCCAAGTGATTCACTCCCAATTGTCGACGTTCTAGGAACAGGGATCCCCAGACTTGCCTGCCTGCGGCCCACCGCGTGGCTAAGGCAGCAGGCTGTACGGGCCATCTTCATCAACAAGGCATCCGAGACCCTCGCGAGGGTCCAAGCCTCGCAAGGCGGACGACGCAAGACCTTGTCTGGAGTGGCCTAGCCAGGAAGGCTCACAAGGAGCGGAGATATCGAGGCGGGGCGAACCTCACGAGGCTCTGTGACGTGAGCCATGACGAACGGCCCCAGGCGGGTGCCAGGCGGGCGCCAGTACGCGCAGCGTCTCTATTTCCTCTTTGGTGCTAAGGAGGCCAGCGCAAGTGAAGAGTACCGAGGCAGCATGCAAAGTTGTCATATTGGTGCAACGATACCAAGACCGGAGGACGGCAAGGCGGAGGTCATCGTGGAGCCCAAGACAGCGTCACCCTAGAGCTTTTCGCACGCGAAGACAGCTTTTTTCGGGATAGCTTGTACTAGTTGTCCCCCTTCAAATTTGCCCGCCGTTGTTGGCTCCCTTCCTGCTCAATTTTTGCGAAGATCCACGGCCTATATAAGTAGAGCTAGCCACCATAGTAGGGCCATGGGATCTTAGCTTGATCCAACCCGATCGAGAGCCTACCCACAAGAACACCTCAATCTCAGGAGGCTGTTCTTCCCTTGTATTATTCATTATCAGCCCAAGAGGCAATTCACCACCACCACACTGGAGTAGGGTATTGCACCACAACGGTGGCCCGAACCAGCATAAACCTCATGTCTCTTTGTGTTGCGAGTTCGTCGAGTTTGTCCGCGAGATCTTAGCGAGCCAGAGCGTAGATCGGTAGGAGGGAGAGACTTCGCGCGCACCCCAGTGTTCGAACCTTAAGGGTTTGCCGGAACCCCACATCCGACATTTGGCGCGCCGGGTAGGGGTGCGCCGGAGCTCTTCTCCACCAACCTGCGCCCCGTGCCGCCACACTTCGCTCCCATGGCAGGTGTGCCGCCACCCGCCTCTGCGACCGACACCAGTAACAGGGAGTCTGGGTACCGAGCCCTGGCCCCCGCCCTGCAGCGTGTGCAGTAGCCGGCCAAGTCCCGGCCGGAGATGCCGTTCCTGCAGGCGTACGAGGAGGCCATCCTCGATGCCGGAGGTGACGGCAATATCATGGCTAACTGGTTCCCCATGGCCCTCGTCGGCGAGCCACGCGCCTGGCTGCTCAACCTCCCGGGGTCCATGGTGGCGTCCTGGGAGGAACTCCGCAACCTCTTCACCGCGCGCTACGCGGTGCCGGCGCACCACGCAGTTGCGCTGCTGCTGGGTGGCTCTCAAGCACGGCCTTCAAATTGCCAAGTCAAGCCTTTCTTCCGTTAGGTTGGGGCAGCCTTCAAGCGCCCGGGGGCTCTGCCAGGATGGGTTGCGCCGGAGGCCGACCTCACCTTCGAGTCAGAAGACCACCCTAGCTCCATCACTGGCTCTGGCGTGCTCCCAATGCTCTGCACGCCCACCATCTGCAGCATGGACATCACCAAGACCCTCATCGACGGCGGCGCCAGCCTCAACATGCTCTCCGTAGAAGCCTTCAGCCTCCTCCACGTGCTGCCCGAGCTTTTTCGGGAGTGGGTGGAGCTTCCCACTCCCTGGGGAAGATCCGCCTCCCCGTCACCTTCGGCACTAGCGACAACTACCACACTGAGCTGGTGAACTTCGACATCGCACGCATCGGTCTCCCGTACAACGGCATACTCGGGTACCCGGATCTCGCTCAGTTCATGGCGGCGACTGACCCGGCCTACAACCTCATGAAGATGCCAGGGAGCAAGGGCGTCCTCACCATCAAGGGGGACGATAAGGAGGCCGTGATGGCGCTCAGGCTCGCCTTCAAGTCCACGGCAGCAGCGCAGCCGGCCGGCGCTAGTGCGCCCGAGGCCAAGGAGACCGCGCCCGCCAAGAAGAAGCAGTTGTTCACCCAAGACAAGGCGGAGACCAAGCAGGTGCCAGTTGACGAGGACGGGTCTTCGGGAGCCACCTTTACCATAGGAACCAGCCTTGACCCGGGACAAGAAGAAGCTTTGGTGAGGTTTTTATGCGCAAACAAGGAGATATTCGCGTGGGAGCCCAACCAGCTAGTAGGGGTCCCGAGAGAGGTGATCCAGCACCACCTGAGGGTGTGCCCCAACATCCGCCCCATGAAGTAGCGGGAGAGACGGCAGTCTACTGAGAAACAGGCCTTCATCGTCCAAGAGACACCCAAGCTGGAGGCGGCTGGTACCATTCGAGAGGTTCGATACCCTGATTGGTTGGCGAACCCCGTCGTGGTACCGAAGAAAGGCGGGAAAGAACGGATGTGCGTCAACTTCACCAACCTTAACAAAGCTTGCCCCCAAGATCCGTTCCCCCTTCCGTGCATCGATCAAATCGTCAAATCCACCGCCGAGTGCGACTTACTATGTTTCCTGGATGCATTCTCTGGATACCACCAAATCAAGATGGCGGTGGAGGATGTGGAGAAGACGGCCTTCCTGACACCATGCGGGGTGTATTGCTACACCTGCATGCCCTTCGGCCTGCGCAATGCGGTCGCAACCTTTCAGCGGCTGATGCACATCGCCTTGGGGCAGCAGCTTGGCAGGAACACAGAGGCCTACGTTGATGACATAGTAGTCAAATCTCGCGAGGCGAGGACATTGATTCAAGACTTGGAAGAGACCTTTGAGAGCTTGCTCCGGGTGAACTTGAGGCTTAACCCGGAGAAGTGTGTGTTTGGCGTCCCCTTCGGCAAGCTACTAGGGTTCCTCGTATCCCACAGAGGGATCGAGGCGAACCCGGAGAAGATCAAGGCCATCGAAGACAAGAGCCCACCACAGACCCTCAAGCAGATGCAAAAGCTAGCAGGGCGGGTGACCGCGTTAGGGCGTTTCATCTCCAAGCTAGGCGAGCGTGCCTTACCCTTCTTTAAGCTCATGAAGAAGAAGGGCCCCTTCAAGTGGACCCCGGAGGCCGACCGGGCCTTCCAAGACCTTAAGAAATACCTCACCAGCCCCCCGGTGATGGTGGCACCGCGGCCTCTGGTGCTCTACCGTGCCTCCACTCCGTACTCCGCCAGTGCGGCGCTGGTGGCGGTTCGGGAGGAGCGCCAAGATAAGGGTGCGACGCGCCAAGCCGGAGCCGATGGAGCGCAGGGTCAGGAAGGCTCAGCAGAGCCATTAGCGGCGGAAGACCAAGCTAAGCAGGGCGACATCACAGAAGCTCCTAGGGACAGTCAGGTCTCAGGAACCCCTCCACCTCAGGTTATGCCACAATCCCCGCAGAACCCAAGCCTCGACAGTGTGCCAGCCCTCATCGAGCACCCGGTGTATTTCGTCAGCACTGTGTTGCGGGACGCGAGGGCGCGCTACCCCATGCCTCAAAAGCTCCTGCTCGCACTCTTGGTGGCCTCGCGCAAGCTGCGACACTACTTCCAGGGCCACCCCATCAAGGTCGTCTCATCTTACCCATTGGAGAGAGTACTCAGGAGCCCGAACTCAGCCAGAAGGGTCGCTGAATGGAACATTGAGCTGCAAGCATTCCAGCTGGAGTTCAGCACTACCAGGGTCATCAAGGGAGCCGCGCTCGCCGATTTTGTGGCAGAATGGACCGATGTCCCGGCTCTTGAGGAAGGAGAAGACTGGTCCACCTCCCCAAGAAGTGAGGCACCAGACGGCAGGGTCATGTATTTCGATGGCGCCTTTGCGCACTAGGGCGCGGGGGCTGGAGCAGTGCTCATTTCGCCCACTCAGGACAAGCTTTACTATGCCGTGCAACTCTGCTTCCAACACGGCGAGAAGGTCTCCAACAATATCACAGAATACGAAGGCCTCATAGCTGGCTTGAAGGCCGCGGCGGCCCTGGGGGTGAGGCGCCTTATCGTCAAGGGCGATTCCCAGCTCCTCGTCAACTTCTCCAACAAAGTGTATGACCCGAAGGACGAACACATGGAGGCCTACCTCGCAGAGGTGCGCAAGATGGAAAAGCAGTTCTTGGGCCTAGAGCTGCAGCACGTGCCCCGGGGCACCAACAAGGAAGCCAATGACATCGCCAAGAGAGCATCCAAGTGGCAACCGCAAGAGCCCGGCGTCTTCGAAGAGCGGCTCTTCAAGCCATCAGCTACGCCACCTCTTTCAAGCATGACTCAGCCTTGGGAGGAGCTCCCACAGCCCCCGGCCATGAGAGCCCCAGCCTGTGGCCCAACCTCAGGGGCTCGGCTGCTCCTGGCGCTCGAGCCCCAGGAGGAGTGCTGGACCAAGGAATTCAAGGAGTACCTGATGCACGGGACGCTGCCGGAGAAGGAACAAGACGCGGAGCGTGTGGCCCGACAGGCCACGACATACTGCATTCAAGACGGAGAGTTGTATAGGAAACGGTCGAACGACGTCATGCTATGCTGCATCTCCAGCGACCAAGGAAGAGAGCTGCTGATTGAAGTACATGGCGGGGACTATGGACATCACTCGTCTTCAAGGACCCTTGTCGGCAAGGCCTTCCGCAGCGGATTCTATTGGCCTACAGCGCTCAACGACGCAGCCGAGCTCGTGAAGTCCGGCAAAGCCTGCCAATACCACGCCAAGCAAATCCATCAGCCCGCTCAGGGCCTCCAAACCATCCCGCTTACGTGGCCATTCGCGGTCTGGGGGCTGGACATCCTGGGCCCATTCCCGCGAGCGCCAGGGGGCTACCGCTATCTCTATGTCGCCATTGACAAGTTCACCAAGTGGGCGGAAGTAGAAGCCGTCCGTACCATTCCAGCCGGTTCTGCTGTCAAGTTCATCAAGGGCCTCATGAGCCGCTTCGGGGTCCCCAACCGCATCATCACAGATAATGGCTCGCAGTTTACTAGTAACCTCTTCAAATCCTACTGCCCTAACCTTGGAACGCAGATCTGCTACGCTTCGGTGGCTCACCCCAGGAGCAATGGTCAGACCGAATGCGCCAACGCTGAGGCCCTGAGGGGTCTCAAGACCAGGACCTTCAAGAAGAAATTGGAAGCCTGCGGCAGGGGCTGGCACGACGAACTCCAGTTCGAATGGTCAGACCGAATGCGCCAACGCTGAGGCCCTGAGGGGTCTCAAGACCAGGACCTTCAAGAAGAAATTGGAAGCCTGCGGCAGGGGCTGGCACGACGAACTCCAGTCCGTGCTGTGGTCCATCCATACCACCGCTACCAAGCCAATGGGCGAAACTCCATTCTTCCTCGTATATGGAGCTAAAGCAGTCCTCCCTCACGAGGTCAAGCATCGCTCCGCGCGGGTCCTGGCGTTCGACGAAACGCAGCAAGAAGCCATGCGGGGGATGGATCTCGTGTTGGGGGAGGAACGCCGACGCGAGGCCGCATTAAGGGCGGCAAGGTACCAACAAGCACTGCGGCGGTATCACTGCCGCAACATCCGCTCCAGGACGCTCGAGGTGGGCGACCTCGTCCTGAGGCGGGTCCTCTCCAGAGAAGGGCTGCACAAGCTTTCGCCCATGCGGGAGGGCCCGTTCAGGGTCGTCCGTGTATCCAGGCCGGGAGGAGCGCGCCTGGAGACGCAGGATGGGATACCCATCCAGAACGCCTGAAACATCGAGCACCTCCGGAAGTTCTATCCATGAAGCAAGGCCCAGAGCCTGAGAAGCAAGGCCCAGAGCCTGAGAAGAAAGGCCCAGAGCCTGTGAAGAAGGCCCGGTTCCTGTGAAGAATCGTCGCCCGTGACACTCTCACGTCATAATGAGTGGGGCTGTTGATGTCTACTATGCAACCTTCTTCTTGTAGACGTTGTTGGGCCTCCAAGTGCAGAGGTTTGTAGGACTGTAGCAAATTTCCCTCAAGTGGATGACCTAAGGTTTATCAATCCGTGGGAGGCGTAGGATGAAGATGGTCTCTCTCAAGCAACCCTACAACCAAATAACAAAGAGTCTCTTGTGTCCCCAACACACCCAATACAATGGTAAATTGTATAGGTGCACTAGTTCGGCGAAGAGATGGTGAGTGTAATATGGATGGTAGATATAGGTTTTTGTAAACTGAAAATATAAAAACAGCAAGGTAACAAGTGGTAAAAGTGAGCGTAAATGGTATTGCAATGATAGGAAACAAGGCCTAGGGTTCATACTTTCACTAGTGCAAGTCCTCTCAACAATAATAACATAATTGGATCATATAACTATCCCTCAACATGCAACAAAGAGTCACTCCAAAGTCACTAATGGCAGAGAACAAACGAAGAGATTATGGTAGGGTACGAAACCACCTCAAAGTTATTCTTTCCAATCAATCCGTTGGGCTATTCCTATAAGTGTCACAAACAGCCCTAGAGTTCGTACTAGAGTAACACCTTAAGATACAAATCAACCAAAACCCTAATGTCACCTAGATACTCCAATGTCACCTCAAGTATCCGTGGGCATGATTATACGATATGCATCACACAATCTCAGATTCATCTATTCAATCCAACACAAAGTACTTCAAAGAGTGCCCAAAGTTTCTACCGGAGAATCACGACGAAAACGTGTGCCAACCCCTATGCATAGGTTCATGGGCGGAACCCGCAAGTTGATCACCAGAACATACATCAAGTGAATCACGTGTTATCCCATTGTCACCACAGATACGCACGGCAAGACATACATCAAGTGTTCTCAAATCTTTAAAGACTCAATCCGATAAGATAACTTCAAGGGGAAAACTCAATCCATTACAAGAGAGAAGAGGGGGAGAAGAAACATAAGATCCAACTATAATAGCAAAGCTCGCGATATATCAAGATCGTGCCAAATCAAGAACACGAGAGAGAGAGAGAGAGAGAGAGAGATCAAACACATAGCTACTGGTACATACCCTCAGCCCCGAGGGTGAACTACTCCCTCCTCGTCACGCAGAGCGCCGGGATGACGAAAATGGCCACCGGTGAGGGTTCCCGCCTCCGGCAGGGTGCCGGAACAGGGTCCCGAGAGGTTTTTGGTGGCTACAGAGGCTTGTAGTAGCGGAACTCCTGGTCTATTCTCCGTTCTTGAAGTTTTAGGGTACGTAGGTATATATGGGTGCGGGAAGTACGTCGGTGGAGCTTCGGGGGCCCCACGAGCTAGGGGGCGCACCCTAGGGGGGTTGGCGCGCCCCCCACCCTCGTGAGCACCTCCCTTGGCTCCTGACGTGGGGTCCAAGTCCATCCGGTAGCTTTCCTTCCAAAAATAACTTCTCTAGTTGATTTCGTTCTGTTTCGACACCGTTTGATATTCCTTTTCTTCGAAACACTGAAATAGGCATAAAACAACAAATCTGGGTTGGGCCTCCGGTTAATAGGTTAGTCCCAAAAATAATATAAAAGTGGATAATAAAGCCCAATATTGCCCAAAACAGTAGATAATATAGCATGGAGCAATCAAAAATTATAGATACGTTGGAGACGTATCAAGCATCCCCAAGCT
This sequence comes from Aegilops umbellulata, assembly GCA_032464435.1. Taxonomy (NCBI): domain Eukaryota; kingdom Viridiplantae; phylum Streptophyta; class Magnoliopsida; order Poales; family Poaceae; genus Aegilops; species Aegilops umbellulata. Next base: position 608,634,870 of record CP136057.1, read on the forward strand.
TAATTCATGCTCATCCTCGAGTAGGTAAATGATAAAGAAGTTAATTTTTGAAGTGGGATGCTAGTTGGCATAATTTCATTGTAATTCTTCTTAATTGTGATATGAATATTCAGATCCAAAAGATTCAAGACAAAAGTTCATATTGACATAAAAATAATAATACTTCAAGCATACTAACTAAGCAATTATGTCTTCTCAAAATAACATGGCCAAAGAAACTTCATCCCTACAAAATCATATAGTTTAGTCATGCTCCATTTTCGTCACACAAGAATTCTCTCATCATGCACAACCCCGATGACAAGCCAAGCAATTGTTTCATACTTTAGTAATCTCAAACTTATAAACCTTCACACAATACATGAGCGCGAGCCATGGATATATCACTATGGATGGAAAATAATATGATGATGGGGGTTATGTGGAGAAGACAAAAAAGGAAAAAGTCTCACATCAACGAGTATAATCAACGGGCTATGGAGATGCCCACCGATTGATGTCAATGCAAGGAGTAGGGATTGCCATGCAACGGATGCACTAGAGCTATAAATGTATGAAAGCTCAACGAAAGAAACTAAGTGGGTGTGCATCCAACTTGCTTGCTCACGAAGACCTAGGGCACTTGAGGAGGCCCATTGTTGGAATATACAAGCCAAGTTCTATAATGAAAAATTCCCACTAGTATATGAAAGTGACAAAACAAGAGACTATCTATCATGAAGATTATGGTGCTACTTTGAAGCACAAGTGTGGTAAAACGATAGTAACATTGTCCCTTCTCTCTTTTTCTCTCATTTTTTTATTTTTTTCTCCTTTTTTGGGCCTTCTCCTTTTTTTATGGCCTTTCTCATTTTTTATTCCTCAATTGGGACAATGCTCTAGAAAATTATGATCATCACACTTCTATTTATTTACAACTCAATGATTACAACTCGATACTAGAACATAGTATGACCCTATATGAATGCCTGCGGCGGTGTACCGGGATATGCAATGAATCAAGAGTGACATGTATGAAAGAATTATGAACAGTGGCTTTGCCAAATACTATGTCAACTACATGATCATGCTAAGCAATATGACAATGATGAATGTGTCATGATGAACGGAATGGTGGAAAGTTGCATGGCAATATATCTCGGAATGGCTATGGAAATGCCATAATAGGTAGGTATGGTGGCTGTTTTGAGGAAGATATAAGGAGGTTTATGTGTGAAAGAGCATATAATATCACGGGGTTTGGATGCACCGGCGAAGTTTGCACCAACTCTCAATGTGAGAAAGGGCAATGCACGGTACCGAAGAGGCTAGCAATGATGGAAGGGTGAGAGTGCGTATAATCCATGGACTCAACATTAGTCATAAAGAACTCATACACTTATTGCAAAAATCTACAAGCCATCAAAAACCAAAGCACTACGCGCATGCTCCTAGGGGGATAGATTGGTAGGAAAATACCATCGCTCGTCCCCGACCGCCACTCATAAGGAGGACAATCAAATAACATCTCATGTTTCAAATTTGTTACATAACGTTTACCATACGTGCATGCTAAGGGACTTGCAAACTTCAACTCAAGCATTTCTCAAATTCACAACTACTCAACTATCACAACTTTGATATCACTACCTCCATATCTCAAAACAATCATAAGGCATCAAACTTCTCTTAGTATTCAACACACTCATAAGAAAGTTTTTACTATTCTTGAATACCTAGCATATTAGGATTGAGCACATTACCATGCTATTTAAGACTCTCATAATAATATAAGTGAAGCATGAAAGTTCATCTATTTCTTCAAAATAAAACTACCACCATGCTCTAAAAGATATAAGTGAAGCACAAGAGCAAACAACAAACTACTCCAAAAGATATAAGTGAAGATCGATGAGTAGTCGAATAATTATGCAACCATGTGAAGACTATCTAACATTTAAGAAATTAAGATCTTGAAACTTTATTCAAACAGCAATCAAAGCTAAAGAAAATGGCATGACGGTCCAAGCAAAACACATATCATGTGGTGAATAAAAATATAGCTCCAAGTAAAGTTACCGATGAACGAAGACGAAAGAGGGGATGCCTTCCGGAGCATCCCCAAGCTTAGATGCTTGGTTATCCTTGAATATTACCTTGGTGTGCCTTGGGCATCCACAAGCTTAGGCTCTTGCCACTCCTTATTCCATAGTCCATCGAATCTTTACCCAAAACTTGAAAACTTCACAACACAAAACTTAACAGAAAACTCGTGAGCTCCGTTAGTGAAAGAAAACAAAACACCACTTCAAGGTACTGTAATGAACTCATTATTTATTTATATTGGTGTTAAACCTACTGTATTCCAACTTCTCTATGGTTTATAAACTATTTTACTAGCCATAGAGTCATCAAAATAAGCAAACAACACACGAAAACAGAATCTGTCAAAAACAGAACAGTCTGTAGTAATCTGTAACTAACGCAAACTTATGGAACTCCAAAAATTCTAAAAATAAATTGTTTGACCTGAGGAATTTTTCTAGTAATCATCTGCAAAAAGAATCAACTAAATATCACTCTCCAGTAAAAAGTTGAAGCTAATCTCGTGAGCGCTAAAGTTTCTGTTTTTTACAGCAGGATCATAAAGACTTCACCCAAGTCTTCCCAAAGGTTCTGCTTGGCACAAACACTAAATTAAACACAAAACCACATGTAAACAGAATCTAGATGGATTATGTATTACTAAACAGAACAAAAAAGCAAGAAGCTAAAATAAAATTGGGTTGCCTCCCAACTAGCGCTATCGTTTAATGCCCCTAGCTAGGCATGATGATTTCAATGGTTCTCACATAAAAGATAGGAATTGAAACATAAAGAGAGCATCATGAAGAATATGACTAGCACATTTAAGTCTAGCCCACTTTCTATGCATAGGGATTTTGTGAGCAAACAACTTATGGGAACAATAATAAACTTGCATAGGAAGGCAAAACAAGCATAACTTCAAAACTTGAAGCACATACAAAGGAAACTTGGTATTATTGCAATTCCTACAAGCATATGTTCCTCCCTCATAATAATTTTCAGTAGCATCATGAATGAATTCAACAATATAACCAGAACCTAAAGCATTCTTTTCATGATCTACTAGCATAGAAATTTTATTACTCACCACATAAACAAAATTCTTCTCATTCGGAATAGTGGGAGTATCATAAGAGACTTGAATACTATAAATTGCTTCCACATTAAAATAGTAATGTTCGGAGAAAGGGTACTCATAATCATGAAAAGTTTTATAAATATAATCATCACTACTCTTTATAGCATAAGTTTTATCACAATAATCATCATAAGTAGCAACTTTGTTCTCATCATAATCGATTGAAACCTCTTCCGAAATAGTGGATACATCACTAAATAAAGTCATGACCTCTCCAATTCCACTTTCATAAATATTATAAGATTCAACATCCACCAATATTGTGGGATCGCTACTTCCTAAAGTTGACACTCTTCCAAACCCACTTTCATCAATATAATCATCATAGGTAGAAGGCATGCTATCATCATAACAACTTTGCATATCAAAACTTGGGAGGCTAAAAATATCATCATTATTAAACATAGCATCCCCAAGCTTGGGACAAACATTACTTGCAGCAAATATATTCTCAAATATGTCATCCTCGTCAAACATATCTTCCCCAAGCTTGGGCCTTTTCATATCATAAGCATAATCACTCTCATCATTAATAGTATGGATAGCACCAATAGTATAGCAAACATTATTATCATAATCTTCCAAGCAAGTGCCAAAAAGGTTTTCAAGATCATAAGAAGTATCATTATTTTCCCAATCATAATCATCACAACAAGAAATAGGCATAACGAGATCATCATCAAGTGTATCATCTTCCACAATTATTTTTGATTCATTTTCATGAGGCACAACAATAATAGGAGCAACTTTATTTGGGAGAGATACCTTTTTACCTCTCTTCCTTTTTCTTTTCTTCTTCTTCACCTCATGTGTGGGTTCAATCCTCTTTTTGGAGCTCCTTATTAATGAGATTTGTTGATTAGAAGGCTCCTCCTCGTTACCTGATTCATCATAAGAAATAATAGGAGGATATTGGGAAGTCTCTTCTCTTTCATTAGTATTATCTTCATCCTCTATTTGTTTTGTTTTCTTTATGTAATTGGCAATATAAGGATTTTCAATGCAATTCACCGCACAATACATATAAATTTCTTCTACATCAAAATGAAGAACTCCATCAAGGGCAAATTTTGGAATGCCCTTAGTTATACGTTTAATTTGTTCATAACCCAAGAGCAAACTAAGTTCATTATGATGTGCAAGGGAAATCAAGTCATCACAATTTTTGGACACGATACGATCATGAAACAATTTGCATTGGGTACTAAAATTATCACATTCATTGCAAAGTTCACAAGTATGGCTAAGAAAAAATAAATTTTCAGCACATGCATCTAGCCTTTCTTGCAACCATTTAGTTTCTAAGTACTTATGCCTCTTGCAATATCTATCTTCCCTATTTGGTGTGTCCTTGCAAACCCAATCTACTCCACAAAAATTGACAAGTTTATAGGAGACATTTTCATCATAGCTAGTGCAATCATCATTAGTACCATGGATATTCAAGGAGTTCATACTAACAACATTGCAATCATGCTCATCATTCAAAGATTTAGTGCCAAACATTTTAATGCATTCTTCCTCTAGCAATTGAGCACAATTATTGGAATCCTTATTTTCACGGAAGACATTAAAAAGATGAAGCGTATGTGGCAAACTCAGTTCCATTTTTTTAATTTTCTTTTATAAACTAAACTAGTGCTAAAACAAGAAAAAAAGATTCAATTGCAAGATCTAAAGATATACCTTCAAGCACTAACCTCCCCGGCAACGGCGCCAGAAAAGAGCTTGATGTCTACTACACAACCTTCTTCTTGTCGACATTGTTGGGCCTCCAAGTGTAGAGGTTTGTAGGACAGTAGCAAATTTCCCTCAAGTGGATGACCTAAGGTTTATCAATCCGTGGGAGGCGTAGGATGAACATGGTCTCTCTCAAGCAACCCTGCAACCAAATAACAAAGAGTCTCTTGTGTCCCCAACACACCCAATACAATGGTAAATTGTATAGGTGCACTAGTTCAGCGAAGAGATGGTGATACAAGTGTAATATGGATGGTAGATATAGGTTTTTGTAAACTGAAAATATAAAAACAGCAAGGTAACAAGCGGTAAAAGTGAGCGTAAATGGTATTGCAATGATAGGAAACAAGGCCTAGGGTTCATACTTTCACTAGTGCAAGTCCTGTCAATAATAATAACATAATTGGATCATATAACTATCCCTCAACATGCAACAAAGAGTCACTCCAAAGTCACTAATAGAGGAGAACAAACGAAGAGATTATGGTAGGGTACGAAACCACCTCAAAGTTATTCTTTCCAATCAATCCGTTGGGCTATTCCTATAAGTGTCACAAACAGCCCTAGAGTTCGTACTAGAATAACACCTTAAGATACAAATCAACCAAAACCCTAATGTCACCTAGATACTCCAATGTCACCTCAAGTATCCGTGGGCATGATTATACGATATGCATCACACAATCTCAGATTCATCTATTCAATCCAACACAAACTACTTCAAAGAGTGCCCAAAGTTTCTGCCGGAGAATCACGATGAAAACGTGTGCCAACCCCTATGCATAGGTTCATGGGCGGAACCCGCAAGTTGATCACCAAAACATACATCAAGTGAATCATGTGATATTCCATTGTCACCACAGATACGCACGGCAAGACATACATCAAGTGTTCTCAAATCTTTAAAGACTCAATCCGATATGATAACTTCAAGGGGAAAACTCAATCCATTACAAGAGAGAAGAGGGGGAGAAGAAACATAAGATCCAACTATAATATCAAAGCTTGCAATACATCAAGATCGTGCCAAATCAAGAACACAAGAGACAGAGATCAAACACATAGCTACTGGTACATACCCTCAGCCCCGAGGGTGAACTACTCCCTCCTCGTCATGGAGAGCGCCGGGATGATGAAGATGGCCACCGGTGAGGGTTCCCCCCTCCGGGAGGGTGCCAAAACAGGGTCCTGAGAGGTTTTTGGTGGCTATAGAGGCTTGTGGCGGCGGAACTCCCAATCTATTCTCCGTCCTGGAAGTTTTAGGGTACGTAGGTATATATGGGTGCAGGAAGTACGTCGGTGGAGCTTCCGGGGCCCCACAAGGCAGGGGGCGCGCCCTAGGGGGTGGGCGCGCCCCCCACCCTCGTGAGCACCTCCCTTGGCTCCTGGCATGGGGTCCAAGTCCATCCGGTAGCTTTCCTTCCAAAAATAACTTCTCCAGTTGATTTCGTTCCATTTCGACTCCGTTTGATATTCCTTTTCTTTGAAACACTGAGATAGGCATACAACAACAAATTTGGGCTGGGCCTCTGGTTAATAGGTTAGTCCCAAAAATAATATAAAAGTGGATAATAAAGCCCAATATTGCCTAGATAATATAGCATGGAGCAATAAAAAATTATAGATACGTTGGAGACGTATCAGCTGTACATGCCCCGGAGTCTCAGGAGCGCCGGGCTCAGGCCCTGGGGCTCCCTCCCATGCCTAGTGGACAACACTTAGCTCCGCGCTGGTGAGAAGACTTGAAGACTATATTAGGTGCCGGACGCGGCTTTTCATTTGCTTTCCGTAGTTGGCTCGCTTTTCCTTAATCGGAGTTGCTCTTGGTGTTCATTGCTGATTAGGTGGCCTCGCGAGCATTTCTCTTCTCTCTGCCTTCTCGCGAGCCACCCTCGTTCCAGCCTGGAAGCTGGCGCATCTCTCCTAATCTGTGCCCACGGGTACCGTGATACAAGTTGCAAAGTCAAGGTTTGGGTGGTTGGCAAATCTTTTAGGGCACCCACTAACGGATTTTCGCAGTTTCCAAGCAACACAGGCACCACGTAAGGGAAAGGGCGTCCCAAATACATCAGGTTAAGTTATCTATTGAGCAAAATAATGACACGGCAAGAGAACGACACGCACGATGCATTAACCAAAGAACCACAGTTCGAAACATGCCCCTCTGGGCCCATACTGGTTTCGTTTTCTGATGCAGGAAAGAAAGGAAAAGGCTGAGCAAAGAAGTGTTGCAGCAATCCGTGGAGGCAGGCCCTTGGCGATGCCCCAAGCCTAGCCAGACCCCTCCTCGCGCTTCACAGAGGCGCGATGACGAGATGACCCGCTGCCTCCTTCGAACCAGGCGTGGCGGTGCGGCAGCTGGTCGTAGCCACCGCTGCTAGAGCTATCACCGGAGGAAGAGCCGCCGTAGCTGGAGGAGACGCGATCGCCGGCAAGGGAAGGCTCGCCCTCGTCCTCGTCACGACCATCACCAAGGCCGAGCACCTCCTCACCACCGTTCGTCTCGGGGCAGCACCCGGCGCGGCGATCATGTTCCCCAAACACCCTCACATAGAGGGTCGATTCACCATCGTACCTGAAGTGGAGGGTCCACCGCCTGCCCAGGCCGCGTGCGCGGACAAACGATTGCCAGCCGTGGGCCAGGGCTATGTTGCCCACGGCGGAGGTCTCAACCGCAACCCAAGAGGCCCTGCTGCAGCAGCCATCCACCTGCAGCCAGAGCCCGCCCAGATCGGAGGCCGGCAGTTCGCCGGCAAAGAAGCGCGGAAGTTGGAGCCAGTTGCCGGCCGGGCTCTCCGACCAGACAACGAACTCCGGCGATACCTTGACCGAATGGAAGCGCGGGCAGGGAGGCTGCGCCACCATCGCGCGCCTCCCCTCATCGGCTGAACCACCATGGAGGGGACTATCCCCTCCCACCCCCCCCCCCCCGTGCCGCGGCGCCAACTCGACGGTGGGCCACGGCGGGGGTCACGGCATGCTTGTGTGGACGGCCACGGCCGCGTTTGGGCCCCGGGGAACTGGGACCCTCGCGAGGGGCCTTTCCTTTCTCGGCGGCAGAGAACTTCTTTCGTGGTGCCATCGATGGCACTGCGAGCAGTGGAGCAGAGAAGCAAGCAAGCGAGGAAGAGATGGGCAACGGGGGCTCCGCCCCCCTCCCCATTTATAGCATGAGAAGGCCAACCGCCGTCTCCCATGATCGCAGGTAATCATGGTTTTCCTTGCATGTCGCAAGGACTTGTCAAGTCATGAAGTTGCCGAGGCAGCGTGAGGAAGCGGAGACGCCCACGTCCAATCAACCGCCACGCATCAACCGAGGCCGCAGGCTTTTGGGGCCTGCGGCGCTCCGAACTTGACCCTTGGCTTTGCCGCGAAGCCAAGCCCGAGCGCACCTTGGGCCCGGGGGCTACTGTCGGTGTTCTGGGAACGGGGTCCCCAGACTTGCCTGCGTGCGGCCCACCGCGTGGCTAAGCCAGCAGACGTACGGCCCATCTTCATCAACAAGGCATCCAAGACCCGCGCGAGGGTCCAAGCCTCGCGAGGCGAACGACACAAGACCTCGTATGGAGTGGCCTAGCCAGGCAGGCTCACGAGGAGCGGAGATATCAAGGCGGGGCGAACCTCACAAGGCTCTCGTGATGTGAGCCATGACGAATGGCCCCAGGCGGGCGCCAGTACGCGCAGCGTCTCTATTTCCTCTTTGGTGCTAAGGAGGCCAGCGCAGGCGAAGAGTACCGAGGCAGCAGGCAAAGGTTGCCATATTGGTGCAACGAGACCAAGACCGAAGGACGGCAAGGCGGAGGTCATCGTGGATCCCAAGACAGCGTCACCCCAGAGCTTTTCGCAGGCGAAGACCGCTTTTGTGAGGATAGCTTGTACTAGTTTCCCACCTTCAAATTTGCCCGCCGTTGTTGGCTCCCTTCCCGCTCAACATTTGGGAAGAGGACCAGGGCCTATATAACTAGAGCTAGCCACCATAGTAGGGGCATGGGATCTTAGCTTGATCCAACCCGATCGAGAGCCTACCCACAAGAATACCTCAATCTCCGGAGGTTGTTCTTCCCTTGTATTATTCATCATCAGCCCAAGAGGCAATCCACCACCACCACCACACTGGAGTAGGGTATTACAGCACAACGGTGGCCCGAACCAGTATAAACCTCGTGTCTCTCTGTGTTGCGAGTTCGTCGAGTTCGTCCGCGAGATCTTAGCGAGCCAGAGCGTAGATCGGTAGGAGGGAGAGACTTCGCGCGCACCCCAGTGTTCGAACCTTAAGGGTTTGCCGGAACCCCACATCCGACACCAGTGCCCTCATGGCCAAGTTCCTCAGCAATGCCCTCACGGCCAGATTCTTCAAAGCCCTCACGACCAATTCCTCAAGCTGCTCCAGCTCCTCCAGAGTCCTCAGCTCCTCCGTCATAATCCTCAGCTCCTCCGTCAAAATCCTCAGCACCTGTGCATCTTGCCTCGTGCCAAAGGACAACATGCATCTCTATTGCCTCAGGAGCATCTGCTAGTTCTTCAGCTCCACCAAATTCATCAACTGGCCCCTCTCTGCTGAAAAAAAGGCCACTACTGAACGAGGCTCTCGACCAAGTCCTCACAAGAAGCAGGTCGCCTTTCAAGTTCCGTCCGATGACGAAGCTGATGATGAGGAACTTGCCGCAATCATTAGGACAGGCAGCTCAGGGTTGCTAGAGCCAAAGGCAGCAATGTGCCATTGATACTGGATCTGAAGTTGATCCTAGACTTCATCGACCTATGGCACAAGGATCCCAACACACATTTGCCGGAGATGAACCTCACTCCTGGTCAAAGTCATGTTCTGACTGCCTTCATTGATGAAGAAAAATGGAAATATGAACAGGGGAGTAGGATGAAGAAATCGCAGTACAAGAAAGAGCGCTTTCTGAAGCAAAACGTTCTGAAGCTTTCACTTGAAGAACTTGTTGCTCTTCAATCTGAGATCAAGAAACTAAGTGATGAATTTGATCGCTACTATGCTGACTGGCTTGGTGCCAAAGCCAGATTTGTAAAGATAACTAAGAAGTTCACTTCCAATGTTGCAGCCCCAACGCAACAAGAAAATCCTCAGGCTGAGGCATCTGCTCGGCCTACTAAAGAGCATGCCAGCACCACTGATGAAAATCGGGCTGCTGAAGAAACTCATAGTACCAGGGCTGATGACTGCATTCCAACGCTGAAGAAATTGCCAGGGAAACCACAAGTGTTGCGCCTGGAGAAACTAAAGAAGTCAGGGCAACTGCATCAGTTGTGCTTGAAGTTATTGAACCAAATTCCTTTGCTCCTCCTGCACCTACCCCAACTCCGATCCTTCCGTCTGCATCAGATGTGAAGAAGACCAAAGCTGCAGAGCGTGCAGCTATGAAGAAAAGGAAGCCATCAACTGCATCAGATTCTTGAGCTCTGAAGAAGATGAAGCCGCTGACCAGCTCTTTTGACAATCCAATTGATGTTGTCCCTGTCTCATCCATGCCATCAAAGGACCTTCTTCCTTTTGATGAAGAATATGAGATCCCAAGTGGATCTAATGATAACATTCCTTCTGCTGCTTCTTCAGAGCAGTTGGATGAAGAAATTGAAGCAGATGCAATCCCTTCAAACCCAATAGTCTCATCGTCCATGCCTCAGTTCACTGCTGAAGAGGTCGGTATTGAGGAAAAGAGTGAAGAAGAAGATGTGGACATCGGGTGCCCAACTCCAGTGTTGAACGATGACTTTTGGGAAAGTCAGCACCCCAATTCTCCTCTATTCACACCCCTTCAACAAATTCCTCAGTCCCCTGTGAATACTGAAGTACAGACGGTACATGAAGAACCTCATGCCACACCGTCTGTCCATGAAGAGATTCCAGCCACTAGTGCTGAAGAAAATGTTAATGAAGAATTCAAGACCCAGGTTGCCACTGAAGAAGAAGCTGAAATTCCTCGGCGTGTGGATCTTGGGATTGCGATTCCTAAGGTGGTGATGCAATTGACCGATACTCCTCTTCCCAAGCCAAAGGATACCTTCTCGAAGAAGCAGAAATTCAAGGTTGATGACTTCTTGGCGAGCATGTCTTCTTCACAGACTATGATCCTTATGACTCTGCTCGTCTTACAAAGAAGCGCTTCTGGACTGCCAGCCAAGCAAATTTTTATTCTTCACTTCTCTTCAACAAGGACAAAGTCTTCGACCATGAGCATATTCCTCATGTGGACATGGAATCACTGCCTTGTTTCACCCCAGTCCTTAGTGTGCTTCATGATGCAGGATTGCTCAACTTTTGCACGGATATTTGCGATTGGAATGAAGAGCTTATTCTTCAATTCTATGCAACTCTGCATATCACATGCGATGCTGACGATGTGGACTCTTGGGTTTTGGACTGGATGACCGATAATACTCACTATAAAGCACCGGCCTCTGAATTACTTCACGCCCTGCCAAACAGTCCTCCCCTTGAAGGAGCTCGTTGCATGTACCATGAGCCTGAACTCACTGCCCATTACATGCAAGTGCTAATGAAGCCTCTGAAGCCCGGTCAAGCCCCAAGGACCACATTCCTCGTGAAGGAATTGCTATATGTGCCAAGAATAGTTTATCGCATTCTGACGAAGACTTTGAGTCCTATCAAAGGCCATGACTCGACTGATGAACAAGTCGTTGGCATCATGAAGAATCTGTTGTTCAATATCATGCATGGCATTCCTGTCAACTATCATGATTTCTTCATGAGGACTCTGGCAAATGTTGCACTCTCCCATTTGAGTTGAAGCCTTACGCACCTTGGATTATGAGATTCCTCGGAATAAGGTCTTCACTCAACTACAAGGCTGATTTTCAGAATCACCTCGGCTACTTGCCCCCAATTGAAGTCCTCAAGCAGACATTTTCCTCAACTGATGAAAAGGGCAAGGCCGCTGCTGTTATTGATGAAGGCAATCGTCCATTAGATGGTCAGTTTCGCAAAGTTGTATCTTACTCCACCAATGATGATTCTGCTACTCATGATTCTGCCGCTAATGCATCAAAGCCAAATCCTCAAGCCACGGCTCCTAGAGTGATGACTGACCGTGAGCTTCTTGTTAGTCTTCACCAGAAGGTGAATCGAAACCACAAATGGGTTAAGCGTCAGTTTGGTTCTATTCTTCACAACGTGACTGCTACATACAATGCAATGAAGAAAAACCATTACTGCCTCCATGAAGTCTTTGGTCGCACCTGGGCTGTCTTATCACATCTGTATGGTGAAGAAGATCTGAAGAAAATGGGTCTCAAGGAGGATTTTGACTGGTCTGCTCCTCCACCGAAGAAATTCAAGAAGGTCAAGGTTCCTTCCTTGGTGGCCAACTCATATTCTTCATCACACGAAACTGATGAGCATGAAGACTTGGACGACACTGCGGCAGGCCCTACAACAACAAACGAGCCCAACAATGCTGGTCCTCCTCCATCAACTTGATTTTCTTCAGGGGCGTTAGTCCTCATTTTTCGATCCTTTTGGTCATTCGATGACAAATGGGGAGAAATTTGAGTCAGTCTTCAAGCGGGTCTACCTATATGGGCGTTTTTTTTTCAAAGTTACAACTCTCATTCTTCTGAGACTTTATTCGATCGAGTTGTAAACTTAAACTATGGTGGTCTGATACTTTTGCTGAGATTTTTCTGCATGCTTTTTCCTCATTAATGTTAATGCACGCATGCTAAATTACACCAGTCACCATATTTCATCATGCATTTCAAATTCTTCATATTATATGTCAAATGCGTGTATGAATTACAAGATGTAGGGGGAGATCTCCATGATTCTACTCTTCAAGTGTGCATTGCCTTAAAAGCAAATTCCTCACTGAGGGAGTCCTGGATTAGGGGGTATCCGGACAGCTGAACTATATCCTTTGGCCGGACTGTTGGACTATGAAGATACAGGATTGAAGACTTCGTCCCGTGTTCGGATGGGACTCTCCTTGGCGTGGAAGGCAAGCTTGGCAATACGGATATGTAGATCTCCTCCCTTGTAACCGACTCTGTGTAACCCTAGCCTCCTCCGGTGTCTATATAAACTGGAGGGTTTAGTCCATAGGACAACAACAATCAGACCATAGGCTAGCTTCTAGGGTTTAGCCTCTACGATCTCGTGGTATATCAACTCTTGTAATACTCATATCATCAAGATCAATCAAGCAGGAAGTAGGGTATTACCTCCATTGAGAGGGCCTGAACCTGGGAAAAACATCGTGTCCCCTGCCTCCTGTTACCATCTGCCTTAGACGCACAGTTCGGGACCCCTACCCAAGATCCGCCGGTTTTGACACTGACATTGGTGCTTTCATTGAGAGTTCCACTATGCCGTCACCGTAAGGCTTGATGGCTCCTTCGATCATCGGTAACGATGCGGTCCAGGGTGAGGTCTTCCTCCCTGGACAGATCTTTGTATTCGGTGGCTTCGCACTGCGGGCCAACTCGCTTGGTCATCTGGAGCAGGTCGAGAGCTACGCCCCTGGCCACCAAGTCAGGTTCAGAAACTTGAACTACACCTCCGACACCGGGGAGACTTGATCTTCGACGGATTTGAGCCCATGTCAAGTGCGCCACACAATCACGACGAGCATGATTTAGCTATGTCGTCGGACAGTGTTCGGGAGATCACACCTGCAACTACTCCGGCCCTCGATCCGGAGCAAATTGCGCCATCCGAGGACGGGTGGATAGACACCGCCTTGGAGGCCGCACTCTCAGTGGTGATGGAGCCAATACTGACTTTACCCCTCGCGAGAGCCGTGCTGCCGAACCATTGGATTCGTCCCCGGCCACGGGCTCCGAACCGCCTGCGTCCATGCCTATCGAATCCGATTGGGCATCGATCTTGGAGTTTACCTCCACGGATATCTTTCAGCACTCACCTTTCGGCGATGTGCTAAATTCATTAAGGTCCCTCTCCTTGTCAGGAGAACCTTGGACGAACTGTGTCCGGCTAGGATGGAATGCGGACGACGAAGAAATTCGCTCCCCACCCACCACCCACTTAGTAGCCACTGTCGACGATCTAACCGACATGCTCGACTTCGATACCGAAGACATCGATGGTATGGGACGACGACGCAGGAGACGAATGGGAACCACCACCCATAGGGCGCTAGACCGCCACCTCATCATATGATATATACATAGTGGATACCCCCAAAGAAAGCAATGGCGATAAGACAGCGGAGGATGACCCCTCCAAGAAGCAACCCAAGCGCCGACGTCAGCGGCGCCGCTCTAAGTCTTGCCATAGAAAAAGTAGTGATACCGACACAAGAGACAATAACACTCCGGATAGTGCTGAAGACGACGGCAATCCCCTCCAGCAAGATTTAGAGCGGGAGGATGAACAAGCCAGCCCTCCTGAGCGGGCAGCAGACGGAGAAGCAGAGGATGACAATTACAGGCCTCTCTCCGAAGACGAGGTGAGCCTCAGCGACGAAGAATTTATCGTGCCTAAGGATCCCGTCGAGCAGGAGCGCTTTAAGCGCCGACTTATAGCCACAACAAATAGCCTGAAGAAAAATCAGCAACACCTTCGAGTTGATCAAGATTTGCTAGCATACAGATGGACTGAAGTCCTTGCGGCCGAGGAATATGAACTCGAACGCCCCTCCAAGAGATACCCAAAGCGCAGGTTGCTACCCCGACTCGAGGAGGAAGCATTAAAACCTACGTTACCAGCGTACGATGCGGCTGATCGGCCACCTCGTGGCCGAGACAGAGAGGCATTTCAGCCTGAAGTTCAGCCTGCACCCCGCCGCCACTCAAATGAAAATACCAAGGCCCGTGGCAACACGCGGGACCTGCGAGACATATTGGAAAACAAGGCTAAACACACAAGATCGATCTACGGATCACGGGGCGTGCACCTACGCGGGACGATGACCGTCACGCCGGATACACCAAAAGTAAATCCGGTCGGGCCGAACACAGCAGACAAGGCTCATATGAACTGCGTCGTGATATAGCCCAGCACAGGGGCGCCGCACACCCCCTATGCTTCACTGATGAAGTAATGGATCATGAATTCCCAAAGGGTTTTAAACCCGTAAATATTGAATCATATGACGGTACAACAGATCCCGCGGTATGGATTGAGGATTTCCTCCTCCACATCCACATGGCCCGCGGTGATGATCTACGTACCATCAAGTACCTCCCACTAAAACTCAAAGGACCAGCTCGGCATTGGCTGAATAGCTTGCCAATAGACTCCGTCAACTGTTGGGAGGATCTGGAATATGCATTCCTTGACAACTTCCAGGGCACTTATGTGCGACCACCGGATGCCGATGACTTGAGCCATATAACTCAGCAGCCGGGGGAATCGGCCAAGCAATTCTGGACACGGTTCCAAACCAAGAAAAATCAAATTGTGGACTGTCCGGATGCAGAGGCCTTAGCGGCATTTAAGCATAACACCCGTGACGAGTGGCTCGCCCGGCACCTCGGCCAGGAGAAGCCGAAGTCTAGGGCAGCCCTCACGAGACTCATGACCCGCTTTTTCGTGGGAGAAGATAGCTGGCTGGCTCGCAGCAACAACATATCAAGGAAACTTGGCACTTCAGATACCAAAGATAGCAATGGCAAACCACGTCGCAGCAGACACAAGCGCCGCACAACGGCGATAACACCGAAGATACGGCAGTCAATGCCGGATTCAGTGGCTCTAAATCCGGTCAGCGGAAAAAACCATTCAAAAGAAGTACTCCGGGCCCGTCCAGTTTGGACCGCATACTCGATCGCTCGTGTCAAATCCACGGCACCCCCGATAAGCCAGCCAATCACACCAACAGAGAATGCTAGGTATTCAAGCAGGCCGGCAAGTTAAATGCCGAAAAAAAAGACAAGGGGCTGCACAGCGATGACGAGGAGGAGCCCCAGCCGCCGAACACGGGAGGATAGAAGAGGTTCCCCCCGCAAGTGAGGACGGTGAACATGATACACGCAACCCACATTCCCAAGAGGGAAAGGAAGCGTGCACTAAGGGACGTCTATGTGATGGAGCCTGTCGCCCCAAAGTTCAACCCATTGTTCTCCAGTACGATCACCTTCGATCGCAGGGACCACCCCACTAGTATCCGACATGGCGGATCTACCGCATTGGTCCTAGACCCCATCATTGACGGATTTCACCTCACTCAAGTCCTTATGAACGGCGGCAGCAGCCTGAACCTGCTCTATCACGATGCAGTGCGCAAGATGGGTATAGACCCCTCGAGCATCAAACCCACAAAAATGACCTTTAAAGGCATCATCCCAGGTGTAGAGGCCCATTGCACGGGCTCAATCACACTGGAAGTGGTCTTCGGATCTCCGGATAACTTCCGAAGCGAGGAGTTAATCTTCGATATCGTCCCGTTCCGCAGCGGCTATCACGCACTGCTCGGGCGAACCGCATTTGCAAGATTCAATACGGTACCGCACTACACATACCTCAAGCTCAAGATGCCAGGACCTAGGGGGTCATAACAGTCAATGGAAACATAGAGCGCTCGCTCCGCACGGAGGAGCACACTGCAACCCTCGTAGCAGAAGCACAAAGCAGCCTCTTAAGGCAATCCACCAATTCGGCGATAAAGCCCCCGGACACCGTCAAGCGAGTCCGGAGTAACCTACAACAGGATCGCCTGGCACGTTCAGAGCTCGCATAGCAATTCAGCCCCCGCCCTAGTCCCAGTCAAACGGCGAAATTCGTGCCGCGCATACATAATTACGCATTGAAAATACCATGGACATAGGCGGGGGCATGACCATGGCACGTCCCACAGTGCGGCTCAACCGCCCTAGGGGCTGAATACCTTTATCATTTTTTCTCTTTTAGGACCTTACTCTCTGGAAGACCGTGCCGGCAGTATGATTGCTGGACACATTACGGGAAGGAACAACCAAGGAGGCAAGAAACTAAGACGTACAAGGGAATCCCTAGGTGGTCTCTAATAACAATCGACATACCCGCTTTTTAATACCCATACGCAGCTTGCCCTTGGATAGGACATGTCAAATAGTCCTATTTATTGCTCATTGCACTACTTGTATCAGTACGCTTCGACGTATTATTTAAATAGCAATGCGTAGCATTAGTCTATTATTGCATTATCCTTCCTTTTTCTTGTATGTTTATTTACGACAACTCACACTCATATATTCTGGTACGACTAGTACGCCAGGGGCTTTCGTACACCCCATAATACGGCGTGAAAAGTCCGAACACTTTCGACAGTGCGGCACCCCGAACTTATAGCATTATATGCATCAGCTCCGAATAATGTCTTTGGTCAAATGTTGGGTTTGCCCGGCTCCCATGTTTTGGTACCTTACGTTCCGCTATATCAGCTAAGGTAGCGCTGGGAGAACTACTGCGATTGTGTCCCGATTCTTCCGGACGAGCACCTCAGTAGAGAAAGCCGAAAACTGATTGTCATGATAAGGCGAGAGCCGGTCGCTGTTCGAGAGGCCTCAAGTCCTTAAAGACTTTTTCCGCTTCGGGCGAGGAGTCGGCCTTGCCCGACTTAGGCGTATATAGCGCCCCAAATTCGGCCTTCCGAATACTAGGGGCTTCGCCAAAATTTAAAATTGTAGACTTCTATGGCTAAGTGAGAGTGATAAAGCCTTATAGTCCGATTGTCTGGTTCGTTGTGCTGAACACCTCCCTCGAAGGACCCAAAATTGGGGTAAAGAGTGCTCAAGTTTATCCCGAACACCCCAGTACTAGTTATATGGGGGCAGAAGCCGACACTGGCCAACTCTCAGATTTTCTAAACGGCCGCACATAAGGTAATATTTTAAATTCAAAAAGCGTTGCATAGCGCAAATGAACTTGTTTCACATTACAGGATCACATGAGCATGTTCATTCAAAAATGACATCTCTAGCACACTCCTCCGCCACAAGGCGGGAACCCTTCAGGACACTGTCATAATACATTTCGGGGCGGCAATGCTCCTTGCCCTTCGGCGGCCCCTCCTTCACCAGCTTCATGGCGTCCAGCTTTGCCCAGTGTACCTTCACTTTATGACTTCAAGCCGTGGACGGACCGCTTTATGACTTCAAGCCGTGGACAGGCATCCACAAGCCGCCGCACCAGGCTGAAGTAGCTATTTGGCAGGCGCTCTCCAGGCCACAGCCGGACTATGAGACCCTTCATGGCCTGTTCGGCGGCATTGTGAAGCTCGAACAGTTGCTTCAGCTGGTCGCTCAAGGGCATCGGGTGTTCGGTCCCAGTATACTGAGACCAGAACAACTTCTCCGTCGAGCTCCCCTCCTCAGCTCGGTAAAACTCCGCGGCATCCAGCACACTGCGGGGAAGATCTGTGAACGCTCCTGGAGAGCTCCGAACTCGGGTAAGTAAAAGGAAAGCTTTCTTCACATGCTTGCTTTGCATAATGAATTCCTTACCCCCTGCTATCTTCTTCACCGCATCAATCTCCTGGAGGGCCTTGTGGGCTTCAGCCTTGGCGTTTTGTGCGTTTTCGAGTGCCTACACAAGCTCGGACTCTCGGGTCTTAGAGTCAAGCTCCAAGGACTCGTGTTTTTTTGATGAGAGCCTCAAGCTCTTGCTGCACCTCGCCTACCCAGGCTTCGTGCCTTTCTCGCTCAATGCGCTCCTTGGCCGCTTTGTCTTCGGCCTCGGACAACGCCTTCTTCAGGGTCGCCACTTTGTTCGTGGCCCCTAGCAATTTCATGATGATCCTATTATTTTACAATAGTATTTCTTTTTAATATATAGACAAGGTATTGCTTACCTTCGTTCTCTTCGAGCTGCCTCTTGGTAAGGTCGAGCTCTTCCTTGGACCGCTCAAGGTCCTCCTTCAGTGCAGCGACCTCTGCAGTACGTGCGGCAGCGGCCAGCAGTGAAGCCTGCATATGCACATAGACATATTCTGATTAGACTCCTGAGTGATTATTTGATCCTCCATTTGGCCTTTCTTCGAGAACGCCAAATAGAGCATCAGGGGCTACTGTCTATACGGTAATATTTTCCTATAATTTAATTACTTACCTGAAAGCCTATTAGGAGGCTGGCACAAGCTTTAGTTAGTCCGCTTTTGGCGGACTGAACCTTCTTGATCACCGCACTCATGATAGTGTGGTGCTCTTCATCGATGGAAGCGTCGTGAAGCGCTTCCAGCAAGTTGTCCGGTGCCACTGGATGGACAGAGGCCACCGGCACGGGCGGCTTGCCCTCTTAACGAGGGGTCGCCTGCCGGAGTCCGGAACCACCAGAGGTTCCGGCGCAGTGTTCGGCTGGGGTCCGAACTAGGAGCCCGTGGGAGTCTTGCTCCCTTTGCGCCCAGGGTCCGGAAGGTCGCCTTGAGGCGCCTCCAGGACTACCTCCCCTCGGCACGGTGCCTTTTGAGACAACACCTCGATGTTGTCCGTAGGGCGAGGGGTGGAGGCAGTTGGAAGTGAATCGCTATTCATATCCGCCGAGTCCAAAGAACCGTCCGACGAGGATACGTCGATGCGGGCTCGGGATAGACTACATAATCATATTCGGCGTAAGGAGAAGAGGTGCAATTTAAGCATACTATGAATTACTATGGTATCCGAATACTTACAACTTCGCCAAGGGCTTGTCCCTGGGCAACCTCTCGTCGTCGTTGTAGGCGGCGGTCATGGAGCAGTCCGGAAGGAGGGCCCTTCTCTTCTTGGACCCTTCGGCCTCCCCGGTTGGGGCGGCCTTCCTTTTCTTGTCTCCCCCGGCTGGGGGAGAACTTTCCTCCTCCTCCTCCTCATTTTTGTGGGAGGAGTACGCCTCGGAGTGTTCAGACGGTGAGTCCGACACAACCGTGCGCCGGAGACCCTTTCGGGTCCCCGTGGCCTTCTTCGCCGGCACCTCATAAGGCGCTGGAACCAACATCGCTGTCAGGAGAGCATCTGCTGGATCCTCGGCAAGGGGGGCTCGGCAATCGACCAGCTCCGCCGTCTCTACCCAGTCCTGTTAATGGCACCGAGACTTAGATCACGCACATGATTAAACTGGGGGAAATAAACACCCTATGAGATATAAAAAACTTACCGGATTGGCATGGCGCTTTGCGCTGAGTCCGTGGTCCTCATTAAGGGGAGGAGGCACCTCGGCGCCCTTGAACAACACCTTCCAAACGTCCCTGTGCGTCGTGTCAAAGAGCTTGCACAGCGTCTGGTGCTCGGCCGGGTTAAACTCCCACAAATTGAATGCCCGCCGTTGACACGGGAGGATTCGGCGAAAGAGCATGACCTAGACTAGGTTGACGAGCTTGATTTTCTTGCTCATCATGTTCCGGATGCATTTCTGGAGTCCGGTCAGCTCCACCGACGAGCCCCAGGACAGACCCTTCTCTTTCCAGGAGGTGAGCCGCGTGGGGATTTCAGATCGGAATTCGGGGGCCGCCGCCCAGTTGGTGTTGCGTGGCTCGATGATGTAGAACCACCCCGACTGCCACCCCTTTATGGTCTCCACATAGGATCCTTGGAGCCAGGTGACATTAGGCATTTTTCCCACCATGGCGCCTCCACACTCCGCTTGATGGTCGACCACCACCTTCGGTTTGACGTTGAAGGTCTTCAGCCATAGGCCGAAATGGGGCCTGATGCGGAGGAATGCCTCGCACACGACGATAAACGCTGAGATGTTGAGGATGAAATTGAGGGCCGGATCGTGAAAATCCAACCCGTAGTAGAACATGAGCCTGCGGACGAACGGGTGGAGGGGAAATCCCAGTCCGCGGACGAAGTGGGTAAGGAAAACCACCCTTTCATGGGGTTCAGGCATAGGGATGATCTGCCCCGCATCTGGCAGTCGGCGTGCGATGTCCGCAGCCAGATATCCGGCTCCCCGTAGCTTTTTGATGTCCTCCTACGTGACGGAGGATACCATCCACTTGCCTCCCGCTCCGGACATGCTTGGAGTGGTTTGAGGAGAAAGACGAGAACTTGGGTGATGGAGCTCGAGTGCGCAAGAATGGATGAGCAAGGAGGAAGAAGGCGTGGGTAAAAGAGGAATCCCTGTCCCTTTATAGGGGCATACGCCTCCCCACCTGCCTAGTAAAACTCGCTTATTCCCCAAGCGCCGTAATTGATGGCATGGTTGGGTTACCCACATCCTTATTGATGAGAATCCCGTAATAAGGGGACACGATCTCTGCTTCGACAAGACGTGCCAAGAAAATCGCCTCGCAATGCGCGCTGTAGCTGGTTAAGAAAAACGGTTCAAATAATGACCGGGCCGTGGTGTGTCGCCAAACGTGTCAGCAGATTAGATTTGTGGAAATATTATTCTCTCTACGATGGTATGTGGAACTTGTTTTGCAGAGCCAGACACTATCCTTGTGTTCAAAATCTTCTATGGAGTATTCGGAGGGAGAACCCGCCTTGCAATGTCGAAGACAAATCTGCGCGCCAGACTCATCGTCATTGAAGCCTGGTTCAAGGGCTACTAAGGGATGTCGGCGTTCTGGGAACGGGGGTCCCCAGACTTGCCTGCCTGCGGCCTGCAGCATGGCTCAAAAGGGGGCCCAGCACTGCCCATCTTCATCAACACAGACCCAAGACCCTCGCGAGGGGCCAAGCCTCGCGGGGCGGACAACACGGAGCTTCCTCAGGCACGGCCTCATCAGGCTGGCTCATGAGGAGGCGGAGAGATCAAGGCGGGGTACCTCATGAGGTGTCCGTGACGCAAGCCATGACGACCAAGGGTGCCAGGCGGGCGCCAGCCCGTGCAGTGTCCTCCCTTTCCACTTTGGGGCAAAGGGAGCAAGCGCAGGTGGGAGTATCTAGCAAAGGCACCCATTTCGGTGCAACGAGACCAAGACCAGCCCCGCAACAAGGAAGAAGTCATTGTGGAGCCCAAGCCAGCGTCATCACCGGAACCTTTAGCAGGCGAGGACCAACTTTAGTCAGGATAAGTGTACCATTGTTCCCCTTCAAAATGGCCAATTGTTGGCGCCCTTCCCGCCATATATTTGGGAAGAGGCCCAGGGCCTTTGCCTATAAATAGGACTAGCCACCCCCAGGGTAGAGGCAATTAGAATCAGGAGAGATCGATCGGCAATCAGATCGGAGAGAGAGAGAGAAAGAGAAGGGTGACTGAACTCCTCCTAGCAGTTCATCCCCCCGGCCAAGAACAGACCCTCGCGAGGCTATTCTTCCTTGTATTGTTCATCATCATCAGCCCAAGAGGCAATCCACCACACCACACTGGAGTAGGGTATTACACCACAACGGTGGCCCGAACCAGTATAAACCATGTTTCTCTTGTGCTGTGTTTTCCATAGCTTAGATCTTTGCGAGGCGGAGGGGTGCAGGTAGGTAGAAGGCGTAATCTCCGCGTGCACCCTAGTGTTCGAACCTCAAGGGTCTGCCGGAACCCGAAAGCCGACATTTGGCACGCCAGGTAGGGGTGCGCCGGAATTCGTCTTCCACCGCCCCGTTCTCCTCGGACCATCGCGTCCATGTCTGACGCTCGTCGGGCCCGCGCCGAGCGCCGAGCCGCCCTCGCTTCCCGCGTCGCCCAGATGGCTCTCGTCGGTGGGCGTCCTCGCCGTTCCCCATTACCTGCCGTCAACGCCGCCACCGGCCCGGCGGGGAACGAGCAGCAAGCGTCGTCTCAGCATCCCTTTGGGCGGCAAGACGGCCGCACCGCCACTCCCTCGCTCACCCCAGTTGGTTCTTCGTCCTATGCGCTCCGCGCACCCATGGAGCCTCGAGCTGCGCTCATCGCGGCGAACGAGCTCCTGCGCTACCATCCCGTCGACGACGTCTACGAAGAATGGCTCGACCGCGACGCCGAGCTTGTCCGTGCCGCGGGTGGTTCTCCCGCGCCGTCCTTTCCGCTGCACCGCACCCCTCCACGCGCGGGCGACGAAGCTCCGGGGGCGCCCCAGCCGCCTCCTCCTCAAGAAGGCGCCCCGGCTCCGAGGCGCATGGCCCTGGGCGGAACCTGCTCCGTCAGGCGCCAGCGCGGCAAGAGCAGAGCTGCCAAGAAGTCCCTCGCCCGCAAGAAGCTGCCTGGGCGCTCCATGCCCCAGCGCGTCGCGACTATGCTCCTGCTCCCGCACGTCAAGACCCCGCGTTGCTCCCAGCTGCAGCGCGTGGGACCTGCAAGACCAAGCTCTCCGCCACCCAAGGCCTCCCGTGGCCACAGCAGGCTGTCGTGCCTTCACCACCGAACTACGCAGCGTCACGTGGCCGGGCAAGTTCAAGCCAGACCTGCCTCCTCGTTACGATGGCACGACCGACCCTGCGGAGTTCCTCCAGCTCTATGAGCTGGGCATCGAAGCTGCCAACAAAGACGAGAAGGTCATGGCGAGCTGGTTCCCCATGGCGCTTAAGGACAGGGCCCGCACCTGGCTCCTTAACCTGGCTCCGGGCACGATCTCCTCCTGGGGCGAGATGCGCACCCGCTTCATGGCCAACTTCCAAGGTACTCGCGACCGGCCACCCGCCGTGAGCGACATGCGCCGCATCAAGCAACAACCCGGAGAGACCCTGCAGAAATACATCCAGCGCTTCAACAACGCACGCCTCAAGATTCCCAAGGTGACCGAGGAGGCCATCATCTCAGCCTTCTCCGATGGCGTGCGCGACGTCAAGATGAAGGAGGAGCTGGCGATGCATGAAGACCTGTGCACTTCCTTGGAACTGTTCAACTTGGCGACCAAGTGCGCCAGGGCTGAGGAGGGGCGTCTCTCCCTCCTCGAGCTGCCAGCCGCGGACCCAGAAGAGAAGAAGCTCAAGGCCAAGGATGTGAAGCGCAAGGGGGCTGCCGTGCTCGCGGCAAAACCAGACACCAAGCGGGGCAGAGATCAGCCAGAGTCTTCCAAGGGCAGTCGGTACTGTGTGTACCATGACCTCCACACCCACAACACCAACGAATGTCAAGAGCTCCGAGCCGTGCGAGAAGGAAGGATCGGCCGTCGCCCCGACCGCGGTGATCAGGGCTACGGTCGAGGAGGAGGAAGGAACGCAGGACGCTAGGAAGACCACGGCCCGCGCCAAGGGTGGCGCGATCAACCTCGCGAGGAATGCTGGCAGGACCCGCCTCTTGAGGGAGGCTGGAGGGAACAGCCTCGCGAGGACCGCCCACAAGGCAACGCAGGCCTCCCTCCGCTGCCGCCTCAGCCAAGAAGAAACGAGGACCGCCATCAGGACGAGGGGGCTGGGGGCTTCCAGGAGCCGCGCGCGATCGCCTGCATCCTGGGCGGAGCTCAAGCCCCAGCCTCTCAGCGCATCTTCAAGCAGTTCGCCCGCGAAGTAAATGCAGTCCTCCCCAAGCTCGAAGCCACGCGCCCTCTCAGGTGGTCCGCGTGCACCATCATGTTCAGCTCAGCGGATCAACTTAAGTGTGCAGCCACAGCCAGAGTCCTCCCGATGCTTTGCTCCCCGATTATCAGCAATGTGCTGGTCACCAGGACCCTCATCGACGGCGGGGCAGGGCTCAACGTCCTGTCCGGTGAAACATTCAACAATCTCCAAGTACCCTACAACCAGCTTCAGCCAACCAAGCCTTTCTCCGGGGTCACCGACGGCTCCACGGTCCCGATTGGGCAGGTCCGCCTCCCAGTCACCTTCGGGACAAGCGACAACTACCACACCGAGCTCATCGACTTCGACGTCGCTCACATTCGCCTGCCGTACAACGCCATCCTTGGATACCCAGCGCTGGCCAAGTTCATGGTCGTAACTCACCACGGCTACAACGTCCTCAAGATGCCAGGAAGTTGCGGAGTCATCACGGTGCCTTGTGAAGAGAAGGATGCGGTGTGTTCCCTGGAACGAGCCTTTCAGGCCGCATCACTGGAAGACCCGGATCGCGAAAGCAGGAGGCTTCCGGAGACCACCCCCAAGAAGAAGAAGACATCGTCTAGCTTGGCCCCTCGGGAGGCAGGCCCCTCAGGGCCCGCGCCTGCCCAGGGGGATCCTCCTTCCATCGCATAGGAAAGCGCGCCCGGCGCCTCCTCAGGCAGGGCTCGGGGGCTCTCCCCTGGAGGGCCACCGACCTGGCTAGGGTCACGAGGGAGGCGCTTGGGCACCACATGGAGGCGTGTTTCAAAGAACGCTTCCCTCAAGAAGGAGTAAAGCAAGGAGGGTCAGACCCACACGAGTTCATCAGCAAGGCCATTCAAGAGCTACAGGAGTCAAGAGTCATGAGAGGCGGCCGCCGCCTACCAGCTGTGGCTCCCCATCCAGGCGAGGATGGTGGGCTGCGCGTCTGCATCGACATACCAGGGCTCAATCGAGTCGCCTCTCTGGAGCGCCTCTGGCCCTCGCGAGTGGGGCGCTGCGAAGGTCCACCTCACAGCTACGTTCGCATGCCTTACGGCTTGCCGAACGCGGCTGCCACGTACCAGCGCCTCATTAGGGGCATCATGGAGGCTCAAGAGGCCAGGCGTTCTGCAGCCTTGGCGGAGATGGAGATGGTCCGCGAGGAGCCACCAGCGCCTCCGGAGCCTCCCGAGGCCCTTGGGCCTGGGGGCTCATGAGGACCGGCTTCCGCAGCCCACCGAGTCTGCTACACCAACACTCGTTCGTCCTCAACATCATCAGGTGACATCTTTCAAGTTTGATTTCCAGCTGGGAGCGCCCCCCAGGGCTGCATCATTCCCAGGCCACGTGGGTCCGTCCCTGCGGCATGTATCCCTTTTATTTCATGTCGTTAGCTTACTTTGTTGGGGGCGCCCCTCAGGCTGCATCATCCCCAAGTCGTTCGGGCCAGACCCAGCGACATGTACCCCTTTTGCGTTTATTTCCGGCTATGCGTTCGGCCTACCATGCTTGATTATTTGATGCCGGTCCACGGCACCTCTTCTTCTCCATGTCGACCACTTGCACGTTAAAGGGGAGTTCCTGAGCATCGCGACTCAGGGCTCTTACTGGCTCTCCAGCCCTCACCCTCTGGCCTTGTCATTGGCATCGCGAACTGGCATACCAGCGACGGCTGAGACCAGCTCGAGGGTCGAGACCCGAGGACGTAGAGTGCCGGCATCTAACCAAATTTGCAGGAACACATCACAAGATAAGGCCCAGTGTCAGGCACAACCCGCCTAGAGGTAGGGCCCCGTGAGTCCCGCGCTGGCTCACGGGTGCCCAGATACACCTCGCCAGGCCCTACCGTGCCAGCCACATGTCAGGGCGGGGCTGTACACGCCCCGGGGGCTCCTCCCGGAGGGGAGCCCCCTCCCACGTACCAGTGGAAGCACCATGCTCCACGCTGGCTGATGACACTGCCGAGGAGCGCCTATGCCCGTACACATACGGAAGCGCTATGCTCCGCGCTGGTGATAAACAACTGAGGGTGGCCCCCGGGCCGCATCAACCTTTGGGAGCCCAGAGCTCAGTGTCTAGCCTCATCGTAACGCCTCCCCTCGGGAGTGCCGCGCGAGGGGGCTGGGCACGGGGGCTGCGCCTGGGTCACGCCCAGACGCACGCCACCCAGCCAGGCCCCCCCGGGCCTGGTTCGTCGCGCGTCTCTCCCCGAGCGGAGCCAAGGTACGAAGGCCGTTTGAGCGTCAAGGGGGACTCCTGAGCATCGCGACTGAGGAGCCTAACTGGTCCCGTAGCCCTTCACTCCTTAGTTCCAAAAGGCTAACGCTGAGTGAGGTACGCGCGGGGCCGGGCTCTGCAGACGTAGAACGGTAGATCCACCACATCTCACCTCCCTACTTGTTGTTCGCGCGCCAAGGGGGACTCCTGAGCATCGCGACTCAGGAGCCCAACTGGTCCTGTAGCCCCTCACTCCTTGGTTCCGAAAGGCTAATGCTGGGTGAGGTACTCGCCGGGCCGGGCTTTGCCGGCGTAGAACATAAGCAAGTAGGAAGGAAAAGCGTAAACTTCAAGGGTCGCCTCCCTACTTGCTGTTCGAGCGCCAAGGGGGACTCCTGAGCATCGCGACTCAGGAGCCTAACTTGTCACGTAGCCCCTCACTCCTTGGTCCCGTCCTGGTTTCCAGTCGGGGCTAGTGCTGGGTGAGGTACGCGTGGGGCCGGGCCCTGCCGGCGTAGAACATAAGCAAGTAGGAAGGAATAGCGTAAATTTCAAGGAATTCGGAAGCAAATATTACAATCCACACTGTTATCTCAACGCCAGACGCAAGTTTAAACGCCTCCCGAGGCATGGTACATGTGAAGGAATTAAAAACAGGACAGGAGCCACGACGGAATCGCTCGACGGCGGTGGAGCAGCGCGGAGTGGGTTCGCCTCATGAAGCAGCAGGGTCGGCAGTGCCTTGCTTCGGCTTGGTGCTGAAGGCCCGGAACTTCCCCAGCAGAGCTTCCGCGTGACCCTTCACGGCCTCGGCAGCGGCAGCGGCACGCTCGCCGCTTGCTGGCTCCAGCAGGCTGTTGAGGTCGACGTTGGGGTCGCGAAGGTAGATGTGGGTGAAGACCCTCGTCAGCGCTGCAGAAGACAGGACACGCGCCTCGGCCTCGGCCTCGGCCGTGGGGCCAAGGCCAAGGGCGACATCTTCAAAAGCACGAACCAGGAAGGGAAGCAGCTTGGCGGGGCCATCCTCGGCACCAGCCAGCGGGCTCTCCAGGCCGCTCTCGTAAAGCGTCTTCAGCGAGGCGCGAGCCTTCTTCTCCATCTATGCGAAGGCCACGCGGTCCTCGGCAAGAACCCGGGCCTTGTTGTCCAACTCGAACTTCCTCGCCCCCAACTCCTGCTCCAGCGCACCCAGGCGGTCATGGCGCTTCTTGAGCTTGGCCTCCCGGCCCTTGATGGCCGCGTCGCGAGCCTTCACGCCTTCTTCTTGTTCTTGGTGAAGGCGGGCCTCTTTCGCAAGCTGGTCCCGCATGCCTTGCAGCTCCTCCTCCAGCTCCTTGCAGCGACCATGGACGGCGACCGCCTCCCACAGGGCTGCGCCACGAGCAGCCTTCGCCTCAAGGATGGCCTGCCTCTCCTCGTCGCAAGCCGTCGTGGCCTGGACCAGCGCCGCCCGAATCGAAGCATCAGAGCGAATCCATCCTGAAGGCAGCTCCAAGCGCCCGGCCACCAAGCGAGGGTCGGCGCCAAGAAGATCCTGCCGCAGCCGGTCCAGTTCGGCAGCAGCACGATCCAGAACGATGGGAGGAGTCGGAGAGACAGCAGTCGGCGGAGTGGGAGGAGAAGACGGCCGCTCGACCACAGCACCTCGAGTCGAAGCCTGCTGCGCCCCCACGGCTGTGGAGGCGGCAGCAGGCGGAGGCACCTCGGGAGTCGCTTGGGCCATGGGGGCTGGGCTCGCCCCAGCCAGCTCAGCCTGGCCTCGCGAGGACGACCGGGCAGGAGAGGCCCGTGCGTCACCCTCACCTTCCTTCGCGGGCGGAGGCGCTGCCCCGGATGGAACCTCAGGAGCTCCCTTCAGCTTCTTTGCTGAGGGCGCCAGCCTATCCAAGAGAAGCGGACGTCAAGTCTCAGCAGCAGAACAAGAAACAAAGACAAGAATCGAGCACTTACAGGTCGTCGCCAGTGGGCTCGAACAGCCTCCGGCCAAATTTGAAGCCCGAAAGCCGGCTGGAGGGGTCAGCCTCGGGGAGTTCGGGAGCGGAAGGTACGTCTGCGGTATGCTCCGGGGCCGGGGCAGACCCACGGGAGATCAGCCCAGTCCTGTCCTTCTTGGGGATCGGGGGCAAGCTCCTGCCGCCCTGCTCGTCATCATCCTCGTCGTCATCGCTCGGATAGAGGAGGAGAGCGCGGGGCCTGCGCTGGGGGAAGGGAGCCCTCGACTCTCCGTCGGTCGCCTCAGAGTCAGGCCCTTTTCCTTTCTCCCCTCCTTCCTCCTCTTCGCTGGAGTCGTCGCAGGACACGTCCACCGGTTCCTCGGGGGCTTCAGTGGGCACGGGCCCGTCCCCGTTGAAGACGGGCATGGACTCCACTACCTGCTCCCAGTCGTCCCTGAGGAACAAGGGCGTAGGAGCGCCCTCCAACCTCGCCACATCGCCCCCGACCAAAGATTGGAGGACCGCGGCCAGATCTTCGTCGGACAAGGCCGCGGGGCTCGGATGAGGCCTCCACATCGGAGGTGAGTACCGCCGAAGCGGAGCCAGCTGGTGCTCCAGGAACTCTCTCTACAGCGACGCGCCGATCAGCTTCGCCGCCGCCATGTTGGCCGGCTTCAGATCCGCGTCCATCTTCTCCAACACCATCTTCGCTCGGGGATCCGTGAGCTCCGCTCGACCCAAATCGCTGGAGCTCATGGGTTGCTCCGTGGCAAGATCAGCCGAGGTGGATGCGCCCAGCATCTACCAAGACCCACTTGCTCCTAAAGCCCTCGATCCTCTTTCCGGGGCTCGAAATGGCGATGGCACCACCGTACGCGACGAATCTCACGCACGCGGAAGCAGGACCGCGGGAGGTCTGGAGGTAGAAGTAGTGGCGCAGCAGAGCCACTGAGGGCTGCACCCCTATGTGAGCCTCGCAGTAGTAGGCGAAGACTGCCAGGAGAAGGACGGAGTTGGGGTGGAGATGCAGAGCCTGCAGCCTGTAATGGCGGAGGACAGCGCAGAAGAACTCGGAGAAGGGAGGCACCAATCCAGCAGCAATGGCGCTAGCAAAGAACGGATAGAAGGTGCTCTTCTTGCCCTCAGGGGTGGCGGAGCCGGCCTTGAACGCCCTCGCTCCGTCGATGCCCTGCGCCGCCGCCATCCGGCGCAGCCGGGCGAGGCTCGCCTCCGACACGCTTGGCGGCTTCAGGGCAGGCGAGTACCAAGCTCCGGCCGGGGGCTGACGAGGCGCCATGGCTTCCTAGGTCGCGCGGATGAGGTAGATCTGAAGTTTTGGAGGAGGGAAGGAGAGGCGCAAGAAAGAGGATCCGAGCAGCAACCGGAGAAAGCAAAAAGAGCAAAGCCTGGGCAGATGCCGCTCCCTTATCAACCCGCGCGGTTACTGAGGCGCCCACGTCCAATCAACCGCCACGCGGCGCCCAAGGCCGCAGGCTGTTAGGGCCCGCGGCGCTTCGCCCTTGCCCTTTTGCCTTCCTGCACGGCCAAGTCCGGGCGCGCCTTGGGCCCGGGGGCTACTGTCGGCGTTCTGGGAATGGGGGTCCCCAGACTTGCCTGCCTGCGGCCTCCGGCATGGCTCAAAAGGGGGCCCAGCACGGCCCATCTTCATCAACACATACCCAAGACCCTCGCGAGGGGCCAAGCCTCGCGGGGCGGACGAAACAGAGCTTCCTCAGGCACGGCCTCATCAGGCTGGCTCACGAGGAGGCGGACAGATCAAGGTGGGGTACCTCACGAGGTGCCCGTGACGCAAGCCATGACGACCAAGGGCGCCAGGCGGGTGCCAGCCCGCGCAGTGTCCTCCCTTTCCTCTTTGGTGCAAAGGGAGCAAGCGCAGGCGGGAGTATCCAGCAAAGGCACCCATTTCGGTGCAACAAGACCAAGACCAGCCCCGCGACAAGGAAGAAGTCATTGTGGAGCCCAAGCGAGCGTCATCACCAGAACCTTTGGCAGGCGAGGACCAACTTTAGTCAAGATAAGTGTACCATATGTTCCCCTTCAAAATGGCCAATTGTTGGCGCCCTTCCCGCCCAATATTTGGGAAGAGGCCCAGGGCCTTTGCCTATAAATAGGACTAGCCACCCCCAGGGTAGAGACAATTAGAATCAGGAGAGATCGATCGGCAATCAGATCGGAGAGAGAGAGAGAGAAAGAGAAAGAGAAGGGTGACTGAACTCCTCCTAGCAGTTCATCCCCCTGGCCAAGAACAGACCCTCGCGAGGCTGTTCTTCCTTGTATTGTTCATCATCATCAGCCCAAGAGGCAATCCACCACACCACACTAGATTAGGGTATTACACCACAATGGTGGCCCGAACCAGTATAAACCATGTGTCTCTTGTGTTGTGTTTTCCATAGCTTAGATCTTTGCGAGGCGGAGGTGTGCAGGTAGGTAGAAGGCGTAATCTCCGCGCGCACCCCGGTGTTCGAACCTCAAGGGTCTGCCGGAACCCGAAATCCGACAAGGGAGTCCTGGATTAGGGGGTATCCGGACAGCCGGACCGGTGGACCATGAAGATACAAGATTGAAGACTTCGTCCCGTGTCCAGATGGGACTCTCCTTGGCGTGGAAGGCAAGATTGGCAATACGGATATGTAGATCTCCTCCCTTGTAACCGACTCTGTGTAACCCTAGCCCCCTCCGGTGTCTATATAAACCAAAGGGTTTACCGTAGGACAACAACAATCAGACCATAGGCTAGCTTCTAGGGTTTAGCCTCTACGATCTCGTGGTAGATCAACTCTTGTAATACTCATATCATCAAGATCAATCAAGCAGGAAGTAGGGTATTACCTCCATTGAGAGGGCCCGAACCTGGGTAAAACATCATGTCCCCTGCCTCCTGTTACCATCCGCCTTAGACGCACAGTTTGGGACCCCCTACCCGAGATCCGCCGGTTTTGACACCGACACTCACTATGCACATCTTCCGGGGGAGTTCTTCTATATCTTGCAATGAAATTCCTCAATATCAGTACTTACACTTCATATGTTTATCCCCGTTGAAAACTTAACCTATATTGTCATCAATCACCAAAAAGGGAGAGATTGTAAGTGCATCTAGTGCCCCTTAGTTATTTTGGTGTATTTAAGACTTATAGCTTAAGGGACTAATGTGTTTATGAGGGTACACGGGTCTATAAGTCTATGAGGAGTTTGATATTTACAGAGAAAGTTGACCCCTAAAAATGAATGTCTTCGTCTGAAGACTTTGGATTTCTGAAGACTTTGAAAGTAAAGAAATTGGTGTGATCTTGAAGACTTGGCATTCATTCGAGGAACATGAAGCATGAAGACTTTTGTTTTTGTAGTTTAATTTTCTCTTTCTTGAGTCATAGGAAACACCGTACTGTTAAAGGGGGTCGAGGAAATACTAAGGAAAAATTTTCAAGTGATGCTCAACTCAAATCCTACACCAACCAATCCCTTCGAGCGAAGCCATTGGAAAACTCATACAGCTCAGTCAATTTATTCAGTGACAGAGACGAAGTTCTTCTGGTCTCTGAGGAATTTGTTCTGACTGAGGAGTTAGGAATTTGCCAGTGCGGATTGCCTACACAGTGAGGAACATGATAGCCCTGAGGAATTTGATACTCAAAATTCCGATCGTTCTTGTGCTATGCGCCAGCTGTCCCAAAATATCTACCCACCTAACGGTCATATCATTGAAGGGCATTTATGTCTTATCATGTTGGGCTGCTCCCTAGGCTATAAATAGCCGCCCCCTACAATCACTAGCTGGTTGGATGCTCCAAGAGAAACTGACACTTGTCATTTGAGAGCATCCCATCCTCTGAGGACTTTGAGCGAAAATCATCAAGTGAGGAAACCCAAACTCAAACACCTACAAACCCAAAGTGATTGAGCATCACTGAAGAGATTGATCCTGCGTGGATCCGGCGCTTGTTACCTTTGAAGACTGTGCATCTTCAGACGGTTAGGGGTCATGGTCTAGAGTATCCAAGAGGAAATTGTAGATCGCTGAGTGACCGAGTTTGTGAAGGTTTGGAAGTCACCTGAAGACTTACCACGGGTGATTGGGCGAGGTCTATGTGACCTTATCTCAAGGAGAATACAATGAGGACTGTGTGTCCGGGACTGTGTGTCCTCAGGTTTAAATACCTAGCCGCTCCAACCAGGCGTACAACTGTCACATTAGTTGGAACTGGTCTGCCAATTCAGTGTCTTCACCAAGCCTACTGGTTCTATTTCCTCAACTCTTCCATTTCCTCATTATTGTGTTGTGTGCTTCTTCATATCTGTTTGAAGACTTTAACTGAAGACTTTCTCAATTTCCTCAGTTCAATTTCTTCAGTATGTTTGTCTTCATCCTGTTTGATCCTGTGTTTATGCTTTCTGTACTCTGTGCTTGTTTTCATTTCAGCATGATGACCGTGCTTTTGTTCCGTTATGTTAGCATCTGAGTACTTATTCCATTGCAAGTAGTTCTTCGCTTAGGAATTTCCTCACCCTGAAATTCCTCAGTGAAGAATTCATAAAAATCACCTATTCACCCCCCTCTAGTCGATATAACGCACTTTCATGTTCCGCGTTGTCGCGCCCATGCCGGGTGAGGCTGGGTCCACCCTGTCAGTGTTGTTTGCGCCCTGTCGGGTTGTTTGGCTCGGGCATGCGCCAGCCCGGGATTTCTGCATGCTTGCCTAGTCGGTTGCCCTGCTGGGAAGGCTGGGTCCGCCATGTCAACGTCGTTTGCGCCTTGTCAAGTTGGTTGGCTCGCGCAGGCGCTGGCCCGGGATTTCTGCCTGCTTGCCTAGTTAGTTTCCCTGCTGGGAAGACTGGGTCGCGCTGCCAATGTCCTTTGCTCAAAGATGCCTCGAACTCGTTTTATGAAGAAGGTGCACTGAGTACAGGGTCAATAGATAAGTCAAACTTCATAGACCAACCGACACCGAGTCCGTTGTTTTCCCGGGTACCATTCTTCTCTCTCATATTAGGCAAACTGATGTCGGATCATTCGCCTCACATTAATGCTGAAAGAGCATGGTGCCCCCATTCTTGGTTTTGATAATCGATGACAATCCCTATGGACAAATGGTTGTCTTGAGTTATATTTGAATAATTTGTCCATAGGCATTGCCTGAAGATCATTTGTTGGTTCCAAGGTTATTAGAAGAAGGATATGTGTTTGTAGGATCTAGAAGTAGGTGTATCTAGAGGGGGGTGATTAGACACTTAGTACAAAAGTTGCAGTTTTTAAGCCTTTTTGGTTTGAGTGAAGTTTTAGGCACAATTTCAGCACATACAATACATATCAAGCAAGCATGCAAAGAGTATATAGGCAGCGGAAAGTAAAGCATGCAACTTGCGAGAATGTAAAGAGAAGGGTTTGGAGAATTCAAACGCAATTGGAGACACGAATGTTTTTCCCGTGGTTCGGATAGGTGGTGCTATCCTACATCCACGTTAGTGGAGACTTCAACCCACGAAGGGTAACGGTTGCGCGAGTCCATGGAGGGCTCCACCCACGAAGGGTCCACGAAGTAGCAACCTTGTCTATCCCACCATGGCCATCGCCCACGAAGGACTTGCCTCACTAGCGGTAGATCTTCACGAAGTAGGTGATCTCCTTGCCCTTACAAACTCCTTGGTTCAACTCCACAATCTTGTCGGAGGCTCCCAAGTGACACCTAGCCAATCTAGGAGACACCACTCTCCATGAAGTAACAAATGGTGTGTTGATGATGAACTCCTTGCTCTTGTGCTTCAAATGATAGTCTCCCCAACACTCAACTCTCTCTCATAGGATTTGGATTTGGTAGAAAGAAGATTTGAGTGGAAAGCAACTTGGGGAAGGCTAGAGATCAAGATTCATATGGTAGGAATGGAATATCTTGGTCTCAACACATGAGTAGGTGGTTCTCTCTCAGAACATATGAGTTGGAAGTGTAGATGTGTTCTGATGGCTCTCTCCACGAATGAAGAGGAGGTGGAGGGGTATATATAGCCTCCACTTAAAATCCAACCGTTACACACAGTTTACCAATCTCGGTGGGACCGAATCAACAAACTCGGTCGGACCGAAAAGGTAAACCTAGTGACCATTAGAGATTTTCGGTGGGACTGACATGCATCTCGGTAGGACCGATATGGTTAGGGTTTGGGCATAATGTAATCTCGGTGAGACCGATTACACAAACTCGGTGAGACCGATTTGGTAATTAGCTAACCAAAGAGTTGGTCAGGCAAACTCGGTGGGACCGATTACTAAACTCGGTGGGACCGATTTTGGTAATGAGTTAACCAGAGAGTTTGCATTGTAATATCGGTAGTACCGATTGCCTAAACTCGGTGAGACCGATTTTGACAATGGACATACACAGTGAGATTGCAATCCCATCTCGGTGAGACCGAGATCCCTATCGGTAGAACCGATTTGCTAGGGTTTTGGCAGTGGCTTATGACAAGTGAAAACTCGGTGGCGCTAGATAGAAATAATCGGTAGGACCGAGTTTGGCTTAGGGTTTAGGTCATATGTGGAAGTGGGAAAGTAGCTGAGGGTTTTGGAGCATATCATTAAGCACATGGAGCAAAAGGCTCATTAAGCAACACCTCATCCCTCCTTGATAGTATTGGCTTTTCCTATGGACTCAATGTGATCTTGGATCACTAAAAGTGTAAAATGAAGAGTCTTGAGCTTGAAGCTTTAGCCAATCCTTTGTCCTTAGCATCTTGAAGGAGTTCCCACAACCTTTAGTCCATGCCACTACATTGTTGAACTTATCTGAAACATACTAGATAAAAGTGTTAGTCCAACAAGAGATATGTTGACATTAATTACCAAAACCACCTGAGGAGCACTTGTGCTTTCAATCTCCCCCTTTTTGGTAATTGATGGCAACATACATCAAAGCTTTAGATAAAGATACAAAGAATAGCAAGTAAAGCTTTGGAAGAACATGTAACAAGCATAGGCTCCCCCTACATGTATGCAATCATGTGAATATAGAATATAGAAGCATGTGAGAGCATAATCATGACAGAGTAGGCAATGTGTTACATGTATCTTGGCCATATGCATCAGAGCAAAAGATTATTAAGAGAAATACCTTCATGCTTATGAGTCCTTCTTGCAAACAGTATGTACAAAAGCAAGAATTCCTCATACTCATGATTCTGATGCATATACTTACCTTGTAGTCTTGAGTTGACTTAGGATGGAATGAACCTGCACAAACAAGGTTAGATAACACAGGTACATCCAATAGCCAGAGCAAACCAAAAGAAACCACAAGAATACAAAGACTGGGATGACATGTAAAGAGTGAGTACAAGGTACCACATTGAATTAGACATGTCCCCAAGAGTAAAGATATGCAATGAATTTGAATGATTTCTTTCCCTTAGATGTCTTGCTCCCCCTGAATCTGACATGGGATGTTGGGAGAAGATAGGG
Organism: Aegilops umbellulata; assembly: GCA_032464435.1. Taxonomy (NCBI): domain Eukaryota; kingdom Viridiplantae; phylum Streptophyta; class Magnoliopsida; order Poales; family Poaceae; genus Aegilops; species Aegilops umbellulata. Next base: position 608,670,718 of record CP136057.1, read on the forward strand.
AACAGAAAATCAGAGCTGAAAGCTGAAAGATATGAATAGAACTTAATTCAAATGAGTACATATGAACATGTCTTTCCCCCAAAAAGACATGTGGCATCTCTCCTCTTGAACATCAAGCATCTGGGATCCTTGAGTATTCTCTCCCCCTGGAGATTTCTTTCTCCCCCTTAATATTTGGGATCCTTGAGTATTCTCTCCCCCTTAGTACTTTCTCCTTTGTAGGTGATAAGTTTAATGTGATCTCTCTCCCCGATGATAAGCTTTGATGTGATCTCTCTCTCCCCCTTTAACATCAATTTCCAAGAAGGTTTTTCCTGGAATCCGACGAATAGGTTTGGTCCTTGAGATCCAGCACAAAGCAATGGATAAAACTGTGATGCTTGTAGAGGACAAGATTCATTGAGTGGAGCTGGATCAGAAGAAATATAAAATAAGTGGCAAACTGTTTTTCCTGTTATGAAATCGGTGACACCGAGTGGCATGTTTCGGTGGTACCAAAGGGATTCGGTTGGACCAAAAATTACAATTCGGTGAAACCGAGTTCATCACAGAGAAAACACTTGTCACCTCAGCTCACTAGTCAAGTAAAATCTCTCAAGGATTTGCAATGAATTAACTGAAGGATTTGCAAGGAATTTGATGCAGAAATATGCAGAACTAGAAGCAAAAAGAAAAGAATGAAAGTTCTAGATGAAGTTTTTTTTGTGTGTGAAAAAGAGGGAAACAAATATGCAAGGGACAAATGCAATAACACAGAAAAGAACACAAGAGAACTTCATCTAGACTTGGGCGGTGACATAGTCACCTATGTTAGAGTATATTGACTTAGGAGTCAAGTGAGAACACTTGATCATAGGTCATACTCATCGTTTAAGCTCAAAATGGGGTTACCATTTTTCGTTTAAGCATCTTGATGTATTCACATCTTGTCGAGTTGCTTTGACTCATGACTTTGAGTAAAGCTTCTCTAAGATGGAATATCATACCTTGGGTGGTGGAGTGGATCTTGCTCATGTAGTTGAACTTGTGTGGGTGCTCGAAGTTGATGTAGATCATCAAGAGTTGGGAGCACCACTTGGAGTTTGAGTTCATCTACCTACATGGGTTAGTTCTTGCATGGAAAAGCACTTGTATATCCAAAAATGACAATCATGAAGCTCAACATAGAATTTGTCAAAGGATATGTTCGAATGGTTTCGTGCTTCCTTGTCGTCAACCACCGTTGTGTAGAGACTTGGTGATGTAGATATTGCTCAAGATGTGAGAGAGTTGCAATATCATAGAAATAGATTCATCCAAGTACCTACATGGATTAGATAACATGCAAGATGCAAATATATCCAAGAAATTAGATAGTTATCATAAGAGATATATCAAGGATTAGTCATAAGCTCATGTCTTGCATGTATCCAATGGAGTTTCTACTCCAAGTTTGAAGCATCAATGATGTTCAATTTTCCTCTCAACCTGCAAAACACTTTCTCATCAAGCGTTTTAGTGAATATATCCGCTAATTGCTTATCGGTGCGAACATGTTTAAGATCAATGTCACCCTTTGCAACATGGTCTCGAATGAAATGATGACGAACTTCAATATGCTTAGTTCGAGAATGTTGCACAGGATTATGACCGATTTTGATAGCACTTTCATTGTCACAAAGCAATGGAACATGTTTCACATAGACCCCATAATCTTTAAGAGTTTGGGTCATCCAAAGTAATTGAGCACAACATGAACCAGCGGCAATGTATTCCGCTTCGGCGGTAGATAAGGATACCAAGTTTTGTTTCTTGGAGGACCAAGACACAAGAGATCTACCAAGAAATTGACATGTACCCGAAGTGGACTTTCTATCAACCTTGTCTCCGGCATAATCCGAGTTGGAATACCCAGCAAGATCGAGAGAGGACCTGTTAGGATACCAAATGCCAAAATTTGGTGTATGGATTAAGTATCTCACTATCCTTTTCACGGCCTTAAGATGACATTCTTTAGGAGCAGCTTGATATCGTGCACACATGCACACACTTAGCATAATGTCGGGACGAGAGGCACATAGGTATAACAATGAGCCAAACATAGAGCGATAAACCTTTTGATCAACCGGTTCACCATCTTTGGTCAAATCATTATGTCCATTAGTAGGCATGGGTGTAGACATACCTTTGTATTCTTGCATATTGAACTTCTTGAATAGGTCTTTGGTGTACTTCGTTTGAGAGATAAATGTACCTTCCTTAGTTTGCTTGATTTGCAAACCGAGAAAGAATCTGAGTTCACTCATCATAGACATCTCAAACTTCTTTGACATAAGCTTTCCAAACTTTTCACTAAAAAGAGGGTTAGTAGAACCAAATATGATATCATCAACATAAATTTGGCATACAAATAGTTCTCCATTAAATCTTTTAGTAAAAAGTTTAGAATCAATTTTTCTAATTTCAAAACCACTTGCAATAAGGAACTTAGTCAAGCATTTATACCATGCTCTAGGAGCTTGTTTAAGACCATAAAGTGCTTTGTGAAGTTTGTAAACATGATTAGGTTTCTTAGGATTGACAAAGCCGGGAGGTTGTTTGACATAAACTTCCTCCTATATTTCACCATTTAGAAAAGCACTTTTAATGCCCATTTGGTACAAGGTGATATTATGATGATTAGCAAAGGCAAGTAAGATGCGAACGGACTCAAGTCTAGCAACGGGAGCATATGTCTCACCATAGTCCATACCTTCGACTTGTGTGTACCCTTGAGCGACGAGACGTGCTTTGTTGCGAACCACTTGTCCATCTTCATCTTGCTTGTTGCGAAACACCCATTTGGTACAGATGATGTTGTGGTTGTTGTCGGGCTTCTCAACCAATGTCCAGACTTGGTTTCTCTCAAAGTTTTGTAGCTCTTCATGCATAGCGTTTATCCAATCCGGATCTTCCAATGATTCTTCAACCTTCATAGGTTCAATGCTAGAGATGAATGAATAGTTTTCACAAAAGTTAGCTAAACGAGTTTTAGAGCGAGTGATTCTCCCGGTTTGGATATCATTGTAGATTTGCTAGACAGGATGATCTTTGGCAATTCTTGCTTGAACTCGTGAAAGCTTTTGCTTGGGTCTTCGTTGAACTTCTTCTTCATCTTGTTTTTCTTCATGATCTTCTTCATTGTTGACGTTGTTGTTCTCTTGTCGTGGTGGAGAAGGAGGTTGTTGATGTTCGTCTTGATGCGTTTCCTCGTTTTCTTCATCTTGGTGTGTCCCACTTGTGGATGCTTCCGTGTCAACTCTTGGTTCTCCTTGTCGTGAAGTAGAAGCTTCCACTTGGATGGACGAGGTATTCTCCTTCACCTCCGTTGGACGAATTTTTCCAATAGACAAGTCTTGAATTGCTTCCGAAGGGTCTTTGTCTCCTACATCAATTGGCAATTGCTCTACTTGTGAGCCATTAGATTCATCAAACTCCACATCTACCGTTTCTTCAACCTTTCGGGTGAAATTGTTGTAGACATGGTAAGTGTGAGAGTTTGAGCCATAACCAAGTAGGAAACCTTCATGAGATTTAGGAGCAAACTTTGAACGACGATGCTTATCTAGAATGTAGCACTTTGAGCCAAATACTCGAAAGTATCCAACTTGGGGTTTGTCACCGGTGAGGAGCTCGTATGCCGTCTTGCCGAGTAGCTTGTGAAGATACAAGCGATTTGTTGCATGACAAGCCGTCTCAACCGCTTCTGCCCAGAAGTGCTTCGGCGTCTTATAGTCATCAAGCATCGTTCTCGCCATTTCGATGAGCATCCGGTTCTTCCTCTCAACAACTCCATTTTGTTGAGTTGTGTACGTAGCCGAGAACTCATGTGAAATCCCTTCTTCGTCAAGAAAGGTATCCACATTTGCGTTCTTGAACTCCGTTCCGTTGTCGCTCCGAACCTTGTTGATCTTCACGTCAAACTGATTTTGGGCGTTCCAAGCGAAGTTTTTGAAGATCTTTTGGACCTGCGATTTATCATCAAGAAAGAACACCCACGTAAATCTTGAAAAATCATCAACTATGACTAGACCAAAAGAATTTCCACCGAGACTCTTGTAGGCATTGGGACCAAAAAGATCCATATGAAGTAGCTCGAGTGGCCTCCTTGTGGTCATGATGTTCTTCACAGGATGCCTTCCTCCAACCTGTTTACCTGCTTGACAAGCACTGCAAAGTCTATCCTTATCAAATATGACATTGTTAACTCCAAGGATATGATTTCCTTTAATAAGCTTGTCAAGGTTTCTCATGCCAACATCACCTAGTCGTCTATGCCACAACCAACCTTTTGAGGATTTACTAATAAAGCACGTTTTAGGTTGTGCCTTTTTAGAGAAATCGACAATATAAAGGTCACCTCTACGTATACCGATAAAGACCATTTTATGATTGTCTCGTCGAAACACTTGGCAATCTACCTCAGTAAATAGGACGTTCAATCCGAAATCAGCAAGTCTAGATACTGAAAGTAAATTGTACCCAAGAGATTCAACGAGCATGACATTTTGAATGGAGCTATCATGTGAGATGGCCACCATACCAAGGCCAACCACCTTACCCTTTGAATTATCACCAAAGGTGACATATTTTCGACGGCCGTCATTTTCAGCAAGCTCACGGAACATCTCTTCATCTCCGGTCATATGATCAGTACATCCACTGTCGAGAACCCATTCCTTTCCTCCTGACACATATCCTCGAAGATTAGCCATAAGACCAAAGTGTCTCATTGCATCATCAAGATCGGAGTCACTATCATTATCTTCATCATAGTATCCATGTTCAACATCATCTTGTGATTGATCATATCCTAGAGAGGGTAATTCATTAGATAAATGATCATCAAAGTGGTCACTTTTATGAATTCTTATGGATTCGGTTATGATATCACCAATGATTCCAACATTTCCTTTAGCACGCATGAGATTAGTAAGCTCAAATAGACAATTACCAAAACTAGGATCACTAGAGTTCATTTTACTCAAGGCAATAGATTTATGGAGAATTTCATCCAAATTTTTCAAGGAATAGTTGGGAAATCGTTCCTCAAGAAATTTCCATATAGTATAGGCACAATTAAGAGTAGGTAAACTAGCAAGCAAGTTTTGGGGCAATCCTCTAATGATGAGCTCAACGGTTCTAAGATTGCGAATCATGTCAATATCTTCATCTAGAGTGGGATGCATAGGATCAACATGAGGAGCACAAGGACTAGCAATATACTTGTTCAAATGATATTGAGTGAAAATCACAACCATCTCATTTTTCCACTCATGAAAATACTCTCCATCAAGAATAGGCACCCTATGTCTAAGACTCCCTAAAGTAGACACGTCCATCTTCCTCCAATGGTGATTAAACCAAGGCAATGGAGACCAAAGCTCTGATACCACTTGTAGGATCTAGAAGTAGGTGTGTCTAGAGGGGGGGTTATTAGACACTTAGTACCAAAGTTGCAGTTTTTAAGCCTTTTTTGTTTGAGTGAAGTTTTAGGAACAATTTCAGCACATACAATACATATCAAACAAGCATGCAAAGAGTATATAGGCAGCGGAAAGTAAAGCATGCAACTTGCGAGAATGTAAAGAGAAGGGTTTGGAGAATTCAAACGCAATTGGAGACACGGATGTTTTTCCCGTGGTTCGGATAGGTGGTGCTATCCTACATCCACGTTAGTGGAGACTTCAACCCACGAAGGGTAACTGTTGCGCGAGTCCACGGAGGGATCCACCCACGAAGGGTCCACGAAGTAGCAACCTTGTCTATCCCACCATGGCCATCGCCCACGAAGGACTTGCCTCACTAGCGGTAGATCTTCACGAAGTAGGCGATCTCCTTGCCCATACAAACTCCTTGGTTCAACTCTACAATCTTGTCGGAGGCTCCCAAGTGACACCTAGCCAATCTAGGAGACACCACTCTCCATGAAGTAACAAATGGTGTGTTGATGATGAACTCCTTGCTCTTGTGCTTCAAATGATAGTCTCCCCAACACTCAACTCTCTCTCATAGGATTTGGATTTGGTAGAAAGAAGATTTGAGTGGAAAGCAACTTGGGAAAGGCTAGAGATCAAGATTCATATGGTAGGAATGGAATATCTTGGTCTCAACACATGAGTAGGTGGTTCTCTCTCAGAACATATGAGTTGGAAGTGTAGATGTGTTCTGATGGCTCTCTCCACGAATGGAGAGGATGTGGAGGGGTATATATAGCCTCCACTTAAAATCCAACCGTTACACACAGTTTACCAATCTCGGTGGGACCGAATCAACAAACTCGGTCGGACCGAAAAGGTAAACCTAGTGACCGTTAGAGATTTTCGGTGGGACTGACATGCATCTCGGTAGGACCGATATGGTTAGGGTTTGGGCATAACGTCACCTCGGTGAGACCGATTACACAAACTCGGTGAGACCGATTTGGTAATTAGCTAACCAGAGAGTTGGTCAGGCAAACTCGGTGGGACCGATTACTAAACTCGGTGAGACCGATTTTGGTAATGAGTTAACCAGAGAGTTTGCATTGTAATCTCGGTAGTACCGATTGCCTAAACTCAGTGAGACCGATTTTGACAATGGACATACACAGTGAGATTGCAATCCCATCTCGGTGAGACCGAGATCCCTATCGGTAGAACCGATTTGCTAGGGTTTTGGCAGTGGCTTATGACAAGTGAAAACTTGGTGGCGCCGGATAGAAAGAATCGGTAGGACCGAGTTTGGCTTAGGGTTTAGGTCATATGTGGAAGTGAGAAAGTAGCCGAGGGTTTTGGAGCATATCATTAAGCACATGGAGCAAAAGTCTCATTAAACAACACCTCATCCCTCCTTGATAGTATTGGCTTTTCCTATGGACTCAATGTGATCTTGGATCACTAAAAGTGTAAAATGAAGAGTCTTGAGCTTGAAGCTTTAGCCAATCCTTTGTCCTTAGCATCTTGAAGGAGTTCCCACAACCTTTAGTCCATGCCACTCCATTGTTGAACTTATCTGAAACATACTAGATAAAAGTGTTAGTCCAACAAGAGATATGTTGACATTAATTACCAAAACCACCTGAGGAGCACTTGTGCTTTCAGTGTTAACCAAGGTGCTATTCAAGGATTTATCCAAAGATTGGTCATGTGAGAGTTGAGGCTATTGCAAGCATGTCTTGAAGAATAAGATTGTGTGAACATTCATGTTTATCTTCAGGACATCACCTTTATGAAGAGAGAGATAAATTACAAGGTTGATCAAGACTAAGTACAAAGACTGGATTCAAGTTGATCAACACACAAAGCATATAAGATGTACCGAGTGGGAACAAGTGGTCTCATGGTACGGTAAGCATTGTCCATTACGGTTTGTGTACTAACCCATGATCTTTGTGAGGTTTCTTTATAGGGTTAGGTGTATTTTCATGGGCTTGCATCAAGAGGAAGATCTCATATAACCTATCAAGTATGGCATCAAGTGGTGATCGTCACCAAGGTTGTGTTGTGCAAGTTCAAGTGGAGCATCGCGAAGAGATCTCGTGCTTGAAGCTTGTCGACCATTTGATGAAAATGGACACGTGAAAGTATGCCGAAAAGAGGCTCACCCGTAGGGAATGGCGAAGACCACTGTCTTAAGAAATAACAATTCTATCAGCATAGAATATTTGGAAGCAAGGGAATAAGGTCTTGTTTGATGGTGCACAAGCATCCCACTTGGACTAGCTCAGAACGTTACAATTGGATATGGACATCTTGACATTCGGATTGCCATCACACATATGCATTTTCCTTGAGGGTCTCCTAGCAACCCTCATTGTATAGTTTTGTTAGTCACACCATCATGTAACCTCTATTATGATCTAGAACTTGGACTCTGGCCAATGGTCATGTAAATACTTTGTAATTATTCATTTATTTATAAAACAACAGTAAGAGCCTCTCATGTTGTTTTAATCGTTCAAAAAAGGGGTTAGGTGAAAGAGGACATGCTTACATCGTAACACTATGCACCATCTCGCTCATAGCTGCACCGACAGACCCAACCACGTCAACTCGATTGCATCGCTCGGTCCTGGACCTTCAAAATAACCTATTCGTCTGTTCCTCCAGAGTGAGGCCCAATGGTGATTTAAGGGCAACTCCAATGAGGGGATGCATTTCGTTTGCTCGTGTTCGTTCATGTCCGCATGGACACAAACCATAGCCCAACGCACGCATCTTTTCCATTTCTGTCTATTTCATGTATGTGCGTGTGACGCCCGGATAATCAAACTACAGTAACCTCTGCTAATAATGCCATGTCACCTCGATTACGGTTGCTAATCTCGCGTTAGTTCAAAACCGATTCAAATTCAAATTCAAAAGAAAAGCAAACAACAAAAGTTTTCAAAAAAATTAAAACTAAAAATGTTCGGAGTGTGCGGTTAAATGCCAGGGTAATTATAATAAGGCAAACACATTTTTATAAAATGCCTAAATGATTTAAAATGAAATAAAATAGAAAATAAAAGAAAAGAAAATGCAAAACAGAAAAACAGAAAAGAAAAACAAAAAGACAAAGGGGCTCCCGTGGTCCAACTGGGCCAAACGGCCCACCTGGCCGACCCACCTGGCCCAACCTGCCGGCCCATCCCATCCCACCTTATCCCTCCCACTAACCCGAAACCCTAACCCCCGAGTGCAACCACCCCCCCACTCTCTCGTTCCTCTCGCCCCCCCCCCCGATCTGGATCGGGGCGTAACCCCGACCACGCCCCACCGACGCCGCCCGTGGATCCCGTGACCTCGACGCCGCCCGGAATCGCCGCCGCCGAGCGCCATTCGCCGGACTGCCTCCCCGTCGTCGCTCGCCTCATCTCGATCCTCCTCCTCAACTCCTACTGCCCCGTACCCTACGCCCTTGGTGAGATCCCGAGCCAATGGCTCCATCCCCTCTAATCGTAATCGGCCGCAGTGACCGGAGCTCCACTCCTCGCACGCACGCACTGGCGCTCCCTGGCCACGCCCTCGGCCTTGCTTGGCCGTGCCCTTCGCGACCCGCGCCGATCGCACGTGCAGCGCCCGGCCTCGACTGTTGTTGTGTCGCGCCATGCTGCCGCTAGACATCGCCGCTGATGCTGGCTCTGCCGCCGGCCCCGCCCTCTGACCCGCGGCCGCACCTCCGTGCTTGCCGTGCCGGCAGCGCCCGCTCGCCGCCCTCGCCCTCCCTGGCTGGAACCGGAGCTCTTTTCCTCACCCCGCACCGCCCTGCCCGGCGCGCCCCTGCCCACGCGCACGCGTCGCCGCCTGCTGCCGTGGCCTTACCCCGCCACCTGCCGCCGACCACGGTCCGGCCACCCCAGCGACGGACGCGCCTGCTCGGCCCCGCTCCGGCCTCGCCTCGCTACCGGGCGGGCTGCAGCTTCGCCCGTGCCCACGCCCGACAGCCCACACCAGCTTTGGCCTCCGGGCCACTGACTGCTGGGGCCCAGCGCCCTGGCCAAATAAAAATAAACAAAAATTAATAGATATAAAAATATATTTAATTAACTAAATTAATTAACTTAACTAACTCGGTTTAATTAACCTAATCACTTACTTAAACTAATTAACCATGTTTAGTTAACCTGTGACAATGACAAATGGACCCTACACGTCAGTTGACCCAGTCAATGGTCAAAGTTGACCGCAGACATCATGCTGAAGTCATGGTGATGAAGTAAACGTATTTTAGGATTAAATTAAATATGTTAATTCCAAAATTGAATTAAAACTTTAAAAAATCATAATAAATAAACCGTAGCTCGGATGGAAAAACTTTGTACATGAAAATTGCTCACAACGACGAGACGAACCCGGATACGCAGCCCGTTCGTCCGCCACGCACCCCTAACATATCAAACTCGCAACTTTCCCCCTCCGGTCCCTTTACCCGAAAACGCGAAACACAGGGGATACTTTCCCGGATGTTATCCCCCTTCACTGGTATAACCTCATACCGCGTTAGGGCACCCCTAGCATCGATACTTATCATGTCATGCATCGCTATGCATCTGTTTGCTTACATATTCATTGTTTCTTCCCCCTCTTCTCTCGCTAGACACCGAGACCGACGCCGCTGCTACCCAGTACGACTACGGAGTTGACGACCCCTCTCTCTTGCCAGAGCAACCAGGCAAGCTCCCCCCCCCCCCTTGATCACCAGATATCGCCTACTCTTCTCTATACTGCTTGCATTAGAGTAGTGTAGCATGTTACTGCTTTCGGTTAATCATATTCTGATGCATAGCCTGTCCTTGCTACTACTGTTGTTACCTTTACCTGCAATCCTACATGCTTAGTATAGGATGCTAGTTTTCCATCAGTGGCCCTACATTCTTGTCCGTCTGTTGTGCTATACTATCGGGTCGTGATCACTCGGTAGGTGATCACGGGTATATACTATCTTTATACATGATACATGTGGTGACTAAAGTCGGGTCAGCTCGAGGAGTACCCACGAGTGATTCACGGATTGGGGGATGAAAGGACCTTTGTCCCGACGGCCCTCTGTGTGGATCTTTGTGGCGGAGCGGCAGGGCAGGTTGAGACTACCTGGGTGAGAGGTGGGCCTGGCCCTGGTCGGCGTTCGCGAATACGTAACACGCTTAACGAGATCTTGGTATTTGATCTGAGTCTGGCTACTGGCCTATACGCACTAACCAACTACGCGGGAAAGATATGGGCACTCGGCGTCGTGGTATCAGCCGACGCACTTCGTGAAGTCAGCGACTGAGCAGCGCGCGCCGGGTTGGACCGCGTAACGTGACTTCCTTTGTAATGGAGGTTGCTAGGTCTGCTCTCCGGCCGCGTACGCAACATGCAGGTGTGCAATGGGCGATGGGCCCAGACCCATGCGCGCATAGGATTTAGACTGGCGTGCTGACCTCTCTGTTGAGCCTAGGTGGGGCTGCGACGTGTTGATCTTCCGAGGCCGGGCATGACCCAGGAAAGTGTGTCCGGCCAAATGGGATCGAGCGTGTTGGGTTATGTGGTGCACCCCTGCAGGGAAGTTAATCTATTCGAATAGCCGTGATCTTCGGTAACAGGACGACTTGGAGTTGTACCTTGACCTTATGACAACTAGAACCAGATACTTAATAAAACACACCCTTCCAAGTGCCAGATACAACCCGGTGATCGCTCTCTAACAGGGCATCGAGGAGGGGATCGCCGGGTAGGATTATGCTATGCGATGCTACTTGGAGGACTTCAGTCTACTCTCTTCTATATGCCGCAAGACGGAGGCTGCCAGAAGCGTAGTCTTCGACAGGATTAGCTATCCCCCTCTTATTCTGGCATTCTGCAGTTCAGTCCACTGATATGGCCCCTTACACATATATCCATGAATATGTAGTGTAGCTCCTTGCTTGCGAGTACTTTGGATGAGTACTCACGGTTGTTTTGTTTTCCCCTTTTCCCCATTCCTCTACCCGATTGCCGCGACCAGACGATGGAGCCCAGGATCCAAACGCCACCGTCGACGACGACTCCTTCTACACTGGAGGTGCCTACTACTACGTGCAGCCCGCTGACGACGACCAGGAGTAGTTAGGAGGATCCCAGGCAGGAGGCCCGCACCTCGTTCGATCTGTATCCTTGTTTGTGCTAACCTTCTTAAGGCAAACTTGTTTAACTTATGTCTGTACTCAGATATTGTTGCTTTCACTGACTCGTCTATGATCGAGCACCTGTATTCGAGCCCTCGAGGCCCCTGGCTTGTATTATGATGCTTGAATGACCTATTTTATTTGTAGATTTGTGTTGTGATATCTTCCCGTGAGTCCCAGATCTTGATCGTACACATTTGCATGCATGATTCGTGTACGATTGAATCGGGGGCGTCACAAGTTGGTATCAGAGCCAACTACCTATAGGAATCCCCCTTCCACACTCCTTGGCCGAAGTCGAGTCTAGACATTGCAAAACTTTTACTAACATGGATGTGTGTCTTACGGGCACACGTCGCCATTGGGTGGTAGTAGGATCTTTTATTCCTCGATCTATACTCTGGGACTCTGATCTCTCTTCTATTCGGGTTAAATGAATTTTGCCAAAATCTAACATTAGGATCTCATTATCACTTTCACCCGGAGAGCCCCTTATTACTGATGATCGTCTACTGCACATGAAGACCCTGAAGATACTCTCTGTTGTTAACCCGAGAACTTGTGTTCATCACGTTTGCAATTCCCCTTCCACCGTCGACCCTTATGGATAACTACTTGCAGTTGTTATTCTTACATTCATCCCCAGTTGGTCTTGTTGTTACAAGATACCCCGAAACACTCGTCGTTGTTTCGATAATCCTTTGAGCTTACTGCCTTGCTGTTCTTTGTCACCTGAATACTCGTACGGATAATTCTCGCACTTATCGAGTATCCGCTTATCCCCCAGTTGTTCATGTGTTTCACAATGGTCTTCAAAATACTATTCGATCCTCCAACAATCCTTAGTAGCTTATTGCTCTGCAATACTTTTCTACTTGCATGGTGGATGCTTCCATATGTCTGGCAATATTCGTTAGTATCCTTAGGCACCGTCATTTTGATCCTTATGATTCAACATGAGTGCGAATGCACGCAATCACCAGTTGATCCTTTTAAAATATCTTCCGGCTCAGACGTCATTTTAAACATGAGCTGGTTCTTGACCAATCAATGTCATGATCGATTGTGCTTCTAAGTCTATTGAACTTATTCATTTCCAATCAGAACGATTGCTTCTGATCCCTTGATTTGGAAATCATAAAATTTCTTTGCATTAAGCTTTAATTAGTTAGTTGTTTCTAGAATCCAATGCCTTTGCATTGTTTCTTCCTCTGTTTGAGTATCGATGCTTACATCAGATCCCTTGAGAACCATCGGATCCTTTGTTGGATTTTATCTGAAAACGTCCCTCATATTTAATAACTTTGGAAGTTCTTCCCTCATACCTAATGTCGTTGGCAAATCCTATTCCCTGGTTTGGCCAACCATGCTCTGCTTTCGAGCTGGTGATATTTACTATTGAAGCTTGTGGTGTATGTTTCCACGATGCCCCGAGGGGTTGAACATATGCCTTCCTTAATCAGTGTGAACCCGAAAGTTTTCACGGGTCATACTCCTTTGGTAATTCACTAGGTAGGTTTCACACTCAACTCATTTTTATAAGAGAAGTGAATGAATGGTCATGCATTGGAGAAGTGGGAGTCGACCTTGAACTTTGTGTTCATGCCCATGGACACGATGTAGATCCTATCATGGAAGCTTCTTGCAATAATAACTATTTCCTTAATATAATATCTTTTGGTATCTGTGAATTGATCCTTTGCAAACGTGGTTCCGACCATATTTTCTCCTTGATTCCATTTCTTGGACAAGTTAAATCGCTTGTCTTCTATAGATCAATACAACCCTCCTGAACCTTTAATTTGATATGCCTTCGAGTATTATTCACCTGGTATCTCGAGGATATCATGCCATTGCACTACATCTTATGAATTTGTAATGGAGTAATACCTTTCCCTGTCATAGTCACCCCACAAGTTCTGGGTTGTCGTCAACCGAGAACACCGAATAGTGGACCGAGTCCGCACTGCGGGTCGACGACTTTTAGTAATCTTCATTGCTTACGAGTTTGCACTTGATCATGTCATTCCCCACGGATTGACTACATCATCATCGTCAGGCTGACTGCTTGACCATTCTACCTAGCTCCTTCATCCCTGGAACACAATCCCGACAGTGTTCTCAACTTACATCGAACTTTTCGCGTCATATTGTTTGTCTTGAGAGACAACTCCGAATTCTAAGATGGCATCTTATCTATGGTTATAGTAACCTTTTACTTCACCATTCCCTTGATGTGATGTCTTCGCCGATCGATTACATCTTCTTGAAACCTCTCGATAGATGTGTCATGATCATCGTCAACATTTTCTAACGTTGATCATGGAACCTAAGCCCATCTTTCGGGTGCACCTTTCAATCAATGTTCAATTGTGTATGCTTTCCTCGAGCATACATCATTATATCATTTGATCTGACAAATGTTATCTCCTTGTTCACATAATTGTGGAAACCCATCCTTTTGAAATCTTGATGAATTGTCACTGGGTTCATCAACTACCTCCTTATTCCTTCATTGGTTTAATGATGAGCTCTTGTTCTGAAACTCCCTTCCATAGTTCAATTCCCGAGAATCTTCCAATGTCATCTCGACAATTTGTGCCGCACCTTTTCTCCTCGGGCCTCCTGAGTCTGAGTTATCCTGACACCAATCAGATCTGAATCTTGGTCAGATATGATGGTTGGAACATAATTCCAAGAGGTATAATATTGGTCTTATGTGACCCGGTAAGGTGATGTCGTGCCTAGCACACCTGGCTGGTTGTCCCTATTGTTATAGATTCCTTTTCAGCAAGGTTATCCATTCTTCCATGTGGAAATTGTAAGACTTATTCTACAAGTTATTCCTGATGGATCCTTTGTGTTTCCAAAGTCTGATCTTCACCTGATGACCATGTCAATGCTATCTCGAAGCATGTCTATGATACTCCGATTTTCAACAAGACCATTTGAAGCCCAATGCTAAATGTTTCCTACTCCATTATCCAAACACCGCTGTATGGGTAATGTCATGAAATTTCTCTCCCCTACCTAAAGAGTTTTCTACTTTATATCCTGCCATGGATATCATGCTTTGCTTGTCCATGGGAAGGGTATAACCCTGGTATATGTGTCAAACACATTTTCCTTTCCATTGTTCTGTCTGATCAGATGATCACATTTTCCTTTCCATTGATTTGTTTAACCTTCCTATTGATCCATATGATCCAAGCAGTAATGTTCTTCTGCTTATGTAAACACCTTGGTGTATAACTGTGTCAGTAAGACCCTGTTTCTACTGTTGATGACATTCCGGTAACCGCCGATGGACTAGAACTTTGCCTATTGGTCCGCCTTGTTCAACGAGCAGGAAAATGGTTCTCTTCGTCCCTCGCCCTTGGTAGCGATGTTGTTGCCGACATAACCGACAGACTATCCTCTGACATGCCATGCTTACATGGTCGTACAAGACGTCACCGCCCTTCCTACTGTTAATCCACATGGTGGGACCATAACCCACACTTCCCAGGATCGAAACTTGACTCTCCTGTACACCCCCTGTTTCCAAAGTAATTCCTCACGCTTGGCTTCGTGTGTAATTCACGAGCCACCATCCAAAGATCATCACTTCTGGTATGAAAGACAATACTTATTCACATTGCTCTACACCCCTTCAACACTTCGTTCCAGGCATCGAACGATCGCCTACCCGCTCGAAACTTCCCATGATACCTCCTTACTTTGCTCTCGATATTTTCTTAAGTTTCAATTCGAGAGTTACTTTCTGCCACCTTCCCCGATGTTAACTACCGGGTAGTCTACCTTGCAGAGGTCCGTCCTTACCGATTAACCACCCTTTATTCTTTCGTAAGTACGATGGAAAACCTGAAGAAAGGATGCCAGCTTCATCATGATGACCTGAAGCAGATAAATGAAGACATCAATGTATTGGACCGGCCTCTTCGAGAAGAGCATGCCAGTATGAGAAGACCCGCTAGATTCTACCAAACCTTCCCCCTTTCACGACCTCTTAAATCTCAGGACGAGATTTCTTGTAGTGGAGAAGAATTGTGACGCCCGGATAATCAAGCTACAGTAACCTCTGCTAATAATGCCACGTCACCTTGATTAGGGTTGCCAATCTCGCGTTAGTTCAAAACCGATTCAAATTCAAAAGAAAAGCAAACAACAAAAGTTTTCAAAAAAATTAAAACTAAAAATGTTCGGAGTGTGCAGTTAAATGCCAGGGTAATTATAATAAGGCAAACACATTTTTAAAAAATTCCTAAATGATTTAAAATGAAATAAAATAGAAAAGAAAATAAAAGAAAATGCAAAATAGAAAAACAGAAAAGAAAAACAAAAAGACAAAGGGGCTCCCGTGGTCCAACTGGGCCAAACGGCCCACCTGGCTGACCCACCTGGCCCAACCGGTCGGCCCACCCCATCCCACCTTATCCCCCCCACTAACCCAAAAACCTAACCCCCCAGTGCAACCACCCCCCACTCTCTCGTTCCTCTCGCTTCCCCCCTCCCCCCTTGATCTAGATCGGGGCGTAACCCCGACCACGCCCCGCCGACGCCGACGCCGCCCGTGGATCCCGCGACCTCGACGCCGCCCGGAATCGCCGCCGCCGAGCGCCATTCGCTGGACTGCCTCCCCGTCGTCGCTCGCCTCGTCTCCATCCTCCTCCTCAACTCCCACTGCCCCATACCCTACGCCCTTGGTGAGATCCCGAGCCATTGGCTCCATCCCCTCTAACCGTAATCGGACGCAGTGACCGGAGCTCCGCTCCTCGCACGCACGCACTGGCGCTCCCTGGCCACGCCCTCGGCCTTGCTTGGTCGTGCCCTTCGCGACCCGCGCCGACCGCACGTGCGCCGCCCGGCCTCGACAGTTGATGCGTCGCGCCATGCTGCCGCTGCCGCTAGCCATCGCCGCTGCTGCTGGCTCTGCCGCCAGCCCCGCCCACTGACCCGCGGCTGCACCTCCGTGCTCGCCGTGCCGGCAGCGCCCGCTCGCCGCCCTCGACCTCCCTGGCTGGAACCGGAGCTCTTTTCCTCACCCCATGCCCCCATGCGCCGCCCTGCCCGGCGCGCCCCTGCCCACGCGCACGCGCCGCCGCCTGCTGCCGTGGCCTTACGCCGCCACCTACCGCCGACCATGGTCCAGCCACCCCCAGCGTCGGACGCGCCTGCTCGGCCCTGCTCCGGCCTCGCCTCGCTACCGGGCGGGCTGTGGCTTCGCCCGTGCCCGTGCCCGACAGCCCACACCCGCTTTGGCCTCCGGGCCACTGACTGCTGGGGCCCAGCGCCCTGGCCAAATAAAAATAAACAAAAATTAATAGATATAAAAGTATATTTAATTAACTAAATTAATTAACTTAACTAACTCGGTTTAATTAACCTAATCACTTACTTAAACTAATTAACCATGTTTATTTAACCTGTGACAATGACAAATGGACCCTACACGTCAGTTGACCCAGTCAATGGTCAAAGTTGACCGCAGACGTCATGCTGATGTCATGCTGATGCAGTAAACGTATTTTAGGATTAAATTAAATCTGTTAATTCCAAAATTGAATCAAAACTTTAAAAAGTCATAATAAATAAACCGTAGCTCGGATGGAAAAACTTTGCACATGAAAGTTGCTCAGAGCGACGAGACGAACCCGGATATGCAGCCCGTTCGTCCGCCACGCACCCCTAACATATCAAACTCGCAACTTTCCCCCTCCGGCCCCTCTGCCCGAAAACGTGAAACACCGGGGATACTTTCCCGGATGTTATCCCCCTTCACCGGTATCACCTCATACCGCGTTAGGGCACCCCTAGCACCGATACTTGTCATGTCATGCATCGCTATGCATCTGTTTGCTTAAATATTCATTGTTTCTTCCCCCTCTTCTCTCGCTAGACACCGAGACCGACGCCGCTGCTACCCAGTACGACTACGGAGTTGACGACCCCTTTCTCTTGCCAGAGCAACCAGGCAAGCCCCCCCCCCCTTGATCACCAGATATCGCCTACTCTTCTCTATACTTCTTGCATTAGAGTAGTGTAGCATGTTACTGCTTTCGGTTAATCATATTCTGATGCATAGCCTGTCCTTGCTACTACTGTTGTTACCTTTACCTGTAATCCTACATGCTTAGTATAGGATGCTAGTTTTCCATCAGTGGCCCTACATTCTTGTCCGTCTATTGTGCTATACTATCGGGCCGTGATCACTCGGGAGGTGATCACGGGTATATACTATCTTTATACATGATACATGTGGTGACTAAAGTCGGGTCGGCTCGAGGAGTACCCACGAGTGATTCACGGATTGGGGGCTGAAAGGACCTTTGTCCCGACGGCCCTCTGTGTGGATCTTTGTGGCGGAGCGGCAGGGCAGGTTGAGACTACCTGGGTGAGAGGTGGTCCTGGCCCTGGTCGGCGTTCGCGAATACGTAACACGCTTAACGAGATCTTGGTATTTGATCTGAGTCTGGCTACTGGCCTATACGCACTAACCAACTACGCGGGAAAGATATGGGCACTCGGCGTCGTGGTATCAGCCGACGCACTTCGTGACGTCAGCGACTGAGCGGCGCACGCCGGGTTGGACCGCGTAACGTGACTTCCTTTGTAATGGAGGTTGCTAGGTCTGCTCTCCGGCCGCGTACGCTACGTGCAGGTGTGCAATGGGCGATGGGCCCAGACCCCTGCGCGCATAGGATTTAGACCGGCGTGCTGACCTCTCTGTAGAGCCTAGGTGGGGCTGCGACGTGTTGATCTTCCGAGGCCGGGCATGACCCAGGAAAGTGTGTTCGGCCAAATGGGATCAAGCGTGTTGGGTTATGTGGTGCACCCCTGCAGGGAAGTTAATCTATTCGAATAGCCGTGATCTTCGGTAACAGGACGACTTGGAGTTGTACCTTGACCTTATGACAACTAGAACTAGATACTTAATAAAACACACCCTTCCAAGTGCCAGATACAACCCGGTGATCGCTCTCTAACAGGGCATCGAGGAGGGGATCGCCGGGTAGGATTATGCTATGTGATGCTACTTGGAGGACTTCAATCTACTCTCTTCTATATGCCGCAAGACGAAGGCTGCCAGAAGCATAGTCTTTGACAGGATTAGCTATCCCCCTCTTATTCTGGCATTCTGCAGTTCAGTCCACTGATATGGCCCCTTACACATATATCCATGAATATGTAGTGTAGCTCCTTGCTTGCGAGTACTTTGGATGAGTACTCACGGTTAGAAGCAATCGTTATGATTTCCAAATCAAGGGATCAGAAGCAATCATTCTGATTGGAAATGAATAAGTTCAATAGACTTAGAAGCACAACCGATCACGGCATTGATTGGTCAAGAACCAGCTCATGTTTAAAATGATTGCTGACGACGACCAGGAGTAGTTAGGAGGATCCCAGGCAGGAGGATCCTCCTAGCTATCCCCCTCTTATTCATTTCCAATCAGAACGATTGCTTCTAACCGTGAGTACTCATCCAAGTACATCAGCCACAAGCAGCACGCCAGCACCGGCGCCTTGGAGCGAAAAGGCACCATCAAAGTACATCAGCCACTAGGTGTCGGGTGCCGCTCCGCGTGGCACCGACGACCCCATCATCCGCGTCGCTGGCTCCCGAAGCTTCTCGGGGTCGTCTCCTTGGGCGGCTGGCGTAGGGAGGCTGCGAAAGAGGAAGAGGGCAGGCGGCAAGGCCGTCAACTCGAAGTACGAGGGCACGACGCCCTCGACAGCGTGCTGACGTCCTGCCGCCTCGTCTTCGAGCTTTGCCTCCGGCGCCGCCACCACCATGCCGCCGAGACGTTCTCTTGGTGTCTTCTGGCACCCGTAGCTCGTCTAGGCGCCCCTTTTGCCCTTTTTGCCTCCTTGACCTACCTCCTGAAGAGAGGGACAAGATAGGGATTACGGGCACCTTATCTCTTTTTAATTTGTAAGCCCTCGGGCCTTAGTTGCATTTAAAACTTGTAATCCCATTATTCATGTTCTTCATCCTCTTATGAACTGTACCTGAGTGGAATGCTTTTTAATGAAAAGGGGATGCTTGCCGGGTCACTTGTCTTGTGGGTGGAACCCACGTCAAGGAGCGAATCCTTTATATCTTTAAGATAGACACTTCCTTTCCCGGCAGCAGGCCCTCCCTTCTTCCCATGTCGCTCGCCCTTTCTCACGCTTTTGGCGGAGGCAGGGAGGAGGCGGGATCAGGCCCCTCGCTTCATCCCTTAGCTGCTGCGACTACGACCAAATCTGGCCCCGGGAACGAGCCCGAGGGCCTAGAGTTAAGGGAGCACGGTAGCTTTTAGGAAGAAGCAAGGTTTCGCATATCCCAGCCCATAAGAGAATGCATGATAAGGGATGAAAAACTTATCTGAGGTCGCAGCCACCGGCAACTTCGGTTCGTCGTGGGATAATCTTTGCACTTGCAGCCCCCGGCAACGTCGGCTTGCCGGGGTGTTGCAGCCCCCGGCAACATTGGCTCGCCGGGGTCCGGGCGTTGGTCCGTCCGTCTTCTTCTTTTCGTCCTTAAGTGGTCCGGTCAGGGTGCGCGAGTCCTGCGAACCAAGGGAAACAAAAGAACGACAAAAGGACGCACACTCGACCTCGAAGTTAGGGGTTAGCCGCTATCGAGCACTGTCAACCCTAACCAAGGACGGGACTCGACTCAGCATGCATGCTAAAACTCAGGGCGCCAGCGCTTTATCTTCGCTCAGGGTCTGCGCCTGGCTTTGTACAAAGGATTACATGCAACAGCGGCAAGACTTGCACAAAATGGTGGTTGCCGGACAGGGTCCGACAACCGCGCCTTACGGGTAAAACTTACGAAGATGCTCGATGTTCCAGGAGTTGCTCACCGGAAAGCCATCCTCGGTCTCAAGGCGGACAGCGCCAGGCCTAGTGACTCGTTTCACCCGGTAAGGGCCTTCCTACTTCGGCGTCAACTTGTTGGAATTCTTGGCGGAATGAACGCGCCGAAGAACAAGGTCGCCTTCCTCGAGACTTCTGGCTTTAACTTTGCGGCCATGGTAGCGGCGCAAAGCTTGCTGGTATCGAGCAGCTCGTACAGCAGCCTGTAGACGGTCTTCCTCAAGGAGCAGCGCGTCATCTCGTCGTAGCTGCTCTTACTCAAGCTCATCATAAGCGAGCACTCGAGGTGACCCGTATACGAGTTCCGTGGGGGTAACTGCCTCTGCTCCATAGACTAGAGCGAAAGGTGTCTGGCCACTGGCTCGATTTGGCGTCGTCCTGATCGACCAAAGAACCACCGGCAGCTCCTCGATCCAGTTTCTTCCGCACTTGTGCAGCCTGTCGAAAGTCCGGGTCTTGAGTCCGCGCAGCACTTCAGCATTTGCCCTCTCTGCTTGACCGTTGCTCCTGGGGTGAGCAACAGAAGCGAAGCAGACCTTGGCGCCAAGGTCCTGGACGTACTGCATGAAGGTGCGACTCGTGAATTGTGTACCGTTGTCAGTGATGATCCTGTTAGGGATTCCGAAGCGGTAAACAATCGACCTGAAGAACTTGACTGCTGACTGTGCTGTCACCTTCCTCACTGGTTCCACTTATGGCCACTTTGTGAACTTGTCGATTGCGACGTACAAGTACTCAAAGCCCCCGACTGCTCGGGGGAAAGGGCCGAGGATGTCGAGCCCCCAGACCGAAAATGGCCAGGATAAAGGGATCGTCTAGAGAACTTGAGCTAGCTGGTGTGTCCGCTTGGAATGGAACTGGCACGCTTCACACTTGGTTACTTGTGCAGCTGCATCCTGGAGGGCTGTCGGCCAAAAGAAGCCCTGCCGGAATGCTTTGCCGGCAAGCGCTCTTGCACCAATGTGGTGACCACAAATGCCTCCATGTATCTCTGCCAACAGCTTCTGTCCATCTTCCCGGGGAATACACTTCAATTTCACTCCGTTGAGTCTTCTTCTGTACAGTGCGTTGTCAACGAACTGGTACATACTAGACTGCCGGGCTACTCTTTCCGCTTCTTCTGGCTCTTCGGGAAGTTCTCCTGACTGGAGGAAACGGACGATCTGCTGTGTCCATGCTGGAGCCTGTGGCTCGACAACAAGGACTAAAGGCATGTCTACTGCTGCGGGAACATCCGCTTCTACGGCGAGAACCTGCGGTTCAGCCGGAGCTTGATGATCCCCGGCAAGCTTGCCGGAGCGAAACTTGTCAGGAGCGTTTGCTTCAACGAAACAAACCCTGGGGCTTGTCGGAGCAGACTGCTCCTCAGCACTCTTGGCTTTGATCTTGGGGACCTTCTTGGTGGCGGCTTCGGGAAGCTCTGCCGGAAGATAGTCACCAGAAATCAACTTCCTTTTCTTGCTCTGTCCAGTTGGTGGCGTCACGGATGGTTGAGTCAGCTTGAGCACAAAAATCCCTGGTTCCACAGGTAACTTAAATGCCGTGCACTTTGACAGTCCGTCAGCAATGTCGTTCTGAGCTCTAGGAACATGTTCCATCTGTAGGCCGACAAAGCGCTCTTCCAGCTTTCTCACTTCATCAACGTAAGCTTCCATCAACGGACTCTAATAATCCTTGTTCACTTGGCGGACGACAAGCTGTGAGTCACCCCTGACAATGAGCTGCTTGATCCCAAGGTCTGCCGCGATCCTGAGACCGGCGAGCAATCCTTCATA
Source organism: Aegilops umbellulata (assembly GCA_032464435.1). Lineage (NCBI taxonomy): Eukaryota > Viridiplantae > Streptophyta > Magnoliopsida > Poales > Poaceae > Aegilops > Aegilops umbellulata. The sequence continues at coordinate 608,692,987 of CP136057.1, forward strand.
CTCTGCGGTATTGTTTGTTGCTTGCTCCTTGGGAAAGTGCATCTGGACCACGTACTTGAGGTGCTCTCCGGTGGGTGCGACAAGCAGCACGCCAGCACCGGCGCCTTGGAGCGAAAAGGCACCATCAAAGTACATCAGCCACTCTTTGCTTGCTTCCTTGACGGGGATGCTCGTCTCTGGAATTTCTTCGTCAGGCGTCGGCGTCCACTCTGCTATGAATTCTGCCAATGCTCTGCTTTGAATAGTTGAAGTGCTCTCAAACTTGAGGCAAAAGCTTGACAGTTCCAATGCCCACTCAACAATCCTGCCTGTTGCTTCTGGATTCTGCAGTATCCTCTTCAGTGGAAAGCGAGTGACAACTGTGATCTCATGTGCTTGGAAGTAATGGCGCAGCTTTCTCGAGGCCATAAGAAGACCGAAAAGCAACTTCTGCACACCAGAGTACCTTGACCTAGCCCCCTGCAGAAGGGAACTAACAAAGTAGACCGGGCGCTGCACCATTTTCTTCTTCTGTATCCCTTCGCACATCTGCGCAGATCCATCTTCGTCGGGACCAGAGCTCGTCGGGGAAGCCCCCTGCTTGTCGCTGGATGTGCTTGCCGCGGTTGCTGGCTCATCATCTGCCTCTCTCTCCGCTACTAACGCAGCACTAACCACTTGATTGGTTGCCGCCAGATATAGCAGCAACTTCTCTTGTGGTTTAGGTGCGAGAAGTATTGGAGTGGAGGACAGGTATCTCTTCAAGTCCTGCAGCGCAGCCTCCGCTTCCGGAGTCCATTTCATTGGACCTGCCTTTTTCAAGATTTTGAAAAACGGCAAGGCGCGCTCAGCAGACCTAGAGATAAACCTGCTGAGAGCCGCCACGCAGCCGGCAAGTTTTCGTACATCCTTGACGCGCTTCGGTGCTTCGATCTGCTCAATGGCCTTGATCTTGTCGGGATTGGCTTCAATCCCCCGCTGAGTCACAAAGAACCCGAGAAGCTTGCCGGAAGGGACTCCAAACACGCACTTCTCGGGGTTGAGCTTGAGGCTAATCTTGCGCAGATTTGCAAAAGTTTCTTCTAAATCTTGAATCAGAGTTGACTTGTCCCTGCTCTTGACCACTATACCATCCATGTAGGCTTCCACATTTCTGTGTATTTGCGGCTCAAAAGCAGTATGGACGACCCTTGCAAATGTTGAACCAGCATTCTTCAAACTGAAAGGCATTCGTACAAAACAGTACGTGCCACATGGAGTGATGAACGCGGTTTTCTCCTCATCCTCTTCTGCCATGAAGATCTGATGGTATCCTGAGTATGCGTCAAGAAACGAAAGCAAGTCGCATCCGGCTGTGGAGTCGACAATCTGGTCAATGCGCGGCAAGGGAAATGGGTCTTTGGGACAAGCTTTGTTGACATCGGTGAAGTCGATGCAAAGTCTCCATTTCCCGTTCGCCTTGCGCACGACTACAGGATTGGCCAACCACGTAGGATGGAGCACTCCTCTGACGAGGCATGCTGCTTCCAACTTCTTGATCTCTTTGGCGATGAACTCTTGGCGCTCCACTGCTTGTTTCCTGACTCTCTGCTTGACGGGCCGCGCGTGAGGACAGACGGCAAGGTGGTGCTCGATTACTTTCCTGGGAACACCGGGGATGTCAGACGGTTGCCACGCAAACACATCGACATTCGCCCGCAGGAAAGCAACGAGCGCGCTTTCCTATTTAGGGTCGAGAGTGGCACTGATGGTGAAGGTACCACCAGTGCCGTCCTCCTTGGCGGACACCTTCTTGGTCGCTGGCGGAGCTGCCATCGTCTTCTTACACTTGCCGGTGGAGCTCGATGGTGCGTCCTCGACGGTAGCGCAGCACTCCGAAGAGGTGCGCTTGCCGGACTTGGTCTTCTTCTTCCCCCCGGGAGCTTCAGCGGCAAGTGTCTCGCGATCCGCGGCGGCTGCTGCTTCCCGGTAGATCTTGTCGGCACAGATAAGAGCGTCTTTCTTGTCGCCATGTACAGAGATGACACTTATCGGGCCTGGCATCTTCAGCATGTTGTGCGCATAGTGAGAGGCCGCCATGAACTTGGCGAGCGCTGGACGGACGAGAATTCCATTGTAAGGCAATGGAAAATCGGCAACGTCGAAAGTGATCCTCTCAGTCCTGATGTTCAGCTCGCTGCCAAATGTCACCGGCAGCGTGATCTTCCCCTTCGGCTTGCTCCTTCCCGGGTTGATTCCTTGGAACGTGCCGGTCTCTTCGAGCTCACTGTCAGGGACTTGGAGTCTCCAGAGTACAGCGGAGGAGATCAGGTTCAAGCCGGCCCCGCCGTCAACTAGCATCTTAGTGACCTTGAGGTTGCGGATAGTTGGTGAGACCAACATCGGCAAACACCCGACAGCAGTTGTGTGATCGGGGTGGTCCTCAATATCAAAGATGATAGGCGTGCTGGACCATTTCAGAAGCTTGCGTGACTCAACGGGTGGTTCTGCTGCATTGACTTCCCGCACCGACTGCTTGAGTTGGCGGTGTGAAGTATGCAGAGAAGCACCGCCGTCAACGCACAAAACTTCTGTGGCTTTCTGGAACTCCTGCTCGCTAGTCTCGGCGTCATCCATGTCTTCGTCGTCGTCGTCATCTTCATCTTTGTCACGGCCGCGGGGAGGTCTATCGCCTTGCCGCTGCTTGGTGTTGCCGCGGCGTCCCCCCCGGCCGGTGCGCTTCGTACCGGATCCTCCAGCACCTCCTTGGGCCTTCTCCTTGTCGCGTCGCTCGTATTCGGCCTTTTGCAGCTCAACGAGCTGCTCGACCTTCTTGCAGCTCTGGAGGTCATGGCCTTTGGTGCGGTGAATCTTGCTGTACTGCTTGTTGGTGCCATCCTGCTTGTCGGCGGCCGCCACAGCCTGCCTTTCCTCTTCCTGTTGCTCCGTCGCCGGTTTTTGCTTGCCGGGGCGGCATCATCGCTGTCAGATCCTCCTGTTCCTACGTTCTCTTCGGGGAGTTTCCTTCCTTCCTCAGCACGTGCACATCTGTCGGCCAGGGCATACAACTCGCTGACGTCTCTGATCTTGCACATCGCCATCTCCTCCCGCATCCTGCGGTTGTGCACGTTCTAGTGGAACGCACTGATGACCGCGGCAGGGTGGACGTCTGGGATGTTGCGTTGCACTTGGCTGAATCTCTGGATGTACTTACGTAGTGGCTCCCCTTCCTTCTGGGCAAGCAGGTGAAGATCACTCTCCTGGCCATGAGGTTTGTGGCCGCCTGTAAAGGCGCCGACAAACTGATGGCATAGGTCTGCCCAGGAAGATATGGAGTTTTCCGGCAAGTGCATGAGCCAGGACCTGACGTTGGGCTTGAGCACCAGAGGGAAGTAATTGGCGAGGATCTTGTCGTCCCGCCCCCCGGCAGCCTGCACCGCAATGGTGTAGATGCTGAGGAACTCCGACGGATGCAGCCTGCCGTCGTACTTCTCTGGTACGTCTGTCTTGAAATTCTTCGTGCTGGGCCACTGGACTTGCCGCAGCTCACGAGTAAACGCAGGGCAACCTACCGCGTACGGCAGGTCGCCTGGTTCCCCTAGCGCTTGCATGTCGACAGCGGGGCCAGCGCGTCGGTCTGATTGACGCCGCGTTTCTCTCCGGCGCTCGATGCGGGTGTGAGCGTCTTCTTGCTGCCGTTCGTGAAGAACGTGGCGCTGATCGCGACGAGTTTGCGGATCTGAGGAAGCAGTGGAGTCGCTGTCATGGCGGACCCGGCGAGTCGGCGATCTTGGCCTTTGGGGCGGAGAGTGCACGGTGGTTGCACCCCCACCGGTTTTGTCGCCATCGGCTCGCACTTGGCTGGCCTGCCGCGGCTGCGATGTGGTCGCTGGCCGCGGAGTGTCGCCGTTGGCGAAGCCGATGAGACTCTGAATGGTGGCCCTCCAGTCGTCGATCTTGTCTGGTGCTGGAGGGAAGTCTAGGAGCAGTTGAGCTCGCGCTAGAGCTTCTGCTGGGGTGGCGGGTAGCGGTGGCGAACGGTGCAAGGAGCGGGATATGCTCGGACTCCCAACGATGTTAGAAGGAGCAGTATTCCGTCCAGGCGACCGTGCCTCGCTCGCGCCAGCACGTCGGCGCGCATGTTGGCCTTGAGCGTCCCGGGATCCGCTAGCTCGATTCGGGTCCAGCGAGCGTATGGTACCGTGAGTACCACGACGCTGTCGGTCCTGCGCCTCTTGAGATGGGCGCGGTGCGTCTACGGACGCCCGGTCGTCGTGGGAGCCGACCACGCCGCCAACGGGCAACGCGGTCTTGTCCTTGGACTTGTTGACACCGTGGGCTCCCTCGTCGACGCCCGTTCTTCCGCCGGCGTCCTTCCCACCGGCCATTTGCTGCGGCGGCGGTGGATTCGACGCGGACGGCGCAGCCGCCTCCGAAACCTTCTTCTTCGGCGGCATGTCGATGAAGTGCATGCGGGGGCACCCATCCCCGCCCACTCCTTTCCCCCACTCTGCTCCCCCGCTGTCAACGGAAACCGTAGGCCACCGCCCACCACCGGCGCAATGCCGTGGGAGTGGCTCCCTGGGAAGCATGATCATGAAGCCGGCTCCACCACAGGGCGGCGTCGCGTGGCCCCATTCACCTTGACGTTGCCAGGATTGCGCCGTCGTGGTGGGACCACATGTACGTCCCCGTCAAGACGTGCCTGAGGTACCAGGAGGTGAGGCCGTGGGCACTACTGGGGCACGCGTGGATGTGGACTTCCACGTTCCCGGTGATGCTAGAGCCAAAGGAGCCCGAGGACGAGCAATAGGAGGTGCCACCCCCGCCCGCGTCGGTGGTAGGACCACCGCCACCACCAACACCAGCGTCGCCATGGTCACTTTTTAGGTGTCATTGACCTCGTTAACGTCGTGGACGAGTAGTAGGCTCCAGCGCCAATGCGCGTGTGTGCTCTCACGGCTACCCAAGTTAGATCTAGAGTTTATTTAATTTGTAGTCGTGTTTTTTAGTTTAATAAATGGAACACACTTTTTGGTGGCTTAAATATATATTTTTAATCAAGAAGAAATAACGAACTAGCGGGCCGACAGACACAAACAGACATTTGGTGTTCGCCCTGCCATACAAAGGGATAAAAAACTGACACATTTTGTATCCGTTTGAGTCAACAGTTGGAGTTGCCCTATGGTCCGTACATGATATCAAAGACGCCAAGACTGCACCACACAGGTTTGGGTAGGTAATATGCAGGTTACCAAACGCGCCGTTAGCTCTCCTGTGTGTACCTTTTCTGCTAATGCATACATTACAGGTTGTCTTAATAATTTTCAGGTACTCTCTCTATTTTTATTTAGTCTGTGTATTAGATTTGACTGAAGTCAAACTTTGTACTACCTCCGTCCTGGTTTATTGGTCCTCATTGTATTTCATGTCAAATTTTGATCATAGATTGAACTAACAAAATGTTCATGCATGTCACAACAAATTATATCATTGAAAACTATGTTCAAATACGAATCCAACGATATAATTTTTGTTGACATGCATTCACATTTTGTTAGTTAAATCTTTGGTCAAAATTTGGCACAAACTACAAAGGGGGCCTATAAACCAGGACGAAGGTAGTAAAATTTAACCAAGTTTATAAAAAAATATAAATATTTACCATAACAAATCTATATGATGTGAAAGTACATTTAATAATGAATATAATGGTATTGATTTGTTATTATATATGCTAATGTTTTGTTTGTAAATTTTGTTGACTTTGACCAAAGCTAATACGTGAACTAAATAAAAACAGAGAGAGTGTCCTATAGTCGACCACTCGTATACCAACTGGATTTCGAAATGTGTAACTGAAGGCCAATTATATCCAACCAGGCAGAGAAGTCCCAAACAGTTGAGTTAGAGAATACTAGCACAGGAGAAGCAATCCATCAAAGACCAGTCGAATCATAAACGAAACTACTACGTACCTGATTCAATATTTTTATTTTAAAGACAAAAATGCAGCTCAGTTTTCATCAGCTTTAAAGAGACCGGCCAGTGTACTGAATCTAATGAAACCTTTGCTATTCATAGCAGAATCAAGCTCTGTTTCATTGGAGATCTGAAGCATAACATCAACCTCATCAGCCCTGAATTTGATCTCAATAGAGAAGAGAGGTGATCCGCCCGAAGAGCAGTAGTAAACTTCACAGAAACGCACTTAAGTTTTCTTCAGTTCCGAATAAGACATGAGCAATTTTCAAGCCTGCAGAACAACTTTTTCATTGCTTTGGTGGGGTGCGCCTGGCGCAGGCAGCAGTGCAACGCTTGGGCCACACGCGAGGGCCGCAAGCTACTGTGATGGGCCCTCCCCATAAAAAATAAATTTAATATCGTTGTGGGTACATGGCCCACATATCAAATATTAAACTGATAAAAACAGATACTACACTTGATTTTAGCCAAAAGGCCAAGAAAGGTATGCTTGGGTCTGGTTATATAGCGCGTCTTCGCCTCCTTCCGCTCTGGCTCCGCGAGGTGGGACTAAATGAGAGCGCTGCGCAGCAGAGCAGCTCTGTATGTTCGTTGTTTTGAGAGGCTCTGGTCGGTTTGCTTGGGCCGTAGTTAATTAAGCCCAATAAAGATGGGCTGGTGATTGCCGTAAGCAATATGGCCTGGCAGTTCATGCGACTACAGGCTTTTTTTCTAAAAAAAATGCGACTAAAGGCTTCTTGAGATTGTCTCAAGAAAAAAAGTTTCTCACGAAAAGGGAAAAACCAGTGCAACTCGCCTCTGGTTCTTCCAAACAGACATTTCTTTATTTTTTTTCTTCCAAACAGACATCTTTATTGCTCTAAAAATAAAAATACAATTCAGACATCTTTTTATTTTTTAGAGATTCATCCAGACAACTTGGAAAAGTGCCGGGGTTTTCTGGGCTCCCCGAGCACCTATGGGGACGGAGCCTCTTCTCGGTTCGGCGGGGGGCGGAGGTCGCGCGAAGAGCGGGTCGAGGCGAGGCACGCGGGGGGTTTTACCCAGCTTCGGAGCTCTCCGGAGAGATAACACTCCTATTGCTGCTTTGTGGATTGTATTGAGTTCTTACTCGGGAGCGCTTAATGCTACAGTGCACTCAAGCAGCTAACGAGACCGAGCGTTCTTCTGTTTTCCTCTCTGAGAGATCGTTCTCCCAGGGTCGATCCCCCCCCCCCTACGTTGTGCATGGGCCTCCTTTTATATGTTCAAGGGGTCTCCAACAGGTGGCAACGTAAGTAAGGGCAAAAGTGGAAATATCCCGTGGTAGGTACAGCTACCTACACAGTGTATCATACCTAACCCTGACGGCAGGGGACAAAGGCATTAAATGCCTATCTACGTCGCCCAGACGGTGCAGAAAAGGGACCGTCAGGGGCACCATTGCTCGCCACGATGGCGATCTTGTCAGCGCTGCATGCCACAGTGTACCCCTGGCTGCACAGCCTCCCGCCACGTACGCTAGGAAAGGTCCCGGAGCGACACGTAGGTGGGTGAGCTGGAGCGCGGGTACAGAGTGGTCGCCTGCCGCGGCAAGTGCCTTGCCGCGGTCGTTGTCTTGCCGCGTCCGGGAACTTGTCGCTCGCCGAGTCCGGCCGGGACGCGTGGCGCGTTGCGGCAGGTTCTTTGAGATGCTCTGGTTGGGCTTCCCGGCAAGCTCCTCTTGCTGGGGTCTTGTGCCTCGAATGGCCTTCCCGGCAAGCTCCTCTTGCCGGGGACTTGTCTCCTTGGCTTAAATACTTTGTTCTCGAATGGCTCCAAAGGATCCATAAAGAGCCTTGGTGATCACCTGGCGGGTCTTGCCGCGGGGTGCTGCGACTGCCCGTGCACAAGTTCGGGATACTAGGGTACCCCTACTTTAGTACACCGACAGGAGCCCCCGGGCCTGGGCCACACACGGTGCCGAGCGCTGTTGGGCCAGGCCCAAAACAGGGCACGCACGGCCTGGGTCACATTGCACCTCGCTCTGCATCCACCATGCCCTCCCCGAACGGCACGCGTCGATTGCGGCGTCGTGGGAGAGGTCGTGGGTGGTTCCTTTACTTGGAAAGGCGAAACGTCCGCCCCCTGGCGGTTCGTATCTTCCTCATAAACGGAGGGAGGCGTGGAGGCGTGGAGGCGTGGTCTTCGAGGCGTCCACCCCCCACGATCACGGGGTGGGGAGAGGTCGCCTCACCCGTCGCCTCAACTCTGCCCTTCAGCCACGTGGCCTCCATGCGCTTGGAGTGGCGAACGGTGAAGGCGGGAAACCGGGTCGTCACGGGTTGAGGCAGTGGGTCGGGCCCAGTTTCCTGTGCCTTCTGTGTCTCGATTGGCCGAGCGGGGCGGCCGAGCCCCCACCCCGCTCCTTTATAAGGAGCGGGATAGGGGGGACGGAAACCCGCATTCTCTCATCTCCTCCTTTCTTCAGCTTCTGCTCCCCTCTCTCTCATTCATCATGGAGAAAGGGAACCCTGGTCCTTCCACGGTGGCGACGAGGGTTGCCGCGAGACAACGCGTCCCTCCTCCCCCCGCACCCGTGGTGGCAGAGCCAGCTGCAAGGGGAAGAGGGAGGGGACGAGGCCGCGGGCGAGGTCGAGGGCGAGGCCGAGGCGGTCGGGGAAGAGGTGGGCGAGGCAGTCCGCCGGCCTTGCCTCCGCCAGCAGATCGTCTCCCTGTGGCGGACCACATCGGGGACGACCCTTGCGAGTTCTTCATCAGGCTGCGTCGGCCGCCTCGTCGTCGCCTTCGTCTCCCGACTCCGTTTGCGAGCGAGATGGAGTTGGATCCACCCGAGACACTGAGGTTGCACATGAGGGGTTGTGGGATCAGTGGTACGCGAGTCCGCGTAGATTTCCCGACCCCTAATGTGATGTATCTCAGTCGAGGGTGGAAGACGTTCACCCGCATCCACAGCTTGACGGCGGGGCTCACCCTCCATTTTAAGCTGATGGAGGGTGGTCTCCTCTCCGTCAAGGTCTTCGGGTGCTTCGGGACTCGGGCACGGTGCTGCGTGGAGAGTTCCTCCGATAGCGAAGGCTCCTCCTCGGGTGGGAGTGACGAGGAGGACAGCGACAGCGACGACGAGGGCGGCGGGCGGCGGGATGACGGGTCCGACTAGGTGTCGGGTACCGCTCCGCGGGGCACCGGCGACCCCATCATCCGCGTCGCTGGCTCCCGAAGCTTCTCGGGGTCGTCTCCTTGGGCGGCTGGCGTAGGGAGGCTGCGGAAGAGGAAGAGGGCAGGCGGCAAGGCCGTCAACTCGAAGTACGAGGGCACGACGCCCTCGACAGCGTGCTGACGTCCTGCCGCCTCGTCTTCGAGCTTTGCCTCCGGCGCCGCCACCACCATGCCGCCGAGACGTTCTCTTGGTGTCTTCTGGCACCCGTAGCTCGTCTAGACGCCCCTTTTGCCCTTTTTGCCTCCTTGACCTACCTCCTGAAGAACAAGAGAGGGATTACGGGCACCTTATCTCTTTTTAATTTGTAAGCCCTCAGGCCTTAGTTGCATTTAAAACTTGTAATCCCATTATTCATGTTCTTCATCCTCTTATGAACTGTACCTGAGTGGAATGCTTTTTAATAAAAAGGGGATGCTTGCTGGGTCACTTGTCTTGTGGGTGGAACCCACGTCAAGGAGCGAATCCTTTATATCTTTAAGATAGACACTTCCTTTCCCGGCAGTAGGCCCTGCCTTCTTCCCACGTCGCTCGCCCTTTCTCACGCTTTTGTCGGAGGCAGGGAGGAGGCGGGATCAGGCTCCTCGCTTCGTCCCTTAGCTGCCGCGACTACGACCAAATCTGGCCCCGGGAACGAGCCTGAGGACTAGAGTTAAGGGAGCACGGTAGCTTTTAGGAAGAAACAAGGTTTCGCATATCCCAGCCCGTAAGAGAATGCATAATAAGGGATGAAAAACTTATCTGAGGTCGCAGCCCCCAGCAACTTCGGTTCGTCGTGGGCTAATTTTTGCACTTGCAGCCCCCGGCAACGCCGGCTTGCCGGGGTGTTGCAGCCCCCGGCAACATTGGCTCGCCGGGGTCCGGGCGTTGGTCCGTCCGTCTTCTTCTTTTCGTCCTTAAGTGGTCCGGTCAGGGTGCGCGAGTCCTGCGAACCAAGGGAAACGAAAGAACGACAAAAGGACGCACACTTGACCTCGAAGTTAGGGGTTAGCCGCTATCGAGCACTGTCAACCCTAACCAAGGACGGGACTCGACTCAGCATGCATGCTAAAACTCAGGGCGCCAGCGCTTTATCTTCGCTCAGGGTCTGCGCCTGGCTTTGTACAAAGGATTACATGCAACAGCAGCAAGACTTGCACAAAATGGTGGTTGCCGGACAGGGTCCGACAACCGCGCCTTACGGGTAAAACTTACGAAGATGCTCGATGTTCCAGGAGTTGCTCACCGGAAAGCCACCCTCGGTCTCAAGGCGGACAGCGCCAGGCCTAGTGACTCGTTTCACCCGGTAAGGGCCTTCCCACTTCGGCGTCAACTTGTTGGAATTCTTGGCGGAATGAACGCGCCGAAGAACAAGGTCGCCTTCCTCGAGACTTCTGGCTTTAACTTTGCGGCTATGGTAGCGGCGCAAAGCTTGCTGGTATCGAGCAGCTCGTACAGCAGCCTGAAGACGGTCTTCCTCAAGGAGCAGCGCGTCATCTCGTCGCAGCTGCTCTTGCTCAAGCTCATCATAAGCGAGCACTCGAGGTGACCCGTATACGAGTTCCGTGGGGGTAACTGCCTCTGCTCCATAGACTAGCGAAAGGTGTCTGGCCAGTGGCTCGATTTGGCGTCGTCCTGATCGACCAAAGAACCACCGGCAGCTCCTCGATCCAGTTTCTTCCGCACTTGTGCAGCGTGTCGAAAGTTCGGGTCTTGAGTCCGCGCATCACTTCAGCATTTGCCCTCTCTGCTTGACCGTTGCTCCTGGGGTGAGCAACAGAAGCGAAGCAGACCTTGGCGCCAAGGTCCTGGACGTACTGCATGAAGGTGCGACTCGTGAATTGTGTACCGTTGTCGGTGATGATCCTGTTAGGGATTCCGAAGCGGCAACAATCGACCTGAAGAACTTGACTGCTGACTGTGCTGTCACCTTCCTCACTGGTTCCACTTCTGGCCACTTTGTGAACTTGTCGATTACGACGTACAAGTACTCAAAGCCCCCGACTGCTCGGGGGAAAGGGCCGAGGATGTCGAGCCCCCAGACCGAAAATGGCCAGGATAAAGGGATCGTCCGGAGAGCTTGAGCTGGCTGGTGTATCCGCTTGGAATGGAATTGGCACGCTTCACACTTGGTTACTTGTGCAGCTGCATCCTGGAGGGCTGTCGGCCAAAAGAAGCCCTGCCGGAATGCTTTGCCGGCAAGCGCTCTTGCGCCAATGTGGTGACCACAAATGCCTCCATGTATCTCTGCCAACAGCTTATGTCCATCTTCCCGGGGAATACACTTCAATTTCACTCCGTTGAGTCTTCTTCTGTACAGTGCGTTGTCAACGAACTGGTACATACTAGACTGCCGGGCTACTCTTTCCGCTTCTTCTGGCTCTTCGGGAAGTTCTCCTGACTGGAGGAAACGGACGATCTGCTTTGCCCATGCTGGAGCCTGTGCCAACTTCAAACTGTCCTCTGTTTCGTTATAAACGCTTGGGACTGTGTATGAAACGATAAGCATCATTGCATGATGAAATAAAAAAAAACTGGAGTCGGTGCATATACATACACCAACGTACGTATGTTCTTGCCTGGAAGTAGCGCTGCACTTTGTTTTGTCTCGTTAGGCACCCACCAATCGTATAAAAATTCGGCATGTCGCTGTCCCGTGGTCGGCAACGCGACGATGGTTCCATCGCCAAGATCATGGCAGCGAAATGGTCAAGCTGTTAGACGTGTTGTAGTCATCATTTTTTTCAGACTTCAGACAGTATATCATGGCCCGGCTTCCGGGCAAGCTCACAGTTGACATGTTCTTGCCGGACCGAGTGAAAGTGAGCAGTACAAGTAAGTAAGCGCGTTGTGACATGCTGTTCTCCTGCCAGACTAAACGTACACGCAGACGTGTTGGAGATGATGAAAAAAGAAGAGGAGATCACAGGCTGAATGAATGTTCAGAAGGACGTGCGTGCCAGCAACTAGGACGACAGCTGCAATGCATCGAGATTCAGTAGCGACCAAGAGATTTATTCTTTCTATAATTTTCTATAATTCAGTAGAGTAGCATTTTTCGTCTCACTGCCGTAACTTGTGACAGATATCTGATTCATCGATCACTATGCACATTAGCGTCACAAAGAAGAAAAGAAAAATAAAAGAATGAGCCGACTGAAGAAGAGGAACGTGATGAGATGGTGGCCTTCAAGCGTCCTGGGAGTAGAAGTCGATGATGTCCTTGAGGTCGGGCTGGAGGAGGGAGACGGCGGAGCGGTCGTGGCAGCCGGCGAGCCAGAGGATGTGCTCGAAGAGGATGGCGTCGACGTCCACGAAGAGGGCCTTGCCCCTGCGCTCCTCCTTCCTCGCCGCCGTCTCCAGGAGCACGCGGAACGGGTAGGTGTCGAGCACCAGCTGGTCCACCGCGAACACCCGCCGCTCCTTCCCGACCACCACCGTCACCGTCGCCGCCGAGGGCGGGCCGGCCTCGTGGTCGCCGTCGAGGGAGTGGTAGCCGAGGCGGTAGGCGGACGCGGTCGACGGCCGCCGGAGGAAGACGCAGCAGCCGGCCATGGCGAGAGCGCTTCTTTCTTGGGCTCCTCCTCTGCTTCTTTGGACGCGTTGGGGGCGGGTGTGGGAGTGGGTTCCGTGGGGAGGGAGGGCGCGGCGAGGTGGTTTATACTGGGAGACGGGATCGTGGGCGGGTCGAGCCGTTGGAGGCTGGAGCTGGCTGTCTCGGGGTAGCCGTTGGACCGGGCCGGGCAGCGCAGGACAGGGGTGGTGGAAAGGGACAGGCGGGGGCCGCGTCCTGGACCGGCTCCGTCTGTCCGCCACTCGTCCGTGTTTTTGTATCCTTCTTCTTTTTTCATCTTGTCTACTATCGATTTCGTCTCTGACTTGGCTCCGCCGGCTGGAGAGCTCACCGTGACAACTCGTCAAGTGGTTGATACACGCGGTGTTTGCACTGGGACGGGGTGGTGGGCTGTTCGTCACGGCCACACAGGACATGGACACGGGCACAAGTGCACGACGATGCACAGCGCGTGGCTGTGGGCCTGTGGGGCTGGCTGGGACGATTGGGACGTGCCCCGTTGCGCGTTGCATCGCCATCGCGCGCGCCCGAGCATGCGGTGCGGATAACACGGCTTTATTTGTTTAACACAGTACAATCAAAGTCGCGACTCATCCTATAAACGTATGCACACACATTATCCTTACTAGCCTCTTCGAGAGGCTGAGTCGATATAGCATCTTGAGATTTTAGAAGTCACGACAGACGCCTCATTAAAATAAAGGTTTAGAACAGAAGAGAGATGGTTTTAGGGCACAAAAAATTACATCGTAACAAATAATAATGTAAAATAGGGTATGAGAAAAAGGTGCCCCCCTTTCCCCATCATAGTCGTCGTCGGCCCAAGCGCGCCTCGGAGCTTCTGCCACCAACCACCCTCGTTCGACCGTGCGGTCCAGGTCCTCCTTGACAACGACAGCCATGTCTAGGGTGTGCGCCAAGTCTCAATCCGTTGGGTAGCTGAATGAACTAAGGAGGAGCGCTCTGTCAACGATGCCCGCAAGCCCAGCCTCCCTCGTCTGCCCCAAGTTCGCTCGCACTCAAATTCGTTGCTGTGTTTGCTGCCTTGACACCGAGCTCGCCTACAACTCTTCTTGAGAGCCCCGCCATGGTCTCCATCAAGCTGGCTGCCACCTTATCTCTCTCTATCTATGTGTGTGTGTCTGTGTGTGTGTGTGTGTGTGTGTTTTATTTCTCCCACACACAGAAAGAGCCCCACCATGGCCACCACCGAGTGACCTCTTGGCCAACGGTCGCCACACACCTCGCAGTCATGTCCACAGGATCCACCGCATTCTCCCATCCTCCCCGCACGATTAATTGGGCGAAAACCACCCCAAGACCACACCTCACCACATTTTTGCCACAGTTTTCATTGCACCTGTCCGACCGTTGTCCGACTAAAGTCACTGGACACAATGAGCTCCGTTCGCTCCCCTTCTTCCATGAGTCTCCTGCGAGCACCCCAACGGCATCGGTCACCACATCGACGAGGCTCGCGAACTCCTGCAACCTCCCTGTATCGCGAGCTCCGACAGCACCGTGTAGCAAACCCATGGGAGAGGGGAAAAGAGAGAGATGGTGGATGGCCTCGAGCGACGTTGCAACGTGGGAGGAGAAAGGACTAGAGGGCAGCGACGACGCGGGATACCCACGGCGGCTGGCCGGGGATGAGCCTTGCGGTGGCCTCCATGGTGCGTGGTTATCGAGCATCAACAGGAGGGCGGGGGATGAGGGATGCATGTGAGGGAGTGGTGGGGGATGAGGGAGAGGTGAGGTGAATGATTTTTGGGGAAGACGACTGATGCGATGCAGATATGCAACACACTACTAGGGAAAACTGTTGGGGAACGTTGCAGAAAACAAAAATTTTCCTACGGTTTCACCAAGATCCATCTATGAGTTCATCTAGCAACGAGTCATGGGAGAGAGATTGCATCTACATACCACTTTGTAGATCGCGAGCGGAAGCGTTCAACGAACGGGGATGAGGTAGTCGTACACGAGGTGATCCAAATCACCAGAGATCCTAGCACCGAAAGCACGGCACCTCCGCGTTCAACACACGTACGGTCAGCGTGACGTCTCCTTCTTCTTGATCCAGCAAGGCAAAGGAGAGGTTGGGGAAGAAGACTCCAGCAGCAGCACGACGGCGTGGTGATGGTGGAGCCGCGGTACTCCGACAGGGCTTCGCCGAGCTCTACGGAGGAGGAGGAGGTGTTGGAGAGGGAGAGGGAGGCGCCAGGAGCAAGGGTGCGCAGCCCCCCTTCCCCTCCCCCCTTTATATAGCCCCTTGGGGGGGCGCCGGCCCTAGGAGATGGAATCTCCTAGGGGGGGCGGCGGCCAAGGGTGGGGCTTGCCCCCCAAGCAAGGGGCGCCCCCCTCTTTAGGGTTCCCCCCCCCTTAGGCGCATGGGCCTCTAGGGGCTGGTTCCCCTTGGCCCATGCAGGCCAAGGCGCATCCCTAGAGCCCATGTGGCCCCCCGAGGCAGGTGGCCCCACCTGGTAGACCCCCCGGGACCCTCTGGTGGTCCCGGTACAATACCGATAACCCCGAAACTTGTCCCGATGGCCAAAACAGCACTTTCTATATATAATTCTTTACCTCCGGACCATTCCGAAACTCCTCGTGACGTCCGGGATCTCATCCGGGACTCCGAACAACATTCGGGTTACTGCATATACATATCTTCACAACCCTAGCGTCACCGAACCTTAAGTGTGTAGACCCTACGGGTTCGGGAGACATGCAGACATGACCGAGACGGCTCTCGGGCAATAATCAACAACGGGATCTGGATACCCATGTTGGCTCCCACATGCTCCACGATGATCTCATCGGATGAACCACGATGTCGAGGATTCAATTAATCCCGTATACGATTCCCTTTGTCAATCGGTATTTTACTTGCCCGAGATTCGATCGTCGGTATCCCAATACCTTGTTCAATCTCGTTACCGGCAAGTCACTTTTCTCGTACCGTAATGCATGATCCCGTGATCAAACACTTTGATCACATTGAGCTCATCATGATGATGCATTACCGAGAGGGCCCGGTGATACCTCTCCGTCAAGCGGAGTGACAAATCCCAGTCTCGATCCATGTCAACCCAACAGACACTTTCAGAGATACCCGTAGTACACCTTTATAGTCACCCAGTTACGTTGTGACGTTTGGCACACCCAAAGCACTCCTACGGTATCCGGGAGTTACACGATCTCATGGTCTAAGGAAAGGATACTTGACATTGGAAAACTCTAGCAAACGAACTAAGCGATCTTATGCTATGTTTAGGATTGGGTCTCGTCCATCACATCATTCTCCTAATGATGTGATCTCGTTATCAATGACATCCAATGTCCATAGTCAGGAAACCATGACTATCCGTCGATCAACGAGCTAGTCAACTAGAGGCTTACTAGGGACATATTGTTGTCTGTTATTCACACATGTATTACGATTTCCGGATAACACAATTATAGCACGAATAAAGACAATTATCATGAACAAGGAAATATAATAATAATGCTTTTATTATTGCCTCTAGGGCATATTTACAACAGTCTCCCACTTGCACTAGAGTCAATAATCTAGTTACATTGTGATGAATCGAACACCCATAGAGTTCTGGTGCTGATCATGTTTTGCCTTAGGGAGAGGTTTAGTCAACGGATCCGCGACATTCAGATCCGTGTGTACTTTACAAATTTCTATGTCTCCATCTTGAACATTTTCACGAATGGAGTTGAAGCGACGCTTGATGTGCCTGGTCTTCTTGTGAAACCTGGGCTCCTTGGCAAGTGCAATAGCTCCAGTGTTGTCACAGAAGAGTTTGATTGGCCCCGACGCATTGGGTATGACTCCGAGGTCGGTGATGAACTCCTTCACCCAAATTGCTTCATGTGCTGCCTCCGAGGCTGCCATGTACTCCGCTTCACATGTAGATCCCGCCACGACGCTTTGCTTGCAACTGCACCAGCTTACTGCCCCACCATTCAAAATATACACGTATCCGGTTTGTGACTTAGAGTCATCCAGATCTGTGTCGAAGCTAGCATCGACGTAACCCTTTACGACGAGCTCTTCATCACCTCCATAAATGAGAAACATTTCCTTAGTCCTTTTCAGGTACTTCAGGATATTCTTGACCGCTGTCCAGTGTTCCTTGCCGGGATTACTTTGGTACCTACCTACCAAACTTACGGCAAGGTTTACATCAGGTCTGGTACACAGCATGGCATACATAATAGAACCTATGGCTGAGGCATAGGGGATGACACTCATCTCTCCTATATCTTCTGCCGTGGTCGGACATTGAGCTGAGCTCAATTTCACACCTTGTAACACAGGTAAGAACCCTTTCTTAGATTGATCCATATTGAACTTCTTCAATATTTTATCAAGGTATGTGCTTTGTGAAAGACCTATGAGGCGTCTCGATCTATCTCTATAGATCTTGATGCCTAATATATAAGCAGCTTCTCCAAGGTCCTTCATTGAAAAACTCTTATTCAAGTAGGCCTTCATGCTGTCCAAGAGTTCTATATCATTTCCCATCAAAAGTATGTCGTCTACATATAATATGAGAAATGCTACAGAGCTCCCACTCACCTTCTTGTAAACGCAGGCTTCTCCATAAGTCTGCGTAAACCCAAACGCTTTGATCATCTCATCAAAGCGAATGTTCCAACTCCGAGATGCTTGCACCAGCCCATAAATCGAGCGTTGGAGCTTGCACACCTTGTCAGCATTCTTAGGATCGACAAAACCTTCCGGCTGCATCTTATACAATTCTTCCTTAAGGAAACCATTAAGGAATGCCGTTTTGACGTCCATTTGCCATATTTCATAATCGTAGAATGCGATAATTGCTAACATGATTCGGACGGACTTCAGCTTCTCTACCGGTGAGAAAGTCTCATCGTAGTCAATTCCTTGAACTTGTCGATAACCCTTAGCGACAAGCCAAGCTTTATAGATGGTCACATTACCATCCGCGTCTGTCTTCTTCTTAAAGATCCATTTATTTTCTATGGCTCGCCGTTCAACGGGCAAGTCGGTCAAAGTCCATACTTCGTTTTCATACATGGATCCTATCTCGGATTTCATGGCTTCCAGCCATTTGTCGGAATCCGGGCCCGCCATCGCTTCTTCATAGTTCGAAGGTTCACCGTTGTCTAACAACATGATTTCCAAGACAGGGTTGCCGTACCACTCTGGTGCGGAACGTGCCCTTGTGGACCTTCGAATTTCAGTAGGAGCTTGATTAGAAGTATCTTGATCATCATCATTAATTTCCTCTCTAGTCGGTGCAGGCACCTCATAAATGTTTTCTTGAGTTTCGCCATTATCTGGTTCAAGAGGTGACACTTCATCAAGTTCTACTTTCCTCCCACTTACTTCTTTCGAGAGAAACTCTTTCTCTAGAAAGGATCCATTCTTGGCAACAAAGATCTTGCCTTCGGATCTGAGGTAGAAGGTATACCCAACAGTTTCTTTAGGGTATCCTATGAAGACGCATTTTTCCGACTTGGGTTCGAGCTTTTCAGGTTGAAGTTTCTTGACATAAGCATCGCATCCCCAAACTTTTAGAAACGATAGCTTAGGTTTCTTCCCAAACCATAATTCATATGGTGTCGTCTCAACGGATTTCGACGGAGCCCTATTTAAAGTGAATGCGGCAGTCTCTAAAGCATAGCCCCAAAAAGATAGCGGTAAATCGGTAAGAGACATCATAGATCACACCATATCTAATAGAGTGCGATTACGACGTTCGGACACACCATTACGCTAAGGTGTTCCAGGCGGCGTGAGTTGTGAAACTATTCCACATTTTCTTAAGTGTGTGCCAAATTCGTGACTCAAGTATTCTCCTCCACGATCTGATCGTAGAAACTTGATCTTTCTATCACGTTGATTTTCAACCTCACTCTGAAATTCCTTGAACTTTTCAAAGGTCTCAGACTTGTGTTTCATCAAGTAGATATACCCATATCTACTCAAGTCATCAGTGAGGGTGAGAACATAACGATAGCCACCGCGAGCCTCAACACTCATTGGACCGCACACATCGGTATGTATGATTTCCAATAAGTTGGTTGCTCGCTCCATTGTTCCTGAGAACGGAGTCTTGGTCATTTTACCCATGAGGCATGGTTCGCACGTGTCAAATGATTCATAATCAAGAGACTCTAAAAGTCCATCTGCATGGAGCTTCTTCATGCGTTTGACACCTATGTGACCAAGACGGCAGTCCCACAAATATGTGGGACTATTGTTATCAACTTTAACTCTTTTGGTATTCACACTATGAATATGTGTATCATCACGTACGAGATTCATTAAGAATAAACCATTAACCATCGGAGCATGACCATAAAACATATCTCTCATATAAATAGAACAACCATTATTCTCGGATTTAAATGAGTAGCCATCTCGAATTAAACGAGATCCAGATACAATGTTCATGCTCAAACTTGGCACTAAATAACAATTATTGAGGTTTAAAACTAATCCCGTAGGTAAATGTAGAGGTAGCGTGCCGACGGCGATCACATCGACCTTGGAACCATTCCCGACGCGCATCGTCACCTCGTCCTTCGCCAGTCTCCGTTTATTCCGCAGCTCCTGTTTTGAGTTACAAATGTGAGCAACTGCACCGGTATCAAATACCCAAGAGCTACTACGAGTACTGGTAAGGTACACATCAATTAAATGTATATCACATATACCTTTTGTTTTGCCGGCCTTCTTGTCCGCTAAGTATTTGGGGCAGTTCCGCTTCCAGTGACCACTTCCCTTGCAATAAAAACACTCAGTCTCGGGCTTGGGTCCATTCTTTGGCTTCTTCCCAGCAACTTGCTTACCGGGTGCGGCAACTTCCTTGCCGTCCTTCTTGAAGTTCTTTTTACCCTTGCCCTTCTTGAACTTAGTGGTTTTATTCACCATCAACACTTGATGCTCCTTCTTGATTTCTACCTCTGCTGATTTCAGCATAGCATATACCTCAGGAATGGTCTTTACCATCCCCTGCATATTGTAGTTCATCACAAAGCTCTTGTAGCTAGGTGGAAGCGACTGGAGGATTCTGTCAATGACCGCTTCATCCGGGAGATTAACTTCCAGTTGAGTCAAGCGGTTGTGCAACCCAGACATTTTGAGTATGTGTTCACTGACAGAGCTATTTTCCTCCATCTTACAGCTAAAGAATTTGTCGGAGACTTCATATCTCTCGACCCGGGCATGAGCTTGGAAAACCATTTTCAGCTCTTCGAACATCTCATATGCTCCATGTCTCTCAAAACGCTTTTGGAGCCCCGGCTCTAAGCTGTAAAGCATGCCGCACTGAACGAGGGAGTAATCATCGCAGCGTGATTGCCAAGCGTTCATAACGTCTTGTTCTGCAGGGAGAATAGGTGCGTCACCCAGCGGTGCTCGTAGGACATAATCTTTCTTGGCAGCTATGAGGATGATCCTCAGGTTCCGGACCAAGTCCGTATAGTTGCTGCCATCGTCTTTCAGCTTGGTTTTCTCTAGGAACGCGTTGAAGTTGAGGACTACGTTGGCCATTTGATCTACAAGACATATTGTAAATATTTTAGACTAAGTTCATGATAATAAAGTTCATTTAATCAAATTATTTAATGAACTCCCACTTAGATAGACATCCCTCTTCTAGTCATCTAAGTATTACATGATCCGAGTCAACTAGGCCGTGTCCGATCATCACGTGAGACGGACTAGTCAACATCGGTGAACATCTTCATGTTGATCGTATCTTGTATACGACTCATGCTCGACCTTTCGGTCTTCTGTGTTCCGAGGCCATGTCTGTACATGCTAGGCTCGTCAAGTCAACCTAAGTGTTTTGCGTGTGTAAATCTATCTTACACCCGTTGTATGTGAACGTTAGAATCTATCACACCCGATCATCACGTGGTGCTTCGAAACAACGAACTGTCGCAACGGTGCACAGTTAGGGGGAACACTTCTTGAAATTATTATGAGGGATCATCTTATTTACTACCGTCGTTCTAAGTAAACAAGATGCAAATCATGATAAACATCACATGCAATCAAATAATAAACGTGACATGATATGGCCAATATCACATAGCTCCTTTGATCTCCATCTTGAGGCTCCATGATCATCTTGTCACCGGCTTGACACCATGATCTCCATCATCATGATCTCCATCATCGTGTCTCCATGAAGTTGCTCGCCAACTATTACTTCTACTACTATGGCTAACGCGTTTAGCAATAAAGTAAAGTAATTTACATGGCGTTTCTCAATGACACGCAGGTCATACAAAAAATAAAGACAACTCCTATGGCTCCTGCCGGTTGTCATACTCATCGACATGCAAGTCGTGATTCCTATTACAATAGCATGAACATCTCATACATCACATATAGATCATCCATCATTCATCACAACTTTGGCCATATCATATCACAAAGCACTTGCTGCAAAAACAAGTTAGACGTCCTCTAATTGTTGTTGCAAGTTTTACGTGGCTGAATTAGGGTTGTAGCAAGAACGTTTTCTTACCTACGTGAAAGCCACAACGTGATTTGTCAACTTCTATTTACCCTTCATAAGGACCCTTTTCATCGAATCCGCTCCAACTAAAGTGGGAGAGACAGACACCCGCCAGCCACCTTATGCAACTAGTGCATGTTAGTCGGTGGAACCGGTCTCACGTAAGAGTACGTGTAAGGTTGGTCCGGGCCGCTTCATCCCACAATACCGCTGAAGCAAGATAAGACTAATAGCGGCAAGAAAAGTTGACAACATCTACGCCCACAACAAATTGTGTTCTACTCGTGCAATAGAGAACTACGCATAAACCTGGCTCTGATGCCACTGTTGGGGAACGTTGCAGAAAACAAAAAATTTCCTACGGTTTCACCAAGATCCATCTATGAGTTCATCTAGCAACGAGTCATGGGAGAGAGATTGCATCTACATACCACTTTGTAGATCGCGAGCGGAAGCGTTCAACGAACGGGGATGAGGTAGTCGTACACGACGTGATCCAAATCACCGGAGATCCTAGCACCGAAAGCACGGCACCTCCGCGTTCAACACACGTACGGTCAGCGTGACGTCTCCTTCTTCTTGATCCAGCAAGGCAAAGGAGAGGTTGGGGAAGAAGACTCCAGCAGCAGCACGACGGCGTGGTGATGGTGGAGCCGCAGTACTCCGACAGGGCTTCGCCGAGCTCTGCGGAGGAGGAGGAGGTGTTGGAGAGGGAGAGGGAGGCGCCAGGAGCAAGGGTGCGCAGCCCCCCTTCCCCTCCCCCCCTTTATATAGCCCCTTGGGGGGGCGCCGGCCCTAGGAGATGGAATCTCCTAGGGGGGGCGGCGGCCAAGGGTGGGGCTTGCCCCCCAAGCAAGGGGCGCCCCCGTCTTTAGGGTTTCCCCCCCCCCCTTAGGCGCATGGGCCTCTAGGGGCTGGTTCCCCTTGGCCCATGCAGGCCAAGGCGCATCCCTAGATCCCATGTGGCCCCCCGAGGCAGGTGGCCCCACCTGGTAGACCCCCCGGGACCCTCCGGTGGTCCCGGTACAATACCGATAACCCCGAAACTTGTCCCGATGGCCAAAACAGCACTTTCTATATATAATTCTTTACCTCCGGACCATTACGAAACTCCTCGTGATGTCCGGGATCTCATCCGGGACTCCGAACAACATTCGGGTTACTGCATATACATATCTTCACAACCCTAGCGTCACCGAACCTTAAGTGTGTAGACCCTACAGGTTCGGGAGACATGCAGACATGACCGAGACGGCTCTCGGGCAATAACCAACAGTGGGATCTGGATACCCGTGTTGGCTCCCACATGCTCCATGATGATCTCATCGGATGAACCACGATGTCGAGGATTCAATTAATCCCGTATACGATTCCCTTTGTCAATCGGTATTTTACTTGCCCGAGATTCGATCGTCGGTATCCCAATACCTTGTTCAATCTCGTTACCGGCAAGTCACTTTTCTCGTACCGTAATGCATGATCCCGTGATCAAACACTTTGATCACATTGAGCTCATCATGATGATGCATTACCGAGAGGGCCCGGTGATACCTCTCCGTCAAGCGGAGTGACAAATCCCAGTCTCGATCCATGTCAACCCAAAAGAGCGCTACTACTATAATTGACACGACCTTGTCGCCAAACTAGGTATAGCAGTAGCGCCTGTTTAATAAACGCGCTACTGCTATTGAGCTTAGCAGTAGTGCTTTTCTCCAAAGCTCGCTACTGCAATTAAGTTTAGTCCCACCTCGCTCCGCGAACAGGGTGTTTACCACCTTAAATATGTTACTTCGCAAACCATCACAACTACTTGGTCTTCATTTGTAACGCCCTCGATGCGGCTATATCTCCCACGTGTCGAAGCACGACTTAGAGGCATAACCGCATTGAAAGCAATGTCGCAAGTGAGGTAATCTTCACACAACCCATGTAATACATAAGGGAAAGAGATACATAGTTGGCTTACAGTCGCCACTTCACACAATACATAAATAAACATCCATCATCCAGAGTACACTCAAGGTCCGACTATGGAACCAAAATGAAAGAAAACTACCCCAAATGCTACACAGATCCCCGATCGTCCCAATTGGGCTCCACTACTGATCATCAGGAAAAGACACATAGTAACGTCCATGTTCCTCGTCGAACTCCCACTTGAGCTCGGATGCGTCATTTGCACTGGCATCGTTGGCACCTGCAACTGTTTTGGTAGAATCTGTGAGTCACGGGGACTCAGCAATCTCACACCCGCGAGATCAAAACTATTTAAACTTAAAGGTAGGAGGGGGGTTGTGAGGTGGAGCTGCAGCAAGCGACTAGCACATATGGTGGCTAACAACGCAAAAGAGAGCGAGAAGAGAAGCAAAGCACGGTCATGAAGCTAGAAGTGATCAAGAAGTGATCCTAGAACAACCTACGTCAAACATAACTCCAACACCGTGTTCACTTCCCGGACTCCGCCGAGAAGAGACCATCACGGTTACACACGCGGTTGATGTGTTTTAATTAAGGTCAACTTTGGGTTTTCTACAACCGGACATCAACAAATTCCCATCTGCCTCATAACCGCGGGCACGGCTTTCGAAAGATAATACCCTGCAGGGGTGTCCCAACTTAGCCCATTATAAGCTCTCACGGTCAACGAAGGATATTCCTTCTACCGGGAAGACCCGATCAGTCTCGGAATCCCGGACTACAAGACATTTCGACAGTAATAAAACAAGACCAGCAAAGCCGCCCGATGTGCTGACAAATCCCGATAGGAGCTGCACATATCTCGTTCTCAGGGCACAATGGATTGTCCAAACTTCCGGTAGGCGAGCCCAGAGTTGCCCCTGGTAGCCACCGGCGGCTAACGGTTTGGACCAACACTCGGAGGAGCACTGGCCCGGGGGTTGAAATAAAGATGACCCTCGGGCTCGCGAAAACCCGGGGGAAAAGGCTTAGGTGGCAAATGGTAAAACCAAAGTTGGGCCTTGCTGGAGGAGTCTTATTCAAGGCGAACTGTCAAGGGGGGCCCATAAATCACCCAACCGTGTAAGGAACGCAAAATCAAGGAACATAACACCGGTATGACGGAAACTAGGGTGGCAAGAGTGGAACAAAACACCAGGCATAAGGCCGAGCCTTCCACCCTTTACCAAGTATATAGATGCGTTAATTAAATAAGAGATATTGTGATAACCCAAAATAATCATGTTCCAACATGGAACAAACTTCATCTTCACCTGCAACTAGCAACGCTATAAGAGGGGCTGAGCAAAGCGGTAACATAGCCAATCAACGGTTTGCTAGGAAAGGATGGTTAGAGGTTTGACATGGCAATATGGGTGGCATGACAAAGCAAGTGGTAGGTATCACAGCATAGGCATAGCAAAAGAGCAAGCATCTAGCAAGCAAAGATAGAAGTGATTTCGAGGGTATGGTCATCTTGCCTGCAAGGTTCTCAGAGTTGTCGAAGGCTTGATCCTCGTAAGTGTTCTCAACAGGTTCCTCATTCACGTACTCGTCTCCCGGCTCTACCCAAAACAAGAACACAAGCAAAGGAACAACTATCAACCACGATGCAATGCGCAAGCAACATGATGCAAAACATGGCATGATATGCGAGATGTGGTATGCAATGCATATGCGTGCTCCGGAAGGAAAAAGATGAACAAGGCATAATCTTGGCAGACCAAGTATGCCACTGGAAAGGTGAGGTGATTTCGGTTGAAATCGATATAAAGATCACCGGAATCGGATGCACGGTTTGCAAATGACAAGCAAAACAAGAATGACATATTTCTGCGATTAACAGCATGATGCCATTTAGCATGCAACAAGAAATTAAGCTACTGCACCCAAACATATCAGCAAAGCATATGTCAGTGATCTACTCAAGATGCTCGACAAAAGATGAACACTGAGCTACGGCTAAATCACACCATAACAGGTTCAAACAAGCATGGCAAAAGTGCAAAGAATAACAGGTTCACAGACTTGGTGAAAATACTATCATGCCAGAAATTAACATCAGGATGACATGTTTAGAGCAATCAAACAACCTGCTAAAGGAACACAATATAGCAAAATATGGCATGGAATGGACCTACTCAAAGCATTGAACAAGTATCCTTTACTGACCATGAGCCAAAAAGGACGAGAAAATATAATAGCACCCATGTCAATTAAGCAAGTTTCGTTACAGTTTTCAGACTTGGCAGAAAACTGGACATGTCAAAAACAGATAACAAGTAGGCATGTTTACGAGCTCGATGCACTCACTACAGAGCATTTCATGATGAACGAAGCATACAACCACCAAGAAGACATGGCATAAAAGCTAGACATGGCAAGAACAACATCATAGCATTCAAAGATCAACTACAACAAGCTTGGCAAAATCGAATAACATGTAAACAATCTGCCAGTAACATTTTATAGCAAAAGTAGAGCTCGATTGACTCAAGCTATGGCACTCCATAATTACAAACAAAGGCATGGATGGATAGAGCAAATCCATATGTTCAAAACACCCTTACTGATCATGCTCAAAATGGGCATAGATCTCTCTGTACCAACATGAACACATAGCATAAAAATAACAGCAGGGAATGACTGAAATTACTGTCCCTGAAATCAGCAACAATATGATCCCTAGTTTGCATGCTTGTGCTAGTCACCACAAAGATCACAAAAATACATGGCATACACCCCCGTAAAGATGGCATGGCATATTACAAAACACATGTAGGACTCCAGTTCATAGGATGCACACATCAATCATGGCAAAAATGACAAAAGTGCAACTACTGAAACAGATCTGAAACTAACATCACATAGCCCTCTTCCAACAACATTTCGGGCATCAGGATGAGCTCAATTGAAAATGATGCAATGAGATGAAATTATGTTCTCATCGAGGCGAACAATTTGACATATTACACGCACGAAACGGAGCAGTATGCAGCAAGTTATGATGCGATGAACATGGCATGATATGCAACATATCTCGGGACTTGGTGGAAAAACGGGGTCAACCTCTGGATCTGCACGGTTCTCGAGGCGAGGCGGATCTCGCCGGAGAGCTCGCCGGAGAAGAGGAGGTAGATGGGCCGGCGAGGTCTTGCAGGGAGACGAGGCGGATCCGGCCGGATCCCGCCGGATCCGGGCGCGGACGGCGAGGATCGGCGACGGCGCGGGCGACGCGGGACGGCGGCGCGGCGGCCGGCCCCGGTGCGGGACGGCGGCGGGCGCGGGCGGTGCGGGAGTGCCCCTGGGCTTCGGGCGGAGGCGGCGGAGGAGGTCCGGCGCGGCTGGGCCGCGGGGGGCCCGCGCGGGCCTGGCGGGCCGGCGGCGGCGCGCGGGCGCCGGGCCACGTGGCGTGCGAGGATTGGCCCGGGGCGGCGGCGCGATTAGTCCGGCGCGGACCGGACGTGTCCGGCGCGCGGAGGGGAGCGGGGAGCTAGGGTTAGGGGTGGAGTGATCCGAAATTTTCAGGAGGAGGGTGTATTTATAGGTAGGAGGAGCTAGGAGGCTCCAAATTGAGCACGGTTTGCAGCCACACGATCGTGATCGAACGGCGATGGACATGGGAGTGACTTAGATGGGTTATTGGGCTGATTTGAAGGGGTTTTGGGCTACAACCCAAAAGAGGCCTTCGCGGTTACCCGGTTAACCGTTGGAGTATCAAACAACCTCAAAATGACCCGAAACTTGACAAGCGGTCTACCGGTGCTATACCAAGGCCGCTTGGAAAAACTCGGTCCATTCCGAGACCGTTTAACACTCGCACATGAAAATAGGTAAAAGGGGGCGCCGGAGGACGTAGGAGCGTCGGATTGCAAAACGGACAACGGGGAAAAGGCTCGGATGCATAAGACGAACTCGTATGCGAATGCGATGCACATGATGACATGATAAGAAATGCATGACAAGGACAAAATGCAAAATGAAGGGAAACCCAACCACGGAGGGAATATCATATCACATTGCCGAAAATGGCAAGAGTTGGAGTTACAAATATGGCAAGTTACATCTGGGGTGTTACATCATTGAACTCTTGGTGTAGGATTTGTGACCGCAATATGAGTCTTCTCCGGTTACTAAACCGGTGAGGAGTCATATTGACAATTCAGACTGTACACAAAAAATCACTGATGACCAATGTATTTTTTATGTTTATTTTTACATTCTTAGCCTTAGAAGTAGCGCGTTTTCTCACAAGGCGCTACTGCTATAGGCATAGCAGTAGCGCGGCTCTGGGAAAGGGCACTACTGCTATGGCGTGTAGTAGTAGCGCTTTATCCTAAAGCGCGCTACTGCTAAACCCATCCTATCTTCTCCAACCGCCCGTCCCTCACTCTGCCCTCTCCACTCCCACTCTCACTCTCCCGTGCGTTCCGCCGCTGCCAATGTTCGGCCCTCCCCCGCTGCCGCATTGCCGTCGCCACCAAGATATCCTCTCTCCCTCCTCCTCCCTCCGGCCGCCCTCCTCTCTCCTCCCTCCTCCCACCACCTTCTCATCCTCCCTCTCTCATCCCTCTGTCGGCCCGCCTCCCTCCTCCCACCACCTCCACCTCCTCCCTCCTCCTCCCCCCTCCTCCTCCCTCATCCAGTCACTGCCCCACCTCCATACCCTGTCGCACCTCCCTCCTTCCTCCCCCTCCGTCTGTCGCCATCTCGGCCTCCTCCCTCATGCCGCCCTCCCTCCCTTCATCCCTCCTCCCTTCCTCTACAAGTTTGTAATTAGGTATAGAAACAGTTTTAGTAATTGAAAGTTTTAGTAATATAATTAGGTATAGAAAAAGTTTGTAATTTTAGTAATAGAAAAAAGTTTTAGTAATGGAAAACTAGTGAATATTTTTTTTGAATAGGATAGAAAACTAGTGAATAGGTATAGAATTTTTTTGTAATTTTGTTTTTCAATATAGAAATGTATTGGAAAATTTAATTATTTTTACTGTGACGCCCCCGATTCAATCGTACACTAATCATGCACGCAAATGTGTACGATCAAGATCAGGGACTCACGGGAAGATATCACAACACAACTCTACAAATAAAAAAAAGTCATACAAGCATCATAATACAAGCCAGGGGCCTCGAGGGCTCGAATACAAGTGCTCGATCATAGGCGAGTCAGTGGAAGCAACAATATCTGAGTACAGACATAGGTTAAACCAGTTGCCATAAGATGGCTAGCACAAACAGGGATACAGATCGAACGAGGCGCAGGCCTCCTGCCTGGGATCCTCCTAACTACTCCTGGTCGTCGCCAGCGGGCTGCACGTAGTAGTAGGCACCTCCAGTGTAGAAGGAGTCATCGTCGACGGTGGCGTCAGGATCCTGGGTTCCAACGTCTGGTTGCAGCAATCGGGTAGAGAGATGGGGAAAAGGGGAAACAAGGCAACCGTGAGTACTCATCCAAAGTACTCGCAAGCAAGGAGCTACACTACATATATCAGTGGACTGAACTGCAGAATGCCAGAATAAGAGGGGGATATCTAATCCTGTCGAAGACTACGCTTCTGGCAGCCTCCGTCTTGCAGCATATAGAAGAGAGTAGACTGAAGTTCTCCAAGTAGCATCGCATAGCATAATCCTACCCGGCAATCCCCTCCTCGATGCCCTGTTAGAGAGCGATCACCGGGTTGTATCTGGCACTTGGAAGGGTGTGTTTTATTAAGTATCCGGTTCTAGTTGTCATAAGGTCAAGGTACAACTCCGGGTCGTCCTTTTACCGAGGGACATGGCTATTCGAATAGATTAACTTCCCTGCAGGGGTGCACCACATAGCCCAACACGCTTGATCCCATTTGGCCGGACACACTTTCCTGGGTCATGCCCGGCCTCGGAAGATCAACACGTCGCAGCCCCACCTAGGCACAACAGAGAGGTCAGCACGCCGGTCTAAACCTAAGCGCGAAGGGGTCTGGGCCCATCGCCCTGAGCACACCTGCACGTTGCATGGGCGGCCGGAAGCAGAACTAGCCCCCTTAATACAAGAGCAGGCTTACGTTCCAATCCGGCGTGCGCCGCTCAGTCGCTGACGTCAAGAAGGCTTCGGCTGATACCACGACGCCGGGATACCCATAACTACTCCCGCGTAGATGGTTAGTGCGTATAGACCAAATGGCCAGACTCAGATCAAATACCCAGATCTCGTTAAGCGTGTTAAGTATCCGCGAACGCCGACAGGGCCAGGCCCACCTCTCTCCTAGGTGGTCACAAACCTGCCCCGTCGCTCCGCCACGAAGTAACAGTCAGGGGCCGTCGGGAACCCAGGCCCACCACTACGTGGGTGGAACCACCTGCCCCTTCAGCCCCCAACTCCGAACAGTGTCACAGGTAATGTAACAATGTAAAGTATATAGTATATGCCCGCGATCACTTCCCGAAGTGATCACGGCCCAGTAGTATAGCATGGCAGACGGACAAGAGTGTAGGGCCACTGATGGAACACTAGCATCCTATACTAAGCAGTAGGATAGCAGGTAAAGGTAACAACATTAGTAGCAAGGACAGGCTATGCAGCAGTATAGGATTAACTGAAAGCAGTAACACACTATACTACTCTAATGCAAGCAGTAGAGAAGAATAGGCAATATCTGGTGATCAAGGGGGGGGCTTGCCTGGTTGCTCTGGCAAGAGAGATGGGTCGTCAACTCCGTAGTCGAACGGGGCAGCAACAGCGTCGGTCTCGGCGTCTAGCGAGAGAAGAGGGGGAAGAAACAATAAATATTTAAGCAAACAAATGCATAGTGATGCATGACATGACAAGTATCGGTGCTAGGGGTGCCCTAACGCGGTATGAGGTGATACCGGTGAAGGGGGGGAAACAACCGGGAAAGTATCCCCGGCATTTCGCGCTTTCGGGCAAAGGAGCCGGAGGGGGAAAGTTGCGAGTTTGATAGGTTAGGGGGGTGTGGCGGACGAACGGGTTGCATATTCGGAATCGTCCCGTCGTTCTGAGCAACTTTCATGTACAAAGTTTTTCCATCTGAGCTACGGTTTATTTTATATTATTTTTCTAAAGTTTTAAGTATTTCTAGAATTTATTTAATTATTTTAAAGCAACATTATCCAGAATAGTGCATGCTGACGTCAGCATGATGTCAGCAGTCAACAAGGAGTTGACTGGGTCAATCTGAGGTGTGGGCCCCGCATGTCATACACTATTTACTCTAATTAGGATTTAACTAATCTAATCACAGTTTAATTAGTTTAATTAATTCTTTAATTAATTAATTATCATTTTAATTAATTTTAATTACTATTTATTAATTCATTTTTCATTTTCTTTCAAGGGGTGGGCCCCGTTTGTTTGTGGCACAGAGGCCTAACGGGCACAGGGCGGTGTGAGCGCGGGCACCGTCCGAACGGGCGTGGATGCTGGGCGCCCAAGACGGTCCAGGCACGGCCCGCGGGACGGTGGGAGCAGTAGGGCGCCGGCGAGGATTGGCCGGGGCGCCACCGGCTGGAACAGTGCGGGCGGGGGGCAGTGGCCAAAGGTGGTGGCGACGGTGAGCGCAGCAGCGGGCGGGAGGCCGCGCGGGGAAGTAGGGGCTTCGGCGGCGGCCGTGGCCGGTGATGGCGAGTGCGGGGCGGTTAGGGGCGCGTCGGAGCGAGCTCCGAGCGCGGATGCGGCGTGCGGCAGAGGAGGAGAAGAGGAGGAGATCGGGGCGAGGCTCACTAGGGCCGTAGGGAAGTGGCAGCGGGGCGCGAGGTGGTCGACGGGGACGACATGCGTAGGGGGAAGCAGTCCGGTGAGGCGGCATCGGCGACGGGAACGGGGAGCGCCGGCGATGGAGAGGACCATGGCGTGGTGGCGCCGGAGACGACTAGTGGCGTCGGCGCATCGGGGTCGGGGCGGCGACCCGTGGGGAGGGGATGAGGAGGCGTCGGTGGTCCGGCGGGGAGGTCCGGTGAGGGGAGAACCCCGGGCGGCGAGGCGCGGTCGTCGTTGGGGTCGATCCCCCCGATCCAATCGGGGGAGGGGGCAGAGGGAGGAGCGGGGTGTGGGGAGGGTAAGTGGGGCGAGTGGGGGGGTTCGATCTAGGGTTTCTGGGGGAGAGTGGATAAGGGAGTGGGGGTGGCCTTGGCCGGTTGGGCCGGCCTGGTTGGCCTAGAGGCCAGCTGGGTCGTGGCCTAGTGGGGGGGGTCTTCTTTTAGTTATTTTTTTGGTTTGATTTAATTTTACATTTATGTTTTCTTTTTAGTATTATTAGCTTTTAGTTCTTGTAAGATTATAAGACCAGTACCTAAATTGAGGTTGCAAATTAGCCCGCTGCCACAATATTAATTTTGTATTTAAAATATTCAATTCGCATTTTTATAAATTTCGAAAGTGCATTTATAATAGGTTTAGTTGCTGTTTTATTTGTTTTAGTGCATTAGAATACTTTACAAAAATGTGGTTTCTTCACCAATATTTAGTATGGATTATTTGCCACAATCCGAACATTTTCGTCTTAATGTTTCAAAACTTTTGTTGTTTGCCTTTACTTTGAATTCAAATTTCAAATCGGGTTTGAACTAAAGCGAGATTAACAACAGTAACCGAGGTGACGTGGCATCATTAGCAGAGGTTCATTGTAGCTTAATTATCCGGGCGTCACATTTACGTCATTATCACTTTGTCATCAAAGAATGCTATATGAGATTTGATGATCTAAATTTTTGACTCGGTGGAATATGCAGGCATTGTAGAGTCGTGTCTCCTTGGAGTGATCATCATCCGAGCTACCTCTAGCTACTTCCTCTACACCCGAGTCGGTGAGCTAAAAGTCCACCTCCTCCTTCTCTACTTGTAACATCCCAAATTTTCAATTTGGAATGTTATACATTAGATCATCATGCATATCATATTTTCTTGCATTTTGGTCGATCCTAGAAATTTCACGCAACTCAAGGACCCTCGGAGAGAGTCGGAGATTTCGTTATTTTCATTTTTGAGTTTTCTCAAATTTTGAAAGAAAGGGATCATTGGTTTTGTCGGAGTTTGTTTGCCTTTTATTTGGTTAGGGAAAAATGCGTATTTTTCAAAATTGCATTTTAGGCCCAGAGAAAAGTTCATTTTGTTCGACTCATTTTTAGGAGTCGGGGAAAATTTACTTTATTAGTTTTGGAGTCCGGTAGATTTTCTTTTTCTGTGTTTTTCCGCGCGCGAAACCGGTTTAAAAAAAAATCCCGCGCGCCCTGGGCCAAAGGCCCAGCCGGCCGGCCAGGCCATCGCCCGCGCCGCGCGTGCCAGGCGCCAGGAGGCCGCCGCCGCCGCCCCTTTTGGAAGTCCTAGTAGGACTTTTGTCCTACTTCCATTTATTCCGTTTTTTGTTTCTAGATCTTTCCTACTCCTATTCTTATTCCTTGATCCCTCCTCCAAGTAAACCCCCCCTCCCCAATATAAATACCCCCACACCCCCCCTCTAATTCATCAAACCCAAAGCCCCCAAGCCCCTCACCCGCGCCGCCGCCCTAGTGCCGCCGCCGCACCCCGCGCCCCTCACCCGCCGCCGCCGCCACACCCCGCCGCCGCCGCCGCCGTTCGCCGCCGCCGCCGCACCACCGCCGCCGCCGCCCCACGCCGCCCCTCGCCGGAGACCTCGTCGGAGGTACCGCGCCGCGGCTCTTTCTCTTTTCATCGGATCGTTTTCTTCTAATCGTTCCGATTCTTCTTTTCCGATTCGTTTTCTTTTCGGTTCTTTTCTAAACCGTTCCGGTTTTCTAGATTGGTTTTTCGTTCGGTTTTCTTTTCCGAAACCCTAGATCGGATTCGTTTTCTTTTCTAATTTAGTTGCCTCGAGACCGTTCGCTGGACCGTTCGTTCTAACGAACGTGATCACCGGATTCTTCTAGGTTAACGAACGTCCGTTCGTTCAACCGTTCTTCTTTTTCTTTTCGTCGGATTTATTCCGCGATCGCGATTTCAGATCCGATCTTCGTTCTAGTTTATCTTCTCGCTCGTTTATCGGAATCAGGTGATTCAAGCGCCTGGAGTTTCGTTTCGAAACCGCCGTTCCGTCTAATCAACTTAAACAAGTTTTTGCCATGGTAAAATTTGACCTAGTTTCACTTTCCTAGAACCGAGTTGTTTTCTTTCGCCGTTTGTTTTCCGTTGCTTTGTTCGATTCGATTCTTTTGCAACCGGAGTTCTTAAGTTGAACTTTCTGGTTCGATCTTCTGTTCGAGTTTTACCTGTGCATTAGATGAGTACTTATTGTATGCTTGTTGTTCGTCTGCGATAGATCACCCGGAGTGCGCCGCCTGTTATTTCGAAGCTCTAGATTTTGCGGATCCTCAGCAAGGCAAGTAACACTTTGATCATACCTTCTCATTACCCAGTTTTTATTGCATTAGACCAATCCTCAAACACTGTATGATTAGGATCTAATTAACTTGTGGGATGGTAAGTAGTTGAGGTAGTACCTATCACCTGTTTTACGTATGAAACCTTTGGGAGTTACTTCTACGTTTGCTTATTATGCCATGTTATGCTAGTAGACGTGGATTGGGTGAGTGATATCCATGACAGATGTGAGTATTGTTAATTAATGGTTTATCTAAGGTGGCAACTTAAATACACATCTGGGTGGATTGAGGCACCTGGTTTCTATCAGGACTTGCCTATTTTTCTTCGGACCGCCACCCAGGCTCAAAGGGATCATAAGATCATTCATGCTAGTAACTTCCGTGTGCAGCCACAAGCCATTATGGGCTCTGGCATAGCTGACTAAGTCATGCGAACTCTTATAGTGGTAGACTAGCAGATGTAGGGGATGTAGGTTGGTACGGTCTATCACAACGTAAGGTATGAGTGCTTCTGAAAGACTATGTCTCGGTCATCCGGCTCTCAAACACCATGTAGTGCGAGAAACCAACGGAGGCGATCGAGTCTTGTGGGGAAAAGTGCGCAAACCTCTGCAGAGTGTACAATCTGATCATGATTAGCCGTGTCCCCGGTTATGGACATCTTGAGTATCTAGTTCTTGAATATCATGTGAATCTCATCATGTTACTTTAATTAATATTGTGGGTTTATAATTGTTCACTTAATTGGGATCGGAATGCTGTCAACCATTCTCGATGTTTCAACCACCATGATAGTTAAATAAATTTATTCCTTTGCAGTAGCGAAAAACTGGCTTTACGCAAAACTGTAACCATAGAGCTTTCCACCAGCCATACATGCATGTAGTATAGGCTTATCATTCATTACTCTCTATGTGTTACATTGCCAGCATATTCCATGTGCTGACCCGTTTTCGGGCTGCAACTTTCATGTTGCAGACTTTTCAGACGACGAGTAAGGTGCTTATAGGTCGTGGTTCTATACTCAGTGATGCCGTTGGAGTTGATGGACTCACTTATCTTCCAAGTCTTCCGCTGTTATCATTATTAGATGGCCTTAAGCCATATTTATTGTAATAAGTTCTCTTTGAGACAACGATGTAATAAGTGTGTGATTGCTACTCTGCTATAAATCCTTCGAAGTACTGTGTGGTGTCAGCATTACTGATCTAGGGATGACACCGGAGCACAGAGACTTGACCATCTGAGGTCGGGTCGCTACACTACTCCTCGGTCGCCCTCCTCTCTCCTCCCTCCTCCCACCACCTCCTCCTCCTCCCTCTTTCTCATCCCTCTGGCGGCCCTCCTCCCTCCTCCCACCACCTCCTCCCTCTCTCCTCCCTCCGTTGGCCCTCCTCCCACCACCTCCTCCTCCTCCCTCCTCCCCCCTCCTCTCTCCCTCCTCCTCCCTCATCCAGTCACTGCCCCACCTCCGTAAGCTGCCCCTCCTCCCTCCTTCCTCCCCCTCCACCTACCGCCATCTCGGCCTCCTCCGTCTCTCCTCTGTCATGCCGCCCTCCCTCCCTTCATCCCTCCTCCCTTCCTCTACAAGTTTGTAATTAGGTATAGAAATAGTTTTAGTAATAGAAAATTTTAGTAATATAATAAGTATAGAAATAGTTTGTAATTTTAGTAATATAAAAATTTTAGTAATAGAAAATTTTAGTAATAGAAAACTAGTGAATAGGTTTTTTGAATAGGATAGAAAACTAGTGAATAGGTATATAATTTTTTTGTAATTTTGTTTTTCAATATAGAAATGTATTGGAAAATTTAGTTATTTTTACGTCGTTATCACTTTGTCATCAAAGAATGCTATATGAGATTTGATGATCTAAAATTTTCACTCGGTGGAATATGCAGGCTTTGTAGAGTCGTGTCTCCTTGGAGTGATCGTCATCCGAGCTACCTCTAAGTCATCCGAGCTACCTCTAGCTACTTCCTCTACACCCGAGTCGGTGAGCTAAAAGTCCACCTCTTCCTTCTCTACTCCTCGGTGTTGAATATAGTAGAGCTAGGGTATTTAGTTATGCTTCTTAACCAAATGAAATGTTCGGGTTATAAGATATATTGAAATGTTTTTGTCAATATTGAACCATCGAAATTCAATGAGCACCGGTTTATGCTCATGTGCGAATGCTTATGATAATTGATTAGGATATATGAGAGAAGGGACATCTTTGTAACACAGGGAAAATCCGAGTGGCCCGTGTTTTGCCAGAGTGTTAATTAATTTCCACTCTGGCAAATTTCAGGCGCTCGATATGTCCTTTTTTAGCAAAGGTCATGCCGGATTTTTCCGTGAATTCAGGCATGACTTGTGCTAGAATATATATGAAATATCGAGTGGCCCAAATTTTCTAGAAAGATAATTAAACGACATTTCAGGTTGACTTTAAGTCTGCCGGGACTCCACCATATATGAGAGAAGAAGAATGCCAACTGTTGTCGTGGGGGTCGTTCATCCTCTTCCTTCTCGTGATAGACCTTTTGGTAATGCACGGGAAGGAAGAGAAGAACGACCATCTCCGACGGTCGCAAATGTCAGAGAGGAATCAGTGAGGGTGAGTCTCCATCATATATGAGAGGACAAAGAATCCCGACTGTTGTCATGGGGGTAGCTTCACCTTCGTTCCCGTGTGCCAGACAATTTGGTGTAATGCACTCGGGAACGAAAGGAGCTATCATCACTGACGGGCGAATATATACACCACGTGAGCTAAGAGTTTTCAAGAAAATACTCAATAAACCGATAGTCAACCCATGATGAATAATAATGATCTAAATTAGTTTTTGTAGTACATATATTTAATTGTACAAGTTTGATCTTTGAATTATGAACATAGGAAATGTCATGGATGTCGTCGTCGGACAATGAAAGTCTCCCGGTGGAGTGCGACTGGTGCGGCGATGATCGGGGTCTGTGCGATAGGCCTGACCTGGTAGAAGGTCGACGCTTCAGCATTAAGCTGCAGGAGGACCTTCGATGTTGAAACGGCACGGAATGACGACAAGTGTTTTTTCATAATTAAGCACGACTTCTGCTTCTTCAACGTGTAATTTTCATCTTTTACAATTCGACTAGCTTATCCCATGCGATGCAAGACGCTATGTCTTGGAGAGGATGGATTTTGAAGATCATGAAAGTATGGAAACAAACATGATTCACCTAAGGACCCATCATGGTATGAATTTTGATGTAAATCTATACAATTCTGAGAGCGTATCCCATTTTGGTTGCCCGAATAGGGAAGCACCTTGCAAGACGTATGATTTTCATGAGGGTATGCTTGTCACCATGGATCTTGGTGATCCTGACATTGACGAAGACAATATGGACATTTAGGTCCTTGTTGATACGCTTCCAATTATACCGCTATGTGAGTTTCTCAAACATAGTTATTAAGTAATTTATATTGTTTATTTCAAAATAGTTGACAACTTATTTCCATTGATAGCTTATTTTCATTCTTCAAAGAATGTGCGGAAGATGGTAGAAAGAACCTACTACACTGATGGCTTAGAATCAACTTATCAGGAGAAAAATCATTTGATCTCATTTATTAATGATGTTGAGAATTACAATATCTATTATCAAACTCCTGCACATTATGGTCAATACGTGCCACTAGTGCACGTGTTGAACTATAGTAACATCCATGGAGATGTCATGGTAAGATTTTCTACTATCATGACATCTGTGCATCTTTTGCATAAATTCTTCTAAAACTCAACTACATTGCTAACTACGAAGTTATTACTATGTTTTTCAACAGAAAATCCCGAAGAGTTGTGTGCCTCGTCTGATGTTTCCAAAAGGTCGTCTTGATGTTATGAGCTTACGGCTAGGTCATCCTACGCATCACTGTTGTTCATACCAGATTTCTAAAAGCAATGAAGACATGACAATCATATAGGGGAGCGTAGCATGCAATTTCAAAAAAAAATCATACGCTCACGCAAGATCTATCTAGGATATGCATAGCAACGAGAGGGGGAGAGTGTGTCCACGTATCCT
This sequence comes from Aegilops umbellulata, assembly GCA_032464435.1. Taxonomy (NCBI): domain Eukaryota; kingdom Viridiplantae; phylum Streptophyta; class Magnoliopsida; order Poales; family Poaceae; genus Aegilops; species Aegilops umbellulata. Next base: position 608,730,561 of record CP136057.1, read on the forward strand.
CGTAGACCGAAAGTGGAAGCATTAGGTTAACGCGGTTGATGTAGTTGAACGTCTTCGCAATCCAACCGATCAAGTACCGAACGTAGGGCAACTCCGAGTTCTGCACACGTTTAGCTCGATGACGTCCCTCGAACTCTTGATCCAGCAAAGTGTCGAGGGAGAGTTCCGTCAGCACAATGGCGTGGTGACGGTGATGGTGATGTGATCCACGCAGGGCTTCGCCTAAGCACTACGTGAATATGACTGGAGGAGTAAACCGTGGAGGGAGACGTCGCACACGCCTTGGAACAATTGGTGTGTCTCTAAGGGGTGCCCTACCCATGTATATAAAGGAGGGAGAGGGAGGAGGCCGACCCTAGGGGAGCGCCATAAGGGGGGAGGACTCATCCGGAACTCCGAACGATCTTCGGTCACCGAAACACATAACTCATAATACAAATCATCATCGAACGTTAAGCGTGCGGACCCTACAGGTTCGAGAACTATGTAGACATGACCGAGACATATCTTTGGTCAATAACCAATAGCGGAACCTAGATGCTCATATTGGTTCCTACATATTCTATGAAGATCTTTATCGGTCAAACCGCAATGACAACATACGTTATTCCCTTTGTCATCGGTATGTTACTTGCCCGAGATTCAATCGTTGGTGTCATCATACCGAGTTCAATCTCGTTACCAGCAAGTCTCTTACTCGTTCCATAATGCATCATCCCGTAACTAACTCATTAGTCACATTGCTTGCAAGGCTTATAGTGACATGCATTACCGAGAGGGCCCAGAGATACCTCTCCGATACTCGGAGTATCAAATCCTAATCTTGATCTATGCCAACCCAACAAACACCTTCAGAGACACATGTAGAGCATCTTTATAATCACCCAGTTACGTTGTGACGTTTGATAGCACACAAGGTGTTCCTCCGGTATTCAGGAGTTGCATAATCTCATAGTCAGAGGAATATGTATAAGTCATGAAGAAAGCAATAGCAATAAAACTTAACGATCATTATGCTAAGCTAACGGATGGGTCTTGTCCATCACACCATTCTCCCAATGATGTGATCTCGTTCATCAAATGACAACATATGTCTATGGTTAGGAAACTTAACCATATTTGATTAACGAGCTAGTCAAGTAGAGGCATGGAGCTACTCTAGCTAATTGCTCCCACTTTCAATATGTATCCAGATTGAGACTCAAAGTCATCTGGATCGGTGTAAAAGCTTGCGTTGACGTAACTCTTTACGACGAACTCTTTATCACCTCCATGACCGACAAATATTTCCTTAGTCCTCTTAGGCAACTAAGGGTAACTTTGACTGTTGTCCAGTGATCCATTCCTGGATTACTATCGTACCCCCTTGCCAAACTCATGGCAAGGTACACAATAGGTCTGGTACACAGCATAGCATACTTTATAGAACCTATGACCGAGGCATAGGGAATTGGTACGTCTCCAACGTATTTATAATTTTGTATTGTTCCATGCTGTTTTATTATCAATCTTGGATGTTTTATAATCGCTTTATATCATTTTTGGTACTAACCTATTGACATAGTGCCAAGTGCCAGCTGCTGTTTTTTTCATGTTTTTTACATCGCAGAAAATCTTTATCAAACGGAGTCCAAATGCCACAAAACTTTACTGAGATTTTTTATGGACCAGAAGGAAGAAGTTGGGCCCTAGTTGCACCTGGGGGGGAGTCCCGAGGAGGGGACAACCCACCAAGGCGTGCCAGGAGGCCCAGGCGCCCCATGGTGGGTTGTGCCCACCTCGGGTGCCCTGGACCGCCTCTTTGCTCTATAAATACCCCAATGTTCTAGAAACCCTAGGGGAGTCGATGAAATATCCATCCAGCCGCCGCAGAGTCCAGAACCACCAGATCCAATCTAGACACCATCTCGGATGGGGTTCACCACCTCCATTGGTGCCTCTCCGATGATGCGTGAGTAGTTCTTTGTAGACCTTCAGGTCTGTAGTTAGTAGCTAGATGGCTTTCTCTCTCTCGCTGAATTCTCAATACAATGGTGTCTTGGAGATCCATATGATGTAACTCTTTTTGCGGTGTGTTTGTTGGGATCTGATGAACTTTGAGTTTATGATCAGTCATATCTTTTTATATCCATGAAAGTTATTTGAGTTTCTTTTATCTCTTATAAGCATGATCTCTTATAGCCTCATATTTCTTCTCCGGTATTTGGGTTTTATTTGGCCAACTTGATCTATTTATCTTGCAATGGGAAGAGGCGCCCGATAGTGGGTTCGATCTTACGGTGCTTGATCCCAGTGACAGAAAGGGAACTAACACATATGTATCGTTGCTACTAAGGATAAAAAGACGAGATCTATATCTACCGCCATATAGATAAACGGATCTCGTCTACATCATGTCATCGTTCTTATTGCATTACTCCTTTTTTCCATGAACTTAATACACTGAATGCATGCTGGATATCGGTCGATGTGTGGAGTAATAGTAGTAGATGCAGGCAGGAGTCGGTCTACTAATCTTGGACGTGATGCCTATGTATTGATCATTGCCTGGATATCGTAATAATTATTTGAGGTTCTATCAATTGCCCAACAGTAATTTGTTTACCCACCGTTTGTTATCTTTCTCGAGAGAAGCCACTAGTGAAACCTACGGCCCCGGGTCTTCTTTCTCATATATTTGCTCGCGGTCTACTTTTTCCTTGCTTTTATTTTCAGATCTATTAAACCAAAAATACAAAAATACCTTGCTGCAATTTTCCTTATTTTATTTGGCATTCGATCTATCAATTTACAACAAAATTATCTCACGTCTGTTTGCCTATCTTCAGGCGTCGTACCCCGGAAAGGATTGACAACCCCTTTAAAACGTCGGGTTGCGAGGATTTGTTATCTATGTGCATGGGTTGTTTACGTTGTGTTGCTTGGTTCTCCTACTGGTTCGATAACCTTGGTTTCATATATGAGGGAAATACCTACCGCCGCTGTGCTGCATCATCCCTTCCTCTTTGGGGAAAAAACCGACGTAGCTTCAAGCGACATCAGGAATGACTTTCATTCTCTTTCTATTTTTTGCCGTGGTCGGATTTTGAGTCTTACTCAACTTCACACCTTGCAACACAGGCAAGAACTCCTTCTTTGACTGTTCCATTTCGAACTACTTCAAAATCTTGTCAAGGTATATACTCATTGAAAAATCTTATCAAGCGTCTTGATCTAGATCTCGATGCTCAATATGTAAGTAGCTTCATTGAGGTCTTTCTTTGAAAAACTCCTTTCAAATACTCCTTTATGCTTTCAAGAAAATTCTACATCATTTCCGATCAACAATACGTCATTCACATATACTTATCAGAAAGGTTGTAGTGCTCCCACTCACTTTCTTGTAAATACAGGCTTCACCGCAAGTCTATATAAAACTATATGCTTTGATCAATTCAACAAAGCGTATATTCCAACTCTGAGATGCTTGCACCAGTCCATAGATGGATCGCTAGAGCTTGCACACATTTTAGCACCTTTAGGATTGAGAAAATCTTCTGGTTGCATCATATACAACAAATCCATTAAGGAATGCAGTTTTGACATCCATTTGCCAGATTTCATGTCGGAGTAAATGACCACGGGTAGCCTCATCAGCCCCCCATGGTATTTCAAGACATCAGGGCCGGCTGCACCCCTCAAACATCCAAGACAAAGGACCGCCTTCTTGGGGCCGGCTGGTCCAAGCGGCCGACTGCTAGAAGGCGACAGAGCCCAGAGGGCGGCCATGAGGTGGGACGACTCCTAGCAGGCGGCCTCTAGGGAGGCCGGCTCCTAGCAGGCAGCCCCTCACTCCCTCGAAGTTAGCATCTCATTACAACGACGAGATGGTGTCTGGCTACAGTGCGGCCTGCCACCCCCGAATCCAGGGCAGAACATGGCCATAGTGCAACGCACCAAGCGGACATCCCTTGCCCGGCGCAGCACTGTTGCGACACTGCCCGTGACATCATCCATGGCAGAGGAGTCCATGCTCCCACTACGGGCTGTCAGTACGGCCCGTAGGCGGCGGGCCCTACCTGTCCATGAGATGCCAGAAGGCGGCGAGCCCTGACCAGGCGACGCGGGGAAGGCCGACTCCTAGTAGGCGGCCCTTCCTCTCCCTCGGAGTATGTGGTCCATTAATCAGAAGAGACGAGGAGTGGCTAAAGTGAACGCCCACCAGGCGGCGGGACTGTAGACACGCTCTCCCCGACAAAGCATGCATCATCAGTAGCACGGTTACAGTACTAAGCAACCGACAGGACCCGCAAGCGGCGGGTGCGGCCTGTCGGCCAAGTACAAGACAGTCGGTGGGACCCATCAGGCAACGGGCCCCAGCAGCCGGCGGAGAAGCCGGCAACCAGATACACTGACAGCCGGGTCCTACACCCAGCTGGATTACCATTGTACCCCTGGGGGGTAGGCCTATATAAACCCCCAGGCCACCCATGCAAAGGGTCCAGAACCTTAGCACACACACACCACATAGAGAGAGTGGAGTAAGGGCTAGCCTTGTTCTACTTCCTCCTCTAGCCAAAATAGCTCAAGGAGCAAGCTTGTAGCTACCTTGTTGAGATAGTGATCATGCGGAGACCCCGCAGAGCAGGACTAGGGGTGTTATCTCCTAGGAGAGCCCCGAACCTGGGTAAGAGGCGTCGGCGTACATGTTTACACCTCATCCCGTTTCCAGGCACCGGCGATCGACGTACTTTTGTCCCCCACCATGATAAGCCATCCTTTGGCATATGTCGCACGAAACCCCCGACATTTGGCGCCCACCGTGGGGCAAGGTGCACCATCGTCCTGAGACATGTCCTGGACGGGAACCATTTTCCTTCCTAGCGAACGCAGCCAGTCCGGCACGCCCGATGGCGCTTGCGCCGACGTGCTTGCTACCTCTTGAGCATGTGTTGGTTTTCCCTTGAAGAGGAAAGGGTAGCAAAGTAGCATAAGTATTTCTCTCAGTTTTTTGAGAACCAGGGTATCAATCCAGTTGGAGACTACACGCAAATCGCCTAGTACCTGCACAAACAATAAAGAACCTTGCAACCAACGCGACAAAGGGGTTGTCAATCCCTTCACGGCCACTTGCAAAAGTGAGATCTGATAAAGATAATAAGATAAATATTTTTGGTATTTTTGTTGTATAGATTGGAAAATAAAGATTGCAAAATAAATAGTAAACTAGAATTGTAGATTGGAAACTTATATGATGTAAAGTAGACCCGGGGCCATAGGTTTCACTAGTGGCTTCTCTCAAGATAGCATATATATTACGGTGGGTGAACAAATTACTGCCGAGCAATTGATAGAAAAGTGCATAGTTATGAGAATATCTAGGCATGATCATGAACATAGGCATCACGTCTGTGACAAGTAGACCGAAACGATTCTGCATCTACTACTATTACTCCACACATTGACCGCTATCCAGCATGCATCTAGAGTATTAAGTTCATAAGAACAGACTAATGCATTAGGCAAGATGACATGATGTAGAGGGATAAACTCAAGAAATATGATATAAACCCCATCTTTTTATCCTCGATGGCAACAATACAATATGTGTCGGTTCCCTTTCTGTCACTGGGATCGAGCACCGCAAGATTGAACCCAAAGCTAAGCACTTCTCCCATTGCAAGAAAGATAAATCTAGTAGGCCAAACTAAACCAATAATTCGAAGAGACTTGCAAAGATATTAAATCATGCATATAAGAATTCAGAGAAGAATCAAATATTGTTCATAGATAATCTTGATCGTAAACCCACAATTCATCGGATCTCGGCAAACACACCGCAAAAGAATTACATCGAATAGATCTCCAAGAAGATCGAGGAGAACTTGTATTGAGATCCAAAGAGAGAGAAGAAACCATCTAGCTAATAACTATGGACCCGAAGGTCTGTTGTAAACTACTCACACATCATCGGAGAGGCTATGGTGTTGATGTAGAAGCCCTCCATGATCGAATCCCCCCCCCCCCCGGCATATCGCCGGAAAAGTCCCCAAGATGGGATCTCACGGGTACAGAAGGTTGTAGCGGTGGAAAAGTGGTTTTGTGGCTCCCCTGGATGTTTTTAGGGTATAAGAGTATATATAGGCGAAAGAAGTAGGTCGGTAGAGCTGCAAGGGGCCCACGAGGGTGGGGGCGCGCCCTCCTGCCTTGTGGCTTCCTCGCTGCTTCCTTGACTTCCACTCCAAGTCTCCTGGATTGCGTTTGTTCCAAAAACGATCCTCGCGAAGGTTTTGTTCCGTTTGATGTTCCTTTTCTGCGAAACACTGAAATAGGCAAAAAAACAGCAAATTGCACTGGGCCTTTGGTTAATAGGTTAGTCCCAAAAATAATATAAAAAGGTATATTAAAGCCCATTAAACATCCAAAATAGACAATATAATAGCATGGAACAATCAAAAATTATAGATACATTGGAGACGTATCAGTGCTGCATGGTGCAGAAGTCGATTGCGCGGCAAGCTACCTCGCTGATCTCATCGGCGAGGTCCGCCTCTCCGACGAGCCCGCACCCGACGCGGGAGCAGCAAGCTCCGAGAGCTGCCTCGTCGACCTCCTTGGCAAGCTCCACATCGCCAACGAGTCGGCCTCTGACCTAGAGTCAGTTATCTCCACCGACCCGATGTTCGTCGACTCCGATTCGGCATCCCTCAACGCCTTCCACATCAACGTGGTGGTCATCGACGACCCGCTCCCTCGCGCGGACAGCGGCGGCAGCACCGTCATAGAGGTGCTTGTCATCAGCCACAAAGGAGCCTCTGGCGGGTCCGCCCAGGACCCACTGCAGGCGGCAATGTAGGACCTGTCCGCACCCATAGCAGCAGATGCCAACGGTGAGACGCTGGAGGCCTGCCGCGTCACGCTCATCGAGAGCGCCAAGAAGTTGGCCACTATGAGACGCCTAACCGAGGCTTACCAGCGCGAGATCGACCGCGCTGTCTGTGGCACGCCGGCTGCTGGCGAGCCCAGCCGCGTGGGCACAGTCCGACAGCGCGGCGCTGTCGTCTCCAGCATGTTCTGGGTAGACCGCCCTATCTACGCCACGCTGTTGGTGAACCTGCGTGCTGCTCAGGCGGCAGCAGACGAGCTGGACCGCTTGGAGGGTGACGAGCGTCGCTACATGATGAAGTGCGTCCAGCAGCTCGTCGACGCAGTTGTCGTGCAGCACGAAGCCGGCCACCTCATGGTGGAACCCGGCCTGCAAGCCGAGAACCCCCCCCCCCCCCCCCCCCGCCGAGAGCATGGTGCGACCTCCCGGACGCCGAAAGACGGCACTGATACGTCTCCATCGTATCTACTTTTCCAAACACTTTTGCCCTTATTTTGGACTCTAACTTGCATGATTTGAATGGAACTAACCCGGACTGACGTTGTTTTCAGCAGGATTGCCATGGTGTTATTTTTGTGCAGAAATAAAAGTTCTCGGAATGACCTGAAACTTCACGGAGAATATTTTTGGAATTAATAAAAAATACTGGCGAATGAATCAAGGCCAGGGGCCCACACCCTGTCCGCGAGGGTGGGGGTGCGCCCCGTGCCTCGTGGGCCCCCTGGTGCTCCATCGACCTCAACTCCAACTCTATATATTCACGTTCGGGGAGAAGAAAATCAAAGAGAATGATTCATCACGTTTTATGATACGGAGCCGCCCCCAAGCCCTAATCTCTCTCGGGATGGCTGATCTGGAGTCCGTTTGGGGCTCCCAAGAGGGGAATCTGTCGCCGTCGTCATCATCAACCTTCTTCCATCACCAATTTCATGATGCTCACTGTCGTGTGTGAGTAATTCCATCGTAGGCTTGCTGAACGGTGATGGGTTGGATGAGATTTACCATGTAATCGAGTTAGTTTTGTTAGGGTTTGATCCCTAGTATCCACTATGTTCTGAGATTGATGTTGCTATGACTTTTCTATGCTTAATGCTTGTCACTAGGGCCCGAGTGCCATGATTTCAGATCTGAACCTATTATGTTTTCATGAATATATGTGAGTTCTTGATCCTATCTTGCAAGTCTATATTCACCTACTATGTGTTATGATCCGGCAACCCCGAAGTGACAATAATCGGGACCACTCCCGGTGATGACCGTAGTTTGAGGAGTTCATGTAATCACTAAGTGCTAATGCTTTGGTCCGGTACTCTATTAAAAGGAGGCCTTAATATCCCTTAGTTTCCAATAGGACCCCGCTGCCACGGGAGGGTAAGACAAAAGATGTCATGCAAGTTCTTTTCCATAAGCACGTATGACTATATTCGGAATACATGCCTACATTACATTGATAGATTGGAGCTAGTTCTGTGTCACCCTATGTTATAAGTATTGCATGAGGAATCACATCCGGCATAATTCTCCATCACCGATCCAATGCCCACGAGCTTTTCACATATTGTTCTCCGCTTAGTTACTTTACCGTTGCCACTGTTACAATTACTACAAAACTACTACTATTACTTTTGCCACCGTTACCATTACTTCCATACTACTTTGCTACTAAATAATTTGCTGCAGATATTAAGTTATCCAGGTGTGGTTGAATTGACAACTCAACTACTAATACTTGAGAATATTCTTTGGCTCCCCTTGTGTCGAATCAATAAATTTGGGTTGAATACTCTACCCTCGAAAACTGTTGTGGTCCCCTATACTTGTGGGTTATCAAGACTATTTTCTAGCACCGTTGCCGGGGAGCATAGCTCTATTCTTTGAGTCACTTGGGATTTATATCTGCTAGTCGCTATGAGGAACTTGAAAGATGAAAGAACTAAGATTTTTCCCTCAACTACGAGGGGAGGTAAGGAACTGGCATCGAAACCTGCTTCTGCTATTAATTCTGATATGTCGCATGTTATCGAGATGCCACTTCTGCTATGCATGATACTTATGATGAAACTACTTCTATGCTTGATACTACTGTGCCATTAGGTGAATTTCTTGATGAACAACTTGCTAGGGCTAGAGAGAATGAAATTATTGAAACTGACAATATTGATGAAAGTGATGATGAAGAATCTCCCCCTAGATATGAATTGCCTGTTATGCCTGAGGATTATGTTATTGGTGAAGAAACTGCTAGAGACTTTCTTGCTTACAATGATAGAAACAATCTTAAGAAATTATTAGTTAAGCTGAAATAAAAATCTTTGAATGCTAGAATGAAATATGACCCTGCTTTTGCTACTTCACCTGTATGTGTTACTGATAAGGATTATGATTTCTCTGTTGATCCTGAGATAATTACTTTGGTTATTTTGATCCTTTTTATGGCTATGAAACTGAAACTGTTGTGGCACATCTTACTAAATTAAATGATATAGCCACCCTATTCACTAATGATGAGAAAACTCGCTACTACTATATCCTTAAGTTATTTCTGTTCTCATTAAAGGGTGATGCTAAAACATGGTTTAATTCTCTTGATCCTGGTTGTGTGCGTAGTCCCCAGGATATGATTTATTACTTCTCTTCTAAATATTTCCCCGCTCATAAGAAACAAGTTGCTTTAAGGGAAATATATAATTTTGTGCAAATTGAAGAAGAGAGTCTCCCACAAGCTTGGGGAAGGCTTCTCCAATTACTTAATGCTTTGCCTGATCATCCTCTCCAGAAAAATGAAATGCTTGATATTTTTTATAATGGACTAACTGATGCTTCCAGAGACCACCTGGATAGTTGTGCTGGTTGTGTTTTCAGGGAAAGAACAATTGATCAAACTGAATTGCTATTGAATAATATGTTGACTAATGAAAATAATTGGGCACTTCCTGAACCAACTCCTAAGACAACTTCGAAGAAAAGGGGTATTCTATTTCTCAGTCGTGAAGATATGCAAGAGGCAAAGAAATCTATGAAAGAAAAGGGTATTAAAGCTGATGATGTTAAGAATTTACCTCCTATTGAAGAAATACATGGTCTTAATTTGCCGCCTGTTGAAGAAATACATGGTCTTGATAACCCGACACAGGTAGTAAAGGTAAATTCTCTCTATAGATTTCATGACGGTGATATTCCTCGTTATACGTCTGCTAGCCAATGCTTAGATGAGTTTGATAATTTTATTGTTAAACAAGAAAACTTCAATGCTTATGTTGGTAGACAATTGAAATGTAATTCTTATATGATTGAACACTTGAGTGATTATATGTTTGGAGTTAAAGGTGAACTTAAACTCATTAGTAAACTTGCTTCTATGGTTACCACTCAAGTAGAACAAGTGCTTAAAGCTCAGAATGATTTGCTCAATGGATTAAATAATAAGAAAAATGATAATGTTGTTAGAGTTATGACTAGAGGGGGTAAAATGACTCAGGAACCTTTGTATCCTGAGGGCCACCCTAAGAGAATTGAGCAAGATTCTCAGAGAACTATTGTTGATGCACCTAGTCGTTCTAAAAAGAGGAAAAGGAAAAATGATAGGACTTTGCATGCTTCTAGTGAACCTGTTATTGACACACCTGAGAATCCCAATGATATTTATATTTCTGATGCTGAAACACAATCTGGTGATGAACATGAACCTAGTGATAATATTAATGATGATGTTCATGTTGATGCTCAACCTAGTAATGACAATGATGTAGAGATTGAACCTGATGTTGATCCTGATAACCCACAATCAAAGAATCAACGTTATGATAAGAGAGACTTCATTGCTAGGAAGCATGGTAAAGAAAGAGAACCATGGGTTCAGAAACCCATGCCTTTTCCTCCCAAACCATCCAAGAAAAAGGATGATGAGGATTTTGAGCGCTTTGCTGAAATGATTAGACCTATCCTTTTGCGTATGCGTTTTACTGATATGCTTAAAATGAATCCTTATGCTAAGTACATGAAAGATATTGTCACAAATAAAAGAAAGATATCGGAAGCTGAAATTTCCACCATGCTTGCTAATTATACTTTTAAGGGTGGAATACCTAAGAAACTAGGAGATCCAGGAGTACCAACTATACCATGCTCCATCAAAAGAAACTATGTTAACTGCTTTATGTGATCTTGGAGCCGGTGTTAGTGTTATGCCTCTCTCTTCATATTGTAAACTTGATTTGAATAAGTTGACACCTACTGAAATATCTTTGCAAATGGCCGATAAATCAACTGCTATACCTGTCGGTATTTGTGAGGATGTGCCTGTTGTGGTTGCAAACATTACTATTTTAACGGACTTTGTTATTCTTGATATTCCTGAGGACGATAGTATGTCGATTATCCTTGGTAGACCCTTTTTGAATACTGCAGGGGCTGCTATTGATTGCAACAAAGGCAGTGTCACTTTTCATGTTAATGGTAATGAGCATACGGTACACTTTCCGAGGAAACAACCACAAGTCCACAGTACCAATTCTGTTGAAAAAATTTCATCGATTATTATTGGAGGTTTTAAATTTCCTCTTCCTACTGTCAAGAAGAAATATGATATTCTTATTGTTGGGATGTGCATATCCCCATTGAGGTAACCTAGTGTTTTTCGAAATTTCTCTATTCGAAAAGAGTTTGTTAACAAGACCTGATCAACCTTGTTAGTGGATTCCTTTTGATGAGCATGAGATGGATGAAGTTAGAAAGCACAACTCTCTGTACCCTCCTTTTACTTTCTGTTATTTATATTAAATAAAGCAAAAATAGTATTTTCTGTTTGTTTTCTGAATTATCTTTGCAATAAAAAATACCCCGAAAATAAAGGTTCTCCAAATGCCCTGAAAATGAAATATGATTTTTTCTAGAATATTTGAGAATATTTGGCACTGAGAACACATCAGGGGAGCAAGCACCAGGCCACGAGGGTCCAGGGCGTGCCCCTGCCTCGGGGGCCCCTGGTGGCCCCCTTCACTTATTGTTGCACCCACACACTCCTTCTTCCTCCGAAAAAAAATCACTGATAGCCCACAAGTATAGGGGATCGCAACAGTTTTCGAGGGTAGAGTATTCAACCCAAATTTGTTGATTCGACACAAGGGGAGCCAAAGAATATTCTCAAGTATTAGCAGCTAAGTTGTCAATTCAACCACACCTGGAAACTTAATATCTGCAGCAAAGTGTTTAGTAGCAAAGTAATATGATAGTGGTGGTAACGGTAACAAAACTAAAGACAGCAAAAGTAATGTTTTTGGTATTTTTGTAGTGATTGTAACAGTAGCAACGGAAAAGTAAATAAGCGTAAACCAGTATATGGAAAACTCGTAGGCACCGGATCAATGATGGATAATTATGTCGGATGTGGTTCATCATGTAACAGTCATAACATAGGGTGACACAGAACTAGCTCCAGTTCATCAATGTAATGTAGGCATGTATTCCGAATATAGTCATACGTGCTTATGGAAAAGAACTTGCATGACATCTTTTGTCCTACCCTCCCGTGGCAGCGGGGTCCTATTGGAAACTAAGGGATATTAAGGCCTCCTTTTAATAGAGAACCGGAACAAAGCATTAACACATAGTGAATACATGAACTCCTCAAACTATGGTCATCACCGAGAGTGGTCCCGATTATTGTCACTTCGGAGCTGCCGGATCATAACACATAGTAGGTGACTATAGACTTGCAAGATAGGATCTAGAACTCACATATATTCATGAAAACATAATAGGTTCAGATCTGAAATCATGGCACTCGGGCCCTAGTGACAAGCATTAAGCATAGCAAAGTCATAGCAACATCAATCTCAGAACATAGTGGATACTAGGGATCAAACCCTAACAAAACTAACTCGATTACATGATAAATCTCATCCAACCCATCACCGTCCAGCAAGCCTACGATGCAATTACTCACGCACGGCGGTGAGCATCATGAAATTGGTGATGGAGGATGGTTGATGATGACGACGGCGATGAATCCCCCTCTCCGGAGCCCCGAACGGACTCCAGATCAGCCCTCCCGAGAGAGATTAGGGTTTGGCGGCGGCTCCGTATCGTAAAACGCAATGAAACTTTCTCTCTGATTTTTTTCTCCCCGAAAGCCAATATATAGAGTTGGAGTTGGCGTCGGAGGGCATCCAGGGGGCCCACGAGGTAGGGGGCGCGCCCAGGGGGAGGGACGCGCCCCCCACCCTCGTGGACAGGGTGTGGGCCCCCTGGTCTTCATCTTTGGTGAGGATTTTTTATTATTTATTCTAAGATATTCCGTGGAGTTTCAGGTCATTCCGAGAACTTTTATTTTCTGCACATAAAACAACACCATGGCAATTCTGCTGAAAACAGCGTCAGTCCGGGTTAGTTCCATTCAAATCATACAAGTTAGAGTCCAAAACAAGGGCAAAAGTGTTTGGAAAAGTAGATACGATGGAGACGTATCAACTCCCCCAAGCTTAAACCCTTGCTTGTCCTCAAGCAATTCAGTTGACAAACTGAAAGAGAAAAAGAAAAACTTTTACAAACTCTGTTTGCTCTTGTTGTTGTAAACATGAAAAGCCAGCATTCAAGTTTCAGCAATTATTATGAACTAACCATACTCACAATAACACGTAGGTCTCACAATTACTCATATCAATAGCATAATCAGCTAGCGAGCCATAATAATAAAACTCGTATGACAACACTTTCTCAAAATAATCATAACATGATATAACAAAATGGTATCTAGCTAGCCCTTTCTGAGACCGTAAAACATAAATGCAGAGCACCTTTAAAGATCAAGGACTGACTAAACATTGTAATTCATGGTAAAAGAGATCAAGTCAAGTCATACCCAATATAAACCAATCATAATGAATGCAAACGACAGTGTGCTCTCCAGCGGGTGCTTTTTAATAAGAAGGGTGATGACTCAATATAAAAGTAAATAGATAGGCCATTCGCAGAGGGAAGCAGGGATTTGTAGAGGTGCCAGAGCTCGATTTTTGAAATAGAGATAAATAATATTTTGAGCGGCATACTTTCACTGTCAACGCAACAACTATGAGATGGCTGTATCTTCCATACTACATGCATTATAGGCAGTTCCCAAACAGAATGGTAAAGGTTTATACTCCCCCTCCTCCAGAAGCATCAATCCATGGCTTGCTCGAAACAACGAGTGCCTATAACATTCAACGGGTCCCAGGGGGAGTTTTGTTTAATTATTTTGATTTGCTTTGATCTTTTTGGATCATGGGACTGGGCATCCTGGTTACCGGCCCTTTCTAGTGAATGAGGAGCGGAGTCCACTCCTCTTGAGAATAACCCACCTAGCATGGAAGATATAGGCAGCCATAGTTGCACATGAGCTGCTCAAGCATACAAAACAGAATTTCATTTGAAGGTTTGGAGTTTGGCACATACAAATTTACTTGGAACGGCAGGTAGATACCGCATATAGGAAGGTATAGTGGACTCATATGGAACAACTTTGGGGTTTAAGGAGTTTGGATGCACAAGCAGTATTCCCGCTTAGTACAGGTGAAGGCTAGCAAAAGACTGGGAAGCGGCCAACTGAGAGAGCGACAACAGTCGTAAACATGCATTAAAATTAATTCACACCGAATATAAGCATGAGTAGGATATAATCCACCATGAACATAAATATCATGAAGGCTATGTTGATTTGATTCAACTACATGCGTGAACATGTGCCAAGTCGATTCACTCAATTCATTTAAAGGAGGATACCATCCTATCATACCACATCATAATCATCTCAATAGCATGTTGGCACGTAAGGTTAACCATTATAACTCATAGCTAATCAAGCATGGCACGAGCAACTATAATCTGTAAATGTCATTGCAAATATGTTTACTTCATAATAGCTGAATCAGGAACAATGAATCATCATATTTACAAAAACAAGAGAGGTTGAGTTCATACCAGCTTTTCTCATCCCAATGAGTCCATCATATATCATCATTATTGCCTTTCACTTGCACGACTGAATGGTGTATATAATAATAAGAGTGCATGTGCATTGGACTAAGCTGGAATCTGCAAGCATTCAACTCAAGAGAGAAGACAAGTAATATGGGCTCTAAGTTAAATAAACAATCATGCATATAAGAGCCACTAAGCATTTTCAATATAGTCTTCTCGACCCCCAAAGTAAGGAAAAGAAAAATAAAAACTATTTACACGGGAAAGCTCCCAACAAGCAAAAGAAGGACGGGAAATATTTTTGGGTTTTCTTTTTAATTCTACTACAAGCATGGAAAGTAGACTAACTAATTTTTTGTTTTTTTCTTAAGGTTTATCAAACACACAAGAAGAAAGCTAGAAAAATAAATTTAAACTAACATGGATATTACAAAGAAAGAGTATGAGCACCGACATCTAGCAATGAGTGTGTGTGAACATGAATGTAATGTCGGTGGGAAATACGTACTCCCCCAAGCTTAGGCTTTTGGCCTAAGTTGGTCTATTGCCAGGGATAACCTGGCTGATATCCGTAGGTGAAGCTGGGGTCGTACTGCGATGAAGAATAGTTGGGATCATAATGTGATGAAGAGGACCCTGACTGCCACTGGCTGGCAACCGCCTCAGGATCCCAAGAATAAACAGACATTCGTGGAGGCTCCGGTTCCGAGGCTGGTGCAGGATTCCGATAGGCTTGAACAGCCGCCCACGGAACAATGTAAGTACCTGCAGACAAGTTAAACAAAGAGGGAGCAGGCAAAATAATAGTCTCAGGGTGATGTTTATCAAAGTACAATTTATATTTAAGCGCCCCTTCGCGATTCTTAACAAGAAAATCATGCGCTACCATACTCTTATAATCTAAATAAGCACGGGGCAGCGCTGTTTCTTCTTTCTCCTCATGCCTAATAGGTATTTCAAAATGTTCAGCTAGGCGTGAAGCATAAATGCCTCCAAAGATGGGGCCCTTAGTACGGTTCATACTCAACCGTCTAGCAACAATTCCACCCATACTAACAGAGTTATTGCGGTATAAACCATGGAGCAAAATAATAATATCAGGAATACTAAGGTTCCCACAGTTTCCGCGACCAATCAAGCAACGACTAGCAAATAAGGCAAAGTAGCGTAAAACAGGGAAATGTATGCTAGTAATTCTTGCATCAGAAACCTTCATGGTTTCTCCCACAGTGATAGTGTCAATATAAGCTTCCACTTCATTACGGTGTGGTTCATCTAAAGAACCCTCGAAAGGTATTTTGCAAACCTCGCAAAATGCAGCTAATGTCATCTCCCTAGCAACATCATATAAATGGAACTCTACTGTTGAGGTGATTTCTTAGGGAAAAAGTAGAAGTTCTGCACAAAAGTATTTGTGAGTAAGAGATACTGATGACGTTGGTCGCGGAGGAAGTTGGTGAGGCCGGCGTTCTCAATCAATTGATAGAAATCTTCATAAATCTCGGCACTCCTCAAGAAGTCATCGGAAGGCCATTCACACGGCCGGACCTCCATGATACGAGTCAGATTAAACTTGGGCTTCTGTTCTTCTTCCTTTTGTTTCTCCTTAGAACTTTGGCTCGACGAGCCCCTCAAAAGTCTCTTCATTATTTCTGAAACAATCTGAAATTTTTAGTAACTTCAAACAAAAGTGAACCAACTTCAATAAGATTGATAGCAACTACTCATACAAGTGCCTAGAGCATATATCAAGCATTAGAACTACTTGGAACCATATAAATTTGACATGCAAACTCAAGAACATGGTCACCTATGCAGCACAAATTTGCAATGAATAAAGCACTAGAACAAAAACTAATTGGACCAATGGAGGAGTCACATACCAAGGAACAATCCCCCCAAGCAGTTTTGCGAGAGGTGCTTTGAGCAAGGAGATCGAAAATCGCAGCAAAAGTTGCTGGAACATGAGCTTGAGTTGGTTTTTCGGGTTTGTGTGAGGCAGAGGAAGAAGATGGGTGCAGGGATAAGTGGAGGAGGGCCACCGTGGGCCCACGAGGTAGGGGGCGCGCCCTCCACCCTCGTGACCAGGTGGCAGCTCCCCCCGCGGTAATTTTTGCACTAAAAAGACTTAAATATTCCCGAAAAAATCATATTAAATTGGCATGGCATTCTGAGGACTTCTATTTTCGGGATATTTTTATATTGCACGGATAAGTCAGGAAACAGACAAAAAAAATACTATTTTACTTTATTTCTACTAAAGAACACAAAATATAAAGGGGGTACAGAAGGTTGTGCTTCTAGTTTCATCCATCTCATGCTCATCAAAAAGAATCCACTAACAAGGTTGATCAAGTCTTGTTAACAAACTCATTCCGATAATCATGGAACCGGAGAAATTTCGAATAACACTATGTTACCTCAACGGGGATATGGACATCCCCAACAATAAGTATATCATATTTCTTTTTGACAGTAGGAAGAGGAAATTCAAAACCTCCAAATATAATCGATGGAATTTTTCCAATCGAGTTGATACTATAAACTTGAGGTTGTTTCCTCGGAAAGTGCACCGTATGCTCATTACCATTAACATGAAAAGTGACATTGCCTTTGTTGCAATCAATAACAGCCCCTGCAGTATTAAGGAAAGGTCTTCCAAGAATAATAGACATACTATCATCCTCGGGAATATCAAGAATAACAAAATCCGTTAAAATAGTAACGTTTGCAACCACAACAGGCACATCCTCACAAATACCGACAGGTATAGCAGTTGATTTATCAGCCATTTGCAAAGGTATTTCAGTAGGTGTCAACTTATTCAAGTCAAGTCTACGATATAAAGAGGGAGGCATAACACTAACATCGGCTCCAAGATCACATAAAGCAGTTTTAACATAATTTCTTTTAATGGAGCATGGTATAGTAGGTACTCTTGGATCTCCAAGTTTCTTTGGTATTCCACCCTTAAAAGTGTAATTAGCAAGCATGATGGAAATTTCAGCCTCCGGTATCTTTCTTTTATTAGTAATGATATCCTTCATATACTTAGCATAAGGATTTGTTTTGAGCACATCAGTCAATCGCATACGCAAAAAGATAGGTCTTATCATTTCAGCAAAGCGCTCAAAATCCTCATCATCCTTTTTCTTGGATGGTTTCGGAGGAAAATGCATGGGTTTCTGAACCCATGGTTCTCTTTCTTTACCATGTTTCCTAGCAACGAAGTCTCTTTTATCATAACGTTGATTCTTTGATTGTGGGTTATCAAGATCAACAACAGGTTCAACTTCTACATCATTATCATTACTAGGTTGAGCATCATCATGAACATCATCATTAACATCTTCACCAGGTTCATGTTCATTACCAGATTGTGTTTCAGCATCAGACATAGAGATATCATTTGGATTATCAGGTGGTTCAGCAATAGGTTCACTAGAAGTTTGCACAGTTCTATCATTTTTCTTTTTCTTCCTTTCAGAAGAACTAGGTGCATCAATATTATTTCTTTGAGAATCTTGCTCGATTCTCTTAGGGTGGCCTTCAGGATACAAAGGTTCCTGAGTCATTCTACCAGTTCTAGTAGCCACTCTAACGGCATAATCATTTTTCTTACTATTCATTTCATCAAGCATTTCTTTCTGAGCTTCAAGCACTTGTTCTACTTGAGTGGTAACCATAGAAGCATGTTTGCTAACAAGTTTAAGTTCACCTCTAATATTATCCATATAATCACTCAAGCATTTAATCATAAAGGTATTCTGCTTTAATTGTCTACCAAAATAAGCATTAAAGTCATCTTGCTTAAACATAAAGTCATCAAACTCATCCAAGCACTGACTAGCAATTTTAGTAGGAGGGACTTCAATTTTAAAATATCTACAGAGAGAATTTACCTTTACTACCTGTGTCGGGATATCGGGAGGTTCTTCAGTAAATAAGTAATTGAGATCATATAATTCTTCAACAGGCGGTAAATTAAGACCATGTATTTCTTCAATAGGAGGTAAATTCTTAACATCTTCAGCTTTAATACCTTTTTCTTTCATATATTTATTTGCCTCTTGCATATCTTCGGGACTGAGAAATAGAACACCTCTATTCTTCGGAGTTGGTTTAGGAATAGGATCAGTAATTGGCTCAGGAGCTGGCTCAGGAGTTGGCTCGGGAGGTGGCTCAGGAGGTGCCCAATTATTTTCATTTGCCAACATATTATTCAATAAAATTTCAGCGTCATCCGGTGTTCTTTCCTTGAAAAGAGAACCAGCACAACTATCCAGGTAATCTCTAGAAGCATCAGTTAGTCCATTATAAAAGATATCAAATATTTCAGGTTTCTTAAGAGGATGATCAGGCAAAGCATTAAGTAACTTGAGAAGCCTCCCCCAAGCTTGTGGGAGACTCTCTTCTTTAATTTGCACAAAATTGTATATTTCCCTCAAAGCAGCTTGTTTCTTATGAGCAGGGAAATATTTAGCAGAGAAGTAATAAATCATATCCTGGGGACTTTGCACACAGGCAGGATCAAGAGAATTAAACCATTTCTTAGCATCACCCTTTAATGAGAACGGAAATATTTTGAGTATATAAAAGTGGCACGATCTCAGATTATTAGTAAACAGGGCAGCTATTTCATCTAACTTACGAAGATGTGCCACAACAGTTTCAGATTCATAGCCATAAAAAGGATCAGATTCAACCAAAGTAATTATATCTAGATCAAGAGTAATATCATAATAATCCTGATCAGGATCAGGAACACAGATAGGTGAAGTAGCAAAAGCAGGGTCGGGTCTCATCCTACCTCTAAAAGATTCCTTACTCCACTTAATTAGTAACCTCTTACGTTCAGGTTTATCCGGACAAGCAAGAATAGCTTCATAAGATTCATTATTAAAAAGATAACCCTCAGGAATAATAGGCATAGGTTCATCATCACTAACATCATCGTGTTCAGGTTCACTAATTTCTCTTTCTCTAGACTTAGAAATTTGCTCATCTAGAAATTCACCAAGTGGCACAGTAGTATGAAGCATAGAAGTAGTTTCATCATAAGTATCATGCATAGCAGAAGTGGCATCATCAATAACATGCGACATATCAGAATTCATAGCAGTAGTAGGTTTAGGTGTCGCTAGCTTACTCATAACAGAAGGTGAATCAAGTGCAGAGCTAGATGGTAGTTCCTTACCTCCCCTCGTAGTTGAGGGATAAATTTTTGTCTTAGCGTCTTTCAAGTTCTTCATAGTGTCCAGCAGATATAAATCCCAAGTGACTCAAAGAATAGAGCTATGCTCCCCGGCAACGGTGCCAGAAAAAGGTCTTGATAGCCCACAAGTATAGGGGATCGCAACAGTTTTCGAGGGTAGAGTATTCAACCCAAATTTGTTGATTCGACACAAGGGGAGCCAAAGAATATTCTCAAGTATTAGCAGCTGAGTTGTCAATTCAACCACACCTGGAAACTTAATATGTGCAGCAAAGTGTTTAGTAGCAAAGTAATATGATAGTGGTGGTAATGGTAACAAAAGTAAAGACAGCAAAAGTAATGTTTTTCGTATTTTTGTAGTGATTGTAACAATAGCAACGGAAAAGTAAATAAGCGTAAACCAGTATATGGAAAACTCGTAGGCACCGGATCAATGATGGATAATTATGTCGGATGTGGTTCATCATGTAACAGGCATAACATAGGGTGACACAGAACTAGCTCCAGTTCATCAATGTAATGTAGGCATGTATTCCGAATATAGTCATACGTGCTTATGGAAAAGAACTTGCATGACATCTTTTGTCCTACCCTCCCGTGGCAGCGGGGTCCTATTGGAAACTAAGGGATATTAAGGCCTCCTTTTAATAGAGAACCGGAACAAAGCATTAACACATAGTGAATACATGAACTCCTCAAACTATGGTCATCACCGGGAGTGGTCCCGATTATTGTCACTTTGGGGTTGCCGGATCATAACACATAGTAGGTCACTATAGACTTGCAAGATAGGATCTAGAACTCACATATATTCATGAAAACATAATAGGTTCAGATCTGAAATCATGGCACTCGGGCCCTAGTGACAAGCATTAAGCATAGAAAAGTCATAGCAACATCAATCTCAGAACATAGTGGATACTAGGGATCAAACCCTAACAAAACTAACTCGATTACATGATAAATCTCATCCAACCCATCACCGTCCAGCAAGCCTACGATGCAATTACTCACGCACGGCGGTGAGCATCATGAAATTGGTGATGGAGGATGGTTGATGATGACGACGGCGACGAATCCCCCTCTCCGGAGCCCCGAACGGACTCCAGATCAGCCCTCCCGAGAGAGATTAGGGTTTGGCGGTGGCTCCGTATCGTAAAACGTGATGAAACTTTCTCTCTGATTTTTTTCTCCCCGAAAGCCAATATATAGAGTTGGAGTTGGCGTCGGAGGGAATCCAGGGGGCCCACGAGGTAGGGGGGCGCGCCCAGGGGGGAGGGGCGCCCCCCCACCCTCGTGGACAGGGTGTGGGCCCCCTGGTCTTCATCTTTGGCGAGGATTTTTTTATTATTTATTCTAAGATATTCCGTGGAGTTTCGGGTCATTCCGAGAACTTTTGTTTTCTGCACATAAAACAACACCATGGCAATTCTGCTGAAAACAGCCTCAATCCGGGTTAGTTCCATTCAAATCATACAAGTTAGAGTCCAAAACAAGGGCAAACGTGTTTGGAAAGTAGATACGACGGAGACGTATCAATCACCAACCAGCTCAAGCACGAGTTCTAAATCATCTTGCTACCATTTTCGATCTCCTTGCTCAAAGCTCCACTCACAAAACTGCTTTGGGGGATTGTTCTTCGGTATGTGACTCCTCCAATGGTCTAATTAGTTTTTGTTCTAGTGCTTTATTCTTTGCAAACTTTTGCTGCCTAGGTGACCCTGTTCTTGAGCTTGCATGTCAAATTTATTTGGTCCCAAGTAGTTCTAATGCTTGATATAGTCTCTAGGCACTTGTGGGAGTAGTTGCTATCGATTTTGTTGAGTTTGGTTTACTTTTATTTTTAAGTTACTAAAAATTTCAGAAAATTTCAGAAATTGATGAAGAGATTATTGAGGGGCTCTTCGAGCCGAAGCTCGAAGGACAAGCAAAGTGAGGAGGATAAGAGGCCCAAATATAATCTCCCTCGCACCGCGGAGGTTCGGCCGTCTGAATGGCCTTGTGATGATTTCTTGAGGGCAGCCGGGATTCATGATGATTTTTATTCTTTGGCTGAGAATGCGGGCCTCACCGACTTCCTCTGCGACCAGCGCGAACAATATCTCCTACTCACTAATATTTTTGTGCAAAATTTTCATTTCCATGCTAGGAGATCACCACCCTCGGTGGACTTTTATTTATATGATGAGTATAAGGAGATGTCCCTTTTTGATCTTTGTGCTACTTGCAAGTTACCCCTTGCGGGCAGCATAGAGGAGCCACATCATGATGATGTGGAAGGGTTTATTGATATGATTGTTGTAGGGGAAACGAGGAAAGTTTATGATGCAAGAATTACTAGCATACACTTTCCTGTTCTACGTTACTTTGTAATATTTGCTAGTAGATATTTAATTGGTCGCGGGAACTGTGGAAATCTTAGTGGCCCTGGTATTGTTATTTTGTGCCATGCCTTATTTCGTGATAACACTTTTAGTCTAGGTGCTATTGTTGCCAAGCGGTTAAACCTGAACCGTATGAAGGGCCCCATCTTGGGAGGTATCTTCGCCTCGTGCCTCGCTGCACACTTTAACATACCTATTAGGCATTATGAGAAAGAAGAAAAGTTGTTGACTCCTGTTTTTCTAGACTATAAGAGTATGGTAGTACATGATTTTATTGTTAAGAATAAGAAAAGGATGCTTAACTATAGACTGATATTTGATAAAAATTACTTTGAGACTATTGCTTTGCCTGCTCCTTCTTTGTTCAACTTATCTTCAGGCAAATATCTTGTTCTGCCGGAGCCGGAGCCACAACTTGATCCTCACTGTCAGTCTATTTATTAGTGGGATCCGGAGGAGATCGCCAATCAGTGGCACCCCGAGGCTCCTTTTCAGTAGGACCCCAGCTACAACTTTGGATATCCGCTAGGCCAGTCGTGGCCCTAGACCAACTTAGGCCAAAAACCTAAGCTTGGGGGAGTACGTATTTCTCATCAACATTACATTCATGTTCACACACTCATTCCAGTTGTCGGTGCTCATACTTTTTCATTGTAATATCCATGCTAGTTTATTTTCTTTTCTAGTATTCTTCTTGTGTGTTTGAAAAAGACCTTAAGAAAAACAAAAAAAATAGTTGTAGCTTTTAGATAGTTTACTTTCCATGCATGTAGTAGTAGTAATTAAAAGAAAACCCCAAAAGATTTCTCGTTCTTCTTTTGCTTGTTGGGAGCTTTCCCGTGTAAATAGTTTTATTTCTTTTCTTTGGGGGTCGAGAGGACAAGACCATAATGAAAATGTTGAAGTGGCTCTTATATGCATTATTGTTGATTTAACAAAGAGCCCATATTACCTTGTCTTCTACTTTGTATCAAATGCCTGCAGATTCCAGCTTAGTCCAATGCACGTGCACTATTATTATTATCCACACCGTTCGGTCGTGCAAGTGAAAGGCAATAATGACGATATATGATGGACTGATTGAGATGAGAGAAGCTGGTATGAACTCGATCTCTCCTGTTTTTGTAAATATGATTAGTTCATCATTCCTGATTCAGCATATTATGAATGAAACATGTTTGCAATGACAATTAGAGATTATAGTTGCTTATGCCGTGCTTAGTTTGCTAAGAGTTTATAATGGTTTACCTTGCGTGCCAACATGCTATTAAAATGGTTGTCATGTGGTATGATGGGGTGGTATCCTCCTTTGAACGATTCAAGTGACTTGACTTGGCACATGTTCACACATGTAGTTGAAACAAAATCAACATAGCCTCCAAGATATTTATGTTCATGGTGGATTATATCCTACTCATGCTTGCAATCAAGGTTTATTAATTTTAATGCATGTTCATGACTGTTGTCGCTCTCTAGTTGGTCGCTTCCCATTCTCTTTCTAGCCTTCACTTGTACTAAGCGGGAATACTGCTTGTGTATCCACTTCCATAAACCCCAAAGTTATTCCATATGAGTCCACCATACCTTCCTATATGTGGTATCTACCTGCCGTTCCAAGTAAATTTGTATGTGTCAAACTCTAAACCTTCAAAAAAATCTGTTGTGTATGCTCGAATAGCTCATGTACCAACTAGGGCTGTCTGTATCTTCCATGCTAAGCGGATTATTCTCAAGAGGAGTGGACTCCGCTCCTCACTCACGAGAAAATGGTTGGTCACCGGGATGCCCAGTCCCATGCTCTAAGCAAATCAAATCGAAATAATTGCAAACAAAACTCCCCCAGGGTTGTTGCTAGTTGGAGGCACTCGTTGTTTCGAGCAAGCCATGGATTGATGCTTGTTGGTGGTGGGGGAGTATAAACTTTACCATTCTGCTTGGGAACCGCCTATAATGTGTGTAGCATGGAAGATATCGAGATCTCTCGGTTGTTATGTTGACAATGAAAGTATGCCGCTCAAAATATTATTCATCTCTGCTTTAAAATCGAGCTCTGGCACCTCTACAAATCCCTGCTTCCCTCTGCGAAGGGCCTATCTATTTAATTTTATCGTGAGTCATCACCCTCTTATTAAAAAGCCCCAGTTGGAGAGCACCGCTGTCATTTGCATGCATTATTATTAGTTTATATTGGGTATGACTATGACTGAATCTTTTTTACCATGAATTACAATGTTTAGTCAGTCCTTGATCTTCAAAGGTGCTCTGCATTTATGTTTTGCGGTCTTAGAAAGGGCTAGAGAGACCATCTTGTTATATCATATTATGATTGTTTTGATAAAGTGTTGTCATCTGAGATTTATTATTATTGCTCGCTAGTTGATTATGCCATTGATATGAGTAAACATGAGACCTAAATGTTATTGTAAATATGGTTAGTTCATAATCTTTGCTGAAAACTTGAATGTTGGCTTTACATATTTACAACAACAAGAGCAAACAGAGTTTGTAAAATTTTTTCTTTATCACTTTCAGTTTGTCAACTGAATTGCTTGAGGACAAGCAAAGGTTTAAGCTTGGGGGAGTTGATACGTCCCCATCGTATCTAATTTTCAAAACACTTTTGCCCTTGTTTTGGAGTCTAACTTGCATGATTTGAATGGAACTAACCCGGACTGACGCTGTTTTCAGCAGAATTGCCATGGTGTTATTTTTGTGCAGAAATAAAAGTTCTCGGAATGACCTGAAACTTCACGGAGAATATTTTTGGAATTAATAAAAAATACTGGCGAATGAATCAAGGCCAGGGGCCCACACCCTGTCCGCGAGGGTGGGGGTGCGCCCCGTGCCTCGTGGGCCCCCTGGTGCTCCACCGACCTCAACTCCAACTCTATATATTCACGTTCGGGGAGAAAAAAATCAGAGAGAAGGATTCATCGCGTTTTACAATACGGAGCCGCCGCCAAGCCCTAATCTCTCTCGGGAGGGCTGATCTAGAGTCCGTTCGGGGCTCCGGAGAGGGGAATCCGTCGCCGTCGTCATCATCAACCTTCCTCCATCACCAATTTCATGATGCTCACCACCATGCGTGAGTAATTCCATCGTAGGCTTGCTGGATGGTGATGGGTTGGATGAGATTTACCATGTAATCGAGTTAGTTTTTTAGGGTTTGATCCCTAGTATCCACTATGTTCTGAGATTGATGTTGCTATGACTTTGCTATGCTTAATGCTTGTCACTAGGGTCACTCCAAAGCCACTAATAGGGGAGAACAAACAAAGAGATTATGGTAGGGTACGAAACCACCTCAAAGTTATTCTTTTTGATCAATCCATTGGGCACCCATTAACCCTAGAGTTCGTGGTAAAATAACACCTTAAGACACACATCAACCAAAACCCTAATGTCACCTAGATACTCCAATGTCACCTCAAGTATCCGTGGTTAGGACTATATGATATGCATCACACAACCTCAGATTCGTCTATTCAACCAACACATAGAACCTCAAAGAGTGCCCCAAAGTTTCTACCGGAGAATCAAGACAAAAACGTGTGCCAACCCCTATGCATAGGTTCATGGGCGGAACCCGCAAGTTGATCACCAAAACATACATCAAGTGAATCACGTGATATCCCATTGTCACCACAGATACGCACGACAAGACATACATCAAGTGTTCTCAAATCATTAAAGACTCAATCCGATAAGATTACTTCAAAGGGAAAACTCAACCCATTACAAGAGAGTAGAGGGGGAGAAGCAACATAAGATCCAACTATAATAGCAAAGCTCGCGATACATCAAGATCGTGCCAAATCAAGAACACGAGAGAGAGAGAGAGAGAGAGAGAGATCAAACACATAGCTACTGGTACATACCCTCAGCCTCGAGGGTGAACTACTCCCTCCTCGTCATGGAGAGCGCCGGGATGATGAAGATGGCCACTGGTGAGGGTCCCCCCCTCCGGCAGGGTGCCGAAACAGGGGCCCGATTGGTTTTTGGTGGCTACAGAGGTTTGTAGCGGCAGAACTCCCGATCTATTCTGTTCCTCGAAGGTTTTAGGGTATATGGATATATATAGGCGGAAGAAATACGTCAGGGGAGCCATGAGGGGCCCACGAGGGTGGAGGGCGCGCCCAGGGGGGTGGGCGCGCCCCCTCCCTCGTGCCTCCCTCGTTGCTTTCCTGGCGTGCACTCCAAGTCTCACGGGTTGCTTTCTTTCCAAAAATAACTTCTCCCGAAGGTTTCATTCCGTTTCAACTCCGTTTGATATTCCTTTTCTTTGAAACACTAAAACAAGGGAAAAAACAGGAACTGGCACTGGGCTCTGGGTCAATAGGTTAGTCCCAAAAATAATATAAAAGTGTTTAATAAAGCCCATAAACATCCAAAAAAGATAATATAATAGCATGGAACAATCAAAAATTATAGATACGTTGGAGACGTATCACCTGCCACCCCCGAATCCAGGGCCGAACGTGGCCACAGTGCAGCGCACCAAGCGGACATCCCTTGCCCAGCGTAGCACTATTGCCACACCGCCCGTGACATCATCCATGGCAGAGGAGGCCATGCTCCCACTACGGGCTGTCGGTACGGCCGCAGGCGGCGAGCCCTACCTGCCCGTGAGATGCCAGAAGGTGGTAAGCCCTGACCAGGCGGCGCGAGGAAAGCCGACTCCTAGCAGGTGGCCCTTCCCCTCCCTCGGAGTCTGTGCGCCATTAATTAGAAGAGACGGGGACTTGCTACAGTGAACGCCCACCAGGCGGCGGGACTGTAGCCACGCTCTCCCCGACAAAGCATGCATCATCAGTAGCGCGGCTACAGTACTAAGCAGCCGGTAGGACCCGCAAGCGGCGGGCCCCAGCAGCCGGCAACCAGAGACACTGGCAGCAGGGTCCTACACCCGGCCGGGTTACCATTGTACCCCTAGGGGTAGGCCTATATAAACCCCCTAGGCTACCCATGCAAAGGGTCCAGAACCTTAGCGCACACACACCACATAGAGAGAGTGGAGTAAGGAATAGCCTTGTTCTACTTTCTCCTCTAGCCAAAACAGCTCAAGGAGCAAGCTTGTAGCTACCTTGTTGAGATAGTGATCATGCGGAGACCCCGCAGAGCAGGACTAGGGTTGTTATCTCCTAGGAGAGCCCCGAACCTGGGTAAGATGCGTCGGCGTACATGTTTACGCCTCATCCCGTTTCTAGGCACCGACGACGTACTTTTGTCCCCCCACCATGATAAGCCATCCTTTGTCATATGTCGCACGAAACCCCCGACATTTCATAAAAAGTGGCAATTGCTAACATGATTCGGACAGACTTTAAGCATCGCTACGAGTGAGAAAATCTCATCGTAGTCAACACCTTGAACTTGTCGAAAACCTTTTGCGACAAGTCGATCTTTGTAGATAGTAACACTACCATCAGCATCCGTCTTCCTCTTGAAGATCCATTTATTATCAATGGCTAACCGATCATCGGGCAAGTCCACCAAACTCCACACTTTGTTCTCATACATGGATCCTATCTCATATTTCATGGCCTCAAGCCATTTTGTGAAATCTGGGCTCATCATCGCTTCCTCATAGTTCGTAGGTTCGTCATGGTCTAGTAACTTGACTTCCAGAATAGGATTACCGTACCACGCTAGTGCGGAACGTGCTCTGGTTGACCTACGAGGTTCGGTAGTAACTTGATATGAAGTTTCGTGATCATTATCATTAGCTTCCTCTCTAGTTGGTGTAGGCATCACAGGAACGGTTTTCTATGATGAGCTACCTTCCAATTCTAGAGAAGGTACAATTACCTCATCAGGTTCTACTTTCCTCCCACTCACTTCTTTCGAGAGAAACTCCTTCTCTAGAAAGGATCCATTCTTAGCAACAAAGATCTTGCCTTCGGATCTGTGATAGAAGTTGTACCCAACAGTCACTTTTGGGTATCCTATGAAGACGCACTTCTCCAATTTGGGTTCGAGCTTATCAGGCTGAAGTTTTTCACATAAGCATTGCAACCCCAGACTTTGTTGGGGAACGTAGTAATTTCAAAATTTTGCCTACGCACACGCAAGATCATGGTGATGCATAGCAACGAGAGGGAGAGTGTTGTCTACGTACCCTCATAGACCGAAGCGGAAGCGTTAACGCAACATAGAGGAAGTAGTTGTACGTCTTCCCGGTCCAACCGATCCAAGCACCGTTACTCCGGCACCTCCGAGTTCTTAGCACACGTTCAGCTCGATGACGCTCCCCGGGCTCCGATCCAGCAAAGCTTCGGGGATGAATTTCGTCAGCACGACGGCGTGATGACGATGATGATGTTCTACCGACGCAGGGCTTCGCCTAAGCACCGCAACGATATGACCGAGGTGGAATATGGTGGAGGGGGGCACCGCACACGGCTAAGGAACGATCACGAAGATCAACTTGTGTGTTCTAGGGTGCCCCCCTGCCCCCGTATATAAAGGAGGGAGGGGGAGGTGCGGCCGGCCCCCAAGGGGTGCGCCTGGAGGAGTCCTACTCCCACCGGGAGTAGGACTCCCCCCTCTCTTGCCTTGTTGGAGAAGGAAAGGGGGAAGGAGAAGAGGAAAGGGGGGCGCCGCCCCCCTTCCTTGTCCTATTAGAACTAGGGGGGAGGGGGGGCAGCCTGCCCTGGCCGGACCCTCTCTTCTCCCTTATGGCCCATGAAGGCCCATTAACCCCCGGGGGGTTCCGGTAACCCCTCGGTACTCCGATAAAATGCCGATTTCACCCGAAACGATTCCGATGTCCAAATATAGGCTTCCAATATATCGATCTTTATGTCTCGACCATTTCAAGACTCCTCGTCATGTCCCCGATCTCATCCGGGACTCCGAACTCTTTCGGTACATCAAAATTCATAAACTCATAATATAACTGTCATCGAAACCTTAAGCGTGCGGACCCTACGGTTCGAGAACAATGTAGACATGACCGAGACACGTCTCCGGTCAATAACCAATAGCGGGACCTGGATGCCCATATTGGTTCCTACATATTCTACGAAGATCTTTATCGGTCAGACCGCATAACAACATACGTTGTTCCCTTTGTCATCGGTATGTTACTTGCCCGAGATTCGATCGTCGGTATCCAATACCTAGTTCAATCTCGTTACCGGCAAGCCTCTTTACTCGTTCCGTAATACATCATCTCACAACTAACACATTAGTTGCACTGCTTGCAAGGCTTATGTGATGTGCATTACCGAGAGGGCCCAGAGATACCTCTCCGACAATCGGAGTGACAAATCCTAATCTCGAAATACGCCAACCCAACATGTACCTTTGGAGACACCTGTAGAGCTCCTTTATAATCACCCAGTTACGTTGTGATGTTTGGTAGCACACAAAGTGTTCCTCCGGTAAATGGGAGTTGCATAATCTCATAGTCATAGGAACATGTATAAGTCATGAAGAAAGCAATAGCAACATACTAAACGATCGGGTGCTAAGCTAATGAAATGGGTCATGTCAATTAGATCATTCAACTAATGATGTGATCCCGTTAATCAAATAACAACTCTTTGTCTATGATCAGGAAACATAACCATCTTTGATTAACGAGCTAGTCAAGTAGAGGCATACTAGTGACACTTTGTTTGTCTATGTATTCACACATGTATTATGTTTCCGGTTAATACAATTCTAGCATGAATAATAAACATTTATCATGAAATAAGGAAATAAATAATAACTTTATTATTGCCTCTAGGGCATATTTCCTTCAGACTTTAATAAACAACAACTTAGGTTTCTTGCCAAACCACAGTTCATACGGTGTCGTCTCAACGGATTTAGATGGTGCCCTATTTAACGTGAATACAATTGTCTCTAATGCATAACCCCAAAACGATAGTGGTAAATCGGTAAGAGACATCATAGATCGCACCATATCTAATAAAGTATGGTTACGACGTTCGGACACACCATTACATTGTGGTGTTCCAGTTGGCGTGAGTTGTGAAACTATTCCACATTGTTTTAAATGAAGGCCAAACTCGTAACTCAAATATTCACCTCCGTGATCAGATCGTAGAGACTTTATTGTCTTGTTATGATGATTTTCATCTTCACTCTAAAATTCTCTTTCTATCATCTGTCGTGGTCGGGCTTTGAGTCTTACTCAATTTCACACCTTGTAACACAGGCAAGAACTCTTTCTTTGACTGTTCCATTTTGAACTACTTCAAAATCTTGTCAAGGTATGTACTCATTGAAAAAACTTATCAAGCGTTTTGATCTATCTCTATAGATCTTGATGCTCAATATGTAAGCAGCTTTACCGAGGTCCTTCTTCAAAAAACTCCTTTCAAATACTCCTTTATGCTTTGCAGAATAATTCTACATTATTTCCGATCAACAATATGTCATTTACATATACTTATCAGAAATGCTGTAGTGCTCCCACTCACTTTCTTGTAAATACAGGCTTCACCGCAAGTCTGTATAAAACTATATGCTTTGATCAACTTATCAAAGCGTATATTCCAACTCCGAGATGCTTGCACCAGTCCATAGATGGATTGCTGGAGCTTGCATATTTTGTTAACACCTTTAGGATCGACAAAACCTTCTAGTTGCATCATATACAACTCTTCTTTAATAAATCCATTGAGGAATGCAGTTTTGTTTATCCATTTGCCAGATTTCATAAAATGCGGCAATTGCTAACATGATTCGGACAGACTTAAGCATAGATACGAGTGAGAAACTCTCATCGTAGTCAACACCTTGAACTTGTCAAAAACCTTTTGCGACAATTCTAGCTTTGTAGATAGTAACACTACTATCAGCGTCCGTCTTCCTCTTGAAGATCCATTTATTTTTATGGCTTGCCGATCATCGGGAAAATCCATCAAAGTCCATACTTTGTTCTCATACATGGATCATATCTCAGATTTCATGGCCTCAAACCATTTCGCGGAATCTGGGCTCATCATCGCTTCCTCATAGTTCGCAAGTTCGTCATGGTCTAGTAACATGACTTCCAGAACAGGATTACCGTACCACTCTGGTGCGGATCTCACTCTAATTTACCTATGAGATTCGGTAGTAACTTGATCTGAAGTTATATGATCATCATCATTAGCTTCCTCACTAATTGGTGTAGTAGTCACAGGAACAGATTTCTGTGATGAACTACTTTTCAATAAGGGAGAAGGTACAATTACCTTATCAAGTTTTCTACTTTCCTCCCACTCACTTCTTTCGAGAGAAACTCCTTCTCTGGAAAGGATCCATTCTCAGCAACAAATATCATGCCTTCGGATCTGTGATAGAAGGTGTACCCAACATTTCCTTCTGGGTATCCTATGAAGACGCACTTCTCCAATTTGGGTTTAAGCTTATTAGGATGAAAACTTTTTCATATAAGCATCACAACCCCAAACTTTAAGAAACGACAACTTTGGTTTCTTGCCAAACCACAGTTCAGATTGTGTCGTCTCAACGGATTTAGATAGTGCCCTTTTTAACGTGAATGCAGCTGTCTCTAATGCATAACCCCAAAACGATAGTGGTAAATCGGTAAGAAACATCATAGATTGCACTATATCCAATAAAGTACGGTTATGACGTTCGGACACACTATTATGCTGTGGTGTTCCAGGTGGCACGAGTTTGTGAAACTATTCCACATTGTTTTAATTGAAGGCCAAACTCGTAACTCAAATATTTTACCTCTGCGATCATATCATAGAAACTTTTATTTTTGTTACGATGATTCTCCACTTTACTCTGACATTCTTTGAACTTTTCAAATGTTTCAGACTAGTGTTTCATCAAGTAGATATACCCATATCTGCTCAAATCATTTGTGAAGGTCAGATAATAATGATACCCGCCGCGAGCCTTAACACTCATCGGATCGCATACATCAGTATGTATTATTTCCAACAAGTCAGTTTCTCGCTCCATTGTTCCGGAGAACGGAGTTTTAGTCATCTTGCCCATAAGGCATGGTACGTAAGCATCAAGTGATTCCAAAATCCCATCAGCATGAAGTTTCTTCATGCGCTTTACACCAATATGACCTAAACGGCAGTGCCACAAATAAGTTGCACTATCATTATTAACTTTGCATCTTTTGGCTTCAATATTATGAATATGTGTATCACTACGATCGAGATCCAACAAATCATTTTCGTTGGTGTGTATGACCATAGAAGGTTTTATTCATGTAAACAGAACAACAATTTATTCTCTTACTTAAATGAATAACCGTATTGCAATAAACATGATCAAATCATATTCATGCTCAACGCAAACACCAAATAACACTTATTTAGGTTCAACACTAATCCCGAAAGTATAGGGAGTGTGCGATGATGATCATATCAATCTTGGAACCACTTCCAACACACATCGTCACTTCACCCTTAACTAGTCTCTGTTTATTCTGCAACTCCCGTTTCGAGTTACTAATCTTAGCAACTGAACTAGTATCAAATATTGAGGGGTTGCTATAGACACTAGTAAAGTACACATCAATAACATGTATATCAAATATATCTTTGTTTATTTTGCCATCCTTTCTTATCCACCAAATACTTGGGGTAGTTCCGCTTCCAGTGACCAGTCCCTTTGCAGTAGAAGCACTTAGTCTCAGGCGTAGGACCAGACTTGGGCTTGTTCACTTGAGCAGCAACTTGCTTGCTGCTCTTTTTGAAGTTCCCCTTTTTCCCTTTGCCCTTTTCTTGAAACTAGTGATCTTGTCAACCATCAACACTTGATGTTTTTCTCGATTTCTACTTTCGTCAATTTCAGCATTACGAAGAGCTTGGGAATCGTTTCCGTTATCCCTTGCATATCATAGTTCATCACGAAGTTCTACTAACTTGGTGATGGTGACTAGAGAATTCTGTCAATCACTATCTTATCTGGAAGATTAACTCCCACTTGATTCAAGCGATTGTAGTACCCAGACAATCTGAGCACATGCTCACTAGTTGAGCGATTCTCCAGCATCTTTTAGCTATAGATCTTGTTGGAGACTTCATATCTCTCAACTCGGGTATTTGCTTGAAAAATTAACTTCAACTCCTGGAACATCTCGTATGGTCCATGACGTTCAAAACGTCTTTGAAGTCCCGATTCTAAGCTGTTAAGCATGGTGCACTTAAACTATCAAGTAGTCATCATATTGAGCTAGCCAAACGTTCATAACGTCTGCATCTGCTCCTGCAATAGGTCTGTCACCTAGTGGTGCATCAACGACATAATTCTTCTGTGCAGCAATGAGGATAAACCTCAGATCACGGATCCAATCCGCATCATTGCTACTAACATCTTTCAACACAATTTTCTCTAGGAACATATCAAAATTAACATATGAAAGCAACAACACGAGCTATTGATCTACAACATAGATATGCTAATACTACCAGGACTAAGTTCATGATAAATTAAAGTTCAATTAATCATATTACTTAAGAACTCCCACTTAGATAGACATCCCTCTAATCCTCTAAGTGATCACGTGATCCATATCAACTAAACCATGTCCGATCATCACGTGAGATGGAGTAGTTTCAATGGTGAACATCACTATGTTGATCATATCTACTATATGATTCACGCTCGACCTTTCGGTCTCCGTGTTCCGAGGCCATATCTGCATATGCTAGGCTTGTCAAGTTTAACCCGAGTATTATGCGTGTGCAAAACTGGCTTGCACCCGTTGTAGATGGACGTAGAGCTTATCACACCCGATCATCACGTGGTGTCTGGGCACGACGAACTTTGGCAACGGTGCATACTCAGGGGGAACACTTCTTGATAATTAGTGAGAGATCATCTTAAAATGCTACCGTCAATTAAAGAAAGATAAGATGCATAAAAGATAAACATCACATGCAATCAAAAAAAAATATGTGACATGATATGGCCATCATCGTCTTGTGCCTTTGATCTCCATCTCTAAAGCATCGTCATGATTTCCATCGTCACCGGCATGACACCATGATCTCCATCATCTTGATCTATATCAATGTGTCGTCACATGGTCGTCTCGCCAACTATTGCTCTTGCAACTATTGCTATCGCATAGCGATAAAGTAAAGCAATTATTTGGCGCTTGCATCTTATGCAATAGAGAGACAACCATAAGGCTTTTTCCAGGTGCCGATAACTTCAACAAAACATGATCATCTTATACAACAACTTATATCTCATCACGTCTTGACCATATCACATCACAACATGCCTTGCAAAAACAAGTTAGACGTCCTCTACTTTGTTGTTGCAAGTTTTACGTGGCTGCTACGGGCTTAGCAAGAACCGTTCTTACCTACGCATCAAAACAAAACGATAGTTTGTCAAGTTGGTGCTGTTTTAATCTTCGCAAGGACCGGGCGCAGCCACACTCGGTTCAACTAAAGTTGGAGAAACTGACACCCGCTAGCCACCTGTGTGCAAAGCACGGCGGTAGAACCAGTCTCGCGTAAGCGTAAGCGTAATGTCGGTCTGGGCCGCTTCATCCAACAATACCGCCGAACCAAAGTATGACATGCTGGTAAGCAGTATGACTTATATCGCCCACAACTCACTTGTGTTCTACTCGTGCATATAACATCAACACATAAAACCCAGGCTCGGATGCCACTGTTGGGGAACGTAGTAATTTCAAAAAAATTCCTACGCACACGCAAGATCATGGTGATGCATAGCAACGAGAGGGAGAGTGTTGTCTACATACCCTCGTAGACCGAAGCGGAAGCATTGACGCAACGTAGAGGAAGTAGTCGTACGTCTTCCCGGTCCAACCGATCCAAGCACCGTTACTCCGGCACCTCCGAGTTCTTAGCACACGTTCAGCTCGATGACGCTCCCCGGGCTCCGATCCAGCAAAGCTTCGGGGATGAGTTTCGTCAGCACGACGGCGTGATGACGATGATGATGTTCTACCGACGCAGGGCTTCGCCTAAGCACCGCAACAATATGACCGAGGTGGAATATGGTGGAGGGGGGCACCGCACACGGCTAAGGAACGATCACGAAGATCAACTTGTGTGTTCTAGGGTGCCCCCTGCCCCCGTATATAAAGGAGGGAGGGGGAGGTGCGGCCGGCCCCCAAGGGGTGCGCCTGGAGGAGTCCTACTCCCACCGGGAGTAGGACTCCCCCCTCTCTTGCCTTGTTGGAGAAGGAAAGGGGGAAGGAGAAGAGGAAAGGGGGGCGCCGCCCCCCTTCCTAGTCCTATTCGGGCTAGGGGGGAGGGGGCGCGCGGCCTGCCCTGGCCAGCCCCTCTCTTCTCCCTTATGGCCCATCAAGGCCCATTAACCCCCGGGGGGTTCCGGTAACCCCTCGGTACTCCGATAAAATGCCGATTTCACCCGAAACGATTCCGATGTCCAAATATAGGCTTCCAATATATCGATCTTTATGTCTCGATCATTTCGAGACTCCTCGTCATGTCCCCGATCTCATCCGGGACTCCGAACTCCTTCGATACATCAAAATTCATAAACTCATAATATAACTGTCATCGAAACCTTAAGCGTGCGGACCCTACGGTTCGAGAACAATGTAGACATGACCGAGACACGTCTCCGGTCAATAACCAATAGCGGGACCTGGATGCCCATATTGGTTCCTACATATTCTACGAAGATCTTTATCAGTCAGACCGCATAACAACATACGTTGTTCCCTTTGTCATCGGTATGTTACTTGCCCGAGATTCGATCGTCGGTATCCAATACCTAGTTCAATCTCGTTACCGGCAAGCCTCTTTACTCGTTCCGTAATACATCATCTCACAACTAACACATTAGTTGCAATGCTTGCAAGGCTTATGTGATGTGCATTACCGAGAGGGCCCAGAGATACCTCTCCGACAATCGGAGTGACAAATCCTAATCTCGAAATACGCCAACCCAACATGTACCTTTGGAGACACCTGTAGAGCTCCTTTATAATCACCCAGTTATGTTGTGACGTTTGGTAGCACACAAAGTGTTCCTCCGGTAAATGGGAGTTGCATAATCTCATAGTCATAGGAACATGTATAAGTCATGAAGAAAGCAATAGCAACATACTAAACGATCGGGTGCTAAGCTAATGAAATGGGTCATGTCAATCAGATCATTCAACTAATGAGGTGATCCCGTTAATCAAATAACAAATCTTTGTCTATGGTCAGGAAACATAACCATCTTTGATTAACGAGCTAGTCAAGTAGAGGCATACTAGTGACACTCTGTTTGTCTATGTATTCACACATGTATTATGTTTCCGGTTAATACAATTCTAGCATGAATAATAAACATTTATCATGAAATAAGGAAACAAATAATAACTTTATTATTGCCTCTAGGGCATATTTCCTTCAGACTTTAATAAACAACAACTTAGGTTTCTTGCCAAACCACAGTTCATACGGTGTCGTCTCAACAGATTTAGATGGTGTCCTATTTAACGTGAATACAATTGTCTCTAATGCATAACCCCAAAACAATAGTGGTAAATCGGTAAGAGACATCATAGATCGCACCATATCTAATAAAGTACGGTTACGACGTTCGGACACACCATTACATTGTGGTGTTCCAGTTGGCGTGAGTTATGAAACTATTCCACATTGTTTTAAATGAAAGCCAAACTCGTAACTCAAATATTCGCCTCAGCGATCAGATCGTAGAGACTTTATTGTCTTGTTATGATGATTTTCATCTTCACTCTAAAATTCTTTGAAATTTTTCAAATGTTTCAGACTTGTGTTTCATTAAGTAGATATACCCATATCTACTAAAATCATTTGTGAAGGTCAGAAAGTAACGATACCCGCCGCG
Source organism: Aegilops umbellulata (assembly GCA_032464435.1). Classification (NCBI taxonomy): domain Eukaryota; kingdom Viridiplantae; phylum Streptophyta; class Magnoliopsida; order Poales; family Poaceae; genus Aegilops; species Aegilops umbellulata. Next base: position 608,767,792 of record CP136057.1, read on the forward strand.
AGCCTCAACACCCATCGGACCGCATACATCGGTATGTATTATTTCCAATAAGTAGTGGCTCGCTCCATTGTTTCGGAGAACGGAGTCTTAGTCATCCTGCCCACGAGGCATGGTTCGCAAACATCAAATGATTCATAATCAAGTGATTCCAAAAGTCCATCCGCATGAGGTTTCTTCATGCGCTTTACACCAATATGACCTAAACAACAATGCCACTAGTATGTTGCACTATCATTATCAACTTTGCATCTTTTGGCATCGATATTATGAATATGTGTATCACTACGATCGAGATTCAATAAACCATTCACCTTGGGTGTATGACCACAGAAAGTTTTATTCATGTAAACAGAATAACAATTATTCTTTCACTTAAATGAACAATTGTATTGCAATAAACATATCCAATCATATTCATGCTCAACGCAAACACCAAATAACATTTATTTTTGGTTTGACACTAATACTGAAGGTAAAGGGAGTGTGCCATGGTGATCTTATCAACCTTGGAATCACTACCAACACACGTCGTCACCTCGCCCTCAACTAGTATTTGTTCATTTTGCAACTCCTCTTTCGAGTTACAAATCTTTGCAACTGAACCGATATCAAATACCGAGGGGCTACTATGAATACTAGTAAAGTACACATCAATAACATGTATACTCAAATATACATTTGTTCACTTTGCCATCCTTCTTATCTGCCAAGTATTTGGAGCAGTTCCGCTTCCAGTGACCATTTCCTTTGCAGTAGAAGCACTTAGTTTCAGGCTTGAGTCTAGCTTTGGGCTTCTTCATGGGAGTGATAACTTGCTTGCCATTCTTGAAGTTCCCTTTCTCTCCCTTACCCTTTTTTCTTGAAACTAGTGTTCTTGTTAACCATCAACACTTGATGTTATTTCTTGATTTCTACCTTCACCGATTTCAGCATCGCGAAGAGCTTGGGAATCGTTTTCATCATCCCTTGCATATTATAGTTCATCATGAAGTTCTATTAACTTGGTGATAGTGACTAGAGAACTCTGTCAATCACTATCTTATCTGGAAGATTAATTAACTCCCACTTGATTCAAGCGATTGTAGTACCCAGACATTCTGAGCACATGCTCACTAGCTGAGCTATTCTCCTCCATCTTGTAGGCAAAGTACTTGTTAGAGGTCTCATACCTCTCAGCATGGGCATGAGTCTGAAATACCAATTTCAGTTCTTGGAACATCTTATGTGCTCTGTGGCGTTCAAAACATTTTTGAAGTCCCGGTTCTAAGCCGTAAAGCATGGTGCACTAAACTGTCAAGTAGTCATCATACCGAGTTTGTCAAACGTTCATAACGTTTGCATCCGCTCCTGCAATAGGTCTGTCACCTAGCGGTGCATCAAGGACATAATTCTTCTGTGTAGCAATGAGGATAATCCTCAGATCACGGACCCAGTCTGCATCATTGCTACTATCATCTTTCAACTTAGTTTTCTCTAGGAACATATAAAAATAAAACAGCAGAGCTATACATGAGCTAATGATCTACAACATAGATATGCAAATATTATCACAACTAAGTTCATGATAAATTAAGTTCAGTTAATCATATTACTTAAGAACTCCCACTTAGATAGACATCCCTCGAGTCATCTAAATGATCATGTGATCCATATCAACTAAACCATGTCCGATCATCACGTGAGATGGAGTAGTTTTCAATGGTGAACACCTCTATGTTGATCATATCTTCTATATGATTCACATTCGACCTTTCGGTCTCAGTGTTCCGAGGCCATATCTGCATATGCTAGGCTCAAGTTTAACACGAGTATTCTGCACGTGCAAAACTGGCTTGCACCCGTTGTATGTGAATGTAGAGCTTATCACACCCGATCATCATGTGGTGTCTCAGCACGACGAACTGTAGCAACGGTGCATACTCAAGGAGAACACTTATACCTTGAAATTTAGTGAGGGGTCATCTTATAAGCTACCGCCGTACTAAGCAAAATAAGATGCATAAAAGATAAACATCACATGCAATCAAAATATGTGACATGATATGGCCATCATCGTCTTGTGCCTTTGATCTCCATCTCCAAAGCACCGTCATGATCTCCATCGTCACCGGCTTGACACCTTGATCTCCATCGTAGCGTTGTTGTCGTCTCGCCACCTATTGCTTCTACAACTATCGCTAACGCACAGTGATAAAGTAAAGCAATTACGTGGCGTTTGCATTTCATACAATAAAGCGACAACCATAAGGCTCCTGCCAGTTGCCGATAACTTTTACAAAACATGATCATCTCATACAATAACGTATATCACATCATGTCTTGACCATATCACATCACAATATGCCCTGCAAAAAACAAGTTAGACGTCCTCTAGTTTGTTGTTGAAAGTTTTACATGGCTGCTACGGGCTTCTAGCAAGAACCGTTCTTACCTACGCATCAAAACTACAACGGTGATTTATCAAGTTTGCTGTTTTAACCTTCAACAAGGACCGGCCGCAGTCAAATTTGGTTCAACTAAAATTGGACAAACAGACACCTGCCAGCCACCTTTATGCAAAACTAGTTGCATGTCTGTCGGTGGAACCGGTCTCATGAACGTGGTCATGTAAGGTTGGTCCGGGCCACTTCATCCAATAATGCCGCCGAATCAAAATAAGACATTGGTGGTAAGCAGTATGACGATCATCGCCCACAACTCTTTGTGTTCTACTCATGCATATCATCTACACATAGACCTGGCTCGGATGCCACTATAGGGGAACGTAGCATGCAATTTAAAAAGAATCCTACGCTCACGCAAGATCTATCTAGGAGATGCAGAGCAACGAGAGGGGGAGAGTGTGTCCACGTACCCTCGTATACCGAAAGCGAAAGCGTTAGGTTAATGCGGTTGATGTAGTCGAATGTCTTCGCGATCCAACCGATCAAGTACGTACCGAATGTACGGCACCTCTGAGTTCTGCACACGTTCAGCTCGATGACGTCCCTCGAACTCTTGATCCAGCAAAGTGTCGAGGGAGAGTTCCGTTAGCACGACGGTGTGGTGACGGTGATGGTGATGTGTGATACGTCTCCAACGTATCTATAATTTTTGATTGCTCCATGCTATATTATCTACTGTTTTGGACTATATTGGGCTTTATTTTCCACTTTTATATTATTTTTGGGACTAACCTATTAACCGGAGGCCCGGCCCAGAATTGCTGTTTTTTTTCCTATTTTAGTGTTTCGGAGAAACAGAATATCAAACAGAGTCCAAACGGAATAAAACCTTCGGGAACGTGATTTTCTCACCGAACGTGATCCAGGAGACTTGGACCCTACTCCAAGGAGTCAAAGAGGCGGTCACGAGGGTGAGGGGCGCGCCCCCCTGCCTCGTGGGCCCCTCGGTGCTCCACCAACGTACTCCTTCCTCCTATATATACCTACGTACCCCCAAACAATCAGATACGGAGCCAAAAACCTAATTCCACCGCCGCAACCTTCTGTATCCATGAGATCCCATCTTGGGGCCTGTTCCGGAGCTCCGCCGGAGAGGGCCATCATCACAGAGGGCTTCTACATCATCCTAGCCCCTCCGATGAAGTGTGACTAGTTCACCTCAGACCTACGGGTCCATAGTTATTAGCTAGATGGCTTCTTCTCTCTTTTTGGGTCTCAATACAATGTTCTCCCCCTCTCTCGTGGAGATCTATTCGATGTAATCTTCTTTTTGCGGTGTGTTTGTTGAGACCGATGAATTGTGGGTTTATGATCAAGTCTATCTATGAATAATATTTGCATCTTCTCTGAATTCTTTTATGTATGATTGGTTATCTTTGCAAGTCTCTTAGAACTATCAATTTGGTTTGGCCTACTAGATTGATTCTTCTTGCCATGGGAGAAGTGCTTAGCTTTGGGTTCAATCTTGCGGTGTCCTTTCCCAGTGACAGAAGGGGCAGCAAGGCACGTATTGTATTGTTGCCATCGAGGATAACAAGTTGGGGTTTTTATCATATTGCATGAAACTATCCCTCTACATCATGTCATCTTGCTTAAGGCGTTACTCTGTTTTTAACTTAATACTCTAGATGCATGTTGGATAGTGGTCGATGAGTGGAGTAATAGTAGTAGATGCAGGCAGGAGTCGGTCTACTTGTCTCGGACGTGAGGCCTATATACATGATCATACCTAGATATTCTCATAACTATGCTCAATTCTGTCAATTGCTCAACAGTAATTTGTTCACCCACCGTAGAATATTTATGCTTTTGAGATAAGCCACTAGTGAAACCTATGGCCCCCGGGTCTATTCTCATCATATCAATCTCCATCACTTTATTCTTGCTTTGCTTTTTACTTTGCCTTTTACTTTTCACCTTGCATCTCTATATCAAAAATACCAAAAATATTATCTATCATCTCTATCAGATCTCACTCTCATAAGTGACCGTGAAGGGATTGACAACCCCTAATCGCGTTGGTTGCGAGGAGCTATTGTTTTTGTGTAGGTACGAAGGACTTGCGTGTAGCCTCCTACTAGATTGATACCTTGGTTCTAAAAAAATGAGGGAAATACTTACGCTACTTTGCTGCATCATCCTCTCCTCTTCGGGGAAAACCAACGCAGTGCTCAAGAGGTAGCAAGAAGAATTTCTCGCGACGTTGCCGGGGAGGCTTACGCAAAAGTCAAGTCAAGATTTGGACTCCCGACAATGAGTCACTATACCAAGTACCCATCACAATCCCTATCTCCCGCATTACATTAGTTGCCATTTGCCTCTCGTTTTCCTCTCCCCCACTTCACCCTTGTCGTTTTGTTTGCCCTCTCTTTCCCAATCTCTTCCTCTTTTTCCCGTTTGCCTTTTTCTCGCTTGCCTTGTGTTTGCTCGTGTGTTGTATTGCTTGTTTGTCGCGATGGCTCTACCAACATTTGGTGATCTTCACCTTAAAAGGTTAGAGGAGATCGAAAACAACGTCAGGAAGTTTATGGTCTTGCAATTTGAGCATAATAATTTCTTTAGAAATGAGCTTAAGGAACAAAAAAGTTTTATGAGTTATATGAATAAAGAGCTCGATTATATGTCTAAAGAATTTGATGGTATAAGATCCCAAATTGCTCGTCTTGAAAAATTAACTGCTAAAATTTCGGATATGCAAGCTATCTTAGTCAATAAGATGGCTGCTAAACCGGATTCCTATGAAAATCAAGATGAAGATCTAAAAGTTGTTGATGTGTCCCCTATTAAATCTTTGTTTTGCAATATTAATCTTGATGAAACTGAATATGATCTTCCTTTACCTAGAAGGCGTTACAAAAATTCGGAGTATTTAGATCTTGATGATGAAATTGATAAAAGTGGGATTGAAAGAAATAAAAATCTAATGTTGCTAAACCCACTATATTGGATTTCAAGGAATTTAATTATGAAAGTTTCTCTTTAATTGATTGTATTTCCTTGTTGCAATCCGTGCTAAATTCTCCTCATGCTTATAGTCAAAATAAGGCCTTTACCGAACATATTGTTGATGCCTTGATGCAATCTTATGAAGAAAAACTTGAGTTGAAGGTCTCTATCCCTAGAAAGCTCTATGATGAGTGGGAACCTACTATTAAAATAAAAATTAAAAATTATGAGTTCTATGCTTTGTGTGATTTGGCTGCTAGTGTCTCCACTATCCCCAAAACCTTGTGTGATTTGCTAGATTTCCGTGACTTTGATGATTGCTCCCTAAATTTGCATCTTGCGAATTCCACTATTAAAAACCCTATGGGAAGAATTAATGATGTTCTTATTGTTGCAAATAGGAATTATGTGCCCGTAGATTTTATCGTTCTTGATATAGATTGCAATCATTCTTGCCCTATTATTCTTGGTAGACCTTTCCTTAGAACGGTTGGTGCAATTATTGATATGAAGGAAGGGAATATTAGATTTCAATTTCCATTAAAAAAGGGCATGGAACACTTTCCTAGAAATAAAATAAAATTTCCATATGAATATATCATGAGAGCCACTTATGGATTGCCTACCAAAGATGGCAATACCTATATCTATCCTCACTTTTATGCCTAGCTAGGGGCGTTAAACGATAACGCTTGTTGGGAGGCAACCCAATTTTATTTTAGTTTTTTTGTTTTTGCTTCTGTTTAGGAATAAATAATCCATCTACCTTCTGTTTAGATGTGGTTTTGTGTTTTAATTAGTGTTTGTGCCAAGTTAGACCTATAGGATCTTCTTGGATGATAGTTATTTGATGTTGATGTAATTTCTAGAATCTTTCTGTTCATGAAAACAATTGTTAAAAATCACCAGAACGTGATAAAATACTTATTCAAATTGTTGCCGATCATTAAAAAAAAATCTAGGTCTTCCTAGTTTGGTAGATTTTTTGGAGTTCCAGAAGTTTGCGTTAGTTACAGATTACTACAGACTGTTCTACTTTTGACAGATTCTATTTTTCGTGTGTTGTTTCCTTATTTTGATGAATCTATGGATAGTAAAATAGTTTATAATCCATAGAGAAGTTGTAATACAGTAGGTTTAACACCAATATAAATAAAGAATGAGTTAATTACACCATAGAGAAGTGGTCTTTTGTTTTCTTTCTCTAACGGAGCTCACGAGATTTCTGTTAAGTTTTGTGTTGTGAAGTTTTCAAGTTTTGGGTAAATTCTTTTGATGGATTATGGAACAAGGAGTGGCAAGAGCCTAAGCTTGGGTATGCCCATGGCACCCCCAAGATAATCCAAGGACACCAAAAATTCAAAGCTTGGGGATGCCCCAGAAGGCATCCCCTCTTTCGTCTACTTCCATCGGTAATATTACTTGGTGCTATATTTTTATTCACCACATGATATGTGTTTTGCTTGAAGCGTCTTGTATTATTTGTGTCTTTGTTTGTTAGTGTGCCACAATCATCCTTGCTGTACACACCTTTTGAGAGAGCCATATATGAATTGGAATTTGATAGAATACTCTATGTGCTTCACTTATATCTTTTGAGCTTGATAATTTTGCTCTAGTGCTTCACTTAGATCTTTTAGAACACGGTGGTGGATTTGTTTTAAAGAAATTATTGATCTCTCATGCTTCACTTAGATCATTTTGAGAGTCGTTAATAGCATGGTAATTTGCTTAATATTAATATGCTTGGTATTCAAGATTTGTGGAACTTTCTTTTGAGTGCGTTGAATACTAAGAAAAGATTGGAGCTTGATAATTGTTTTGAGATATGAAGATGGTGATATTAGAGTCATGCTAGTGAGTAGTTGTGAATTTAAAGAATACTTGCGTTAAAGTTTGTGATTCCCGTAGAATGCACGTACGGTGAACCGTTATGTGATGAAGTCGGAGCATGATTTATTTATTGATTGTCTTCCTTATGAGTGGCGGTCGGGGACGAGCGATGGTCTTTTCCTACCAATCTATCCCCCTAGGAGCATGCGCATAATACTTTGCTTTTATAACTTCTAGATTTTTGCAATGAGTATATGAGTTCTTTATGACTAATGTTGAGTCCATGGATTATACGCACTTTCCCTTCCTTCCACCATTGCTAGCCTCTCTAATACCGCGCACTTCTCGCTGGTATCATACACCCACCATATATCTTCCTCAAAACAGCCACCATACCTACCTAGCATGGCATTTCCATAGCCATTCCGAGATATATTGCCATGCAACTCTCCACCGTTCCGTTTATTATGACACGCTCCATCGTTGTCATATTGCTAGCATGATCATGTAGTTGACATCGTATTTGTGGCAAAGCCACCGTTCATAATTCTTTCATACATGTGACTCTTGATTCATTGCACATCCCGGTACACCGCCGGAGGCATTCACATAGAGTTATACTTTGTTCTAAGAACCGAGTTGTAATTGTTGAGTTGTAAGAAAAATATAAGTGTGATGATCATCATTTTTTAGAGCAATGTCCCAAGTGAGGAAAGGATGATGGAGACTATGATTCCCCCACAAGTCGGGATGAGACTCTGGACGAAAAATAAAAATAAATAAATAAAAGAGGCCATAAAAAAAAAGGCTCAAATAAAAAAATGAGAGAAAAAGAGAGAAGGGACAATGTTACTATCCTTTTACCACACTTGTGCTTCAAAGTAGCACCATGATCTTCATGATAGAGAGTCTCTCATTTTGTCACTTTCATATACTAGTGGGAATTTTTCATTATAGAACTTGGCTTGTATATTCCAATGATGGGCTTCCTCAAAATGCCCTAGGTCTTCATGAGCAAGCGAGTTGGATACACACCCACTTAGTTTTTTTTGTTGAGCTTTCATATACTTATAGCTCTAGTGCATCCGTTGCATGGCAATCCCTACTCACTCACATTGATATCTATTGATGGGCATCTCCATATCCCGTTGATACGCCTAGTTGATGTGAGACTATCTTCCCCTCTTTTTTGTCTTCTCCACAACCACCATTCTATTCCATATATAGTGCTATATCCATGGCTCACGCTCATGTATTGCGTGAAGATTGAAAAGGTTTTGAAAATGTTAAAGTATGAAATAATTGCTTGGCTTGTCATCAGGGTTGTGCATGATTTAAATACTTTGTGTGGTGAAGATAGAGCACAGCCAGACTATATGATTTTATAGGGATAACTTTCTTTGGCCATGTTATTTTGGGAAGACATAATTACTTTGTTAGTATGCTTGAAGTATTATTTTTTTATGTCAATATGAACTTTTGTCTTGAATCTTTCGAATCTGAATATTCATACCACAATTAAGAAGATTTGCATTGAAATTATGCCAAGTAGCACTCCGCATCAAAAATTCTCTTTTTATCATTTACCTACTCGAGGACGAGCAGGAATTAAGCTTGGGAATGCCTGATACGTCTCCAACGTATCTATAATTTTTTATTGCTCCATGTTATATTATCTTCTGTTTTGGACTATATTGGGCTTTATTTTCCACTTTTATATTATTTTTGGGACTAACCTATTAACCGGAGGCCCAACCCAGAATTGCTGGCTTTTTCCTATTTCAGTGTTTCGGAGAAACGGAATATCAAACGGAGTCCAAACGGAATAAAACCTTCGGGAACGTGATTTTCTCACCGAACGTGATCCAGGAGACTTGGACCCTACTCCAAGGAGTCAAAGAGGCGGTCACGAGGGTGGGGGCGCCCCCCTAGGGCACACCCCCTGCCTCGTGGGCCCCTCGATGCTCCACCGACGTACTCCTTCCTCCTATATATACCTACGTACCCCCAAACGATTAGATACGGAGCCAAAAACCTAATTCCACCGCCACAACCTCCTGTATCCACGAGATCCCATCTTGGGGCCTATTATGGAGCTCCGCCGGAGAGGGTCATCATCACGGAGGGCTTCTACATCATCCTAGCCCCTCCGATGAAGTGTGAGTAGTTCACCTCAGACCTACGGGTCCATAGTTACTAGATCGGCAACGCGCCTTGGCGCGGGGTGCCTGTCGCACCAATGTGGTAAAACAAATAGTGATCAAATTAGTAGGGAGCACCTTTAAAAAATTTAGTAGGGAGCATAGTTTAGTGCTCATATTCAGCAGGACAATGAATTATCTGGTCCAAGAGAACGAAGAAACATTCACTGGTATGAGAAGCAAGACATCATCAAGTTCAACATGGTCATGGGATTATAAGGCCGCATCAAGTTCAGTGTGTTCATGAGATCACAAAAGCTAATTATGTAACAATAAATTCAGTACTAAGAGCATAAACATGAGAGAGCAAGTACTAAGAGTAGGATCATTATATAAGCTATACTTACATACATCAAGTACTACATACAAAACTTGAAAGTGTCTTTTTTCTTTCCATAGGTACACAGCCTTTAGTATATCTCAACCAGAACAAATAAAACAATCTCCTAAGAGAATATTCTACCGACAGAATGGGTGTAGTTAAGTCTCACTATTACAATGATACAGAATCATCTTGAGGAAAAGCACAATCACCAGCTAACCAATGGCCACGATTTTGTCTGTTAATCAGTCATACCTGCACTGGAGGTATAGTAGATCTATAAGACACAAATTGTCTATTTACATAAATCTGGGTAAATTTATGTATTTGACCTATCAAAAAGAAAAAATGAATCATATATTCTTACTATTTTAAAAACTAAACTTTGCATTGTGTGACTACTCGTCCTTGGACTCAATTCCAAGCACTTAGTGCCAATTTGAAGACCAAAACTAAATGAAACCATGAAGTTTAGACTTTTGTGCTTGCTCTGTGACAATGTTAGTGTAGCTGTGCAAATATAAGAACCATTAAATTCCTCTTATGCATTTTCCTGGAACAGAACAAATATACTCCCTCTGTCCCTAAATATAAGTCTTTTTAGAGATTTCAAATGAACTACCACATACGGATGTATATAGACATATTTTTTGAGTGTAGATTCACTCAAAATCTCTAGAAAGACCTATATTTAGGAGCGGAGGGAGTATATAGTTAATTTAGTAGAAATAATGGGTTTGGTTTGTTTCTAGAAGCAGAGGTACCCAATAAACAGGAAGGATGAAATGAACAAAGACTCTAAATGTGACGCACCCAAAGAGGGAGAGAGCCACCAGCGCAAGTGGCCAACACCCTACGCTACTGAAGATACCAATGACCACCGCCGGCCACGCCCCCCTGCCCGGCACTGTGTTGTGGGCTGGCGGCAAGGGCCATGACGACATTGGAGACCATGGTGACATCTGGTCGTCGGCAACCATGGAGGCCCCCACCAGAGTTGTGGCCTACTGTGTTTCCATTTTGGGCCATCTCGATGGTGTGCTCCTCTATGTGGAGCAGCGACACAGGTTACGCCCTGGCACATCACACGCTTGCCCTATCCACCCGGTGGTCCAACACTTAGGCCACTGCACAGCATAGCCAAAGCAAGGCATCCCTAAATAATACTAATAGAAAACATTACCATAAATACATATCCTCCATATTATCAATCAAAAGTACTTGAAACTAAAATTACAGAAGAACATTTATTTCCTAAGAGCATAACCTAACCACATGCTAAAGCAAACTGTCATTAATTTTGAAAGTTTCGTCATCAGCCAAACTCATCTCGAAGTTGTCATAAATCCATATCTTCGGTCTAAAATGGTCTACTTTCTTCATAAAGCAATCAACCAAACAAGTATCTTTTAAGAATGAGCATAGATACGACATCAGAAGCTCTCTCACAGAATAAACATGGGAATGTGTCAAGAATTAGCAAGACTAAAACAACAAACATGTGTGTTGCTTGCGGATTTGTAAAGAAAATAACATTCGAATGAAAAATCAAAATTACTACATGGTACATCATGAATTGCCGAGGAAGAAAATAAAGATGCGGGCTACAAAATTCAGAAGATTTCTCTCTGAGCCTACAATACTCACTTTGTTGCAATTATGAAGGAATAACAGCAAACGAGAACCAGGACTACGCTAATAGCTGTCATTCCATGATAATATCAAATCCAGTCTTCCACATACCCTTTGTCCTAGACCAAAAGAAATGGACAAATGGTGAGCGTTAGAAGGAATTGTTCTTGGGTCTGTACAAAGCATACTAACCCCATTAAAATTCCATGCATGGAGGCGTGATGTAAGTATGATAATTAACCAACTCAACTGCAGTAATTTTTTCACCACAGCTGATTGTAAAATAATGTTTTCACATGGATAATCATAAGTAACAGGAAAAACTAAGATATGTGGCCTACTCACATGCAGCTTGTATGCGCCACCACTGTAGGCAAGTGGACGAAACAGAGAAGTTTTTCCCTCTGCAACATAAATAAGCATGTTCATGTTAAGAAACAAATCCATGTTGAGCCTATATAGGAACCTGGTGTGCATGACTACAAACTATAAGCGCGTAGCTAACGGCCCATTGCCTGCATCTACATCGTAAAGTGTTACATTAATCGATAATAAATAGGTCAGACAAAGCTAAATGTGCTATTATTTCCCAGCGAAAAACCATGATATTGCAATCCCAGTTTGTAATGTTAATAGTAATTAAAGAACTGTGGGGCAGTGCTTCAAAACTTTAAATTGCAAAAGCAATAAACCTGGGAAGCAAAGCCTCCAGGACATGAATAGGAGGATAGCTCACATCAAAAATAGAATATGACCTTTTATGCTAGTCAACCAGAAGGCCAGTTGAATATACGCAATTAATTGCTATCAAGAGAGCCAAAGCAACACATGGATTTCATATTTTTATTGGATGAAGCGCATAATGTATACTGGATGAAGCGCATAATGTATACTGTATAAACAAATTCAAAGTTCAGTTATGGTCAACCCTACCTTGATACAAGTTGGTCTAATATTGCAAACTGAAACCGCGACAAAAAAAGCTGCACACTGAGCACTGAAATATCATCTGCACATCAGAGACCTTGCAGGATGCTCTATCCAATTTGTTGTGAGTCCAGTCCAGAATATGATCTTTTTTAAAGATTAAAATCATATTGGTAAAAGATGTACAAAACAACAGACAATCAAAACCTAGTGCTAGATGTAAGGCTCCTCATAGTAAAAAAATCATGTTGAGCAAATCTGGACCTTTCAGGATGCTCTATCCAAGTTGAGAGATATTTTAAAGCAGTAAATGGTGTTTGGAGTAGCACTTGACAATGGCATAGGCATGCTCATCTGTACAGATTTCATGGTAATTAGAGAAAGTAGCAAAGCTCAGGTGCACATGGACCCATAATACCATATCGCAAATCCACCAGAGTAATAGACATCATTACTTTGGATAACCTATAGCCGAGTTACATTGGATACGGATGCTACTGTAGTGAAAATCTTAGTATCACACCATTTTTGACAAAAAATAGTAGGAGGGGCTACTACTGCGTTATTATATTATTTATAAGCAAAAATTTACATGAGTAATTCTAACCTCTTAGCTGCCCACAATCTGGATTGTCAACAGCCATACACAATTCCCTTTGATAACCTAAAGACACCATGCCCAATGAGAAGAAGACAAATACGATTGGAATGCAAGTTACCGAATCATAGAAGATGACACGTTGTGAAGACCATACTTATTTTTTGTCTACATTTATGAAATGAATAATCTGATTTTGTTAGTTAGTTGGCAAGCATATCTTACCATCAACGTTGTGTGCATCTAGGCATGCTAGTTGTGCTATATTTCTGCCAGCTAATGGACTGTAACTTCGACCAAAATTTTCAACATAACCTGTGTGTTCTCTGCTCACTACACTATCCTTCATCCCTTTCACTTTCAGAAATATCAGAGTAAGTGAGAATTGATATACAGTTGTTTTCCATTATTCGGTTCTTTCACAGCCATGTTTATAAGGCAACAAAAACAAAGATTTATTTTGTATGCCCACAGTTTTACCCAAGTTTTAGCCATGAGGTGAAGGTTCCTCCTGACAACCAGCTAAGGCCTTGTACAACTTACTACAACCGGATCAGAGAAGCACATGATCTTATTTTAAAGAAGAGATAGATTAGCTTATCTGAGTTGACCCAGACATGCAGCCAAGCAGTGGGTGCCTGACCAACGCTTCAGTCCGCGCGTGTAAGGCCACGGCCAAGGGTAGCATATCCTAGTGTTGGTTCGGCGCCGCCGTCGTGGAGGAAGACAGAGGTTGGCTGCACCATCGGGAACCAGTCTGTGTGCGCGAGATGTATGTCAGTCAATACACACAAAAAAAAATCTGATTACGGTTCAGTGGTTCGTGATGTCAACTTCAGATTCAGAATAAGCTAATAGAACCTAGTACAGGAAGAAAGTAAACTTCTTATGGAAATATCTCCTCAAGTTAAAATGTTAATCATCAAGATTTTTTAAAATTTGGCGAAGCACATCTGTACATCGAAAACGTAAGATTCATATCAAATCGGATAGCAGGAAATGAAAACAACAGGTGCAGCTCTAGCACTCGAACCAATATGGCACTCTCGTTGCATTGAAATGTTGTTAAGATGTTTTGAAATACCCTTTTCTTTTTTCTCCCGTGTGCAGATCATTTCTTCCGGGGGCGCTCAATTTTGCTGCAAAAGCATCGATTAACCTAGTCTGAAACACTTCCCTACACAGCTTCAGATTGAACAACTCAACCTATTCTATTCTATTCTAGCTCTAGCCTTAGGTGGCCACAAGCCAAAATCAACTAAGATAATGATTTGTGGCCATTATCTTGGGATTACGGAAGATAAAAGACGAACTGGCCAAGAAGCTATGAAATTCGTCCAAAGAAAACGGGGAAAACAAGAACAGGTGGAGGCGTGATGCTAGAGTTTGGGAGCAGAGGGGCGGGCTGGAGATCAGACCTCATGGACAGGGAAGGAGATGGCGATGCCGATGCCGATTGGATCGCTGCTGCCTCCAGCGAGCCGTCGCAGTAGACCAGCCACCGCACTGCCGCTCCAATCCGACAAGGCCGACGTCAGGGTTGACCTCCATGACGGATCTGCACAAAAGGTCCTAATGACGGAACTGCAGAGCAACGACGCGAGTAGCGGTCTGCACAGTCTTCCTGATGGGAAGAGCAGCGGCGTCGGTGGCATCGACGGGAGAAAAAGGGAAGGAAAGGCGATGGGAGCGCGATGGATCAGAGGCGGCTCACCTCGGTTTGTCCTCTTCCGGAGGAGCACGAACTTGAGGACACGCTCCGGTGCTCCTCCCGTTGATGGCGAAGCAGGAGGACGGGCGGCGGCAGTTGGTGGTAGATCTCCTTGTCCACCGCTGCCTGTTGCCCCTCCACAACTTGAGGGCCAGTGGTGAGGGACGAGCTCGACGGGGAGAGCGGTGGCGGTGGCAAGCTCGGCACGACGCAGAGCAGTAGTTGGCGCGGTGCTTCTCGGAGGGCGGCGGCGGCGCGAGGGGAGGCGACGAAGAGAAGGGGAAGGAGCGGGGGCGTCAACGCGAGAGAGATGCGAGGGAAAGACGTAGCCCCAGCGGTCTCACCGATTGGGGAGGGAGCAACCAATGGTGAGGAGCCACTTGGCACATGATTAGGTGAAATCTCACAAATGCCCTCAGCGGGCACACATATATCAGGCGGTGGCGGTAGATCTTTTCGTCTGGAGGGCGCTGACGAAGCACACAGGCCACGCTCGCAAACACCGTCACTGACTGGTGTGGCCCACCAGCGATCGACCCCACACGTCAGCGAGGTAAGACAGTAATTCCAGAGTAACAAAAAACAGTAAGAAAAACCGAATGGAAGCTACTATTCATCACTATTCATTGTAGCAGTGATCCGGGCCTGATCCGACGGCCAAGGTCATCCGAAGGCAAGATCCTACGGCCCAGAATGAATCAAAAGAAGGATCCGACGGCTAGGAATCCTGAGCGGGGAGAAGGCTGGGTGTCCACTGTTGTGCTTGTTTCTGGATTAGCTAGATGGCTTCTTCTCTCTTTTTGGATATCAATACAATGTTCTCCCCCTCTCTCGTGGAGATCTATTCGATGTAATCTTCTTTTTGCGGTGTGTTTGTTGAGACCGATGAATTGTGGGTTTATGATCAAGTCTATCTATGAATAATATTTGAATCTTCTCTGAATTCTTTTATGTATGATTGGTTATCTTTGCAAGTCTCTCCGAACTATCAATTTGGTTTGGCCTACTAGATTGGTTCTTCTTGCCATGGGATAAGTGCTTAGCTTTGGGTTCAATCTTGCGGTGTCCTTTCCCAGTGACAGAAGGGGCAGCAAGGCACGTATTGTATTGTTGCCATCGAGGATAACAAGTTGGGGTTTTTATCATATTGCATGAAACTATCCCTCTACATCATGTCATCTTGCTTAAGGCGTTACTCTGTTTTTAACTTAATACTCTAGATGCATGCTGGATAGTGGTCGATGAGTGGAGTAATAGTAGTAGATGCAGGCAGGAGTCGGTCTACTTGTCTCGGACGTGATGCCTATATACATGATCATACCTAGATATTCTCATAACTATGCTCAGTTCTGTCAATTGCTCAACAGTAATTTGTTCACCCACCGTAGAATATTTATGCTCTTGAGAGAAGCCACTAGTGAAACCTATGGCCCCCGAGTCTATTCTCATCATATCAATCTCCATCACTTTAATCTTGCTTTGCTTTTTTACTTTGCCTTTTACTTTTCACCTTGCATCTCTATATCAAAAATACCAAAAATATTGTCTATCATCTCTATCAGATCTCACTCTCGTAAGTGACCGTGAAGGGATTGACAACCCCTAATCGCGTTGGTTGCGAGGAGCTATTGTTTTTGTGTAGGTACGAGGGACTTGCGTGTATCCTCCACTGGATTGATACCTTGGTTCTCAAAAACTGAGCGAAATACTTACGCTACTTTGCCGCATCATCCTCTCCTCTTCGGGGAAAACCAACGCAGTGCTCAAGAGGTAGCAATGTGATCCG
This sequence comes from Aegilops umbellulata, assembly GCA_032464435.1. NCBI lineage: Eukaryota > Viridiplantae > Streptophyta > Magnoliopsida > Poales > Poaceae > Aegilops > Aegilops umbellulata. Next base: position 608,784,192 of record CP136057.1, read on the forward strand.
CGCAGGGCTTCGCCTAAGCACTACGTGAATATAACCGGAGGAATAAACCGTGGAGGGAGATGCCGCACACGCCTTGGAACAATTGGTGTGTCTCCAAGGGGTGCCCTGCTCACGTTTATAAAGGAGGGAGAGGGAGGTGGCCGACCCTAGGGGGGCGCCATAAGGGGGGAGTCCTACTAGGACTCCTAGTCCTAGTAGGATTCGGCCCCCTCTTTTTCCTTCTCATTGAGGTGGAAAGGGGGAAGGAGAGGGAGTAGGAGAAGGAAAGGGGCTGGTGCCCCCTTCCCTAAACCAATTCGTCCTCCTCCCTTATGGGGGGCGCGCCAGCCCCTTGTGGGCTGGTTACCTCCCTCCTATGGCCCATATGGCCCATATCTTTCCTCGGGGGGGGGGGGGGGTCCGGTACTCCGGTATGTACCCGATACACTCTGAAACCCTTTCGGTGTCTGAATATTACCTTCCAATATATCAATATTTACCTCTCGACCATTTCGAGACTCCTCATCATGTCCGTGATCTCATCTGGGACTCCAAACAATCTTCGGTCACCAAAACACATAACTCATAATACAAATGTGACGCCCCCGATTCAATCGTACACTAATCATGCACGCAAATGTGTACGATCAAGATCAGGGGCTCACGGGAAGATATCACAACACAACTCTAAAACATAAATAAGTTATACAAGCATCATAATACAAGCCAGGGGCCTCGAGGGCTCGAATACAAGTGCTCGATCATAGTCCAGTCAGCGGAAGCAACAAAATCTGAGTACAGACATAAGTTAAACAAGATTCCCTTAAGAAGTCTAGCACAAACTGGGATACAGATCAAAAGAGCCGCAGGCCTCCTGCCTGGGATCCTCCTAAACTACTCCTAGTCGACGCCAGCGGACTGCAGGTAGTAGTAGTCACCTCCGGTGTAGTAGAAGTCGTCGTCGACGGTGGCGTCTGTATCCTGGGCTCCAACATCTGGTTGCGACAACCAGGTAGAAGGGAAAGGGGGAAAAGGGAGAGAAAAGCAACCGTGAGTACTCATCCAAATTACTCGCAAGTAAGGAGCTACACTACATATGCATGGGTATATGTGTAAAGGGGCCATATCGGTGGACTGAACTGTAGAATGCCAGAATAAGAGGGGGATAGCTAATCCTGTCGAAGACTACGCTTCTGGCAGCCTCCGTCTTGCAGCATACAGAAGAGTGTAGACTGAAGTCCTCCAAGTAGCATCGCATAGCATAATCCTACCCGGCAATCCCCTCCTCGATGCCATGTTAGAGAGCGACCACCGCGTTGTATCTGGCACTTGGAAGGGTGTGTTTTATTAAGTATCTGGTTCTAGTTGTCATAAGGTCAAGGTACAACTCCAAGTTGTCCTGTTACCGAAGATCACGGCTATTCGAATAGATAAACTTCCCTGCAGGGGTGCACCACATAACCCAACACGCTTGATCCCATTTGGCCGGACACACTTTCCTGGGACATGCCCGGCCTCGTAAGATCAACACGTCGCAGCCCTACCTAGGCACAACAGAGAGGTCAGCACGCCGGTCTAAACCAAAGCGCACAGGGGTCTGGGCCCATTGCCCTTAGCACACCTGCACGTTGCGTACGCGGCCGGAAGCAGACCTAGCCCCCCTAATACAAGCGTGAGCTTACGGTCCAATGCGGCGCGCGGCGCTCAGTCGCTGACGTCACGAAGGCTTCGGTTGATACCACGACGTCGAGTGCCCATAAATTTCCCACGTAGTTGGTCAGTGCGTATAGGCCAGTAGCCAGACTCAGATCAAATACCAAGATCTCGTTAAGCGTGTTAAGTATCCGTGAACGCCGAACAGGGCCAGGCCCACCTCTTTCCTAGGTAGTCTCAACCTGCCCTGTCGCTCCGCCACAAAGATCCACATAGAGGGCCGTTGGGACGAAGGTCCTTTCAGCCCCCAATCCGTGAATCACTCGCGGGTACTCCTCGAGCCGACCCGACTTTAGTCACCACATGTATCATGTATAAAGTATATTATATACCCGTGATCACCTCCCGAGTGATCACGGCCCGATAGTATAGCACAGCAGACGGACAAGAATGTAGGGCCACTGATGGAAAACTAGCATCCTATACTAAGCATGTAGGATTGCAGGTATAGGTAACAACAGTAGGAACAAGGACAGGCTATGCATCAGGATATGATAAATGGAAAGCAGTATCATGCTACACTACTCTAATGCAAGCCGTATAGAAAAGAATAGGCGATATCTGGTGATCAAGGGGGGCTTGCCTGGTTGCTCTGGCAAGAGAGAGGGGTCGTCAACTCCGTAGTCGTACTGGGTAGCAGCGGCGTCGGTCTCGGTGTCTAGCGAGAGAAGAGGGGGAAGAAACAATAAATATTTAAGCAAAGAGATGCATAGCGATGCATGACATGATAAGTATCGGTGCTAGGGGTGCACTAACGCGGTAAGAGGTGATACTGGTGAAGGGGGAAACATCCGGGAAAGTATCCCCGGTGTTTCGCGTCTTCGGGCAGAGGAGTCGGAGGGGGAAAGTTGCGAGTTCGATAGGTTAGGGATGCGTGGCGGACGAACGGGCTGCGTATCCGGGTTCATCTCGTCGTTCTGAGCAACTTTCATGTACAAAGTTTTTCCATCGGAGTTACGGATTATTTTATATTAATTTTAAAATCTTTAATCAATTTTGGAATTAACAGATTTTAATTAATTAGAAAAGGAAATTATTGGGTCAGCGTGACATCAGCATGATGTCAGCAGGTCTACAGGTTGACTAGGTCAACCCTAGCATGTGGGGCCCGTTCGTCATAGTCTCAGGTTAATTAAACATGATTAAATAATTAACTAAATGATTAGGTTAATCTAATACAAGATTAATTAAGTTAATTAATATTTTTATCTATTATTATTTTTTAACTTTTTAACACCTATTTTGTTTCAAAAGAAAGGGGGCGGTGGGACCCCGCTGGCATTGGCCCAGGCCAACAAAGGAGGGCTGGGCACGCACGCGCGTGCTAGGCGCTGGCGGAAACATCCAGTGGCGCGGGCGGGGAGCAGGGCGCCGCCGATGGTGAACTGTGGCGAGGCCAGGGCGAGCTGGGTCAGGCGGTCGAAGGCGGGGCATATGGCGCAGCTGCGGAAACCGCAGTAGCACGGCGGCAGTAGAGGCGCACAAGGCAGCGGGCGAGGCCGGACGCGACGGAAGCGACTAAGCGAGCACGTGGCGAAGGCGAGGTGCGCTCGGACACAGAGCAGGGCGCGGCGCATGCACGAGTGTGGAAGGGGGGAAGGGGAGGACGACCGGGGTCCTCACCGGCATTGGTGAGCAGGAGGGCGTCGAGGTGCGGGGACGTCCGATGGGGAGGAGGTCGAGGACGGGGAGGCAGCGCCGACGGCGAGGGCGACGAGGTCGGGGCAGCGCCGGCAACGGTGAGCTTCAGGACGGAGCTCCAGGCGGCGGCTTGTTGCTCCTCGGCCAGCGAGAAGACACAGGAGGATGAACTTGGCGTCATGGACGACGTGGAAGCAGCCGGATCCGTCCGGGAACGGGAAGGGGCGGCGGAGGCTCGCCGAACTTGCTCGTTGGTGCGGCGGAGGTCTGGGCCGAAGGACGAGGAGGCGCGAATCCAGCCAAGTCCTGGGCGAGGACGTCGACGCAAGGACGGGGGGGAGGTGTTGCGGGGCGGAGGTGACAGTTCCTCAGGGGCGGGCGCGCCGGCAGGGGTGGGGGTTCCGGCGCAGGGATCGTGGCGGCGCAGGGGTAACGAGAGGGAGTGGGGAGGGAATCGTGCGAGAGTGGGGATCGGGAGAGGTTAGGGTTCGGGGAGTGGGGTGGGGTGGCCTAATAGGCCAGGGGGCAGAAGGGGGTGGGCCGGTTGGGCCTGTGGGCTGGCCAGATGGGCCGTTTGGCCCAGTTGGCCAGGGGGTTCCTTCTTTTATTTTATTTTTTTGTTTCCTTTGTTTTGTTTTTCTTTTACTTTTCCTTTTGTATTAGTTTTATAAATTATAAAGGTAGTCACTAATTTTAGTGTTAATAAGTATGCTACTCCCCAACTAAATAAATAGTTATTATTTTATAAAACACAAAAGACATTTATTTTATTGTTTTACCTATTGTTTTAATTATTTTAGGCCACTTAAATACTTTTCAAAAAGTTTGATTTCACCACTATAATGGCCTTTGGATTATTTACCAACTTTTGAACATTTTAGTTTGAAAATTGAAAACCTTTATAGTTTGACTTTATTTTAAATCTAAATTCGGACGAGTTTTGGATCAACGTGAGACTATCAACAGTAATCGTGGTGACGTGGCAACAATAGTAGAGGGTTAGTGTAGCTTAATTATCCGGGCGTCACAATTCTCCTCCACTACAAGAAATCTCGTCCCGAGATTTAAGAGGTGTGTAAGGGGGAAGATCTGGTTATGAAATTCTAACGGATTTTCTCGGTCTTAGTTGCTCTTCTCGAAGAGGTTGACGCTTCTCATCGATGTCTTCATTTCTCTACTCCAGGTCATCATGATGAAGTGTACATCCTTCCTTCGGAGTCTTCATCATACTAACGAAAGATTAAGGGGGTATACCGGAAGAATGGACCTCTGCAGGGTAGATTGTCTGGTAGACAACAACGAGGAAGGTGGCGGAAAGTAACTCTCGAGTTGAAATTTAAGACAATATCGAGAGCAAAGTAAGAAGGTACCATGAGAAGTACAAGAGAGTAGGCAATCGTTCGATGCCTGAAACAAAGTGTAAAAGGGGTCTAGAGCAACGAGAATAGGTATTGCGTCTAATACCAGAATAGATTACTCGTGAATTACATACGAAATCAATCGCAAGGAATAACTTTGGCAACATGGGTGTAAGGGAGAGTCAGGTTTCGATCATGTGGACTGTGGGTTATGGGCTCACCATGTGGGTTAAAAGTAGGGAGGGCGCTATCTTCTTGCATGATCATGATGGCAAGGCATGTCAGAGAAGAGACTGGCAGTTATGTCGGCAACAACATCGGTACCAAGGGCGAGGGACGAAGAGAACCATTTCCTGCTCGTTAGACGAGGCGGACCAATAGGTAAAGTTCTCGTCCATCGGTGGTTACCAAAATGTCATCAACAATGGTAACAGGGTCTTGCTGACAGAGTTGTACACCAAGGTGTTTACATAATAAGGAGAATAATACTGCCTAGATTATATAGACCTCAAGAAAGGTTAAACCAAACAACGGAAAGGACATATGATTATCAGATTAATCAGGCGATGGAAAGAAAATTGTGTTTTAGTCACATAATTCAGGGATATATCCATCCCAAGGACAAGCAGAGCAAGGTATCCGTGGAAGGATATCATGTAGAAAACCCTTTAGGTAAGGGAAGAGAAATTTCATGACACTACCCATACAACGGTGTTTGGATAATTTAGCAAGAAACATTTAGCATTGGCTTCAAATGTTCTTGTTGAAATTCGTAGTACCACAGACATGCTTCGAGATAGCCTTGACATGGTCATCAGGTAAAGATCAGGATATGGATACACAAAGGATCCATCAGGAACAACTCATAGAATAAGTCTTGCAATAGGTCCTCCAACCAGGCATGCTAGGCATGACATCACCTTATTGGGTTATAGAAAGACCAATGCTATGGCTCTTGGAAAATGTTCCAACCATCATATCTGACCGAGTTTCAGATCTGGTTGGTGTCAGGATAACTCAGACTCAGGATGTCCGAGAAGAGAAGGTGTAACACAAATTAACGCAAGGACATTTTAAGATTCTCGGGAATTGTATTGTGGAAGCGAGTTCCGAAACAAGAGTTCGTCATTTAACCAAGGAGAGGAAGAGGAGGTGGCTGGTGGACTCAGCGACAATTCATCCAGATTTCCAAACAGGTGGATTTCCACAATTATGGAGATAACATTTGTCAGATCAAATGGTATAATGTGTATGCTCGAGCAAAACATACATAATTAAACATTGGTTGAAAGGTACACCCAAAATATGGGCTTAGGTAGCATGACTGATGTTAGAATGGTGATTCGTTAACCAATGGTCTAAGAATGAAATGTTGACCATTAACTTCAAAGCAATAGGGTTGCTAGAAGGGTAGAATCCAAACAGCACCATTCACTTGTTGGTACCCCGGTTGGAATCAACACGAGGACTAAGAAAGAATGGTGATGGTGAGAAGTATCACTATACCAAGAATTCTTAAGAGGTGGAGTAATCCTCACAACATCCTTGACATAAAAGATGGTAATACTCCAATGTGAAGAAGAACAGATGTTGGATAGCAAGGAACTCAAGATACAACACAAAACAAGAACAAGTTTTGTGTTGGAGGGAATGCAATAATGTTGTCGATGATAACACAATTTACCAAGGGACAAGGATGGTATTTCCCATGAAGAATTCAATGGATATCTTGGAAGAGCTCAGAATATTGATGATGATCATGACACCTTTGTCGAGAGATTTCATGAAGATGTAATCGATCGGTGATGACATCAAGTCAAAGGAATGATGAAGCGAAAGGTTATTGGAACCAAGGGTACGACACAAACTCGAAATCAAGTTTGTTGTTCTAGGAGTAATGATATGACGAGGAAGATTGATGTAATATTAGCTCACCGTCGAAATTTTTGCTCCGGGAAAAGGACCAGGTAGCACAGTTAAAATCGGCACAACAAGGATATAGCCAAGCAGGCTAGGAATGGCGTGATTGAGTACAAACTCGTAAGCAAAGAATATTACTAAGAGTTGTTTAATCGCAATGTGGACTCAATTCAGTTATCAATGTCCTTGAGTGTTTAATAACTCAGAGCCCGTGAAAAATTGGAATCAATGAGAATGTAATACTTGATGGAGAACTCATAAGAAGTTATCAGTTATGTGATAATCTCGAGATACCAGGGGGTAATACTCGACCACAAACCAAAGTAGAGGTTGGACTCGGGTATTGCTCCGTAGAAGACAAGTGCTTAAACTTGTACGACAAATGGTATTTAAAGGAGAACATGGTCGGAACCACGATTGCAAAAGGCCATATGCCAGATATAAGATGAACTTATACCAAGGGAATAATTAATTTAAGAGAAACTTTAATGATAAGATCTACATCGTGTCCATGGGCATGAACACAAAGTTCAGGGTCGACCCCCACTTCTTCAATGCATAACCTTTTCATTCACTGCTCTAGTAAAATGATTTGAGTGTGAAGAGCTACCTGGTGAACTACCAAAGGAGTATGAACCGTGAAAACTTTTTAGTTTCACAGAGATTAAGGAAGGCATATGTACAACCCATCGGGGTATCTTGGAAACATATACCTCAAGATTCAAAATTAAATATCACCAGCTCGAAAGCTGAGCATGGTTGAGAAAGCAGAGGATACAATTTACCAAAGGCATTATGTATCCGAGGAAAGGCTCACAAGCTTATTGAATATAAAGGACGTTGTCGGATAAAATTCAACAAAGGATCTGGTGGTCCATAAGGGATCTGATGTGAGCATCGGTACTCAACCAGTAGAAGAAAGCATGTAAGGAGATCAGATGATAGAAACAACTGACTACTTCAAAGCTCAATTGCAAAGGAATTATAAATTCCAAGACAAGGGATCAAAAGCAATTCTCTGATTAGGGACGGATAAGTTGAATAGCCTTAGGGGTACAATCGATGGCAATTTGATTGGTCGAGGACCAGCTCATGTTCAAAATGACGTCTGAGCCGGAAGGATGAATTCTAGGATCTGATTGAGGATTGCGAGCATTCGCAACATATCGAATCAAGTGACTCAAAATGATAGTGACAGAGGATGTGAACGAAGATTACTAGAAGTATGGAATTAACCATAATGCAGGAAGGCAAGGAAATCAAGAGCAATGGGATGCTGAGGATTTTCAGAAAAATCGAATGGCATTTCGAGTACTTATGTGAAACACATGAGCAACTGGGGGATGAGCGGATACTCGATAAGGGCGAGAAATTATCCGTAGGGGTATTCATGTGGCAAAGAACGGCAAGGCAGTAGGCACAAAATATTCTCGAAACAATAGAGAGGATTTCAGGGTATCTTGTAATAACAAGATCAACTCGGAATAAAAGTAAGAACGACAAGTGTATGTATTTATCCATAGGGATATTTCGGTGGTAGGGAATTGCAAAAGCAACAGGCACAAAGTCTCAAAAGAGTATCGGAGAGTAACTTCAAAATCTTCTGGTGTAGTCGGCGATCATCTGGACTGAAGGGGCTCTCCGGAAGGAAGTAGTTACGAGAACCTAGAGTTAGAGTTAGTAAATTCATTTAACCCGAATAGAAGAGAGGTCAGAGTCCCAGAGTATAGGTCGAGGAATAAAAGATCCTAATACCACCCAATGGTGACGTGGGCCCGTAAGGCGCACAACCATGTTAGTAAAAGTTTTGTAATGTCTAGACTCGACTTTGGCCAAGGAGTGTGGAAGGGGGATTCCTACAGGCAGTCGGCTCTGATACCAACTTGTGACGCCCCCGATTCAATCGTACACTAATCATGCACACAAATGTGTACGATCAAGATCAGGGACTCACGGGAAGATATCACAACACAACTCTAAACCATAAATAAGTCATACAAGCATCATAATACAAGCCAGGGGCCTCGAGGGCTCGAATAGAAGTGCTCGATCATAGACGAGTCAGCGGAAGCAACAAAATCTGAGTACAGACATAAGTTAAACAAGATTGCCTTAAGAAGGCTAGCACAAACTAGGATACAGATTGCCTTAAGAAGGCTAGCACAAACTAGGATACAGATCGAAAGAGGCATAGGCCTCCTGCCTGGGATCCTCCTAAACTACTCCTGGTCGACGCCAGCGGACTACACGTAGTAGTAGTCACCTCCGGTGTAGTAGAAGTCGTCATCGACGGTGGGGTTTGTATCCTGGGCTCCAACATCTGGTTGCGACAACCAGGTAGAAGGGAAAGGGGGAAAAGGGAGAGAAAAGCAACCGTGAGTACTCATCCAAAGTACTCGCAAGCAAGGAGCTACACTACATATGCATGGGTATATGTGTAAAGGGGTCATATCAGTGGACTGAACTGCAGAATGCCAGAATAAGAGGGGGATAGCTAATCCTGTCGAAGACTACGCTTCTGGCAGCCTCCGTCTTGCAGCATATAGAAGAGACTAGACTGAAGTCCTCCAAGTAGAATCGCATAGCATAATCCTACCCGACAATCCCCTCCTCGATGCCCTGTTAGAGAGCGACCACCGGGTTGTATCTGGCACTTGGAAGGGTATGTTTTATTAAGTATTCGGTTCTAGTTGTCATAAGGTCAAGGTACAACTCCAAGTCATCCTGTTATCGAAGATCACGGCTATTCGAATAGATTAACTTCCCTGCAGGGGTGCACCACATAACCCAACACGCTTGATTCCATTTGGCCGGACACACTTTCCTAGGTCATGCCCGGCCTCGGAAGATCAACACGTCGCAGCCCTACCTAGGCACAACAGAGAGGTCAGCACGCCGGTCTAAACCTAAGTGCACAGGGGTTTGGGCCCATCGCCCTTAGCACACCTGCACATTGCGTACGCGGCCGGAAGCAGACCTAGCCCCCTTAATACAAGCGCGAGCTTACGGTCCAATGCGGCGCGCGCCGCTCAGTCGCTGATGTCACGAAGGCTTCGGTTGATACCACGACGTAGAGTGCCCATAACTTTCCCACGTAGTTGGTTAGTGCGTATAGGCCAGTAGCCAGACTCAGATCAAATACCAAGATCTCGTTAAGCGTGTTAAGTATCCGCAAACGCCGAACAGGGCCAGGCCCACCTCTCTCCCAGGTAGTCTCAACCTGCCCTGTCGCTCCGCCACAAAGATCCACACAGAGGGCCGTTGGGACAAAGGTCCTTTCAGCCCCCAATCCGTGAATCACTCGCGGGTACTCCTCGAGCCGACCCGACTTTAGTCACCACATGTATCATGTATAAAGTATAGTATATATCCGTGATCACCTCCCGAGTGATCACGGCCCGATAGTATAGCACAGCGGACGGACAAGAATGTAGGGCCACTGATGGAAAACTAGCATCCTATACTAAGCATGTAGGATTGCAGGTAAAGGTAACTACGGTAGTAGCAAGGACATGCTATGCATCAGGATAGGATAAACGGAAAGCAGTATCATGCTGCACTACTCTAATGCAAGTAGTATAGAAGAGAATAGCCGATATCTGGTGATCAAGGGAGGGCTTGCCTGGTTGCTCTGGCAAGAGAGAGGGGTCGTCAACTCCGTAGTCGTACTGGGTAGCAGCGGCGTCGGTCTCGGTGTCTAGCAAGAGAAGAGGGGGAAGAAACAATAAATATTTAAGCAAACAGATGCATAGCGATGCATGACATGATAAGTATCGGTGCTAGGGGTGCACTAACGCGGTAAGAGGTGATACTGGTGAAGGGGGGAAACATCCGGGAAAGTATCCCCGGTGTTTCGCGTTTTCGGGCAGAGGAGTCGGAGGGGGAAAGTTGCGAGTTCGATAGGTTAGGGATGCGTGGCAGACGAATGGGATGCGTATCCAGGTTCGTCTCGTTGTTCTGAGCAACTTTCATGTACAAAGTTTTTCCATCGGAGTTACGGATTATTTTATATTAATTTTAAAATATTTAATCAATTTTGGAATTAACAGATTTTAATTAATTAGAAAAGGTAATTATTGGGTCAGCGTGACATCAGCATGATGTCAGCAAGTCTACAGGTTGACTAGGTCAACCCTGGCACGTGGGGCCCGTTCGTCATAGTCTCAGGTTAATTAAACAAGATTAAATAATTAACTAAATGATTAGGTTAATCTAATACAAGATTAATTAAGTTAATTAATCAATTAATTAATATTTTTATCTATTATTATTTTTAACTTTTTTTAACACCTATTTTGTTTTAAAAGAAAAGGGGCTGTGGGGCCCTGCTGGCATTGGCCCAGGCCAACAAAGGAGGGCTGGGCACGCACGGGCGCGCTAGGCGCTGGCGGCCACATCCAGTGGCGCGGGCGGGGAGCAGGGCGCCGCCGACGGTGAACTGTGGCGAGGCCAGGGGCGAGCTGGGTCAGGCGGTCGAAGGCGGGGCGTACGGCGCGGCTACGGCAACCGCAGTAGCACGGCGGCAGTAGAGGCGCACGAGGCAGCGGGCGAGGCCGGACGCCACGGAAGCGACTAAGCGAGCACACGGCGAAGGCGAGGCGCGCTCGGACACGGAGTAGGGCGCGGGGGAAGGGGAGGACGACCGGGGTCCTCACCGGCGTTGGTGGGCAGGAGGGCGTCGAGGTGCGGGGACGTCCGATGGGGAGGAGGTCGAGGACGGGGAGGCAGCGTCGACGGCGAGGGCGACGAGGTCGGGGCAGCGCCGGCGACGGTGAGCTTCAGGACGGAGCTCCGGGCGGCGGCTTGTTGCTCCTCGTCCAGCGAGAAGACACAGGAGGATGAACTTGGCACCGGGGACGACGTGGAAGCAGCCGGATCCGTCCGGGAACGGGAAGGGGCGGCGGAGGCTCGCCGGACTTGCTCGTTGGTGCGGCGGAGGTCTGGGCCGAAGGACGAGGAGGCGCGAATCCAGCCAAGTCCTGGGCGAGGACGTCGACGCAAGGACGGGGGGGGGGGGAGGAGTTGCGGGGCGGAGGTGACAGTTCCTCGGGGGCGGGCGCGCCGACAGGGGTGGGGGTTCCGGCGTAGGGAGCGTGGCGGCGCAGGGGTAACGAGAGGGAGTGGGGAGGGAATCGTGCGGGAATGGGGATCGGGAGAGGTTAGGGTTCGGGGAGTGGGGTGGGGTGGCCTAATAGGCCAGGGGGCAGAAGGGGGTGGGCCGGTTGGGCCTGTGGGCTGGCCAGCTGGGCCGTTTGGCCCAGTTGGCCAGGGGGTTCCTTCTTTTATTTTATTTTTTTGTTTCCTTTGTTTTTTTTCTTTTACTTTTCCTTTTGTATTAGTTTTATAAATTATAAAGGTAGTCACTAATTTTAGTGTTAATAAGTATGCTACTCCCCAACTAAATAAATAGTTATTATTTTATAAAACACAAAAGACATTTATTTTATTGTTTTACCTACTATTTTAATTATTTTAGGCCACTTAAATACTTTTCAAAAAGTTTGATTTCACCACTATAATGGCCTTTGGATTATTTACCACCTTTTGAACATTTTAGTTTGAAAATTGAAAACCTTTATAGTTTGACTTTATTTTAAATCTAAATTCGAACGAGTTTTGGATCAACATGAGACTATCAACAGTAATCGTGGTGACGTGGCAACAATAGTAGAGGGTTACTGTAGCTTAATTATCCGGGCGTCACAACAAATCATCATCGAATGTTAAGCGTGCGGACCCTACGGGTTCGAGAACTATGTAGACATGATCGAGACATATCGGTCAATAACCAATAGCGGAACCTGGATGCTCATATTGGTTCCTACATATTCTATGAGGATCTTTATCGGTCAAACCGCAATGACAACATACGTTATTCCCTTTGTCATCGGTATGTTACTTACCCGAGATTAGATCGTCGGTATCATCATACCTAGTTCAATCTCGTTACCGGCAAGTCTCTTTACTCGTTCCATAATGCATCATCCCGTAACTAACTCATTAGTCACATTGCTTGCAAGGCTTATAGTGATGTGCATACCGAGAGGGCCCGGAGATACCTCTCTGATACTCGGAGTGACACATCATAATCTTGATCTATGCCAACCCAAAAAACACCTTCGGAGACACATGTAGAGGATCTTTATAATCAACCAGTTACATTGTGAAGTTTGATAGCACACGAGGTGTTCCTCTGGTATTCGGGAGTTGCATAATCTCATAGTTAGAGGAATATGTATGTCATGAAGAAAGCAATAGCAATAAAACTTAACGATCATTATGCTAAGCTAACGGATGGGTCTTGTCCATCACATCATTCTCCCAATGATGTGATCTCGTTCATCAAATGACATCACATATCTATGGTTAGGAAACTTAACCATCTTTGATTAACGAGCTAGTCAAGTAGAGGCATACTAAGGACACTTTGTTTTGTCTATGTATTCACACATGTATCAAGTTTCCGGTTAATACAATTCTAGCATGAATAATAAACATTTATCATGATATGAGGAAATATAAAATAACAGCTTTATTATTTCCTCTAGGGCATATTTCCTTCAAATCAAAGATTATAAAAATGTATGGTCAATCGTAGGGAGCTACTTTGAAGCAACATTGTGCGGAGCGCAAGAATTGGAGACAGGATAATCTCCATTCTCCATAATGGAGAGTTAGGGTCTATCTTGTTTTATGCTATTTTACCTAAGAGAGGGTAGTAGGTCCTATGATAGAGGAGTAGGTCCTAGGTACAATGTGTTATTATGTGCTACAATGGGTTAGAGTTGATGATAAGGAGGAGGAGTTGTGATTATGACTAGTGACCAACTTGCTATATGATGTCTCATTGACGAAAATGATGATCATGAGTTGTTATATGACAATAATGTATTATGATGATAAGTTGTTAATGATATGATGATGATTTATTATATCATTTTTTTGACAGAAAGACTGTAAGGGAACCCCCTACAGTATATAATTGGTGCAACAAACTCAAATTGCAAGTACCATGCCTTGAACCTGGGTGGGTGGGAAGGCATCAGCCCCTTCCCACCACTAGGCTATGCCTTAGTCTGCGATTTATTATATCAATGGGTGAAAGAACCGCGGATTAGTTTCAAGTGGATGTCCACGGTTCTTTCACCCAGTGATGTAATAACTCATTATGATGTAAAACTCAATCTCTAAATTGCTACTGTATGAAAACTTGTATAATGGTGTATGAATATGACATAAAACGAAAAAGAAATAGAATACACAATAATAGTAGTGACACGGGCACATAGGCGCGCTGCTATACAAAACGTGCTACTATGAAGTACGTATAGCAGTATCGTGTGTAGACCAACACTACTGCTAACCTTTAGCTGTAGCGCCGTATCAGTAGCGTGGCACCCCGCGCTACTGCTAGGCCAAAAACCAGCACTACTACTAGGCTTTTCCCTAAGTGACACATGGGGCCAAGTCGTCGACCTTCACATGCAAGACATTTTTTCCCCACACGCTTGCTTGATCGCCTCTCCTTCTTTTGTATTTCCATTAACACGTTAAAGCTCTTTGTCTTCTTTTCCTCCTTGAACTCATTGCACTTAGCACATGGCTCCTTCTTCTTCTCCATCATGTCCTCCGACTTGTCATGGTCGCCGTCCCTTCTCGCCTCTCCTTCTTGTTCTTCCATCCCCCCACCTCAATGCACCGGTGGCCAGTGCAAGTCCTCCTCCAACTCCACTAGTTGGATCATCACCATCACCCCTTTGGCGTTGGCGGTCTTGACGGAATTGGCAATGTCACCCCACTTGCTTTTGCCATTCAACTTGCACCACACAATGATGCATCGTGAATGTCTTGCCCTCGTTCTTTGTGGTAAAACACCGTCGGATGGTCGAGCTAGCCAAGCAATACAATCACATGGTCAACCATATTCAATATAGAGCAAAACAATCACATGACAAACACACAGAGCAACAAGGTGCAGAACTTACAAGTTCATGGAGTCCCATGCCGTTTGGCCACCGGTGTGCACCACTAAACTTGTCGACGACCTATTGAATGGTGTACCATCCATGGTTTAGTGAGCTCGGATTGTAGTCATGGATCTTCTCATTGTCACAGGGCTCATAGTGCTTGTTCTCATGAAATAAATCATTAACCCTTTGCCAAAATGTCAAGACCTTTTGATCTTGGTCCTTTCAATAAGGCAACTTGATGTAAGTTTGAGAAAAGGAATAGACATAGCAGTCCAGAATGACACAAGGTTTGGAGCCTCATAGTCAACATGAAAAAAAGGACACCAAGTGGACCTTGCCCAAGGGAGTCTCCTTTGTCATCGGGATACCACCTAGAGGCCTTCGTCGATCGGAGAGACTATCCCTTCATCCCGAAGTGTCACCAAGAAAACATCAACCAGTAAGTCCCTCTCATGGCCGTTGGATGTCGCCAAGCATCCTCGAGGATACTTCACCTTTGTCACCGAAGCTCTACCAAGAAAACTTGGGTAAATGGAGTCGTCGTCTCCGTCATCAGAATGATACCAAGTGGCCTCCGCTTTCGTCCCCAAGGTGCCACATCGGACTCCAGCAAAGTAAGTCTCCGTCATCAGAATGCCGCCAAAGACATGTTTAGCAAACCAAAACTCCATAACCAACGATACCTAGTGGTACAAGCAAAGTCGCCTTGTCTTGGCCGAGGAGGTTCCACGTCTCTTTGGAAAGTACCCAAAGGTCATCAACATCCAATCAACGAAGGACCCATAAGGTTGCTTTTCGCCAAGTCCATACACGACCTCCTCTTAGACGTCGTCTATTTGACCCTCTGCGATGAGCCGATGAGCCAAGCAACCGTTTACGTGAGAACTACCGCTCAATCCTCAGTCAAAAAGCGTGGCAAAAGATGGCTAGCCATCACACTAGGGAAAAGAGCGTACAAACGAGTGAGCATGTAACAAAAGGCTCGAGGTATAGGCTCCTCTCCAGGTGCCATGTGGAAATTTGATAATATAGTATTATTTTTAATTACTTTAATCATTTTCTATTTTTGTCCCTATTTTTGCCACATGCGAAAGTTACCTCTCTGGCAAATTTGACAAGAAAAAGGAAAAGCAGGGCAATCCATCTAATCTATGTGGAGGGTCAAATGATCAAATGCCTAAACAAACTGGGGCAAATGATCAAATGCCCACCCGGAAACGCTCACCAAAGAAATTCGATGGCTGTCTCCTGCTCCTCTTCCTCCATCTCGGCCTCCGCCAAAGCCCTAGCTTGCCTCCATACCTCCCACCTCGCGCCCCAAAGAACAGGTACGAATCTTCCGCCTCTCTTTGTCTTGCGAGTTTTCGTAGTGCTGGGTTCTTCTTGCCCATGCGCAGTTCCCCAATCTGTTTCTCGGGCCCTTGGATAAATCTTGTAGCACACAACATAATTGGGGTCAAATTTATTTCACACTTGCTCTCAGGCTCTCAGATTCATTGCCACATTGGTACCTACTCATAACCCAAGAACTCAGGAACCCTAAGAATCCACTGTGATTTCACTAGTATTAGCCGTTCCTCGGAACCCACCGCTCACAGTTGAAAAAACTCCCAAGATCTTGTATCAAATGAAGAATTTAGGATTTCTATTGCTATATTTGAACCTGAGTTGGGATTCTTGATGCAGCATCAGCCCGCTCGCGCCTACAGTCTATCAAGATGTGCTCTGCTCCGGCTGCGCCAGGGGGGTCAAAGAAGACCGTCTGGGTATGGACAGAGAACCGGCAGGTGATGACGGCAGCCGTAGAGAGGGGTTGGAACACTTTCCTCTTTGGATCCAAAGATGTCGGCAAGGACTGGTCATGTGAGAGCAAATTTTCGGCTGTTCCAAGCACGGATACTGTGTCATTTAGTTGAACTAGAGGAGTCTCTTTGTTACTCAGTCCCTCCCAAATTAAAATTTTGTTTGTGTGCTGCAGCAACTGCTCGCATCCATCCTCTCTTTATTGATGGACTGGAGATTTTTGATGAGGGGAACCAAAAGGTTGCTGCAATTTCTGAGATCTCTTCCCCAAGTGAGCTGCAACTCATACAGCCAGACAATGTGAAAGTACAGAACACCGTGATTCATTTCCGAGGTGATTGGCAGGTCAGACAATCGAGCACTTCAATCATGTTTGCCTCTCTAACCCATTTGGATTTATTTTTTCTGAAGTCCTGACTTAACATGGCATATATGTTAGTTTGAGCCGGCACAGTGAGATAAACCATTATACTTGAGCTCTTCAGTAGTAAGCTCTAAACTATTTAGTCATCCTCTACCGTCTTATTATGTGTTTCAAGAACTCCCTTATATCTGTAATGAGTGTGCATATGTGAATACACACCTGTTATTGTCTATGAAATTGTGTGTCCTCTTTTGCTCTTTCATACCTGCCAGGTAACTTGTAAACAGTACCCTGCAAACCCACCTCACCCATAAGAAGCACTAACTGGTGTCCTCTTTTCCAAATTCCATAGGTTATACCAGCCGAAAATATAGTTGCTGCCTTCCAAGGATGCGCAGGAACTGTATTGGCTGTTTCGACAAACTCAACCGAGGCTCAAGTTTTTCTTGAGGTAATTATGGAGAGATTTGGACATACAACAGCATATCTCGCATATAATGATGTTATATATTGTCAGTGACTATACTGGATGAGATTGTTTCATAATTTATGATGCCCATTTTGCAGGCCTTGGAGCAAGGGCTTGATGGAGTTGTACTTAAAGTAGAGGACATGGATGATATTATTAAACTCAAGGTATTTCATCACAATTCTGTTCGAACTTCTTTGGTGTTTAACAAGTAAATCTGTGTCTGGGCATAGAATGCCCTCATGTAAAATTAGGTATATTGCTCGCTGTGTACGCATCTAAATTTTAGTGTACAAAAGGCAGTATTTTGCTATGGTCACTGATTATCATTCATCTGATTGTATGATTTACCCGTTGTTATTTCTTCCCTCCTTTAATCACTCAGGATTATTTTGACAGAAGGAACGAGGCAAAGAGCCAGTTACAGTTGACAAAGGCTACTGTATCAAAGGTTGAAGTTGTTGGTATGGGCGATCGTGTTTGTGTGGATCTCTGTAGTATCATGCGACCCGGTGAAGGCCTTCTGGTTTGTGTAATTTCTCACCTTTTTACTGTCGAGGAAGATATAAAGAAAACAACACTACTAATATCCTACTCCTACTACACACGATTGGTTAAAAGCATACACATGGAAGTGACATTGCATGCCATTCTATTTTCAGGTTGGCTCCTATGCAAGAGGAATGTTCCTTGTTCACTCTGAATGCTTGGAGACAAACTACATTGCTAGCAGACCTTTCAGGGTCAATGCAGTAAGATATCAATCATTTAGATTGCAGTAAGCTATCTCAGATATTGCATTACAGCAGGCTTCACTAAGTATGTCCTTTCCATTTTTAGGGGCCTGTGCATGCATATGTTACAGTCCCTGGGGACAAGACTAGCTACCTCTCAGAGCTGCAATCAGGCAGGGAAGTAATTGTTGTTGATCAAAATGGGCTGTGGCGAACTTCAATTGTCGGCCGCGTGAAGATTGAATCAAGGCCTCTCATCCTTGTAGAAGCAAAGGTACATAAAAAGCGGTCTTCCTCTTAATGGTTCTGCACATCCATTCTCAGTTTCATGACGTTACTGGACTTGCTACAGGAGAATTCTGGAAATGGCACATATAGCATTTTCCTTCAAAATGCAGAGACAGTTGCACTTATTGGTCCTGACAGAGGTAAACCCAACTGGCACATATTCTGAAGATAATGTGGTAAAGTTCTTTCGGGTTTGTAATTCTAACAAGCCATAAGAAAATGAGAGCAGCGTTTCGGTGCCCGGGTGCATCTGCACCCGGTCAAAAGAAATTCAGAAAAATTCAAAAAATTCCAAAAAAAATTAGGGTGGTAGAAAATTTGATGCGTGAGGTACGCTCCAATTTTCAAAACATTTGGACTTCTGTGCAGCTCTCAGCAAAAAAGACAAATCAGACAAGATGTCCGATTTGTCTTTTTTGCTGAGAGCTGCACAGAAGTCCAAATGTTTTGAAAATTGGAGCGTACCTCACGCATCAAATTTTCTACCACCCTAATTTTTTTTGGAATTTTTTGAATTTTTCTAGTATTTATTTTGATTTTTTTCGTGAGCGCAGGTGCAGATGAGCTCGGGCTCAGATTCGAATTTTCCTAAGAAAATATCTATTTCTGAACGACTTCTGTCGGTAGATTAACAGGAAATTTCCCAGTTCCAATGCCTACACAGTTAACTATACTTTAACACTGCCTTAAAAAATATACAATGTGTAACACTGGGAATCCACAGTACAAACTTTCACCAGAAAATGAAACCTCATACAACTCTGGAAATCAAACCCAGTACAAAGTTTTGCAGTAAAATGAAACCTTTAAAACCATTGTGGGGGTATCGTACAACCAGTGCAATGTTTTTGCTGTGTTCTCTGTTACTCCCCTAGAGATACTTAAGGTTCAGAACTTCAGATAAGGATTCAAGGTTTATCATCCGTCTTTCTTGACCAACTTACTCCCAAGCTGTATGATTGTCTGCTGTAGGATCTGGTGGAAGGACTGCTATTCCTGTGACTTCACTGAAAGTTGGCGACGAAGTTCTAGTGAGGAAGCAGGGCGGCGCCCGTCACACTGGAATAGAGATTCAGGAGTTTATTGTCGAGAAATGAGACACACTGTAACATTTACCCGCCTTAGCAGGCTGGCATGCCCATCGCTGCTGTTTTTGTTCTCTGCAACAAACCTGTGCAAGTTCACCAAATCATCACTAAACCCAAGAGACATACATCTAGTACATGTACATTCCTGAAATTCAAGGCTCATTTTTCCATTTTATCTTGTTTAGTTGCATAATGTTGCAAGAGGGGAGTCCTTTCCTGTAGGTTACATATATTAATCCCTATCTGGACAAAGAAATTGCAATTGCCTGAGGAATATGCAGCTGTGACAAAGAAAACAGACCCTATCTGATAACATGCCAGTTTCTTATCGAGCGCAATTGGGCGACGAATTTGGTAACCAATGACCAGCCTGGAAATGCTCCCTGTCCAAAATTCTATCATGTGGTAAACCCGGCACCGCGATGAGAATCGACCAGAACAGAACCCAGTGAGGCACACCTCTCAGGTTTTGTGAAAAACAATTCATCACAGAGTGCCGTAGTCATATTCCGTGCCAAACCCTACAAATGAGCAAGAAGCATCACTAGAAACAACTATTACACAGCTCCCCACCAAATGTACAGACGTACGGATACATCTCTCTCCCACTTCTAAGCAGTGCTTCTAGTGCACTTGCGCGGTCCTAAATGCCGGTGACGGCGGCGCCATCGCTCCAAGAGAGCGCCGCGGCGAGGGTTGGCCCCTCATTGGCGACTTCGGGACGGTGTTGGAGGTCCTCCGGATGTCAACCTGTGGCGACACTCTATTGCTTTTGGAGTCTTGGAGCTGCTCCAGCTCTTCTAAGACCTCTGAGATCTGCGGCCGCATCTTGGCGTCGTTGCAGATGCATTGCAAGGCAAGGTTCGCGACGGCGTGTGCGCCTTTCTTAGGATACTGCCCTCCCAGCTTCGTGTCCATGACGCGGTACAGCCTTCGCTTGTCGCGTAGGTTCGGTTTGGCCCAGTCCACTAGGTTCTGCTCTATACCTGGTTTCGACTTGTCCAGGGCTCGTCTCCCAGTCAGCAACTCAAGCAACACAACCCCGAAGCTGTAGACGTCTGCCTTTGCAGAGAGGCGACCTGTAAATTTTAAATAGCATGAGAATGGGTTTATCCAGAAATAAACAATACTTGTTCATGTTCATATGTACTGTCATTTTATAAAATCCAAGAATAATATGGCCAGTGTCGAATTTAATAGGAATAAAGTGGAGTGGAACATTTCTTACATTTAATATTAGTTTGACTTGACATATATAACAATGAAATTGCTGGATCAGGAAATGTAGACAAAACAGAAGGCAAGTGCGGTTGACTATCGAGGGAAATCAAGAAACAATTCCATGATGCTCTACATGATTGGAGAACACCATGATATGATTATGCTACTTTAAACAAATAGGGCTTCACCATGACTCTGTCATAGGTATGGAATGATTTAGGCCGGAAAATAGTTCAACTGAGGTTTAGCTAATACAGAGAGAAGACCCAACATCAACATCTATTGTCAAAACTGATGTCACATGATACAGAAAAAAGGGAGACATGGCCCCATTTTTGTAAATACAAACACAAAGATAATCTTCTAACCTGTTGCGATATACTCTGGAGCTGCATATCCATGGGTGCCCATCACTTGTGTGGAAACATGAGTTTTATCCCCAGTTGGACCAGCTTTCGCTAATCCAAAATCTGAAAGCTTGGCGTTGAATTCCTGCATTGAGATCAAGAGTAACAAGTTAAGTTAAAAGACCCCAAAGGTTGGCTTGTAATCAGAGAGTCAACATTATATTCAACCATACCGAGTCAAGAAGAATGTTTGATGCCTTGAAATCACGGTATATAACTTGGTTTTCAGCATGATGTAAAAATGACAAACCCTTAGCAGCCCCGATAGCAACCTTAAGCCTTATTCCCCATGACAAAGGATCAGCACCTCCTAAAAGAATACGAACATTATTGCTTACTTGATAGTTGACACATGAATATTAAAGACGTCAGAAGAAATCAATGATTTAGCAATAAAACCCATATAGATTAAAGAACATACTTCTGAACAGATGATTCTCCAAACTTCCCTTGGGCATGAACTCATACACCAGAAGTCTGTTATCACCATCTGAGCAATAACCAATGAGCTTAACAAGATTGGCATGGTGAAGTTGGCCAAGGTAGTTAACCTCCGTCTGAGCAGGAAAATTAACCATCAGGAGACATGAAAAATAGCCAGAGGAAAGTAGAAAATTAGTGGTAAGGAGTCCTGAACCTACCAGCCATTCCTTGTGCCCTTGGAAACCTTCTGGTTTAAGCTTCTTGACAGCAACAACCATACCGCTTCCCGGTTTCGAAGGGGCAAGAGTGTGTTCATCAATCCAACCTTTGAAAACATGCCCAAACCCTCCTTCCCCAAGAAGACTGTCCGGGCGGAAGTTCTTGGTCGCATTTTTAAGATCATTGAACAAGAAGGCCTTCAGGTTCGACGATGACAAGATTTCGCCTTCTGTCCGAGGCGGCTCACTGCGATCTCTTATAGATGGCAGAGTAAACGTTGAACGAGTTGAGTTGGTCTTGCTCGCAGAAGTAGCAGATGACATGCTTGTTTTGCTGGTTACTTTCGATGGATCTGATGGCCCAACAAGAAACAAAGGAAATGTGTGTAAGAACAAACTGGCAACAACAACATCTTCAGGTTTACAATGATACTGAACATGTGAATTGAAGTAGCTCTCTGCTATCTGAAATTCTGAATTAAGTAACTTCGGTTTCATTTACTAGCATGAAATTTAAAGTATATCAAACCTAAGAAGAAATTAATGTTCTTATCGACGCACCATGGCATGCTATGCTTACCCTAATAAGATAGGGGGACAAAAATAGAGGCGAAGGTGCACCAGAGGAAGAAAGTAGCTAACACTAGTGACAGAAATAGAAGTGCAAGATGCACAACAGGATATCCAAATTTTTGCCCCAGACAAGGTTATCACCGAACCAAATCCAAGAATTACTACCAGTACGAATAACCAAAACAATCCAATCAATCGAACAAAAAAGATGCCAATCAGGGAGTAAGTAGAAACTGAAAAATACAGACCAACCAAAATTAGGGGTAAGTGGTAAGAGAGGCACTCACAGGCGGCACTAGTGTTCATGCTGTGATCCACCCGGGCCGTGGACTTCATGCAGTTCCCCATCTCTTCCTCTACTTCCCAGCTGACAGGATGAATGGGCTTCCTTTCCCGAAGATCCACAGGCGAACTCTGCTCCTCTTTCCTCCGTCCCGGGTCAAGGCAGCGAAGCTAGAGAGAGCAGGCCAGCGGCAACGGGAGGGGTCAGGAGGAGCAGCCGCCGAAGACAACTGAGCTGAGCAGCCAACCCTAGAGGAGTCCCAGCCGGTTTCTTGCGAGGATTTTCGGTCCCAGCTGATCTCCGCCGCCACTTGAAGGGGGACGAGACTGGAGAAAAATCCGCGAGGCCGTTGGCCGGCAGCCGCAACACCAGGAGAGAAACAAGCGGGAAGCTTCAGAAAGTCAATCAAATCCCCTCCGCCTCCTCCTCCTCCGGGCTGACCGAATGGGGGAGTCAGTCGGGTCAACTGGAGGCCGGCCAGCCAAGCCGCCACGCCGTCAGCCCGGCACCAAGAACCGCACGGGGGGCAGGGGAGGGAGGCGGACGCGGTCGCTCGGGAGGGAGATGCTCTCTCGCTCCAGCTGGGGCTGCGGGGGAGTGGGAGGAGAGGGAGGAGGAGCAGCGGAAGTAGTAGTGGTAGGCTGCTGCCGGCGGCCACCGACCGACTGGGCTCAGGTGGGAACGGAGCTGCGAATGGGAGCGGCGGGTGGTGGGATCTTCCGCCCCTGTCCCTCTCTTCTACACGTTGGTGGCGGCAACTTTGCGTGCAGGACCTCCACGTGTTTGAGTGTTCCGTCTTTAGCCCCTGTGCAGAGAAGACCCGTGTGGATGTCCGCTTGGATGGTGGTGGAAGTGAGCTCTGAAATTGTACAGGGGGCTTTAAGCAAAAGCAAAATGGTAGACCAGTCAATATGCTTTGCCATGAATTGGTTGTTTGTGTAAAGAAACAGTGCGATGAATAGTAATGATCGCTGTTGATTGACTGCAATGATGTACATATTTATATGTCCGGAGGGGACACGTCGCACAGTCGCGACGCTTACAAGAGGCAAGATCAGAAGGATGCGTCCGTTACATTAGGACGTGACCCATCGGGGGAGAAACCGCACATCGGTTTGGAAAAGCTGGGATTTCCCTTTAATTAAACTAATTAACTAAATCTTAACACTCCCCCTAATCCCTGCTTTCATTATTCTTGTAAACATCATCATCACCATCACCATCATCATCATGATCAGTCTCCTCCAAAAACCCTGTAGGAAAAATATGAGGAGATCTATACAATATGCCGTCAAAAACTCCTTCCAAAAACCCAATGGAAAAATAAGGAGAAACTGACATATCACAATGCGTGCATTACTATTGCCTCATTAAAAACCTTTCATAAGAAACCATTTAGGAAAACTTATAAAGGAAAAGAGTGCAATATCAAAGATCCGAGGATCACAAATAGATTATCATTCAGGGAGACACTTCCCCTGAACTTTGCAAATCCCGAAGTCGTTTCATACCAATTCCATTGATGTACTTCTCAAATAAAGAACTTGGTAATGACTTTGTAAACAAATCAGCAAGATTATCACATGACTTCGTTTGCAAAATATTTATCTCCCCGGTCTGCTGTAACTCATGGGGATAAAATAACTTAGGAGAAATATGCTTTGTAATATTACTCTTTATATAACCTGTTTGCATCTGTGTAATACATGCAGCATTATCTTCATAGATAATAGTGGGTGATTCCAATGATCCAATCCCACTTGAACTTTCAATAAAGTTAATCATTCTGCAAAGCCATGCACATTCACATGATGCTTCAAACAAAGCAATAATTTCAGAATGATTCGTGGATGTAGCCACCAGAGTTTGTTTTGTCGACTTCCAAGAAAAGGCCATACCTCCACTCAAGAAGACAAAACCAGTCTGTGACCTGGCATTATGGGGATCCGATAGGTATCCAGCATCACAATATCCCACCATGGTCTTATCTTGATTTTTCCGATAGAACAAACCAAGATCTTTGGTGCCTTGAAGATATCTAAAAACGTTCTTCACACCAACCCAATGCCTCTTTGTTGGTGATGCACTGAATCTAGCCAATAAATTTACTGCAAATGATATATCAGGCCTGGTGCAGTTTGCTAGATACATTAGTGCTCCAATAGCACTGAGGTAAGGAAACTCAGGCCCTAATACCTCTTCATCATCACCCTTAGGTCTAAATGGGTCTTTATCTCTATCAAGAGATCTAACAACCATTGGTGTTTTCGATGGATATGCTTTATCCATATTAAATTTCTCAAGAATCTTTTGGATATAAGCAGACTGATGAACAAGTATTCCTGAAGGAAGATGTTCAAGTTGTAAGCCCAAACAAAATTTAGTCTTACCCAGATCTTTCATCTCAAACTCTGTCTTAAGATGATTACTTGCCTCATGTATTTCTTGTGTAGTCCCAATGATATTCAGATCATCCACATACACAGAAATAATGCAAAATCCATTCTTAGATTTCTTAATAAACACACATGGGCAATCACTGTTGTTTGAGTAACCCTTCTGAAGAAGGAATATACTCAGTCGGTTATACCACATTCTTCCCGACTGCTTTAAGCCATATAATGACTTCTGAAGCTTTACACAATACATGTTGCGATTAGCCTTTGGATTCGGAAGCTTCATTCCCTCGGGAACTTTCATATAAATATCCGAATCCAGTGACCCATATAAATATGCAGTCACAACATCCATCAGTTGGATAGACAAATTCATTTTCACTGCCAATGATATTAAATATCGGAACGTTGTTCCACTCATAACAGGAGAATATGTTTCATCATAATCGATGCCGGGTCTCTGCATGAACCCCTGTGCTACAAGCCTCGCCTTATATCTCACCACCTCATTGTTCTCATTCCTCTTACGAACGAAAACCCATTTTGCTCCCACAGGGAACACATGCTGAGGAGTGGGTATTACTGCAGTAAATACCCCTCTTTTTATGAGCGAGCGCAATTCATCCTCAATTGCTGCCTTCCATTTGGACCAGTCTGAGCGCTTCATGCACTCTGCCATGGACTTAGGTTCTCGATCCAAATCAAGGCCTTCTGCAATTCTAGAGGCGAAATAAATGTCGACAACTGTAGTGTTTCTATTGTATGATTCTCCTGAATCAATATAATTAATGGATATTTCATCAATACCTTTTGATCCTTCGTGATTTCCCTCAACAATTGGATCAAGGTCTTCCGATGTCCCAACACCAAAATTTGTGTGCACACTCGTGTTGGGTTCTGGATGTCCAACATCCTTCAGGTGTCCTTCAACCCTAGGTTGAATATCAACATTCTGTTGACTTGCATTTACTATCTGAGGATTCCTCATTCCCCTTGGACGCTTCTGCAAAGCCTTGTCCTTTGTGTCCAGATTCCTCCCCCTCTTGGGTGGCTGAGTAGATCTATGGGTCACATCCACTCTCTCTGGCACATTCATAGCGGGAACATTTGATTTTGTGACACCTTTATAATCAGTAAATGCATCTGGCAGATTATTTGCAATATTTTGCAAATTTATAATCTTCTGAACCTCCAGTTCAGACTCATTCGTACGTGGATCTAAGGACTGGATGCCTTTCACATCCCAATCTATTTCACGGCATTCTTTGTGGTTATTCTCTCCCCCTAAAGCCGGGAAATTGTCCTCATCAAAAATGCAATCAGCATACCGGGCTGTAAACAAATCCCCTGTCAGGGGTTCCAGGTACTTAATGATTGATGGAGAATTGTACCCCACTGCTCCAGTAGCACAACCCACTGCTACAGTACTGCTACAGTAAATTTCGTTTTTTTTCATTTTTTCTCTTCTTTTCCGGCTCAGATTGGGGCGCAGGCCGAAGCCCATCTGGCCTTTCAGCCGTTAGGCCCGGCACCGCTTTTATCGCTGCATAAAGGGAGTTGATAGATAGGGTTTCTGCTACCGCCCCCACTCCATTTCCAGGCGGTGCCGCTCACCCCTGTCCCTGCCGCTGCGCCGCACGTGCGCTTACCGGCGAGCCGCCGGCGGTCGAGCAGAGAAGTCCTCCTCGTCCGACGAGGGGGTGTAGTCGGGGATCTCCACTCCATTCTGGAGTTCATTTGTGAGGCCGAGCGACGCCGGGTTCCAGGCGCCCTGACGGCGTCCAGGGCGACGGTCGTCGGCGGCGACGAAGCGCCCGAAGAGAAGACGGCGGCTCGCGCCAGTGCCGGGCGGACCTGCGCCGCCGCTCGTGCCAGCGACGTCCGTGGCGGGTGTCCCACCAGTGCCGAAGATAGAGACGTACTGCTCGCCGGGAGGAGCAGGGGAGCGGCCAAACGCCCATGAGGCGCTGCTTGTCCCGGCGATGTCCACACCAAGCCCTGGACCGGCGCTGCCACTTGCTCCGGCAGTGGTGACCGTGCCCGCCGTGGCCATGGCGCGTCCTGGAGTCGGGATGAAGACGAGGCCGTCGCCCCCGGCGCCGGCGACGCTCGTCGGAGTCGGACTGTAGCCGCGTGCAGGTACGTCGACGACTATCACCCGTTCCTCCTCTTCTGCCGGCGTGGGGGACGGCAGGCGTGTGTCGGCGGCAACTGCAGGTCCTGGCACGCCCATCTCGGCGTTCAACGGTGGAGGGGCACTCGGTCCGGCGACAAGCCCTGGATCCAGACCCTGGCGGTTGACAACCGGCATGGCCAGGCGTCGGTTCACCGGCGTGGCATGACGGCGGCGTCCAGCGGCCGTGTGATGGCGGCGTCCACCAGCGAAGTTCTGGCGGCGGTTAACGCCGAGGCCAGATACTTGTGGTGGTGCGCCCCATCGATGGCGGACGAACCGGCGGCGCTGCTCGGCAAGGAAATGGCGACGGCCTTCTTCCCAGAGAAGAGAGGCAAGGGACGGCATCCTCACCGTTTTTCTTCTCCGGCGAGTTCCTGTGTGGCCTATCGCTCTCGCTGGAGAGAAGTGCGTGATAACGTGTAAAGAAATAGTGCGATGAATAGTAATGATCGCTGTTGATTGACTGCAATGATGTACATATTTATATGTTCGGAGGGGACACGTCGCACAGTCGCGACGCTTACAAGAGGCAAGATCAGAAGGACGCGTCCGTTACATTAGGACGTGACCCATCGGGGGAGAAACCGCACATCGGTTTGGAAAAGCTGGGATTTCCCTTTAATTAAACTAATTAACTAAATCTTAACAGTTTGATTGCTACTTCCTTAAAGCCAAAAGTATGCGATTCCAGTTGCTACACATAATTGGAAGAACCCAAGTATTAATGATTATTCTATTTATATGCAATTCCAGTTACACTCCATTTAGCCGCTTAAAGCCAAAAGTATCAAATCTTTTCCTTTATAAATATGTTTTTCCTATGATAATTATTTCAGCCCCACCGAATAAATGAAATTAGGATATTCAGATCAAATCGAAAACCATTATTTGTATCACATAAAAGTCATAATACTTATACTAGCTTACACCTAATCCCGAGTCGCACACGAGCCACCCGGAAGAAACCCTAGTCGCATGGCTGGTGGATCATCTATCCCATCGATCTCTGTTGGTTTTTTCGCCTCACATAATCGAATTTGATGTGTTGCGCTTTTGGATTTGTTTTGCAATGTCGTCATTTGTATCATCTTTATAGTTTTGGTTCTTTTTTCCAATTACTCTTGCTAGTGTACATTCTTTTGCATTACCAAATTCCTAGAAGTGACTTCCCCAACATGTACCCATTAAGCATAATCATGCACCTAGTCATTCTTTCTCTGCGCCGCCTTACCTATTTTCTTAGTCGTCGCATCTCCTTTGTTGATTGATCGTCGCCCTCCTCCTCCTCTGTTGGCTCTATCAGTGGGAGAAGAGGGGAGGCCCAGATCTACTTGTGGGAGTCTTAGTTTTTCCTATCTTGCGCTTGTGGTAAGTCTATGTTGCACGTCGCTTCGGCCTTTCAGTGGTGGTGACTATTAGAAATATGCTCTAGAGGCAATAATAAAGTTGTTATTATTCTATTTTCATGTTCGTGATTAAGTTTATTTTCTATGTTAGAATTACATTGGTTCCTGAATATGAGATTTGTAGGAAAACCCAATTGCATATGTGAAATAATGAAGTCCAGACATATCCCTAGTCAGGCCTCTGGACTAGCTCATGTATTGTTGATGGTCTTAATTTCCTGAGCATGGGCATTGTTAATGTAACAAGGATGCCGACAATAATGAGAGCACATTGTTAGGATAACATTGTTGTTGGATATGCCCACTTACGAAATATTGCGAGATCTTGACGTTTACTTGCATCCTTATATCACAGACCTAGATACCGGATGGTTCATTTGGGGTCATAATATGTTATTATGTAAAGGTGATGTGTCAAGACTGGAATTTGCCCCTCTGGTGATGGAGAGATACACTCTGGGTCCACTGGGTATTACAGTGTCCAGCATCGCCTAACCAGTTATTGGGAGTAAAAAGTTGGCCACGGGATACTAGACTACAGAAACGAGGAAAGAGTACAAATCGGAAACAAGGATAACTAGGTATAGTGATCAAGGAGTTGATAACAGGAATATCGTCGAAGTCTCACCTGGGGTTGTGTAACGTATTGCAAGGCAAAGATCTTCGATGATATGGGAATCCGCATGGGTGTCCAGGTCCCGCTAATCATCGTTGAACGAAAGGTGTTCAGACATGCCCACATATATGCTCGAACCTATAGGTAGTGGTAGAGCTTGACGAAGAATGTTGAGGGGGAAAAGGAGAGTTGAGTGTACCAAAATGACAAATTGTACTTACACGTTCAATAATCTTCGAGATTTAAGCCTAACAAGTAGAGGTATTCGAGAGGATTTTTCTAGACTAGGGCGGAGGGCAATAGCCCACCTTGGCCCCAAGGAAGCTCCGCCATTGTCTATAGGGTCGCACGCTTAACGTTAGCGACATTTAGTAATGCCACGATTTAATGAAGACTGAGAGAGAAGGGTTCGAAAAGTGTTCCGAGAGGTCCCAGTGTTCCGGTGATGTCCGTAAGTGTTTTGAAAGGTACCACGTGTTCTAGAACTGGGTAGAAACTTCTAGAGAAGTCATGCTTCGAAAGGATCCTATTGAGGCCTATCCCTTGCTGGCGAGGGGGGGGGGCAACACAGCCTGGTTGGGCCAGGTCGGACGACCCCCTGAATTGGAGTTCATGGCAAGCTAGATGGAGTCCTAGTAGGAATCCCTGGCGCGCGCATAGGTGGGGCTCCTTTCCTTGGTTGGTCGCCCCCTACCTGGCCAACTATATAAGGAGGGCCAATGGCGCACCACGGAGACATCAAGCCCTTGGCCTACCCCTCTTGCTGGTGGTGCCCTGTACCCTTCTAGCTGGCACCTCGCTCTTCCTCTAGATTAGATCTAGATTCCATGCTGCTTCGTTGTGTTGGTCCACAAATTGATGTGATGTCACTACTTTGATATGTGTGGATACCTTGGAGGTGTCATAACCTTCTACGGTAGATAGGGTGGATCTTCGCGGCTTAGAGGTGTAACCTAGCGTTGGAATCAGAGGACTTCATCGACAACGTCAACATCTCTGTTGCGCTGATGTATTCGTCGGGGGTATGGTTTCGTTACCCGCACCTCGATAGTGATCTTGGTTGGATTCTGCGCGGTAAAAAAAATGTTTTCACTAGCACGTTCCCCTATGTTGACAATGCATGAGACGATGGAACCCGCAACATGATTGGATGGACAAGTAGGTCCCTGTTGTCCGTCGCTTTGGCTCTTACGCCGGTGATGGCGGCGGTGCGGAATAATTTCACCTCCGGCTTCTTCGGTTTTAGCAGCGGGTGCATCGTCAGTTCTAGCGATAGGATTGTGGTCAACGTTGAGGGAGTTGGATGTGTCTTCGTGTTTGGCTGCATCGGCATCGATTTCGTTATTCCGTCTTCTTCTTCGGGTATTAATTGTACCTTTTTCTTGGAGAGGATGGAGGATTCCCCGAGGGGTGAACTGTACCTCTTTTTTGGATTTCTTGTATTGTTGATGTTTGGTTTGTACAGCGCCACAATTCATTCACACAAATAAATAAAGCATGATCATCCACCTGATTTTACTATACAGTCCTACACCACGATGTATAAGATATCATCGCAGGGTGTTCTGTCAGTGTGTCCTGGTTGTACATGCATTACCCCAATATTTTCCTCCATTGCCCCAACTTGGGCCTTGGGTAGCTTGAACGTATTCTTTCGCTGTATTTGCACTCTATCCGTTCCCCTCCAGCAATGGGAGTACTGATGTATACTCAACATTATCGTCCCACATTTTAAAAACGTCACAAGAAAATTGAGCATGAGAATCTGACGTTGAAGTTTATGCATTCTTTGCTTCCCGCCCCCACTTCTTTGTCGGGTAATTAACAATGTCTCCATTTGTTGATTACTCAATCTCATCATGCCTTACGCATCACCCCACTGTCGAGGCACGCGACCCATGAGGCGCAGCAGCAGCATCTAACCGAAACGTGTTCGGTTCACACGACATAACTAACGAGAAGAGAGGAGACGTGCCCAACTAGCGCAGCCCCGCGGTTAAGCTTCCGGTGAACATGAGAGAATTTCTTGTGCTGTTGGCACCAGATTGGTTGGTTGTTGTGGGATGTTTAGCAGCCATCCGGTGGGTCTCGATCGTTTGATCCGACGGAATGTTCGACTCCCCGGGCTAATCCATATATAGTACTCCCTCCGTTCCCAAATAATTGTCTTTCTAACCATCTCAAATGGACTACAACATATGAATGTATGTAGACATGTTTTAGAGTGTAGGTTCACTCATTTTACTTCGTATGTAGTCACTTGTTGAAATCTCTAGAAAGACAATTATTTAGGAACGGAGGGAGTAGATGGTGTCTCAGCGGTTTAATTAGCCAACCTTTATCTGTTCACCGGCATAAATATGTATAGTACTATGTGAATTATGCAGAGCGGATATGGTCAAAGATGCATGGAGTGTTATTATTCCACAGAAAGAAGAGGAAAATGCAGATGGAGAAAAGAGTATTGTGCCCGAATCATGACAGTCGATGAACTAAATGGAAAAGGCTCCCGTTTGTGTCGACCGCTGAGACTGACAGACGGAGTCAATTATGCTAATCCGAGCAAACTGTCGGGAGCATTCCCACTTGTACTACTCCGTCTACAGTAGTAGTATGGTGAATGAAGGGTGTGAAAAAGGTTGGTCTTCCCCTCGCTGTCGATTCATTCTAGGAATGGTCGGTCGTTGACTCGATGTCAATTGGCTGGTGGACCTCACGATGACTATACTAGTTGGTTGGAGCTGCAGCCTCGGTTCGTTCCCCACGGCGGCCCGCGAGCAGAGCCGACTGGATCTGGATCGTGCTAACCTCGAGCGAGCTGGATGGAGTCTTCCCTCCTCGCAGTCGGTCTAGATTTAGATCTGTGTGTTTTTTAGCTTGAAATGGGACGTTGGATGAAGGTGGCTACTAGGCGAGGCAGGTAGGATAGGGTCGAACTGATCCTCTGTCCGTAGCCACAAAAACAGATCCGGAGCCACGATCCGCAGAAAGCTGTTCCTTTTCCCGTTTGGCTTTGCATCTATCCGTCCTTTTCGGCGCGACACATGCTATACCTAACTGCACCGGGAGAGAAAGAAAGAAAGAAAGAAAAGATGGATTCCTGTGAGTGACTTTGGCATTTCGAGCCAAGACGTACGCACATACATTTACATGTGGCCTCTTCGCCATCACGATCGCTGCCGCCGTTGCCCGTCTCTGCGTGTGCGTGAGCCGAGGATGATGCCTCAACCACTTCGACGCTCTCTCTTTCCACTCCCACTTTTGTGCAAGCCAAGGGAGCTGGTGACGGCCCGCTGGTGACTGCGATCTACTCCTTTTCGATGATGAAAAACGAAAACCATACGGCAAAGAGCTACTGCTACATGTGCGTGGCCTCGACTGGCAAGCTACTACGCCTGTCGGTCACGACTCACGAGGGACAGCAGGAATCAAGTCAACTCCGGCCGCATCTCGTGATCCGGCGACCTCTGCTTCCTCCCACTACGTGCCATGTGCAACACGCCGATCAGTGAAGTCCAAGTCCTGCTACGCCTGCACTGCGCAGCAGCTCAACCTTCAACGCCCTGCCTGGTGAATGAAACCCCATCCGCCATCACTGCTACCTAGAGATAGTCAATCGGAAACACAAGTGGAAATTAAACAAATGGAGATTCATCGCCACTACTACCACCGCTGCGAGGATAAGAACAAGAATCTCGTAAAGCTCGAGGAGATAGAGATCGGTGGAGCTTTTTGACCGCTCGTTTGTCCCTTCCACAGTAGCATCACTGCCATGGCAATGATGTTATGTCTATGTCTATGATGTGATATGATAGCTACAGTGTCGGATGAACCGGCTTCCTGCTGTCAAGAAATGATGGTACATGAGTTAGGCGCTGATCCACCAGAAAGACAAGCGAGCTTATCGGTAATAATTTTGACACAAAAGCGTGCTAGATGTGCTAAACAACTCACCATTTGCCGGGGGTCACGGGAGCACTTCACAAGCTCTCCACGCATCGCACTCAGACCATGAGTTACAGTCGATGTTTCGGAAGGAGAACGTCCACTGAACTGAAGACGAGCATGATCAAAAGGAGCAAAGCGAGTGAGCTCGAGCTCTCATGCGTGGTAGACCGTTCCACTACTGCCGACCACGCACTCATCTCATCCCAATCATCTATGCTGCCAGGTCTCGACAAGGATTGTTCCTTCTAGTTCTCGATTGTTCGAGAAGAATAAGCTTTTCTCTTTAAAGCAAAAAAAGTTGGAAACTGCTCGGCGAAAAATGCCAGTGAAAGTTCAGAAGGTCTTTTTGTAGTTGCAAGAATCGGATGCCAATGGGCGATCACTGGCCGCGTAGGAGCAACGTGAAACAGCTTTCGAATTTTATTAAGTTGAAAACCGACGCGATGCTCTCGGCCTACGTCCACATCTTTCAGCTCGTCCATATTTACAATCGACGGTGATTATTGTACTAGTACTATGAATGAACTGGGCATGAAATGGACCAACGAAACGGAGAGCTGACCAATGTCTAACAGTTATGGTCAGCTCAGACTTTGTCATCGTGTGCCTGAAAACGCGACGGCGGCATGATAATCTAAAAGTCGCCGGTCAGGTGCAGCACCAACGCCAAAGTTGACCAAACAAAACACAAACTATTTCAACGGCAGAAGAAACTATTGCTTGCAAGTTGCAAGCTGCAGTTAGCGGCGGCACCCACAAGGCCTCAACTTGGCACTCAGATTGATTGGTTTACCGTTTACATCTCTGATGTAGGTGAGCACTGAGTAGTTGTTTACTTCTGTTTTACGTGTGGTTAGATATTTTGGAGTGAAAACTGACCGCTCCGTTAAAACGACGCTAAGTAAAGTTGATTGACTCATCGATATCTTATTTGCAAAGTTTTTGTAGAACATAACGAAGTAAAGTGCAGTTTGTCTAGAAAAACAAAGTCCGCTTTGGGGAAAAAAGGAAGTATTTTTTTAGAGAAGAAAAGGAAGTGAAGTGCAGACACGGACGAGACGCAGTGCTCAACAACAACCAAAAAGAAAATCCATTTCTCCCTGATAACCGTTTTATGGCCCGGCCCATTTGTATCTCAATGGATGTTGTCATCCCCGTAGCCGACGACACTTTCCCGTGTATCTGAAATTCCGAACTCTGTGATTTCAAGAACATCGTGACGGCAGGCACAAAAGAATGCAGGCACCTCCGAATGATCCTCATTAGATGGTGAGCAATACTACTGCAATCAAGAGTCCTTAGTATCATCAGAAAATGATACTTGCAGCTGTAGTAATTACAATAGCAAGGATGGTCTGGAAACCACAGTAGCAAGATGAAGAACACCAGCTTGTATTACTGATCCAGCTTTCGTCAGAAGTTTCAGTCTTCACATCACGACCTTTTAAAAAAAACGAAGGCAAAAGTTTTGTCTCATCGATCAATTAAGAAGAGAACTGCCCAGTTAACTAATGAAAAATCAGAGAAAAACCAATATACACGGAGCACAGACTAACCACATGACAAGAAACCCTCGACCGCACAGACGACCCATGCCAAACTCTCTGATTACACAACATCCACAAACCTCGACATTACTACTACACCATGTGAACCCCGACAAGAACACCTCGACAGAAGACATCACACACCTTCCAACCCACATCACGGCTTACAACAGATGAACAATCGTGCAAAACAAATGAAAATCTCTCCACAACTGAACATAGCAGATGCCTTGCCCGCCGCGCTCACCGGGTCCCGAGCCCGCCATTGGCGGCGGTCAATTTGCGGCAGTAGTTAGGCTATTCATAGTGGGGAGTAACTTATACTAGTAACATGCATATGTTACTAGTCTATGTTACTACCTTCATACTGGAGAGTAACATATGTGTGGTATCATGCAAGACATCATTTATTAAGATGTAGACTCATTTTGCCTCGAGATGCGTTATGTTACTGTAACATATTATATTACTCCAAACACCTCTCTCCTTATTAAGTACATGCCACATAAGCAAAAAAAATTTGAGGTGTGTTATGTTACTTGCTAAGTTACTACCTCGCGGAACCTGGGCACACTCCTGAGGTCGACCTTAGTTCCGTCCTTGAGCGTGATGACTATGTCGCCCCACTCGCCGATGAACCTCTCTAGATTGTGCGAGAAGAATAATTTTTTTAGGACCGGAATAAGCTTTTCTCTTTGAAGTAAAATAGAAGCTGCGCAGAGGAACACCGAAGAAACTGAAGCTTCACACAATGGAGATGACTGCACAGGAGGTGGACATGGGGGATGGGACCGGAACAAACACCATGGAGGCAACCAGCCCAGGGGCCGCTGGTAACCTGACGGGGCCACAATTCGTGCCCCGTCAGGAGCAATGAATTGTTTAAGCTGGAACTGTTGGGGGGTGGCCAACAAACCGACAGTTCATGATTTGGTTGGCATGGTGAAAGCAACTCAAGCAAAAATAGTTTTTTTGTGTGAAACTAGGCAGAGTTCAGATAAAGTTAAGCGTTTACGTGGTAGACTAGGTTTGAGAGGGTTTTCAGGAGTTAGCAGTGATGGTTTGAGTGGAGGGCTTGCCCTCTTTTGGTGTGATAGTGTTCATGTGGAAGTCCAGTCAGCTAATGAAAGATTTATTGATGCGTATGTGAGACTCTCTGAGCAGGATCCGTTGTGGCGTCTCACTTGTGTGTATGGGGAACCGCGCACGGAAAACAGACACCGCATGTGGACACATTTGACTGATCTAAAACGAACCTCAGACCTTCCGTGGTGTGTTATTGGAGATTTTAATGAAGCGATGTGGTCATTTGAGCACTTTTCGGTCTCTGCCCGTAGTGAGAGCCAGATGATTGCTTTTCGTGACACCTTGGAGGTATGTGAGCTTGTTGATCTAGGCTTTTCTGGCTTACCATTTACTTATGACAACAAGAAGAGGGGAAGGAAGAATGTCAGAGTGAGGCTTGATAGAGCGGTGGCGGACAATAGATGGCGTGACATTTTCTCGGAAGCACGGGTGATACACAAGGTATCGCCATGTTCTGACCATTCACCTATTGTTTTGGAATGTATAAAAGAAGAAAAACAAAATGTCCGGCGAGGTGTTAGGCAATATGAGACGTTCTGGGAAAGGGACGCAAGCCTACCAGAGAGAGTTGCGGCAGCCTGGGCACAAGCTGGACGCAAGTTTAGTCTTGGGGACGTGCATGCAGGACTAGCAAAGCTGATGAGTGATCTGCATGCATGGAGCAAAAAGACCTTTGGCAACATCACACGTGAGCTGGAGCGTTCTAGGTGCCGGTTGGAAGAACTGATGCACATGAATGCAGACCGTAATGAAATTCGCAAGGTATCAGACCATATGGAGGAATTGCTATATCGTGAGGAAATGTTGTGGATGCAAAGAAGCAGGATTGATTGGCTCCGCGAGGGTGATAGAAACACACGATTTTTTCAGTGTCGCGCGATCTGGCGTGCACGCAAGAATAGAGTAAAAAGGTTGGTTGATGACGCAGGTTGCAGCCATGGTGATCATGCAGTCATGGGAGGTATGGTGACTTCCTATTTCAAAAATTTATTTACACGTGATGACACACTTATTCAACAACCTTTGCTTGAGCTGTTTGAGGAGAAGGTGACCCCAGAAATGAACGCACGATTGTGTGCTGACTTTACTGAAAAAGAGATATCTGATAGTTTGTTTCAAATGGGTCCGTTGAAAGCGCCAGATAAGGATGGATACCCAGCTAGGTTCTTCCAGAAAAATTGGGCAGTAATGAAAGAACAAGTTGTTAAAGCTGTACAAGAGTTCTTTAGGACTGGACATATGCCTGATGGAGTCAATGAAACGGTAATTGTCCTCATTCCAAAAGTTGATAACCCAGTGCGGCTTACTGATTTCAGGCCCATAAGTCTGTGTAACGTCATTTACAAAATTGTTGCAAAGTGTTTAGTGAACAGACTGAGACCTATGCTTGATGAGATCATCTCACCTTATCAAAGTGTCTTTATTCCGGGGCGTTTGATCACAGATAATGCGTTGCTCGCGTTCGAGTGCTTACACTGTATTCAGCACGAGAAAAACCCGGAGAATAGTTTTTGTGCTTACAAATTAGATTTGTCGAAAGCTTATGACAGGGTGGATTGGGGGTTCTTGGAGCAAGCGATGCACAAGTTGGGCTTCTCTCACCAGTGGGTACAGTGGATAATGTCATGTGTTACCTCGGTGAGATATTCAGTCAAATTTAATGGAGCCATTTTGGATTCGTTTGCACCGTCGCGTGGTCTTCGGCAAGGTGACCCCCTGTCTCCTTTTTTATTCCTCTTTGTGGCTGACGGACTATCAGCGTTGCTGAAACGGGGTGTGGAGACACAGGCTTTCCAACCTGTCAAAATTTGCAGCAGAGCACCGGGCATCTCACATTTGCTATTTGCTGATGACACCCTCCTGTTCTTTAAAGCCAATGAAGCACAAGCAACATATGTGAAGGATGCCCTCCATAGGTACGCCCAGGCTACTGGTCAGCTCATAAACCAACAAAAATGTTCTATTCAGTTTGGAGATAACTGCCCGGCAGAGATACAGACCGTGGTTAAACAGGTGCTGCAAGTTGAAATTAATGATTTTGAGGGGAAATATTTAGGCTTACCAACCCCTGACGGTCGCATGCACAAGGGGAAGTTTCAGATGCTACAGGCAAGTCTAACCAAGCGGATCATGGCGTGGGGTGATACCCTCTCACATGCAGGGAAGGAGGCGCTTATAAAATCAGTCCTACAGGCCATTCCCACCTACATCATGGGGGTGTTCAAGTTACCCTATTCGGTGTGTGATGACTTGACAAGGTTAGTGCGTAATTTCTGGTGGGGATCAAAAGAAGGTCAGAGGAAGACCCACTGGCTTGCTTGGGAGAAATTACTTGAGCCAAAAGGAAAGGGTGGCCTTGGTTTTCGTGATTTTCGCTTGTTCAATCAAGCTTTGCTTGCGCGACAAGCGTGGCGCCTGCTGATCAAACCAGAATCATTATGTGCTCAGGTACTAAAGGCAAAATATTACCCTAACGGTTCCCTTGAGGACACGGTTTTTTCAGGTAATGCATCACCAACGTGGCATGCTATCCAACATGGCCTTGAGCTCCTTAAAAAAGGGCTTATATGGCGTGTTGGAAGTGGCGAGCAGATTCGCATCTGGAGAGACCCCTGGATCCCACAGCCTACATCTTATCAGCCGATCACACCTCGGAGGACCTGTCGGCTCAGACGGGTGGCCGAGCTTCTTGACGACCACGGACGGTGGCGGGTGGACCTTCTTGAACAACATTTTTCCACCCCGGATGTGCAGCATATTCTGGCGATCAAGGCTAGCCCACGACGGCTGGATGACATCATTTCATGGGCGCCGGACGCGCGTGGCATCTTCACTGTTCGCAGCGCCTACAAACTCGCTCTGGAGGAGCGAACCAGCACCACCATGTGCGCCACGAGCAGGGCACCGGACGGCACTCGTGCCGTCTGGAAGGCAGTATGGGGGTGCCCTGCTCCCCTAAGGTACGAGTTTTCGCATGGCGAGTTGCAATAAATTCTCTAGCCACGCTTGAAAATAAGTATAGAAGAAAGTTAGAGGTATCTGACATGTGTGTTCTATGTGGAATGGAACGTGAGGACACATTCCATGCCTTGTGCAGCTGCCCCTTGGCTCGGCAACTCTGGATGGCGATGGCGAAGATATGGACCATGCCCAAGCTTGAGTCCATTACACACACAGGTCCGGAATGGATCATGCATCTCCTGGATGGCTGCACTATGGATGAACGACTTCCAGTAGTCATGACGTTGTGGAGGAATTGGTATGTCCGGAATGAGATTTACCATGCAAAGCCAGCACCCCCTGTTGAAGCTTCAACCAGATTTTTGTCAGGGTACATTGAAACGATGTTGCGTATACAGCAGAACCCCACATCTGATATAGCTAAAGGGAAGGACACAATCATCTATGGTGGCTGGAAAAGAAAGGACAAGTCACATGAAATATCAGCGGCGTGCACGCGGCCACCAGAGCGTTGGAGGACACCAGACTTGGGCTGGGTGAAGCTGAATGTAGATGGTTCGTGGAAGGAGGACACCGGTACAGGGGGGCCGGGATGATTCTTCGGGATCACAACGGTGCCATAATTTTTGCTTCTTGCCGTTACATCCAAAGGTGCGCTAACAGCTTAGAGGCAGAGATAGCGGCTATGGTGGAAGGGGTGACACTGGCGCTAGAACGGAGTCCGGAACACCTCATCGTGAAGACGGACTGTCTGACGGCGGCAAGTATGGTTTGTGACACCTCAGCGAACAGATCACCTTTTGCAGTTATGATACGTGAGATCCGTAATCTCCTTAGTGATCGGCAACATGTAATCTCAGTCATCAAACGTGAGCAGAATAGAGCTAGTCATACTCTTGCCCAAATGGGCCGGTCTCTTCCAAAAACTGTTGTTTGGTTAAGGTGTGCATCCATGGAGGTTCGCGCCATTTGTCAACAAGAATGTAATGACTCTGGTTAAGTAATGGAGATGCTTTATTCGCAAAAAAAAAGAAGCTGGAAACTGCTCCCAAAAAAATGCCAGTGAAAGGCCAGAAGGTCTTTTTGTGGTTGCAAGAATCGAATGCCAATGGGGGGTCGCTGGCCGCGTAGGGGCAGCTCGAAACAACTTTTGAATTTTAATAAGTTCGCGTAGGAGTAGCTTGAAACAACTTTTGAATTTTAATAAGTTGAAAACCGACGCAATGTTCTCGGCCCACGTCCACTTCTTTCATCTCGCTATTTTTTGCGAATCTACAGCGATTATTGTACGATGAACTGAACATGCAAACATGTTGCGACGCAAGCGAGCGAACCAACAAGTTGACTCGCCAGTGTAAAGAAAACAGAAAGATTAATGTCCAAGAGCATTTGGGTAAGGTCAGACTTTGCCATGGTGTGCCTGCAAACGACAGCGGCATGTGCCAACCTAAATTAAAGTCTCCAGTCAGGTGCAGCAGCGACAACACCAAAGTTGACCAAAAAAAAAACTACTTCTACTGCTTGCGACCAATAATTCCACACTCAAACGGGCAAAATCTCCACGGCAAGCACTCTGACGTGGGTGCAGCTAGCGGCGGCGGCACCCACAACTTGGCATTCAGATTGATAGGTTTACATCTCTGACGTGGAGCACGAGTCAAAGCACGAGTAATTTTATATACTCCCTCCGTGACAAAGTAAATGTCTCAACTTTGTAGTATCTACAGCCGGACGCCTTAAACCCGCCTCATGCGACAGGCGGATTACCCAATCACTATCCGGTCATGATTTTTTATTCAGATGGACCCCTCAAATGGCTCTCAAACTTCCGGGCTGACTGGCACCCCTCATATCCAGCCCAAATATGAGGCGAACATGGGGCGCCTGGGAGCGTTGGGGGACACCCGCCACGTTGGACCCGGCCCACAGTGGCCCACCCGACCCCATATAAATTCCTCCTCATCCGTTTGCCGGACCAAACCCTAGCCACTTCACTCCCCTCCCCTCCGTCAACCAACCTCGTCTTCGGCTCCTTTCGACCCCAACCTCATCCCTCGCGGCCCCGAAGACGAGATGGCCGTCCGGCTTGCGCTCCGCCACGCCCAGGAGGAGGCCCGTGCACCGCTGCGCTCGGACTCCATCCGTCGGGAATCCATTGCGTCCGCCCAAGTGGCGCACGAATCCGGCGCTAGGCCAGCCCTAGCTGCCTCGACGGAGGCCGTGCGGTCCGTCTGGCGTCCCAACGCGCTGGCGAATGCGCAACCCCTTTGTTGGCGCTCCGATATTCGGGATGCACCATCGTCCCACGAGGCCATGGTACGGCGTGCCTGTCGTGCAAGGCACCTGGCACGGGAGGCGGCGGCAACCCTCGCGGCGGCGGACATTGGCGAGGCAGAGTCGCCTTCTCCGACGCCCCATATGGCGCATCAGTCCGAGCGACGCAACCGCATTGTGGTGGACATCGGCGGCTTGTCTCCGGACGGATCCGTTATCGATATGACGTCCACCGGTACCCAACGGGTTTCGGGCTCCGACGAGGAAGAGTAGGGCATGGGAGACGGCGGCACATTGAGTCCCGCGAGCCAGCTCGTCTCCCATGCCCTACTCTACCTTGCCGTCGACCGGGCCAACAATCTAGGAAGCGCAATCGGACACCGGACATGGCCACAACATGCGGACGAGCTCCGGTTAAAGGTCGCTACGTTGCATGTCCGTGGATTTGAGATTTCTAATTTAATATATCCGGATGTGAAATGCATTTTCTGAGGCGTGACCGGTCACTGTCTGTGGACGCACCCGGGCGCGTTTGAGTGGCCGGATTTGCCAAGTCCGGCGGTAGATGCTCTAACTCTAGTATAAAGTTATACTAATTTTGAGACACTTATTTTAGGACGAAGAGAGCATGTTTTTATATATCGTTGTATATTTTCAGTAAGATCGATTGGTTCGTTTAAACGAGGGAAAGTAAATTGATTGGCCCGTCGATCTTATGTTATTTTCAGAACATGGTTCGTCAAAATGAACAGAAGTAAAAAAGCAAACACAGACGAGTGTCCATCATTTTATATTTTTGAGATGATAGAAACAACCACAAATGACCATTTCTCTTTGTGATAACCATTTTATGGCCCAGCCCATTAGAATCAAAATGGGTGGTGCCATCCCATGCATGCATGGCCCATGACACTTTTCCGGGAAGTAATGCTACACGTACAAACGAGTTACAAGGTTTTATAAAAAGGGTTAATTTAATTGGTCAATTAGTGGGGAGGCGGTCCATCCTCTGAAAATCAAGGGGGCAAGTTTGTGATTGGTTAGTAGATGGAAAAAATCTTAATCAACGTGTAATTGCGTGCAACT
This sequence comes from Aegilops umbellulata, assembly GCA_032464435.1. Lineage (NCBI taxonomy): Eukaryota > Viridiplantae > Streptophyta > Magnoliopsida > Poales > Poaceae > Aegilops > Aegilops umbellulata. The sequence continues at coordinate 608,826,140 of CP136057.1, forward strand.
CTTTGTATGTTTAGCATTAGGCTGGTCATAGTGGGAGTAACTTAGCAAGTAACATAACACATCCCAAGAAAAGTCTGCTTACGTGGCATGTACTTAATGAGGAGAGAGATATTTGGAGTAACATAATATGTTACTGTAACATAACGTATCTCAAGGTAAAATGAGTCTACATCTTAATAAATGATACCTTGCATGATACTACACATATGTTACTCTCCACTATGAAGGTAGTAACTTAGACTCGTAACATATGCATGTTACTAGTCTAAGTTACTCTCCACTATGACTAGCCTTAGGCTGGTCATAGTGGGAGTAACTTAGCAAGTAACATAACATACCTCAAAAAAAGTTTGCTTACATGGCATGTATTTAATGAGGGGTAGTAACATAATATGTTACTGTAACATAACACACCCCAAAGCAAAATGAGTCTACAACTTAATAAATGATGACTTGCATGATACTAGTCTAAGTTACTCCCCACTATGACCAGCCTTATTGCTTTCCCGTGTATCTGGAAATCTGAACGCTCTTCTAAAAAAAATGGAATTCTGAACGCAAGCGCCTCATTCTCTGTCAGAAAGAAAGAAAGAATGCAAGGGCACCTCAAACCAAGACATTGGTCAGTTAAAAAAGAAAGACATTGGTCAGCAATCCTACTCAAAACAGGAGTATTAAGTATCAGCAGAAAATGGTACTCGCTGCTGTAGTAATCACAGTTCACGGTAGCGAGGATGATCTAAAAATACAGTAGCAAGATGAACACCAGCTCGTATTACTGATCGAGCTTCCGTCAGAAGTTTCAGTCTTCACATCACGACTTACATCAGGCAAACAAGCGAGCTAGAAAGAAGAAAATCTCTGCGCAGCTGAACACAGCGGATGCCTCGCCGCCTTCACCGGGCCCCGAGCCCGCCCTCGGCGGCGGCCATTTTGCGGCAGTAGTCGGCGACCTCGCGGAACCGGGGCACGCTCCTGAGGTCGACCTTGGTACCGTCCTTGAGCGTGATGACGATGTCGCCCCACTCGCCGATGAACCGCGGCACGACCACCACCTCCCTGACCGACGAGTAAGGGAAGTCCGTGCGGTCGTCGCCGGAGAGCCCGGAGATGACGGTCACGCGGCGGGAGGTGAAGCGGTACCGCAGGAGGAGCGCGCGGGACACGGAGGCGAGGGTCAGCGGCAGCCACAGCAGGGTCAGCCCGAGGACGAGGTTCGCCGCCAGGTCGCCGTAGTGCGCGCCGCCGTCGAAGAACACCGTCTCGGCCTCGGCGGCGGCCGCGCCGGACGCAGAGGCCCGCGCGACCACGCGGGAGTGGCCTGCTGAGCGTCTGAGGGATGGGGTTGGTCGGAGGGTGGCGTGGACGGAGAGGTTTGGAGGAGGCAGCGAGCGGAGGAAGGAGGACGCCCCTGCGGAGGCGGTGAGGGCGGACGGCGGCGGCGGCATGGTCGCTGGCGCGTTATCTCCGTCTCGTGGTGGTGGTGGAGGGAAGTGCTGTTGGGTTCGCTCGGTTTTCGGTAGTCATTTGTGTGCACGGGGGCGTGTTACGTGGACCGACTGGAATCGTGCACGTAGCCTTTCTTATGCTTTCGGTTTTTTTTGCGGGGATTGTTATGCTTTTTTTTTTTGAACTTCGGCCACTTTATTTAATTCATAATCATATCCTTTACAATAAGGGGAATCAGGAAATCAGGAGGTTTATCAAGCCACACCCTTGACTCCTGACCCAAGAAACTAAAAGGAAAAAGTCCAAAATAAACCGTGAACTTGTATATGAAAACTAAATCAAACCCTGAACTTGCAATTCCGGAAATCAGCACACCGAACTCTTTGATCCCAGTCTATTTTAAACCTTGAGAGCATTCCCAAACAGGGATTGTCGACGTGGCAGATCAAATCCCGGCTGGGCCAGCCCAACAGACGCGATTTTTTTTTATTTTTGCTTTTTCGTAACAGGGGAAGTAAAAATACTGAAAAAGTGAAACAAGACGCGTAGCTATATTTTTTCTTTAAAGCAAAATAAAAAATACTACAGAAGTGGAACTCGGCTGGATTCGAACGTGCGAACCAGAGAAGCTAAGTTCCTCCCCGCTAACCACCAGAAACACTGGTTCTTATTGCTGTGATTAGAGGCCCAATCTATTTAACCACATGCAGCCGCATTGAGATTTGAATTTTCTTAAGGGCAAACAAATATCGAAAACGTGCAGGGCCGAACTATTTTTGAAATCTCTGACTTTTTTAATGGGAAAAAGCTTACCTTCAGCCGAAAATTCTGAATACTTTTTTAAAAAATGAACATTTTTTTAAAACACAATCAATTTGGAAAGGTCAGCACTATTTGAAACATGAATATTCATATGGTTTTATAAAATGTAAATCGTGTATTTGGAAAAATGTTACGATGTCACATTTAAAAAATATATATTTTTAGAATTTCGTCAATTATCTGTGTTTAAAAATATACATTCTGTATTGTTCACATTTTTTCAATGTTTTGGAAGTTTTCAAAAATGATTTCATATATGAACGCTTCTATCACTACACCCGAAAAAAAAAACGCTTCTATCACTAGCAACCTTGAGGGCGATTTGCTTGTTCCAGCTGCCGCGAGTGTGAGATCCCGAATTTCGAGTCCTCTCAAGCTCAGGAATATATAATCACTAGTACTTTTTGTCTATTGCTAATGGAAGACAACTCAGGAATATATAATCACTAGTATTTTTTGTCACTCCTAATAGAAGACAAATGGGTTCTTGTACTTTTATTAGTTATTTATTTTCAATGCGACAATACAAAAGAATTTATTGCCATTACAAAAATATAAAAGAAAGAAAATGGAAAAAAAAAAAGAAACACACGCGCGAGCCACTGCACTAATGGGCCAGGCCGATTAGTCTAATGTCCAGCCACCCAGTCAACACTTGCCACATCAGCAAATACCAGCTGAACTCCCTCAAGGTTTAAAATAGACCGGGATCATATAATTCGGTGTGCCGATTTCCGGGATTGAAAATTCAGGGTTTGATTTAGCTTTCGCCTATAAGTTGAAGGTTTGTTTTGGACTTTTTCCAAACTAAAACGAGCAATAGTATGAGCGCACTCGTTTACATCACGCACACAATGATTTATTGTCGCCTTGCCGAAAGAACTCATCAACCTTCGACAATCGTCAGTAATTACCGCACCTAACGCCCGGTAGTCATCCGGATTCTGGATAGCTTGGACAATCTCCATAGAATCACTCTCAATGGACAAAGAAAAAATGCCCATCTCCTCAGCAAGTCGTAGTCCCAATAATAGCGCAAACGCCTCCATCGTTGGAGCGTCCATTGCATTCGATTTATATTCCATGACCGCTGCAACAAAACCTCCCTTCGAATCTCGTAAAATAGCACCACTTGCCCCTGCACCTGAGTCAACATGATATGAAGCATCAACATTAAGCTTTATACAGCCTGATGCTGGTCTAGACCATCTAGTCTGTCGTGGAGGAACTAGCTTCTTTTCTGCTACCCAGTTAGCAACGATACCCCTAATCTGTAGAGACGATCGTGCTGGCGTACCAATCTCTTTATAACTAGATGACCCGTTGCGCCAATGGCGCAAAGGCCGACAGCAAGCCAAGTATTGTAAGAGTGGTGATAGGAAAACTCAGTCACACATTAAAATAATGAGTAATTACTACTGGTTACTGTTTTTGTTCATGATTACTGTTTCTCCTGGAACACTCTGTGCTAAATGATAGTGCTATATCCTTTGAGTGGAAGGTGGACGCTGCCAGGTAAAGCAGCCTCTTCCTTGCTTAACATATTTGTTGTTGCTGATGAGTACTCGTTGTTTGGAACAGAGAAAGTAGTAAAAACAGATGAATATAGATAAGGGTGGCATTATGCATATTAATAGGTCGATGAGGAACAACAACAGAGGTTATATAGGTAAAAGCATAGGTGGTAGCTGTTCAAAAGCAATGGATAGCATCGTCGAAAAACAGAGGAAGGTTTCATCCTATTACAGAGCTTGATTAGTAGTCCTTAGAATGCTAGATGATATTTAGATACGACTTCCGTTGCTGTCGATGGTTCATCTAAAGGCAATGCACGATGAGAACCAGGTGCTGCTTTGTGGTGATCTTGAAACGAAAGGCACAGATGTCTCCTTCATGGATTTTTGCAAGGCAAGGAACTTAGACCAGTTGGTTGTTACGGTGGCTTTCTTGCCGGTTCCTACCACGATGCAACAATTGGCGTGTACATCACTGTTTACAAGCCTGACCTTGAGCGTATCATAATCCGGGTCAATGTAATCTTTTAGTTTGCTTTCAGTGTAGTTGACCTGAAAATACTGGTGAGAAAATGAATTAATTGAATGGATTAGAGAGTGTCTTGTCACTCTTAAACTGAGAAGGTTTAAATATAGATAGTGAGAACAATTATTAGTAAATAATGCAAGGAAGCAAAAGAAGGGTGCAGAGCATGCTACATTCCTTCCTATGTGGAGTATAAGATTTAAATTGGTTGTTTCTATATGTATGGTACTCTAGTGAAGGAGAACAAATATAGGAAGGAATAAAACATGTATATCAAACTATATGAATATTAGTTTCTAAAGTTACATGTAGCAAGTTGATGAGAATTGTTGTGCTGGTGCTAATAGCACTGTATACAGTTATTTCAATATTTCGCAATAAAGTCAATTAGGTGAATCAAAAGCATACTACAGGTTGTACTTCTGATGATTAGTCAGGTAAGTAGTTTAGTTGTGAGGCATAAGTAAAGATAATTCTTTTTTTCAATGAAGTGGAAGGAAGGAGTTTACCATCCGTTGGCCTGGCTTTGCGAATGTTTTGTTGATGGTGCAGACATAGTATTTGATATCTGGTTTTTTGTGGCGGAACATGGCAAACAACTTGTTCACATAGTACTGATAGAGCTTCACTTCATTGCCCCAGTGACAATACTTTTCTATATATTACTCCCTCTGTCCTAAAATAAGTGTCTCAACTCTGTACTAACTTTCGTGCAAAATTATACTAAGGTTGAGACAATTATTTTGGGACGGAGGGAGTACATTGATAGTAGGTTCATAAGCTCAAAGAAAGTCATGAGCTAAGTTTATGCTAAGCAAAACTACATAGACAGAGATACATCGTGTAGATTGCTTTGATCACCCAACTTCTGGTAACTAAGATATGTAATCTTTCGTCGTCCTCATAATTAACCTTTTGCTTCTTCTCTTTCATGCTGCTTCTGTAGAATCAAATTGTACAATAAATGAATAGGAAGACCTATCGTAGTTGTACACACAAAAACATGTGGCGGGGAACTTTGAAAGGTGACTATTGTCACAGGTCCTTGTTTTCCTCGATGAACAAATCTATGTAAGAATACAGTGTTAGTATTGAATGCATACAATGTGCTAGAAATTTGATTACAACTAATAATCGGATTACCTTAGCAAAGATTATGGAAGAGAGTATTGACTACATGTTTCATTGGTGTCGAAGATCACCTCATCATCTAAGCACATGGTGGGTATGTTAGGTGGGATGTTCCTTAGTAGGAATAATGTCTCACACATTCTATCCCCATCCAGATGGTGTGCATAGCGTTGCCGTAGGGCATGTGGATGTGTATCTCCGTCGGATCTCATGGGGTTCGGTCGGTGCTGGTCTTCGGTGGATCAGTTTGGATCCGGTCTTTGTTCGTGTTCGTTTGGGTGTGTACAAGTTTGATCAATCTGATTTTACGACTTTCTTCGTTAGTGATGGTTGCTGCTCTGTTACGCTGCTCCTATGGGGCCTTAGAACGATGACTTCCTAATTGTTTACTACAATAAGGTTTCTCCGGCTTTGGCGAGGGCGGGGCGATGATAGCGGTGTGCCTTCGGCTCGCCCCAGTGTTCGTCGTCGTCGCTTGGTGGTCCACGGACCTAGTAATAATTTTTATTACCTTTGGTGTTCTTTGTACTCCAATAATTGAATATGAATAGGTTGAAAGTTTATCACACAAAGAAAGCATATCTTTGTCATCTTTTTTATTGTTATCTTTATAAATCATTAATCTCCCTAGGGGTAGGAGTTTCCTTGTTCAATTGAGGGGTATGATTTTGATCAGGTCATCACGCTTGTTTCTGCAACATCTGACTTGTTTCTGTGAATAAAAAATCTTAGAAAAAAATAGACCCTCGAAAAAGAAAAAAAAATCCTTGGGATTGGATGGTTGGGAGCGCTCTGACATGTGTTTTCCTTCCGTCGCTTGTTTGGGGAGAGTAAACTCTAGGTGGCTAGGGCAAACTCTCCCCTCGAAACTTCACCAGCGAGCCCGTGGATTCACCTTCCCTTTTTCTGTCGCTCCGGCGGTCGGTGGCAGGGATGGGAATCTCGGTGCCTTTTATCCGGTTAGTAGTTCAGGTCAGGTTGTTTTAGTCCTCGCTGGTGCGGCGCTCGAGCGGATGGTGGCACTACTTCTTTGAGTTTGTCTTTCAGGCTCCGATCCTCCTCGAGTTCGTCCATTTGAACATAGTCGACGAAGCTCTGACGTAGATTCTTGTCATCTCTTTGGGGTGATGAGGTTAGGGTTTCTCGTCATGTGGCGGGATTTTGTGTCAGATGCTTCAGATCTAGGCAAGGGTTCAATAGTGACGACTGCGGTTGCAGGTATTGAACAAGCGGCACATGCATGAAGACTTCCCAGCTATTATTGACAAGGTCAAGCCGGCTCCCGTAGGGAGCGGCGATAGTGGCACGTCAGCGACAGTAGTGGCTATGCGATGGTCTTGGAATCTCAGTGTAATTTTTATTAAGTTTTATATGCTTGTATTTTCAATGAACATTGATTATATATATATATATATATATATATATATATATATATGGATCATTTTTGAAAAAAAAAATGAGGGGTAAGATTTTGACCGGTCGTCACACTTGTTTATGTGAGTAAGACCTACTCCCTCCGTCCCATAATGTAAGACGCTTTCCAACACCGGCGTAGTGTAAAAAAGTGTCTTATATTATGAGACGGGGAGAGTACATGAGAATAATAGTCCCTTTAAAAAGAAAGGAAAAACTTCTTGGGAGTATTTTTTTTCCCTTAGAATAGATGGCTCGCACCTGCGATCGCTCAGATATGCATTTTCCCGGTGGGCCACAATGTTCACGGGTGCAAGCGGCAGTGGGACACAACGTTCATGGGTGGACGGGTGCAAGCGTTGTGGGCCACAACGTTCAGCGTGAGCAAGCGGCAGTCTCCCACCGGATCAGACACCATGCCACGCGTGTCTAGCGTATAGTGTGTGTGGCTTTGGCTGTGCGCGTGTCCTCTCACCGGGGCAGCCATTCAGATCAGCTCTGGACAGAGAGGCGATTTGGATCCGCCGTCGTGTTGTTCCGGCCGTGGGTGCTGGCGATTTAGATCCTCCTCGTGTTGTTCCGGCCGTCGGTGCTGCTTGGGCGGAGGAGGGAGCTCGGTCCATCTATTCTCCTAGCTGCCCGGATCCATGGGGGACTTGTCCATGATTCAACACCCTCCCAACACTATCGCCAAGGTAATAGATAATCCATTCTAATCCATCCGCGACTGACTGTTATGTCGATTCGCGCCTGAAGAAGCATGTTCGCTTGATTAGCATGGTCTTCTGCAGCAGTATTATGCTCATGCAAATCACCATAGATAGCAGCAGCTAATCCGACTCGATCGAAAAGTACTTACAAAAGGCAAGCTAACAGATCATGTACAATAATCATCCTGGACATCTGGATGTCCAGTATTACAGTGGAACGAGTTGATTTTGCACTTGTAAAACTGAAACTGATTTCTAACTTGCTCTCCTTCTGCAGGGTGATCTGGTTGGAGAGCTGGTGTGTGCGGGTTTGGTTGTGCGCCGTCATGTTGTTCCGGCCGCCGGTGCTGCTTCCGTTGCTGCTGCTTGGGGCGCTGCTTCGCAGTCAATGTGATATGTGCCACTGCTGTTCTTGTCATCGTCTTGACCTTCAGTCTGCTCGATCTGCTACTCTGCCCTGCGTGCGATCTGGTTTGTATTGTTTCCTCTGCTATTGGATTTGTTGTTTGATGTCTTGAGCTGGGTTCAGTATGGTGTTTCCCGAGCAATGATGTCGTTGGAGCAAACCAAATATTCAAACCTTGCAAGTAAGATTTGTTAAAAGACTGATAAAAAAAGTCCTTGAAGCATAAGGAAATAATCCATAGTGGAATTCTCTAGAAAGACTTATATTTAGGAACGGAGGTAGCAGGTACTTGTAAGCCTAGTAGATGTGATTTTAGGAGTGTAATGTGTTTACGACAATGTATCAATCTAGTTATAGGAGGAAACACAAGTGAAAATAACACAATAGCTAAATCACACCATTGGTAAACCCTGGATGTACTTGCAGATGTCATCAGGGTTGTAACCAACAACACAGTAATTTCGTTAAAGGCCTAAGCAATAAAGTGCAACGATACAAATATTTTCGGCAAATGGCACTCCATTGATAATGAATTGGCATACATCACAACATAGATTAATGCTGGTCGTATGAAAAAATACCAACATAGATTAATACTGGCACAAATCAGTAAGCAAGTCCTAATTACAGTTGCAAAAGTAGCCAAAACCAGCTAGTTGCTGAAATGTTGCAACCATTCTGGACCATCAGTACTTACTTGCTACCATACACTTTGCAGCCACTCAAGCGTTGGGAACTTTGATAGAGGCTATATTTTTAAACCATTTGTTCACGTACTGACATTTTGATCCGAGAGACATATATATTTTTTTAATTTTGGGATACACCTTGTATGATACGAACAATAGACAAATGAATCAAAAAGGCTGGATTTACCCAAGAGTACCAACCTTTCTTTACATGTTTCAGAAGAATAACAGGGCCGGATCGAGTGAAGTAATCTTTCGCTTGAGTTGCTTGTCCTTGGTCGTTTCTAGAATCCAGGCACAAAACAAGTTAGAAGGAGAGCAAGCATGAAAATAATATAATAATGAAAACAGAACACGATGCACAGAACACACATGTAGAGCGAGTAAAATGGTGTATATGAAATGAGCAAAAGAACGGAAAGTCAGAGAAGAAAGCCAAGAACCTTGGCAGGAAGAAAGGCAGCACACGAGGCGGCGGGCCGGCAGAACAGCAACAAGACCTGGAACACAGTAGAAAATAAGGGCCCCAAGAAGATAGATTGGCAGGATAAGGAACTGAATCACAACGCACAGAACCTTTTCTTGCACAGAATGATGCTTGCAATACCATCTTTTTTCATTAACCGAAGTGAGAATGCATGGTCATAAACAAGCTGATGTAGCATAAGATACAGCAGGCAAGACAAACAAACTGGACATAGGCACAGCAAGCAGACAATAGAAAGGATAAACCTAAAGGGAAACAACAATTATACAAGGCAGGATGAAAATAAAATACTCCCTCCGTCCGGAAATACTCGTCGGAGGAATGGATGTATCTAGATGTATTTTAGTTCTACATACATTCATTTTTATGCATTTCTCCGACAAGTATTTCCGGACGGAGGGAGTATATAGGAAGCAAACCATTATACATACCACAAAAAAAAAGGACAAGATTGGTGTTCAGACTCTGCTACAGGTAATATGTTAGGAGTTTCTCATATTTACTCTCCACTTTTTGGTTTTCTAAATCTTTTGTTGTGATGTTGTTGAGCTTTGGTGTGCCAGACTGTTGTCATTAACATGGGACAAGCTTATTAATTATTATGTTTGGGTCTAAAGTTCTATAAACAGATCGGATCGACAGGTGGTCAGATCATCTGGTACAACAGAATCGGTGAGCAATGAACATCGAGACCTGATAAAGTCTGGATTGTAGTAGCCTTGCCACGACATCAGCCGCGATGCTACGAAATTTCTCTGAATCAAAGCACCACCTTAAACTCAATGAACCAGGCGCAGTACATCCCTGTGTTGCAGTCTCTGATGCAAGATGAACCATAAATTTTAGCCAAGGCATCAGCCATGTCTATTGTGTTTGCTTTCCTCTGATACAATTTGACATTTGATTTGATGGTTTTACATCATGGTCTATAATTTAGAAATCATTACCATGCGTACGGCAGTCTGATATTTGCGTTATTTGTCTGAACCAGTAAAAAGCTAGAAATATCTTTCCATTACTATTAATGCATCCTTCCTTTTTATGTACCGGAGTTTTCTCTAGGCCATTGTACAAAATAGGCACCAATGCACTTATAGACAGTACACACACACTGATGATTCTATCTTCTTTAATATCTACTTAACGATTTTGGAAGTTCAATTAGATATGTTCTGTGCACTGATTTTATAGACTGTTTAAATATATACCAGAATGCAACTTCTATAATTTGAAGTTAATTGCATTTGCTCTGTTTTGGCAGCTCTAAGAGATAGACTGAGGTCTCAACTGGCTGGGAAGATTTGACAAGAGGCACATGTAAAATAGATCATCTCTTATGACTCTCAAGATATGTATCCAGAGGGAAATTTAGGTTGTGGAATGCTGACTGAATATTCCATGGCCTCTATTTTTCTTGCTAGGTTGAGGTTATTATTATCTTGGAACCCTTTGCCGGCAAGTATTCTCATCTTCTGGTCACTTGCATAAGATACAACATGCTAATGTTGTCTTAGTTTGGTTTGCTCTTGTGTTCAACTGTGGGTGCAGTTTTTAATGGTTCTCTTGCAGGTGATGGAAGGTTACCTACTCTAATCAAGGAAATAACTTCTCTCGGCATGGTTGTTATTCCTGCTATTAATCGGTTGTTGCTGTGGTTGGGGTATGTTATGATCGGTGATATTCCTACATGTGGTTTTGTTCATCGCCTAGGAATCTGAACCACATCTCAATTTTGCAGGTAGATATACACAACATGAGTTGCCATGAAAGATGTCTTTCCATCTAGCTCCTTTACTGGTTTGTATCAGGTGATGAAGATGGCATACCTTTATTTGATTGACACAGGTAGGGTTACTGTTTACAATCTTGTTAATGGTACATCTAGGAACAAGTTGTGACCATACTCAACTATGATCATTTTTAGGCTGTTGTTCCCATGCCATTCTAGCACCTAGCTTTTACCCAAAAAGGCTTTCGCCCCGCTTTATATATAAAGCAAAGATCATCAACAACCCGGTACAACGCACGCCATCGGAACACACGCACACACCCAAGGCAGGATACATAGGCGCTGAGCGCAGCAACACCACCCCTAGCACTACACGAGCAACCGGGGGCCTCAACCGTGAACTCGTCACCACGAAGAGAAGAAGCTACATACGATGAACCGTGGGCTCCAAGGCGGTGCCTACAGGAAGGTTACGACACCGAAGCGCCGCCACCGCCCGACCCAAGGATCAGAGTTTCCCCTGGAGCAACACGACGGGCAGTGAGAGCTGCGATGACGCCTTCAAGAAGGGAACGAGCTTCGCCGCCGCCGGTCCGTCCGAAGAAAGAACAGGTTTTCACCCGGGCCAATATTCACCGCCACCGAACATCACACCCTGGCTACCACGCCGCCCACACGGCCATGGCCACCAGGCAGCACCAAGACACGGGCTTAGCGCAGGAGCACCGCGACACCACCACCAGGGCCGCCGCCCCGGCATCCAGGACCTTGATGCCACCTCAGCCGCCACCCGCCGCTACCCCAACCAAAGAGACGAGTGGAAAGGAACCGCCTTTCGCACCCCTGAGCTCTCCCCAGCGGCGAGACCCAATAGGCCGGCCAATACTGGCCACCATCGACCCGTCCTGCTGCCGGGCGCGAGACGAGCTCGGTCCTGCTGCCGGGCGCGAGACGGGCATGGTCCTACTGCCGGGCGCGAGACGGGCTCGGTCCTGCTGCCGGGCGCGAGACGAGCACGGTCCTGCTGCCGGGCGCGAGACGAGCGATGGGCCGTAGCTGGGAGAGGGCCAACCCTCCGATGAAGGCCACACTCGAACGACGGGGAGATGAATCGAAGGTCAACAAGGGCACTCGCCGACTGGCAGACGCCGAACAAGTCCAGCCGCCGCCGTGAACCGACCCAAACCACCGCGGTGGACCACCACCACGCCGTGGCAGCCCACATCTACGTCGGGACCCTGAGGGGCAGCCCCGAGCCAGCGCCACCACCCTCGCCGCCAACGGCCGCCGGACGCAGGGACGGCCGAAGCCAACACCGCCACCGGCGCCACCACCAGCACGCACCACCACCACCACCACTGCACCGCCAACCCCCACCAGTCGACCGCCACGGCAGGGGGCGGCCGCCCGCAGCCCATGCCGCCCGCGGCCCGTACCTCGCGAGGGCCAGATCCACGCGCCCCATCGGCCGCAGAATCCGCGCGCCCCATCGGCCGAAGATGACGCAGCCGGCCACCACGAGTACTCCGCCACCAGGACGCCTGATGCGAGGCCGAAGGCCGCCGCCACCCTCCGGCACCGGCGAGCCGCCGCGCTGCACCGCCCGTCGGGCAGCGATGCACCCCCCCCCCCCCCCCCCCGCCGCCAAGATCCGCGCCGAGGAAGCCGAGCGAGGGGACGAGAGGATCCCCGCCATCGCCGGCGGCGACCTGGCTTCGCCCGACCGCGCCCTTGGGCAGCAGCGAGGGAGGAGGGAGAGGTGGAGGGGGGCTGGGGCGGCGGCGACTTAGGGTTCCCCCTCGGTCGCGCGCGGGGTGACGCCTAGCACCTAGCTTTTAATGTTGCACACATTGGAAAAGGTAATTCCTTGGATGGATTAAAGTAGAAACATTATTGAGGGTTTGTGATAGGATGTTATATGCCTTCGACAAGTTAAGGTGACAGAATGATATATTAGTTTGGGAAAATTGGTGTATTTTCTCTTCTAGGCAAGGAAGCAAAAGCTCTGCTATTAGAAAGTTACTATACATACATGTTAAAGTTTTTACATACACACGAAACATATTATTTAGCTTTCTGGGCAAAGAAGCAAGAGTTCTGCTACTACAAATTTACTATGAATACAGGTCAAAGTTTTTTGCATACATAGGAAATATATTATTTAAGCTTCGAACTGATGGGTTCATCCAATGCCCTCTCTGCAAGCTTGTAAATCATGAAATGGTCGTTTTGGACCATTAATCTTATCCTCTAGCAAGAACCTGGGTAAAGATACTAAATCAGATACACACAAAAGTGACAATGAAATGCAGATTCGGCAGCACAAACTGAAGTTACGACAAACAATTGTTGCAATAGTAGTTCAAGCACACATGCTTATGTGACCGAGAACATTACGGTTCTGTTCTCGTTTAAGCCCGGTCATTTCATTAATGTCAAGGGTCCTCCGAAACATAATTGTTAAATTCAAAACATCAAACTGTAAAACCTCCTGAATATCACCAGAAAAAGAAGTGAGTCCCTAGCATCAGATTGCAGGTTTGACATGACATTGGCCTAGTAGAGCAATTGTTGCTTGCTGCAACTTGTTTCGTCTGATAATACATTTTGACTTGCCGTCCTATATATCGGCAGGGTTCGATTTGGGCGGATCAAAATGTCGAACACCTTATGTGCAGACATCATGCTCGGAAACAGGGACGAGTGGGCGTGGTGTCAATCTGGGCAAGCTCGTCGCTGATCACTAACTTCCCCATGCCCTTCTCCTCTAATTCTCTGGACACTACTATCACATCACCGCCATCGCTCCCATGCTCCCTGCCACCACCGCCATGTTTTTTCCAGAGCTCAGTGGTAGGAAGAGGGGCCGCCGCCACCCCTCTCCCTGGGCGCCATCTCCTCCCCCATCGGGCGGCTGCTCTGTACAAAGAATCAGATTCAACACAGATAGAAGGAAACCTTTGGGGCCACGACATCACAGATAGGAGGATGCAGCTAGTGTAACCCGAGCAAAAAGCAAATCGCTGGCCTAGAAAAGAAAGAAGTTCAGGCAAAAATATAAATTCTACTTACTGCAATGGAAAAGAAGGAAAGGGGTTCTCAAAAAAGAGAGGAAAGGACTGTCAGTACATATACATAACTAAACAAAAAATGATGTTCGCGGAACAGTATAGAATTAAACACTAATATCCTATCCCAAAAAATGCATTATCAAAAGCAAAATAATCTTCCTGGCCTCTGTAACACATGCCTCGACCTTATGAGGCATAACACAAAACCAAGTCTCAGGAATTGAAACCAAGTATTATGAGGCATAACACAAAACCACTCTAAAATCTCTGGAACACACATCATATTCCTCCCCAAGGCTGCTAATTACTGCGATGATCTAACCAGATTCACATTTCACGACCAATCAGAGCAAGCTCATAGTATGTTACTTGGTCCTAGTTAACTTCAAGTTTTAACAAAATACTCCCTCTGTTCCTCAATATAGGGTGTATAGTTTTTGGCACGGAAATTAAAGAACGCATGTGGAGGGAAAATTTCACAAGTTTTGGGAGAGATTACGCCTGACTAATTGACATGAGAAAATAGAGGAGCTTGACCTATATAAGGAAATGTAATCAAATCTCTTAAAAAATTATCCAAACGAGTGGTGCAACGCAATAAACCTTATATTTCGGACTTTTTCTCAAAAATCTATACACCTTATATCAAGGAACGGAAGGAGTACATGTTACTTCTTTTTGACTGTATATATACTGTGGAGCAAAATCCCCATAATCCTTTATTTCAATCAAAGCAAATACATACAAAGAGAGAATAAACGGTCCCAAGACGAAAGAAAGAAAGAAAGAGAGAAAGAAAGAAAGAGAGAAAGAAAGAAAGAAAGAAAGAGAAAAAAATGGAAACTTACCTAAGAGAGCACATCCAAAACACAAGGGGGTCTTTGGATCCAGGCCAAGAGGGGAGTAAAAACAAGAAGCATGGCATTCCTTTGTATGAATTGTGAATTTCCTTTTCCTGGAATATGCACATGTCATAATGCAGAATGGTTACCATAATACCAACTGATGCTTACAACAGAAAATTTAGGTTTTTTGTTGGTGAAAGTTAACATCGAAAACTTAACTCTAAGAATTCTAGCTCGTATACCTCTATCATCACAACAAGAATTTCAGTACAAAGATGATTACAAAGGTAAAATACTTTTTTTTATTTCTCATACACATACAGCTACAAAACATTGATTTTGGGGAGCTTGGCACCAGGGACCTACAGTTCAACAATGATAACTTGACATAAATAATATGTTTGTGAGATTAAAAAGGATGAGGAAGTGGCCCTAACCTGTACGCAACGGCGATGACCTAGTCGGGGAAGCATGGCATGTTGATATCATGTATCTCATTGCGCCGCCGGGAGATCCACATTAGCTTCCCATGGTCCCCACAAGATTTAGTTATGACCAAAACTGGTATCAAATAGTATCTGACGTGGTATTGTTTTCTTGTTGATTGCTTGCTTTGGTGAAAACCACAACTGAAAAGGCAGAAACAATTAATAATAAGCAACTATCCAACTAAATAGATCTGAAAAAATGGAACCTAATTATTTTCTGCCCTGCATCTAGAGCAGCTGCCCTCAAAAGAAGTAACTATCATGGAACGGACAAAGAGAAGAATAGTTCTTTGGTAGAACTGCTCCACATATCAGAAAATGGAATGTAGAACCAGAAATATATTTTAGGCTCTAACGGAAATAAAGGGTGAAGAAAAGAAAACCATTAGTTGCCTATGTGTGCACCTGTAACACAAAATAATCCTAACTTATATACAACCCAAGTGGCCAGAGGGTACAGCTGTACGCCTTAGTTTCATGAACACCAACTAAAGAGGCTAGAAAGTTGTTTTGCCTTTTTAGAATAGTGTCTCCATCATCATATCTCATCCGGACCATTTTCTATCATTTGCCTAAAAACTAAAGTATCAGCCTTACTTAAAACAGGAGGGGACGTCACATTTGTATCCTAAGCTACAGTTAAAGTATTTCATAGGAAAACTGATTTGAACTACATAAGACAAAATCATAAATTAATTCTACCAAAACCTACTAACAAGAGAGGGGTGATCTTGCACACACCTCAACCTCACATGTACAAAAGGCAGCCAGATTGATATGGTCGTCGAGGGGAAACATGCTAATGGAGAAAGCCACAGAAAAATCTGAAAGAAACGTAATCAAGCACCAACTTAGCACTTTGTAAAAGTGGGAACAGAGAAATAGGAGGAAAATAGAGAAATCATACAGATCAACACATCTCCCGCACCCTTCTCCATGCCGCCGCCAAACAGTAGCCGGTGGTGAGTCGCCGATCGGATGGCGTCACCTCTCCCACTGCGCCACAGATCCGCGTCTCCGGTGACGACGCCCGACCTCCGCCCACCTTGTCTCCCCTCTCCTCTGCATCGGTTCTCTCTCTCCTCAATCTCCCATCCTCTCCCACCATCGATCCTCTTCTCCGCTGCCACCGAACTCCGGTGCGAGGATGGGACGGGGGCTCCTCAGAGGGCTGGGAAAGAACTGGGGAGCGGCGGCTCCTGCGAGATGGGGAGAGTGGGGAGAGGCGGCGGCTCGGGCGAGATGGGGAGATGGGGAGAGCGGGGAGAGGCGGCGGCTGAGAGGGGAGCGTGGGAGGGAGTGGAGAGTGGGGGAGGAGCCGGAGATAAATACACTCACGGTCACTCTAGGTGCGTCTGAAGCACGATACGGTCACTGAACTCAGAAATACGCTCGATACGGTCACTGAATACGATGTGACGTGAAAATACGGTCACTGTAGCACATACACGGTGGGTAGGCGGTGGGTTTGACCAACTGTTGACCGCCACGTTTTTCGTTTCGATTCGGCCAATCTTGCATGGAGGGTCTTGTTGTAAAAGTGCAAAATTCCCCATCCTCAAATCCCTAACCCGTCGCTCTCCTCCGCCGCCCCGTCAAATCCCTTGCGCCACCCCCCTCCCGTCGCTCTGCTCCGCCTCCCTCCCTCCCATTGCTCTCCTCCGCCTCACGTCGCCGCCGCCACCGCCGAGGAGGGTAGTTCCTTGCCCTCTGGTGCTCATGTCTGCCGCCAGCGCCTCCTCTGCTGTTCGCCGCCGTGCGCTGGCGCTGCCGCTGGCCCGCTGCCCGACCTGCAAGGAGAAGGTTCGCATGTACATCTCCACCACAGAGAAGCACGATGGATGGATCTTCTACAAGTGTCTCCAGCATGGGGTAAGTTTTGCTGTTCGATTTACATTCTTGATGTGATTTGGCTTATGTTCTGGATCCAAAGATTGAATATTTTTTCACCACATTCGCCTGTGGTTTGGATAGGTCACTTGTGATTTCTGGAGGTGGGAGTTGGAGTATGTTGAGCACCTAGTTGACAAGCAATATCTCACTGGCGATGCGGCTGTGGATGCTATTGGTGCGGCTGAGGAACGCAGGGAGGAGCTTCTGAAAGCACAAGAACTGTTCTATATGAATGGAGCTGTCAGCAATGTGAAGAAGGTTGTGAAGAAGAGTGAGCATGCAGTAGATGGAACTGCCAACCTGATGACCAGGCAGCAAGCTGTTGCACTGATGATGCTTGGGAGAGAGCTGCTGATGGTCATGAAGATGCTGGTTGGTGTTCTGGTGGTGCTAGGTGTTGCAGCATTGGTGCTGGTCATGCTGAAGAAGTGAAAAAGATGATCCTCTGTTGATGCTAGGTTCTGGTGTTGCTAGGTTCCTGTTGGTAGTTATTTTGTGTCCTGTCTTTGTAATGGTTGTGCTGAATCCTGGTGAACTCTAATGTTAGTGAATCCTGGTGGTGCTGAATGCTGGTGAACCATAATGTTAGTGTCTGTCCTATCTTGTAATGGTTTCAGCATGTTGAATTGTCAATACTTTGTGTTGAAGTAGATGATTGTTAAGTGGCAATGTAGATGATTGTGCAAGTGTTGTTCTACATTAAAGAGAGAGTTAAGTGGCATGCAGAGAAACCGTTGATACAATGTGCATGATCATCCTTTATCAAGATGTGCTGTTCTAACTGGCAAAATTAAGTGGCATTTTAAAGCTCAACAGTTTCTTGATACAATAAGCAATACCAGCTTTGAATGTGAAGTCCCAATATGTGATCAACACAATAGAAGAGAAAAGGGCATTAAAATGCTCAATTGGACTAAATTAAGAAGACCAAACATGATCATCCACCAAAAGAATTTAACATCATCATTCATGCAGAAGTAAACATCATCATCTACCAAAATGAGTACACAAGTACCATACATGTTCATTCCAACAGCTCTACATGATCATAAACAGGCATATCTTGCAAACTACCTAAAGACATCAAATATTGATGATTTTGCTGATTTGTGTGGATCATCAGCTTCATTGGCAAGCCAGCTTGACTTTCTTTTTGTACAGGCCTCTTCTCCAACTGTTTCTTAGTAGCAGCAAGCTTCTTATCCACTTCTTTCTGAGCAGCAGCTAACTTCTTCTCTTCTTCTTTCCTAGCAGCAGCTTGTTTCTTCTCTTCTTCTTTCCTAGCAGCAACTTGTTTCTTCTCTTCTTCTCTCTGTGCAGCAGCTTTTCTCTTCTCTTCTTCTTTCTTTGCAGCAGCTGCTTCCCTATCTGCTTTCTTTTGTGCCTCCTTCTTCTCAGCTGCAGCTCTTCTCTCAGCTTCTTGCTTTGCCTTCTTCTCTATAGCTATAGTCTTCATTGTTTCTGCAATAATTTGTCTGGTCTCAGCTTGAGCTTTCTTGTTTATCTCTGCTTCTTCTCTTCTTTTGGCACTCCTCTCCAGTGTAGCCAATCTTCTTCTCTCAGCCAGTTCTGCTTTCTTCTGTGCTAGCTCATGTTTCTTTCTTGCTATGTCTTGAGCTTTTTTTAATTCTTCTTCTCTCCTAGAAGCAAGGATGGCTTGCTTCCTCTCCTCCAGCTCCCTGTCTTTCTGATTTTTCATTGCCTCCAGCTTCTGTGCCAACTCACCTGGCCTAATGGTGCTTGAGCTAGCTTGACTACCTTGTCTTGCATTACTCTGGTTGAGCATCACTTGGGCAGCGGTGAGAAACCCAGAATAAGGTAGTGGCCTCTGTTCAACAACCCTTGGAGTTGGCTGCTGCAGAATGTATGACAAGTTAATGTTATATCTCCAATATATGATACTACAAAAACAGGAAATAAAAGCAACTGATGATGCTGTAATTTATACCTGGGCAATCATGTTGTCCACCATAAGATCTTCTAAAACAACACTTGGCTCTTCTTGTCCCTTCAATTACACAGAAAACCTTGTGTTAGTTCTCTTGCAATCATCAAGGTAATGCATTTGGTTTTTAGGAGCTGCAAATCTTTAGTACCTGATTTAAGACTGGATCATCTTGATGTGATGCATCTGGAGCTGTTGGTGGCACACTGGGTGCACCATTGTCTTCATCTGGAGCTGTGGGTGGCACACTGGGTGCACCATTCACTCTACTATTAGGTGGTGGAATTCCAGCCTTCAAGTATTTGCATCCAGACTTGTTGTGGTCTGGCTCACCACAATATGAACAATGCATGATTACACCATGCCTTGTGATTTTTTTCCCTCCCTTTCTATGATCAACCTCTCCAGGTGCTTGTCTTCTTGTAGTTGATGGCCTTCCTACATGCTTCTGGTACAATGGTGGCAAGATTGGGGGCCCACACATGTCCTCCCACTCTCTCCTATCTTTGCAAGGGTAGATAATGCTTTCATATGCCTTCTTGAACATTTGCTTGGAGTAGCAAGGGTCAACCAGTTCAAGAGGATCAATTCTTTCATGCCTACAGCAGGCTACCACATGAGAACATGGCACCCCAGATTTCTGAATTCTTCTACAAGTGCAGGTTCTTTTATGCAAGTCAATTATGTAATCTGTCCCTCTGTCACCTACTAGGAACAGACCATCACCTGAGCAATCCAGATAGCATGTGTTTGCAAACTCACATGCTTTCTCAACTTGTTTCCTGATTTTAGGGCATACATTGCCTGTCCACTTGTCTGATTCAACCTGCTTGTTATAATGCCTGCTCATAAGTTGTCTGTATATTCTGTCAACCATAGTAAGTATTGGCAGCTCCCTAGCCTCCAGAATATACCTGCAAATTTCACATTAAGTTGTTCAGTAACCTAACCATCAAATGACATAAGCATCAAAAATAACCTAACCATCAAAAGATGATCATGCTAACCTGTTAAAAACTTCACATATATTGTTCAGTAGTATATCACATTTTGGCAAATCACTCTGAAAGGCTTTCACCCAAGTGTCTGGTTCCAGCTCATGAAGCCACTTGTGAGCATCTGCATTAAGTAGCTTCATTTCTTCCATCCCCTTCTCATATAACTGAACTGTGTTGCTCCTTGCTATCTTCCATAGTTGGTTCTTCAAAATATCCCCTCTGAAATGCTGCTGGAAGTTCTGCCACATGTGCCTCACACAAAATCTGTGCTCTGACTAAGGGAATAGTTGCTCAACAGCACTAATGAGACCCTGCACATTGCATGAATGAAAGCCTTTAACTATATGGACAAACAACAACAAGTGCATGAAGCAAGTACAAATGCATGAAGCAGAATATACCTTTTGCTTGTCTGACATGATAGTCCAGGGTTCAGTGTTGATAATGCCAAGATCCCTTTTCAGTGTGTCAAGGAACCACACCCAGTTAGGGGTGTCCTCCACTTCAACAACAGCAATTGCTATTGGAAAGATGCAATTATTTGGATCAACACCAACAGCTGCAAGTAGTTGACCTCTGTACCTTGTTTTTATGTGGCAGCCATCAAGGAAGATCACTGGCCTGCAACCCAGAAGGAATCCTCTCTTGCAAGCATCCAGACACATATATAGCTTGTTGAACCTTGCATTCTGGTCAAGTGAGACATAGAATGATGAGCCAGGGTTGCTTCTCCTGACTTCATTAGCATAATTCCACAGAAGCTTGTACTGCCCTTCTTCATCACCATATACTATTTTCATTGCCATCCTTCTAGCTCTCTGCAACTTCATCCTGCCTGGTGTCATATGCCATTCTTTCTGAACAACCCTAGAAAAATTCATAAGGTTCATGTCTTGATCAGCCCTGAACATCTCTAGGTACTTATGTGCTAGGAATTTAGCTGTGAAAGCCCTAATCTTCCACTTCTTGCTGCATGTGTGCTCACTCACATATCTTTTCACCATGAAAGCCATGGTCCTGTTGTCATATGATGCCCACAAGTACCATCTGCAGTCTTCATCACATTTTGCTTTCAATCTCTTCCTGTCATTCACAGGCAACTTGATATCAACTCTGTTCTGACATGAGTACTCTTTGATGGCAGTCCTTAACAGCTCTACACTCTCAAACACCTGCCCAACATGAAACTTTGGCTTATTAAGATCCTCTTCTCTGAAGGATTTGAACTTAAAATTGAGCTCTTCATCATCTGAATCAGGAGCCCACAAATCATCATTCTCTGACATGTCTTCATCAGAATGGTATGCTTGTTTCCCTTTTTGTTGTTTGCTAGGACCTACTCCATCTTTCCCTTTTTGCTTTGCTTTCTCATTTGATTTGTTTTCATCTCTTTGCTCAGGTTCATCCTCATCTACATTATCTGCATATAAATCATCATCATCATGTCCTATCTCATTGTCACTGTCCACAAGCATATCAGGTTCATAATCTTCATCATCACCATCAGTTGCTCCATCCTCTTCTTCCATTGCAACTTCACATGGTTTTTCCTGGCACTCCTCCTCACTCTCATGTTTCCACCTGCATCACCTTCTACCTCTGCTTGTTCTTCATCTATTTGATTACCATCCTCTGCCTCAACTGATGCCCTCTTCACAAACTCATACTGGTTGACATCATCCTCCTCATCACAATTAGGATACACAACTTGAATAGGAATAGGTGCTGCTTCCTTTCCTTTTCCATGCTCTGCTTCTGCCTCAGCTTCTCCATGCTCAGCTTTTGCCTCAGCATTCTCTGCATTCTGTGCATTGCTATCAACTCTTCTTGTTGGGCTGAAAATTGGTGGCAGAGTTGCTCTTGGATGATTCACAACATCATCCTCACTAAGGTTTGAAGAGAAGCTATCATCATGATCCAGAAAGAGACTGAAAAAGTGGTGACCAATATCAAGAAACATTAGCATTCTGTTTGCCTGTTCATCATCACTAATTGCCCTGAGACCATTGCTGCTAAGTGTGAGGATTGGGACACAGTAGAAAACCTTAACCCTCCCTGCCATCTCATAACCTAGTTCTTCCACAAGATTTTCAATCATGATAGGAGACCAGGTGACCCTTTCAACATGATCATACCAAATGGCACGTCCATCTACATAAGAACGGTTACTGCCTTGCCCAACAAAAAATCCACCATGGTTGATCTGCACCGAAAAATTGCTGCTTCGACGACCTGACAGAACAACAACAACAGTATATGCACCACAATCAATGTTATCTTCAATTTGGTAACACCTCAAAAACCCTAAGCCCCAATTCCCTTAACCCCCAATTCCTGACTGAAAACCCTAGAACAATCAGTCCTACCTTGCAACTAGAACACATCTACGATGGAAATGCGGCCCTAAAAGGGGGTCTTTTGACGATCAAACCGCACAAATAGGCTCGGGTTCAATTGGGGACGGAAACTTACTGTAAACAGGGGGTGGCGCCCCTTCTGCGCGACGAACAGGGGCCATCCCCGACGCCTCCGACGACAAGAGCACGCGCGGCAGCGTCGCCCGTGCAACCGCTGCCGAGCTCCACCCCTCAACTCGTCTGCACCGTCGACGATCGTCGGGGCGGCGGCGTCGCCTATGCAGCAGCCGCTCCCCTGTTTCTAATCGAAGACGAAGAGGCGACGTGACTGGAGGAGGGGTGAATGGGTGGATTCCGTTGCAACCAGGGGGCTAAATGCAAAAGAGAGACGGCGACGCCTCCGCGGTTCGCCACGTGGCCTAGACGACTGGTCAACACGTGGTCAACAGCGCTGTACCCACCGTGTACGTGCTACAGTGACCGTATTTTCACGTCACATCGTATTCAGTGACCGTATCGAGCGTATTCCTAAGTTCAGTGACCGTATCGTGCTTTAGACGCAACTAGAGTGACCGTGAGTGTATTTATCTCGAGGAGCCGGACGTGGGGCTCGAGGAGCGTGGGGATTGGTTGTAGGGTTTCACGTTTCCATCGACCCGCTGTGGTAAAACTTTCAGGTACGCAGAAACCACCAAGTTCTCTCGACCGTATGGCTAATGAGCCCCACCCGTCATTCACTCTTGAAGCGGCTGCGATGGTAAAAAGGAATTGACGGCTGACCCAGCGCCAACAGTTAAAATTGAGCGACAGGAAAGGAATCGTGCGGTCCAACAGGCTTGGCGCACGCAGTAGCTCCAGAATGGCGGGTGGGCTAGCAAGATTTATATGTTCAATGAGACACTTGACGTCGTTCCCATCAGATATACCAACACGCAACCATAGCCAATTCCACTGCATTTTCTCCCTGGAACGAGACACCACCAGGTAAATTGGAGCATATTATCTCATCAAGTATCAATGAACCAGACCTATGCTGCTCAGCAATTGCGGCCACATTCGCGCCTAGGCCGAGTTCCTCCCATACCTCTCTAGCTCTGCCACAATAACATGTGCTTAAGGTCTTCAGGATATGCTTTCGTTTAGCAGAGCCATATGCTATGTATCTATATTTGTATATGTACTGTACCTATTGTATGTTGTGGGAATTGCACGATGTATTGCTCTTCATGCATAGGCACGTATATATGATGTACAAAGGTGGGTCACGGACCTCAACTATACAACGAACTAGGAGGCGGGCCCAATACGCAATATGCACATAACACATATACTCAACACCCCCCGCAATCGAAGCGGCACAGCGGCTGACGCAAAGACTGGACCGGAACTCCTCAAATGATGCCGTAGGCAAGCCCTTGGTCATGATATCGGCAAATTGTTGGGAAGTAGGGACGTGTAAAACACGAATATGGCCAAGGGCCACCTGTTCCCGAACAAAATGAATATCCAACTCAATATGCTTGGTCCGTCGATGATGCACCGGGTTAGCGGAGAGGTAGACCGCCGAGACGTTGTCGCAGTAGACCACCGTGGCACGGTCAACAGGACAAGAGAGCTCCTGAAGCAGCTGGCGAAGCCACGAACACTCGGCGACGGCGTTGGCCACCGCACGATACTCAGCCTCAGCACTAGAACGGGAGACCGTAGGCTGCCGCTTGGACGACCACGAGATAAGTGAGGGTCCAAGGTAGACACAATAGCCCGAAGTGGAGCGACGAGTGTCAGGGCAGCCCGCCCAGTCTGCATCGGAGTACACGGTGAGGGCTGTGTCAGCGGAGGCATGAAGCGTGACACCAAGATCCATAGTGCCACAGATATAGCGGAGAATCCGCTTGACGGCAGCCCAGTGAACGTCTCGAGGAGCATGCATATGAAGACACACCTGTTGCACGGCATACTGGATCTCCGGTCGAGTCAGAGTAAGGTACTGGAGAGCACCAACGATAGACCGATAGAAAGCAGCATCCGAAGCAGGAGAACCATCCGTGGCAGAAAGCTTGGCCTTCATATCGACGGGCGTAGCGGCGGGCTTGCAGTTAAGCATGCCAGCGCGCTACAGGAGCTCGTGAGCGTACTTCCGCTGATGAAGGAAGAAGCCATCCGGACGGCGCACCACCTCGACACCGAGGAAGTAGTGCAAAGGACCCAAGTCCTTGATGGCAAACTCAGCGCGAAGACGAGCCGTGAGCTGACTGAGAAGACCAACCGTACATGCCATCAGGATGATGTCGTCGACATATAGCAGCAAGTAGGCCGTGTCAGAGCCCTGATGATAGATGAAGAGCGAGGCGTCCGAGCGGGTAGAGCGGAACCCAAGCTGGTGGAGAAACGCCGCGATGCGCTGGTACCAAGCGCGCGGAGCCTGCTTGAGTCCGTACAAGGACCGCGAAAGCAGGCACACGTGGTCGGGAAGCGCCGGGTCAACAAACCCGGTGGGCTGCTGGCAGAAGACCTGCTCCTCGAGGTGACCATGGAGGAAGGCGTTGGAGACGTCCATCTGGTGCACCGTCCAAGCACGGGAGACCGCAAGGTGGAGAACCGTGCGTATCGTGCCGGGCTTGACGACCGGAGCGAAGGTGTCGGTGAAGTCGATGCCAGCACGCTGTCGAAAGCCACGAACGACCCAACGCGCTTTGTAGCGATCAAGGGTACCATCAGGACGGAGCTTGTGTTTAAAGACCCACTTCCCGGTAATCACGTTGGCGTGCCGGGGACGGGGAACAAGCTGCCACGTCCGGTTGCGCAACAGGGCGTCAAACTCCTCTTGCATCGCAGCCATCCAAAGCGGGTCACGAAGAGCGGCTAGAACGGAGGACGGCAACGGCGACGGCTCAGAGGTGGACACCACATGGACGTAGTCATCCGAGGCGTAGCGCGAGCTCGGGCGAAAAACGCCTGTACGGGCGCGGGTGACCGGACCGGCCACGGGCGCCGCGGGCGCCGGGGGCGCCGAGGGCGCCGAGGGGGCCGTGGGCGCCGAGTGCCCCGGGGGCGCCGAGGGCCCGGGGGCGCCGAGGGCCCCGGGGGTGCCGAGGGGGCCGCCGGCCCCGAGGGCGCCGAGGGGGTCGCCGGCGCCGAAGGCCCCAGGGGTGCCGAGGGGGCCGCCGACGCCAACATCGAGGGCGTCGGGGGCGCCAGCGCCGCGGCTGAAGGAGGCGCCACATGCGGGGGGCGCGCCTCAAAGCCAGGGGGCGGGCCAAGAGAGGCACGCGAGCGCCCTGGGAGAGGCGTCGAGGAGCTCGCGTCACCGGTGGTGGGAGGAATAGCCGGGGGTACCTGGTGAAACGGAAACACATGCTCATCAAAGTAAACGTGCCGGGAAGTGAACACACGGTGGGAGACGGGATCGTAGCACCGATAGCCCTTGGAGTTGGAGGGGTAGCCGATGAAGATGCAAGCGACAGAACGAGGTGCGAGTTTGTGAGGAGCGGAGTCGGCAGTGCTAGGATAGCAAAGGCACCCGAAAATACGCAGGCCATCATTAGATGGGGCGTACCGAAGAGAAGATGGTGAGGTGCATAGTTCCACCGTGGGCGGCAAGGGCGAAGGTTAAGGAGAAGAGAAGCAGTGGCGAGTGCGTCCGGCCAGAAACGAGGCGACACATTAGCATGGAATAGGAGCGTGCGAACGCAGTCGTTCAGAGTGCGAAGGACGCGTTCGGCTCGACCGTTCTGCTGGGAAGTATACGGGCATGTGAGACGAAAAACTGTTCCGTGGTGCGATAGAAAAGTGCGGAAAGTAAGGTTGTCGAACTCTTTTCATTGTCGGTCTGAAGAGCAAGGATGGGACGCCCAAATTGCGTGCTGACATAGGAGTAAAAAGCCGCCAAAGTGGAGAGTGCATCTGACTTTCTGCGCAAAGGAAAAGTCCACACGTAATGAGAATAATCATCAAGGATAACCAGATAATATAAATAGCCCGAATTACTAGGAACCGGAGAGGTCCACACATCGCTATGAATAAATTGAAATGGAAAAGAAGCTATGGTGATAGAGTTATTAAACGGGAGGCGAACATGTTTGCCGACACGACAGGCATGACAGGTGTGATCCTCTATCTTATGACAACTGAAACTAAAACTCTTAAGAATATGACGAAGTGTGACGGGGTTGGGATGACCCAAACGAGCATGCCAGAGGTCGACGCCGGCGGAGAGAGCAACCGGTGCGGTGGTGGAGGTGGACGACGAATGCACCGGATAGAGCTCGTCGAGGCTGTCACAGCGGTGAAGTACCATCCTGGTTCGAGCGTCCTTGACACAAAATCCAAGTTCGTCAAATTCAACAGTAACAGGATTTTCACGTGTTAAACAACGAACGGAAACAAGGTTCTTAATAAGATGAGGTGACACAAGTATGTTAGATAGAGTAATAGGCATGGAATTAGAAGGAAAAGAAGTGTGCCCGACATGTGTGATAGGGAGTGTGGAACCGTCGCCGACAATGATGCGGCGGTCGATGGTGACGGGAGTGAAGGAGGCAAGATTACCAGGATGAGTAAACATGTGAGCCGTAGCCCCGGTGTCCATGTACCAATCATCGCCTCCAGTGGAGTTGTTCGGCGTAGGAGCGGCGGGCAGCGCGGCGAAGAGCACCGGGTCCCAGGGCGCTGGCGGCAAGACCGGCGAGGGGGACGAAGACGTCATGGTGTAAGCAGGAACGACACCGGTCCATGGATTGTAGCCGGAGGCCCACGGGGAAGGCACCTGAAGCCGTGGTTGCTGCTGCTGACGAGGTGCACCGATGTCCTGCTGCTGCGGCTTCTGGCCACCGTGCCTGCCACCGCGCCGGCCCCCGCTGCGCCTTTCAGCGGGAGGGGCGGGAGGCGGCGCATAAAAAACCGTGGGTGAAGGACCACTCGGCACCACGGACGAAGCCACCTGCTCCATCGATGCACCGCCGTAGGGCGCTCCGTACGAAGCGGACGCACCGTAAGGAGACGCGGTCACCGAGGTTGGCGGGTAGGCGTAGGCCAACGGGGCAGCGTGGCCATAGGACTGCTACAGCGCAGAGGGAGCCGGCCACTGGCTAGCCGGCACGGCGCCGTAGGAGCCGGCTACCGGGCCCTGATGTGGATGCGCTGCTCTGTAGGGCACAGACATGACACCCTGGTGATGCGTATATGGAGCAGCGCCGTAGAAGCCTGCAGGCGGGACTCCATACGGAAGCAGGACAACGCCCTGATGACTTGTGGCTGGAGTGGCGCCGTACGGCGCAGACGGGACAGCGGCGCCGTAGGAGTCCACTGGCGGCTGAGCAGCGGAATCGCCGAAGACCGGCGACGCTGACGCGGCGGAGACCTGGGCAGTGGCAGCCATGGAGGTGTAGGCCAGGGAGAGCAGCGGCAGAGAAGCCAAAAGGCGTGTGACGCGACGGCCTGGCGATGAAGCGCACGACAGCGGCGGGCGAGCAGGACTTGGCGAAGCGCGCGGGGTTGGCGAGCGGGGCTCGGCGAACGACGGCTGTAGCGCGCGGGGCTAGCGATGGCTGTGCACGCGAAGTGCAAAGTTAGCTAGACCAAACCTGATGGATTCTCAAGCAACAAACACATACGTACACGTAGATGATGTATACGTGAATTTACTTGGCCGGCTGCTAGATCGGACGGGGCTAGCGGCGGCTGTGGCGCGGGATGGATAGAGGGGTAGCGGCGGCTGGCGCGATTGGCGCGCGGGCAGCGGCGGCGGATGGGGAGGCGGCGGCGCGGAGGAGTCGCGCGGCGGCGGCGGCGCGTGGGAGTCGCGCGGCGTCGGCGTCGGCGGAAGCTAGGGTTAGAACCCGGAAATTGATACCATGTATGTTGTGGGAATTGCACGATGTATTGCTCTTCGTGCATAGGCATGTATATATGATGTACAAAGGTGGGCCACGGACCTCAACTATACTACGAACTAGGAGGCGGGCCCAATACGCAATATGCACATAACACATATATCAACACCTATTAATAAAGCAAATACATATTCTTATTCCATCAAGCATATTTGCAGAAAGCCTCCTGTATTTTTTTAGAAAAACCCGCCATCCATAATTAATGTTTCCCCAAAAAGAAACAAAGGTTCGTTTATGGGCCACGATAGACGAAGTGGGCCTCGTAAAATCAGAGAAAAGAGTTGTGGGGAATCAAACTGAGAACCTCCCGTATCTCTACTCCTAATGGACGAGTTGGTTGAATAGTCCCCCCACTTTTGTCTGGTTTTTTTTCGACCGGTTTTTTTCCGTTTGGTTTATTTTCGTCTCACATCCCATCACCCTTCGCATTAAAAACTAAATCAATTTCCATAACCCTTCCTTTCGTTTTTCCATCTTGGCAATTGTATTTCCTCATTAGGGATGATTCTTTCCTTCTTGGAATGAAGATCTCCGTCTTATTGATTTTCTAAAAATCAAGCATGGTTGTGGGCCACGCTTCCCAAAATCACAAAAAAATTATCGCGAAAATCTTAACTTTCCTTATCCCAGCATATGTTTTTTGTTAAAATGTGGAAAGTAAATTACCTCACCGTAAATTATTCCATCAGTCCACCGTATCTTCTCGTCTCCTCTGATTGCCAGCCATCTATAGATACCCCCCATAGATCACCATTCACGATCACGAAGAAGTTAACGGCTGCGACGGCAAGCGATCGAGGTACAAGGGTTCAGCGACGACAAGGCAGGCCACTCCAGCAAGGCAGGCTGGGAGCATGTACCATGGCGGAGAGCATGGCCGCTTCGAGGACCAGGCTTCATTCAAGGCATGATTCTTGCTTATATTCCTGTAATATCAATACGTAGTAGTACAGATTCGTATTCCTATACTACTGTATGCAAGTACGTGGATCTATCCATGTGTGCATGTTTGGTTAATTAATCGATTACTATCATCTTCAATTAAGATTCAGGTGTTGCATGTTTGCTCGAAAGAAAATTAATTAGTGATTGGTTTGGTACCTATGATTGTGAAGACTGTTGTGGGATCACCATAATTCGAGTTTTACATTCTACTTATTTGGTTCACTTTTACTAAAATTGAATACTATTTTCTGTACAATTCTTAAACTAATCTGTTGTGTATTATGTACAGCTCACTCTCAAGATGGAGCGCAAGGCTCAGATGTGATATGGAAAGGTTCACTGGCTTCTCAAGAAGGAGCGTCTGAATCTCAAGTCACTCCAGCGTCTGAATCTTAAGTCTTACTCCTAATATTTCAGAAGCTCTCAAGTGTACGCAAGATTGGTCTCATGCGGACCTATTAGGTACTCAATATTTGCACTTGCCTCTTATTTTTATTGTGCAAATACCTTGTTATTTACTATATAATAATTGTTGGTTACACATTAGGTGATTGGAATTCCACTCGCTTTGCAGAATTTCAGAGTGTTCTAGAGGATGACGAAGAACAAATGGTAAAAAAAAAATTACAACCTTGTTGTTTGCACTTCAGATATTTTTCACTTAAATTGTAAGATTCTCTGCGTAATTAATTAAATCATGTTCTTTTAGTCTGTACCGTGTGTAGGACGAACCTACTTCAGTCATCACTCGAGAATGAAGACCTGGAGCTACTGGTTGGTGGTTGTGTGGACAGTGCACTTTTTATTTACTAAAATCATGTTCGGAGCCTTGGAGCTGTACTTTGTTTTAAATAATTTTCGGTTGCTATTTGCCCCTTGGTTATACATGTAAACATGTTATTTACTATGGTCAGGCTACCATTTTTGCAAATATAGTCATGCTATTTATATGTGGTTGTGATTGTGAGCTTGTCAACTGTGAATTAAAATCATTGCTTTTTTGTTTATTTGCCATTATCGAGGGTATAATATCGCATATTGTTGAGTTGCCCTATGGGTACCCAGTGGGTTTGGGTATGGATGGGATTTCGCGCCCGTGGACATGGTATGGGTGAGGTTTTGTGCCTGTGAGGTACATGGTCATGGGTGAGGTTATGGTTGCCTGGCCGGGGATAGTGGATTCGGCTATGGTGAGCATGGCAGCGGCTAGAATGTCCCAATGGGCAAATCAACTAGACGGCCGGATCCCAAGATGGAGGTATGTGTGCTTGCTTGCTAATGTGTGTTTGTTTGATGTGCTTGCTGCCATGGTTGAGATCCATCTGTGTGTTGACATCAGCTTACTCGTGACGGCGTGGTCCACGCACTCGACCACAACGACAACTCGGCGGTGGACACACCGAGGATGATGTATGTGCTCATGTAGGGTGGCCTCCTGCCGGTCCACGACTTTCTTCCTGGCGGTGGCGCACATGATGTCATCCACATCGTCTCGCAGAGGGCCGCATCCACCTGGACGATGGCGCTGCCGGAGCACGGCATCTGCTCGAACAATGACATATAATAGAAGTTAGGTAAAATGTATCTAAATTTAATGTATCTAAATTTAATGTACAGAGTCGCAAAACTAGCATAGAGAGTTGACAATTCTGTTTTCCACTACTTATGTTATTTTCGTTGGACCTTAAGCGGCACTCATCGGCTGTTGTTGTGTGTCTGCCTGCCTCGCAAGATTTCACCTCTATTTTTGACCTACTGGTGACTTATTTGAAACCTAAGAAAGAATTATTTTACATGTTAGATTATTCTTATATCCTCGAAGTCATAAAATGCGTTGAGATAATGAAATAATGCGATAGAAGTAATTTGACCGGAAATAAATTATTTACCATAAAAAAGGAAGTGAAAAATCATATGAAGGAAACTAAAGTTCCAAAAGCAAGGATTATCAAGATTTGAAACAAAATATAGTTTCGTAGAGAGTAATTTACAACTATGGAAGCGAAACGTATGATATCTCTACTCTTAAATGGGACTTTGTTCCGTCGCCTCCCCTCATTCTTGGTTTTTTCCACCTCACGTTCCCTTCCCCTCTTTGGTTTCCTGTTGGTTTTTGGTATCCCCAACCGATGTGGCACGAAATAAAAACCAACATAAATATAGTAAATTGGAATAATCTACACGAAATCGATACTTTTCCATAACTGTGTCTTGCATTAACTCAATCATATCAAATCAATCTTACCGGAATTTTAACTGAATCAGAACTTTCCTTGCCTTCTCTTATTATCATATAATCAAATTAAATGTTATCAAAATCTAGAATATGATGGATGTAAGGTATATGTCAGACAAGATTGATGTTGAACCAATAGAATATCTATGCCCCCGTTGTAATGCATGGGGTCGAGGCATGGCACATCGCTCGCATTGCAACTGGCTTGTCTCCGAACTCCCCGAAGTAGGAGAGGGAGCAGGAGACGGCGCCAAAATAGGAGGTGCAACATAGGTGTGTTGGATTCATTTTCGTGCCCACTAGAGGTTTTCCTCGTGCAAGTAGAGGCACCATATCCCTCGCCCATTGTCGGAGACGATGTTAGTGGATGGATGGTTGTAGGGGACAACGTTAGGATGAGATGCAATGGGAGAGAGAGAGAGAGAGAGAGAGAGAGAGAGAGAGAGAGGTGGGGGAGAGGGAAAAAGGTGACAGTTATATGATGCAAGGGGGGCAATGATTGGAATGACTAGGGTGTGGGCAATAGACACTGAATTCGTATTCGGATAAAATTCCTAAACATATAGTTTCTGTGTTGTATAATGCGTTGGTCAACTTCATGATCTAGGAACCTGTGGATGCCCCATGCACCCGTCTAGAGGGAGTAGTCATCTTTTCCTCTTGCATTTGTTAATTCAGGGATTCACTTCAATATACGCACGTTAGACTTATTTTTCCAAACACGACAACTTAGCTACTCCATTGAATAACATACCATGTGTTGGTATTCATCATTATAAATAACACAAAGAATTTTTTGTTCATCACTAATCTGTATCAATATGTGTTGTGTTCTCTCTCAGAGAAGTGAACTCTGAAAACCCTCCTCATTCTGAACAATGAAAATTCTGAGGTTGAAAGTACAAACTTGATACGACATGAAAGACATGGAGAAAAAATGGCCGTATTTGGAGCCGGATGGAAACATGGGCGGATTTGGAGTAGGGTGATGATGGAGTAGACTGGTGTTGCAATGACCAAAAGAGCTTAAGTGAAAGAATAGATGGAATGACAATGATGCAACATTGTCATGTGATTCTTGTATGTATATTTGAGGTCCATAGGAAAATAAGTATTAGTGAGATAAAGTGACGGAGATGCGTCTTAGGTGGAGATGAAAGCAGAGCCCGGTTAAACAGAGCATTATTAGTTTGTGAATGAACATGTGGTGGAAATAATGTTTCCATGTTCATATGCCACATTTTCTTGTGATTTGTACTAAGGTGAGGTGCCTTGTATCTCATCTTTTTTTTATCATGTTCCATGTTGCATGACATACGTAGTAGACATAGAAGCCACATGCATAGTCAAAGGGCAATAGATTGAGAGGATGGTTGATGTATGGACAAAGAGGGCTAGGGAGAACAACTTCAACAAAAATGAGAGGCTAGAGGGATGCATTGCGTTTGTCGGAATAAAGAGAAGATACTTGTGTTTGTGTTGTGGTTGAACATTGCGTGCAATATTTTCATTCGGAAAGAGAAATATGAGCATTGTTTATAAATTTAATTTTTGGCCCGTGGCAACGCACGGGCAGACTACTAGTGAGGTATAGAGCTGGGCAAACCATCTGTTCTAGTAACATCTATTTATCCCTAAAAAAATTAACATATATTTGTGATTAATACTACCTTGATAATTTATATTCAATGTTACCAATTTATTTACATTTACAACTTATCTGAAATATCAACTAGCCTCCTCGAAAACAAAGAACAGATGGAATTAGAGTGAAGACCAGAAAAGAATTAACTCGACGGATGGGATTGTGTGTGTCTGATACATGATACTTTCATCCTGGAACTAATCTATGTAAAGACATGATTAAAAATCGACCAAAAAAAGAATAAAGTGCAACCTGTGACCATCCTGGAATTAATCTATATAAAGACCTGATTAAAAATCGACCAAAAAAGAATAAGGTGCAACCTATGACCATGTATGTGTCCAGAAATTCATGGTGCGCTTAATTAACGCTAAAATTGCTTTCTCCTGTAATTAATGTGAGAGGGAAGCTAGAACGGGCAGACGCCCCATGAGCCGTCCAGTGGTGCTCCTCCTCCACAGCTTCCCGGTGAGCTGGCGGTTGTGGCGCAGCCAGATGGTTGCGCATGCCGCGCTCTCGCGGCCTCGCCCCCGACCTCCGCGACGTCTTCCACCCGGCTGTCTACGTTCCTCAACCTGTGATGGGTTCTACTCCCTCCGTTCGGAATTACTTGTCGCAGAAATGGATGTATCTAGACGTATTTTAGTTTTAGATACATCAATTTTCGAGACAAGTAATTCCGAACGGAGGGAGTACATCACACGAGCATCACACGGGGTACCAGGTGACATGCCAACCCCCGTGTCTTCTTGTTCTTTTTTTTTTTGCGGAATTGAGTTCTCTGTAATGGATTCTCGCAAAAAAAAAGAGTTCTCTGTAATGGAAGTTCACACAACAAATCAATCTCAGTGCCAATGCTGGAGACGACTACAACTGCTGCATGCTACGGCGTTGATAGTGCCTGCACAGGACTCTGCGAAGGATAGATGGGTGCAGAAGCCATGTAGTGGCGCCAGGAAAGCTAACTCTTCGGGTTACCAAGTTCTGATTGCATGCGTACTTGAAAAAAAGGGAAAATTGGTGTGACCCATGCATGTAGGCATAGTTACAGCAATTATCTCAAGCATGCAAACACACATAATTATTTTCATAGACTAATCCATTAGTGCCTAGGTCGTGCTGCACCACGACGTTCCCGTTGCAACGGACGTGCATTTGTGCTAGTAGATGGCAATGCCCGGTTTGCCGTGTTGTTCCTCGATCATGAGTTAAGGTTTTTTCAGACCATTAATATCACTTTTACACCAAAGATTAAAGCAATCAAACTAAATTGAGTTGATCGACATTCCTACTCTATTCGGTTTGTGGTGTTCAATTTACTATTTTCGTCGTTAGTTGTTTCTGTTTGGGTGTATTGTCGATTTTTTTGTTCAAAACGGAGGTAAAAGATTTGCCTCATCGATTAATTAAGCAGAAGAGAATTGCCCAGTTAATTAACGGAAAACCGGGCGAAAACCGATACAAACCCACACGTGGACTACTCACAGAACATGCAACCCAATGACCACACGATCAACCCGACAACCAAACCTAACACGCAACGACCATCAACTCTAACACTGCTACATCGCAGAGAAGACCCCAACGAGAGTACCTCGTTGAAGACCACGGTCATCACCAGAATCCACTGAGTCATCAAGCTGTTGTGGACGCCTTTCCTGTGCTGCCACTCTTCTTTGCTTTGTTCCTGAGAGCCTCCTCCACAATCGTCTTGCCGGATCCAGGGTTAGCCCTCTCCAAACGTTTGAGCAAACTGTGAATTTCAATCTGAAAGAGAACCTCATCAACCTTGTCGCGCACAGACGCCTCTTGCCTCACGACCACATGCCAGTCGGTGACCACAACGTTGGAACCTCCACGGTCCACAGAGGCGAGCGGTTGGCTGGGCGCCGAAGGATCGGGCGCCAACATACTGACCGCCTCAATATCATCATCCACAGGTATCACCAACACAATGGGCTCAGGCGCCATCAACACAATGGACTCAGGCGCCTTCAGTTGCTCACATGACAAAGGTGAATCATGTCCCTCACATGAGGTCGCTGGCGCGTCGACCTCCATATGCTCCACAGACAGAGGCGAAGCAGGTCCCACACATAGCTGCTGAAGCTCGGGCATGATCTGCAGCACAGGGGTGACGACCCCGGCGATGGCCTCGCCCTCGGCAGTAACCGACACAAGGGGCAAGGTAGACACTGGCGAAGAACTGACCCCAATACGAGGGGAGAAACAACCGAATAGCTCCGTCCCCTTGTCTCCCACGGAACCAACACTAGGAACAACAGGAGGCCGCGACGTCGGAGCAGTTGGCGAGATAGCCAACACGAGGGAGAGCTTGGTCAGAGCAGCCTCTGCCCGCTCGAGAAAGCTCCCAGCACGTGCCATCAAGCCTTGCGTCATCTACGACTGATCTGCCAGAGTGGATTGTAGCTCCACATTAGACGGGGTATACGAGCCAGCAGTACCAGAGACGACAGACGCCCAAGACCCACGACGAAGCGCCTCGGAGGAAAGCGCAGACTTCATCGGACCTTCACAGGAAGCTGGAGCTTGACGATGCTCGATGCCGAGGCGCGGCATGACAAGGCATGCCAACGAGCTGAGTGGACGCCAGGGGTTGCGACACTCGCGTGCAAGGTGACCATTCTGCAAACATCGGGAGCACCGAAGGGGATCTCTGCAAACAGCCACACGCTGCCCATGAGCAAGGCATCTGTAGCATCTGCCATAAAGCCAAGCAGGGATGGGGCAAGCAGCCAATGTCAGAGCCGGTGATGCCGAATGCCGCGGACCTCGCTGTGGCAACACCTCTTGACAACCCCCTCTTGTGTCCGGCCCGTGCCCCATGCACACCTCGGTGGAGTTGAAGTCGATGGCCTTGGCAGCAGCCGGCAGAGTCCGGGGAGCCAGCTCCTCACTGTCGTCCTCGTCCTCGTCTTCATCAGTGGCGGAAGCCCACAACACAGAATGCGGCCGGCCGGTCAGCTGGTCTGCACTGGCCGAGGCCAGCGGCGTCTGCAACGCCATCTCCACATCTTCATCCTCATCGGAGCTCACACCATTGGAGTCGAGACCACGCGATGCCGTGATAGAAGCGGCCGGCAGAGCCGGAGCAGCAGACTTGCCTGGGGGCACCTCCACGGAAACGCCACCAATTAAGGCGCGACATTCTGCATAAATTGGATGGCCCAACGGACCATATAAATCGAAATGGGCTTCCTTTTATCTATGTTCCCTATTTTCCTCGAACGTGTAGGCATGGCCCTAACCTATGTATGATGCACGCTCCCCACACAAATCCATTTTCACTCGTGCTTGTCTGGTTCACTTTTCTCGCATTGCTTTTCGTCCTAAAAAGGACTCCAATCTCTCAACCTAGTAGCCCCGACTAGTGATTGGATCTACTGCCACATACCCTACCTATAACGACTCTCCAACAAATGCTTAAGTTGGCTTGGGTCTCTGGTGCTTGGTAGTATGATGTTGTCCGTCCACAACAAATCTACCATATGAGGGGCCTCACGAGGAAGACAGAGAAAGCCGCGACCCGACGCACGAAACCAAAAACTAGTTTGCCCCTCCTCCTTAGCGAAATAACCCCCAAGCACAGGAAGTCATATTCAACACACAACACGTGGAAGGACGAGCAAATGCGCACACCCTAGGAAGCTCGTTTTGGTTGGCTTGCCAATCTCTAGCTTGGACCCTGGCCCATCCAAAGAAGCAAAGGAAAAAACACAGAAGATAAGGTGAAGAAAAAAAGAGTGGGGTATTTAAAATGTTTGGGACAAATAAAAATGTTCAGTAATTTAAAACACTGTACAATAAGGTATTAAAAAAATGTTCATGAATTTTAAAATTTCCGTGAATATAGTTTTTTGCATGAATTTAGAAAATGTTCATAAATGTCAAAAATGTTTTTGAATTCCAAAAAATGATCCTTCAAAATCAAAAAATATCGCTAATTTCACAATGTGCTTGCATTTCAAAATAAATTTCCAAGAATTCTAAAAATATTCATCAATTTTAAAATTGCTCGTGAGTTTAAAGTTTTTTCTAACAATTTGCGGAGGAGAACCATGTTCAAGCGCAACTTTTTTTGAAACGAGGCAAAAGATTTGCCGTTTCCATTGATTAAGAAGAAGAGAGTTGCCCGATTAATTAAAGGAAAACCAGGCGAAAACCTAGATTACAACCCCCCACATGGGGCACACGCGGATGACCTGGCCACAAACAAGATCACGACACACAGCCGCCGACATAGCCGCATCATCGACATCAGCCGAAAGCGTCATCGGCATCATCATCCCATCTGATCAGACGACTTCGACTTCACCTCGGACAAGCACAAACTTACCAACCATCAAGAGGATGCACCGAGCAAGAAAGCAACGCCAAACAGTCGACCGAAGCGTCGAGGACATGGCAGCTCCTATTTTGTTGAAGAACTTCATAGGAGAAAGTTGAAAACCTCGCACCAACCTAGTCCAACACAACCTCCGGAGAGCACCATCCGTTGAAAACCGCCCTCATGGAGTCATCGTTGCCGCAGAGGCCCCACCGCCTGCACCTCCAACTTCTCTGGCATATGGGCCCATGAATGTAAAAACTACCTCTATGCAGTAAGAGGTCCATTCCTAGGGAGCTCCTAATGGCGCTCTTAGCGCCAGTTTAGGCTCCTAGCGCTTGAAGGTGACACGTGTGGGCCGGGTCATCAAATCAACGATTCGGTTTTGAACGGACGCTCGGGCGAATGAGACCAGTGAAGACTGTTTCGTGTGGCGATTTGCAGCGGTGTCTGCATTGCCTCTGGTACCCCAAAAACAACGGGTTGGTTGGTTGACGCTTGACTAGTTGATCGGTCAAAAGTTAACTTTTGAAACAAAATACAATTTTTTTTTAAATGTACAAAAATTCATGAGTTAGAAAAATGTTCATGGATTTGAAAAAAAGTTTAGAAATTTGATAGAAATTTAAAAAATCAGAATTTTGAAAAAAAAGATGATCAATTTTGAAAAAAATCATGAATGTTGAGAAAATATATAGAATTCCAAGAAAAGTTATTCAAAATTGAATTTAGAAAAGGACGTTGATTTTGATGTTTTTTTAGTTTCAAAAAAGTCCACCAATTTTGAAACAAATTTCATTGATTTATGGATATATTTTTAAAAAAAGTCATGCATTTAAGTCGGAAAATGGAAAACTGAATAAAACCATTAGGAAACTCGGCAACGGACCGGGAAAACTAGTTTGGCAAGCTTCTGGAGGATTACCAAAATCAGGGCTTCCGTGAGCGTGAAGGAAAAAGTTTAATAAAATAATTAAGTGTGCATGGGTGGTGTCGGTGTCAAAACCGGCGGATCTCGGGTAGGGGGTCCCGATCTGTGCGTCAAGGTCGGATGGTAACAGGAGACAAGGGACACTTTATTTTACCCAGGTTCGGGCCCTCTCGATGGAGGTAAAACCCTACTCCTGCTAGATTAATATTGATGATATGGGTAGTACAAGAGTAGATCTACTACGAGATCAAGGAGGCTAAACCCTAGAAGCTAGCCTATGGGTATGACGATGGTTATGATGTGTTCGTCCTACGGACTACAACCCTTCGGTTTATATAGGCACCGGATAGGGTTAGGGTTACACAAAGTTGGTTACATTGGTAGGAGATCTTGAATATCCGCACGCCTAGCTTGCCTTCCACGCCAAGGAAAGAACCTTCCGGACACGGAACGAAGTCTTCAATCTTGTATCTTCATAGTCCTGGAGTCCGGCTGAAGATATAGTTCGGCCATCCGAACACCCCCTAATCAAGGACTCCCTCAGTAGCCCCTGAACCAGGCTTCAAGGACGACGAGTCCGGCGCGCAAATTGTCTTCGGCATTGCAAGGCGGGTTCCTCCTCCAAATTCTTCAAGAATATAATAAACACCAAAAAATAGTGTCCGGCTCTGCAAAACAAGTTTCCACGTATTGCCATATAGAGAATAATACAAACACAAATCAAATCTGCTGACGTATTCCGCAGTGCGTCATAACACTGCGACCAAGCCTTCTATAAATTGTTTTCATCGTTCCACCTCAGCCCGTATAGCGAGGCGGTTTCCTTGGCACGTCTTGTCGAAGTAGAGATCGTGTGCCCCCTCTAACGGGATTCTCATTAATACGGATGTGGGTAACCCAACCGTGCCATTTATCACGGCTCTTGGGAGGCAAGCGAGTTTTACTAGGACGGTGGGGACGCATAGCCGCATCCGCCCATATAAGGGGATAAGGATCCACCTTTTTACCTACGCCTTCTTCCTCCTTTGCCTACCCATCTTCTTCGCACCCGAGCTCCAGCGCCCGACCGCTTCCCAGCTCTAGCGCCGGAATGTATCCGAGCTCCAACGCCGGACTATGTCCGAGGTGTCGTAAATCACCTTTGTTCAAAGAAGTTTGAAGGAGTTTTAGCCGAGCTCAATGCCGGAAATGCCCTCTACGGAGCCAGCCACTAGCGCTCGAGCTCTATGCCGGACTGCTTTCAAGGTGGTGCACCATCCCGAATGTGGGCCGATTTTTGTCAACATTTTTGATCGGTGCAATTTATTCTCTGCCGAGATATATAGCCAGTAGCCCTCAAGGTGGGTATCGGTCTAAAACCCGAGATGCACATGAAGGATGACATAAGACCGCTGATCCCCGTAGCCGCTGAGACTCAGGTTGATTTGCAAAATCGGTCTGAGGATCAAGTTCTAGCTCGGCAGAATACTTTGGGATACAAAAAGCGGCGTGCTCAGTCCTCGAGACTCAGGTTGGGTGCGGCCGACCAACCTGAGGATCAAAATCTCCTCGGAAACTATATTGCACATAAAATTTTCTGCATTGGATAAGCAATGCAGTAGCCCCCGAGACATTAGTCGGGTAGCAACACCAGATGAGGGGATCAATGTGTCCCTTTAATATGTTTAAATAATAAGCCCGAAGCCCAGTAGCCCCCGAGCCTTAATGCGGGCACGGGTGGCCGAATTAAGGATCAATATCCATAGTAAAATCGCAAATTATGTGTAATGACCCTATGTATCTAAGTACTTTACGTCATTAATGCTCGGATCCGCATTGTACAAAACTTTGTTGACCGGCCATCGACTTCCACCTCCTTGGCCAGTAGTCGAGGAGTGTTTGTCTTACTTTATAAAGCCTTTATGAGGGCAAAGATTTATGACA
The DNA here is from genome assembly GCA_032464435.1 of Aegilops umbellulata. NCBI lineage: Eukaryota > Viridiplantae > Streptophyta > Magnoliopsida > Poales > Poaceae > Aegilops > Aegilops umbellulata. The sequence goes on from CP136057.1 coordinate 608,866,532, forward strand.
AACAAGGTGATCTGACCATACGGTTTTATAAACAAAGGTACGCGGAGAGATATGTTATATTACTGTTTTAACAGAAGAAATGTCTTCCAAAGAAAATAGTCCCGCTATCGGTTCCGTTCTTTAGGTTGTCATGCTAAGCATGATCATAAAACCTCAGCTCCAATGTAAGAGCAAAATATCGAGGATTTAGTTTGGGAGGCTAGTTAATAGCCCCCCCGTAGTGTTCGGCGTCAGTCGAGGTCAAACCGTAAACACTTCGGCCAATGTTAGGAACGGCCTGCTATTTAACATAGTTATCGGATCGCTGACCAGTTTACGCTTATTGTGACAGTCAGTTTTCGGCTTTCTCCACTGAGGTGCTTAACCATGTGAGCTCGAAGCACAATCGCAGTGGTTCTCCCTTTGCATGCCTAGCCGAACAAAACGGAACATAGGAAGCAAGTGCAGGAGCCGGGCAACCCAACTATTGACCGAAGACACAATTCGAAACCAATGCATATATAGTAATATCCGAGAATGTTTTTGCTGAATCTCTAAAGGAGTCCGGCACTGCACTACGAGACTTGTGCTGAAAACACACAAATAGTTTAAAAGTGCCAAAAAGCTTGGAAAACCAAGAAACGTCAGTAAAAACATGACGTCCGAACAATATCAAGTGTTCGGTTCCAACCCGAAAATTGGTCTTAGAAAAAAGAAGTGCTTCTGTCGTGCTTTAACATGATACATCCTATCTCACGACTTCGAGCGGGTCAGCCTACGGCTTCAACCTCCTATCCCGAGGGCGGAGTACTTCTCATCAGGCCAGTTTAGCAAACTAAACTCTAGCGGCTTTTGAGAGAGAAATTAGGCTCCCCGGCTAGTGACCGCACACTCGTGTCGAAAAAAGGAGTGATAAATAATAATAACTTTGCGACGACTAAGAAGAAAAACACTTAGTATGAAAGGACTCAAATAAATATAAGAGCCCCCAAGTGACTTGGGTAAAAGTTCACTATATAATGTAACGTGACATATAGAATGCCTTCTAGCCGGATTGTAGATCCTTTGTCGTTGCCGACCTTTTCGCTTCAACCTCGGGACCTGACGGTCCGGAGTGTGTCCGAATACCATAATGGTTATATAAGAACCGGGTATGCATGGAGACCAGTCGTAGGGGTCATTAGTGCTTTATCAGACAAGTGCCCAACTAGTTATGTTATATTACATAGTTAGTAAGAAACATCTTCCAGAGAGAATAGTTCCGTTAAGGGTTCCTTTCGCTGGGGTGGCGTGCCCTGAAGTGCACGTCCGGACTGCAAATGCAGGAAAACATCTGGGGCCATGTATAAGTGAAAAAGATTCATCTTTAGTTCACCGACCGAATATTTCCTTAAGATTGCTAGCTTTCGGCTTCACCCAGTCTGAGGTACACATCCGGCTTATCCGGCAGTAGCAATCGCAGAGGTGCTCCCTTTACCGCCTAGCTGAACAATCGGGAACGTAGGGGTAAGCACAGGAGCCAGGCAACCCAGCTTGGCCAAAACTTAAGTCATATCGATACATATAATGATGAATAAAAGGTACATACAGAAGTGTGACACATGTGTTGGGCATAAAGCCCGTATTAATAAGCTTCTGTTAAAGAAGCCCCCAGGTATAATGAGCGCGGGTAGCGCGTCAAGTATGTGTGAACAAAGTTTGGAAAAAAAATTACAAGCAACTTTTTTTTCAAGAAAGTATGACGCTTGGTCGAACCAAACACAAGTTAGAAATTAAAGCTTTGAGCATGAAAGCGACTTAGCTAGTTAATGTGTTCGCAGTCCGAGCTTGATGCGGGACAAGGTTCTATCCCCCAAGCTGGTCCCGAGGTGGCGGAGCGGAGAGCTCGACACGCCGAAGTGGTGACATAGCACGGTCGATGCAGACCGGCAGAGTGACGCCGAAGTCACCGGATCATTTTCCTGTGCACAAAAAATAGTGTAAACGGGAGATAATAGTAATAATGATAAATAAAAAATAGTTGCATAATGAATAATTTATGCAAAGTGAGTAATAAAAGAAATATGGCCTGGCGCCGAAGTCGATGTCGATGCAGGGCGTCGGCGTGATGTGGTAAAGGCGTAGCAAAGCCTGAATTCACAGGTCGGTCCGCGCTCCGGATGCGGCGTTCGCCGGACTATGTACGGAGACTGACCGAACCAGCATGCGACCGTCGTTTATGCGGCCACCATTTGATAGACCTGTGAACATATGATGGACAAATCAGAGTAATAATTCTTTGGAAAAAATGAACCCAAACATACAGAAAATATTAGGATTAATGTCACCTGGTTTATTTGTTGTAGTAATCCAAAGGAAGATGATGCTGGCAAAGGTTGGCTCGCCGAGGCAAAGCCCTCGGTCCAGCCAATCATGACGAAGCTGGTCGGCTAGTGACGCCGAAGTGTCCGGAGTAGGTTGATGAAGAGATGATGAATCCTCCGGTCCAGCCGAGGTGTCGAAGCCTCGAGGCCAGTCGATGAGTCGAAGTAGTCCGGCGTGACGGACACCGGCTTGAAGGGGCAACGGTGCGGCCCTGCCGATGCAGGTCGTGACGTGGTAGATGCCGGCTTGATGAAACGACCGTGCGGTGATGCCGGTATGCCCGCTCCGTGTAATCCGTGGGGCGGCGATGTTGGTGATGATTTGTCCTTCGCGATGCCGGACTCTTGTTCGGCTTGCCGAGATGATGATCGGAAGAAGTTGAGCTCGGCTCAACAAAGTGACGATGTGTCTAGCACAGGTCGGCAGCCGTGGAGCAATATTGTCGGACTGGTTTGACACCAGCAATGATGTTGAAGATCATGTTCAAAAGATCTTAAAGTTAGTGGGATGTGTTCGGGAACAATACACAATATCCCATACAAAACTTCCTTCAAAGAGGATGTCCGAAATCCCGTTCATAAAAAATATGAATTCGGGTCGGATTCGTTCTCGCGCAGAAAACAGATTCGAAAAGTGATGCACTAATCGGAAGGTTCCCGGAGTTCGGACGGTTGGATCGAGCTGAAATTTGGAGGGGTGGTAGATATGGGAATTCCGCAGCCGATCAACGGTTGGATTTTCCAAAGGACGTCCGAGTTAGAAGCTGGACACCACGCCCTAAACTCGTCCAGATTCCCGTCCAGATTTGACAGGGCTCCAGTATATTATGGATTGCCGGAGATTCCTCCATCGGAACTCGACGAAATTTTCCAGGGTTGTTGTAGACTCAATTCCGCACAATTCCACCAAAGCGATCGTCAAAGCGATACTCGAGGAGGTGGCGGCAGAAGATACGAGTTCGCTGTCCAGAAAAACAGCACGGCCGCTTGAGGGCAATGTTGACGTTGAGCCCCCGAGCTTCATGGATGATTCCTCCGTGATCTTGATAGAGATCGGAGTTGATGTTTGATGAAGGCCCTCGTCCGAACATGGTGATCCGAACAAGGGGCGCAATTCTTGGTCGAACCAAGGCGACCAGTCGAGCTGGTGACGAAGATGCCGAAGTCGCAGTTGATCTGCAGGCGAGCCATCGATCCTTTTTGTCGATCACACAGCGGAACTCTCAATGAAAACACTAATGTCGGTGTCAAAACCGGCGGATGTCGGGTAGGGGGTCCCGATCTGTGCGTCAAGGTCGGATGGTAACAGAAGACAAGGGACACTTTATTTTACCCAGGTTCGGGCCCTCTCGATGGAGGTAAAATTCTACTCCTGCTAGATTAATATTGATGATATGGGTAGTACAAGAGTAGATCTACTACGAGATCAAGGAGGCTAAACCCTAGAAGCTAGCCTATGGGTATGATGATGGTTATGATGTGTTCGTCCTATGGACTACAACCCTCCGGTTTATATAGGCACCGGATAGGGTTAGGGTTACACAGAGTCGGTTACATTGGTAGGAGATCTTGAATATCCGCACGCCTAGCTTGCCTTCCACACCAAGGAAAGAACCTTCCGGACACGGAACGAAGTCTTCAATCTTGTATCTTCATAGTCCTGGAGTCCGGCTGAAGATATAGTTCGGCCATCCGAACACCCCTAATCCAGGACTCCCTCAGGTGGCTTCATGGCCTATTGGTTACAATTGTTCCCTCGCAATGAAGATTTCGCGGGTTTGAACCCCACCGGCCGCATCTTTTCTGAAGTTTAAATAGGAGAAACAAAGGTAAAAAAAATGACCGGCCCAGACCTGAGGGGGGGGGGGGGTGCGCCGGATTACAGTTTGCACCATAGCTAGCGCCTCAAGTGCTGAATAGGAAATGCTCCATTCCTGGAGAGCTTAGTAACCTAAGAGATGCGACATTTCCTTGGGCTTTACCACCGATTTGCAGCATCATGAGTTTATTGGGCTTATCTTAGCACTCCACTACTCGGCCCTGAAATGCATGCCTTAACCAGCCCATTATTTATGCACATAGTGTATTAAAAGGCGCAGGTTCTATTGTGGCCCGTAGCGAGATGTAAGTAGGTCTCACCTGTCGGCGAGCAGGGTCTTGCCTCTGTCCGGCCTAGTATTGTAGCTTCCCACGACTATTTCCATGGATTATTTAACCTTTTCACTGCCTTGCATTGGTTTACTTCGGGTTTTCCTTGGATTTTTCTTTTTCTTTTCCTTTTTATTTTTCTATTCTTTTTTTCTCTTTCCTTCGTTTTCAGCTGTTTTCTTCGGGATTTTCCTTTTTATTTTTTCTTTATTTGGAACACATGCCCAAATTTTCATACACATTGTGCATTTTTTGTATACATCAAGAATATACTTTTATACATGTTTAACATTTTTTGAATAAATGATTAACATTTTCGTAAATATATGTTTAGATGTCTACTTTTTCATAAACATTGTATATTTTTTATATAGGTCAAATGCTTTTATAGATGATTAACAATTTTCAGATAGGAGATCTTTCAAACACATGTTTTCAAACATATATTTGAATTTGTTGAAATGTCTTTTTGAATGGTATGAAATATTTTTTGAAATGATACAAGACATTTTTTAATAAATATATATTTTACATTGTATAATTTTTTCCAAAAATTTCACGTACATATCATAAAGTAGTGATCTACGCACTCTTATACTTCTTTACAGAGGGAGTATTTAGTATTTTTGAGAATATAAACGCAAGTAGAAAAATGTGTGTGACGACCCCACATGTCTACTGGGCCGAGCTGATGTCTCGCATAAAAACAAGCCGTAGCCGCGTGCCCGCGCCCTTAATGGTGGGCTTTGTTCATGGTGGGTCCTAGTGCTAAAAACAAAACAAAAGGTCGGACAGTATTGGGATCCAATGGTGGGCTTTGTTCATGGCTTGCCATGGCAGCTGATTCATTCAGGTTGCCATGTGAACAAGACGGAAATTTCTCCGAAAGAGAAATCATTATGAGCTGACGACCACCCTTAAGAAAGAAGCCGGCAGAAGAAACCGAAACATAACTTTCAGCTGCAGCAGGGCTACTGGGCCATCAGAGAGTAGGTCGACTAAAATGATGGGATCGCCTCGATCCCCGCGTTGATTCTACCCTTTCAATCTTTTACTCCGTCACGTGCTCTCAGTCCTAAAGTACGGTATCATCGCTACTCACCGCAGACCCCCCCCCCCCCCCCCCTCAAACATGAGGATGCAGATATGGAGTACGTGGCGCACCATTGGACGAATCATTGCCTGACAGAAGATTAACCAGCTTCAACACAATGTCAGTGCCCCTGCCGATGATGAATCGCGATCGGCAGACAGAGATCTGCAGGAAACTTTCCTTGTGGTTGTGGACCACCAAACGCAAAACCAAAGCTGAGCCGCAGACGCGTTGTCTCTTTGCACCACACGGACCGATTCCTCGCGATCCGGCCGGGAGCTCTTTTTTCCCCGGAGCTGGGCTGCTGCATGGAGTATGCAAATACGTCTCGCCTACACAGCCGGGCACAGACAGACACAGGCGACCCCTCGCCCCTACATGCCATGTGCGTCGCACCTGTGACCTGTCTATCGTCCCTCCGGCCCTAAAATTCCCACTAGGCAACACAACACCAGCACCGGCGCCGCGAACAAACCAGGCCCGAAAGCTCCCGGAATATGCCATGCCAGGGGCGCGCATCGCACACATGCACCGAAATCTAAAATTCGAATTAACAACGGATTCTTTTTTTTAGGGTAATTAACAACGGATTCGCATCGTCATCTTTCTTCCTCCTCCGCCCCGCGCACACCAGACGCGGCGTGCTATCGGTTGGGGCAGTTGGGCGGCACATGCCCGTGAATCCCCTCCTTCCTTTTATTCCCGGGGGCGATCGGCCGATCCACTTGAAAAACTCGTCCGCGCGTCGGAACCTGGCGCTGGAGCTGGACGGATGGGCATCGCAATTCTATATCTTGATTAACGCCGTGGCGGGCTGACTTTAGCCGCCGTTTTCATGTGCGCCCAACCGCGCCCGCGCCCCTCGCCGAATTTTCTATGCCATCCCTCAGACACCCCACATGCACTCGTACGCTCATACGATATTCCTATTCGCATTCCTATTTCTATTCCCCCCGGCCGGTTAAACTAGTGCCGCCCAAATCTATCTCCAATAGATAAGATAAACATGCACGGTTTTACCTTCAGAAATCCCTACCGAAAATGGCGGCACGAGTCTCACGTGCAACCTCTTGTGCCACTGCTTACTGAACGGCTGAACGTGTAGGTAATTCCTGCGTCTGCCTCCGGCCGTGTTTACCCACCGGGACAGAGGTGCAACGCGTGCGTGGATGCATGCGAGTTGGAACCCTCGCGCGGTACTACGAAGCGCAGCGTCGACCGAGCCGAGCCGGGCCGGGTCGGACCACGCACCCGTCGGCATCAGGGCCGACCGATCTGGCTAGCTAGCACATTTCTGCATGCATGCATGCGTGGACGGATCGACGATCGACGGATGCCGATCCGTGGCGTGGCCGCTAGCGGCACAGCTGGGGCATGGCAAAGGACGCATGGGCAGTGGTGGCACTGTGCTCCCACATGCGCCCGGCCATGCGTGCGTGCCCCGCCCTCTGAAAAGAGCACTGAACCGATGCAACAGCTTGGACTATATATGCTATGCGCCTGCTGCCTCGTCGTCCTCGCCGAGCCCATCGCGGCTAGGCAGCATCTCCATCGTGTGTATGTGCACCCCGATTGACGGCGACAGTCCAGCCCCTACTCGCCCGGTCACCATCCGCCTCCTCTCCTGGCCGCGTACGCTTCCCACTTCCCTGACGAAATTTCACGCGCCAAGGGACGAGACCTCGACATGAAATATGCCGGACCGGAGCCTGATTGTGTGCATACAATGGGCGTGGAATTCACGGCTGTAGGAAGAAGATGCATGGCGATGGAGGGAGACGGGTCATGTGGGTTGGGCCGGTGACGTCGAGAACAAGGGTCCGTGGTTTTTCTGCCGCGACGTACCATGCGGCAGAGGGGTACGGGGGCCGGCCCGGCCACGGTCCTTTGGTTTTTTCTGCATGGGATCGGACACTGTACCGGACCCGCCACGGCTGATCAGCCCACAAGGGCTTGTTGCTCTTCTTCTCTGTGCTCTCCCCGTCCGTCCATGAGATGAGGCGTAGAGCTGGCCACGACGCGACCCGCCCTCGCCAATGCAACGCGTACACACTTGCCCCCTCTCTCGCTACCTCGTTTTTTTACTTTACCCCAGCAGCAAAGAGCAGCAAGATTCGCAGGTTTGGTTGCATGAGTTCTCACCCGGCCGGTTGCCTGTCGACGCACGGAGATGCATATAGGATTCGACCTACTCCGTGAATTGGCCATGTGTCGTGAGCACACTGACGCGGGCAGGGAGAGGGATTACGAAACGTTTTTCACCCCACTCCACTACGCTCCGTTGGCATTGATTGGTACGTGCGTGCCCCTGTTCCCATGCCATGCACCTCGCCAATCATTTTCAGACAGGCGGACTAGCAGCACCGCGGCTGGGTCAACTGTAGCAGCCAGCGATGCGGGGCGAGGCCGATCCATCCAGGCGGATATATCATCGAGGTAGAAAAGCTAGCAAAAAACATGATGCACCAAGGCGCAGCGTCTCTGTAGCTAGGGCTGAATATTCCGATCCACTATTTAACCAGCTACTACATACCATGCGTACTACCGCTACAGAAAATCCATGTCCTCCTACTCTACAATACAATGCCCTCATTATTATGTTTTTCACTTATTACTTCCCATCATATATACAGTGCCGCGGAACGTACGTGCTACGTGCCCGGTCCACTCACGAGCCCGGGTTCCTTGGAATTATATATCTGGAAGCTTTCGTGCACTGTGATGAGAATTCAGATGATACGTATGTATACGTAGGAGTAAGTAATTCGGAGGTCACAGCCAGCGTGCATCGTCTGAACTCATTCTCTCGGCGGGTTGATTGCCGGGCGCGAGACCAATTAAAATTCACTGGCGAGTATGCCGCAAAAGTTGGACTCTTGGCGAGCTCGACATGCGGCGTGCGACAGCTTGAAAAAGGAAAAGGGCCCCGGCAGGACATAACTGTCCAAATGTTGCTGGTGCACCACACCATGGCCACGCTCTTCTGTTCCTTTTTCAATGCCCTTAACTGCCTTGCATTCTAGGAGTAGGCGCAGGTTAATTTAATGACACGCATCCGCGTCACTGCTTAGCGTTACAGTGCAAACTAGCTGCACTGTCTAAATATGGGCACATCGATGATCCTTTGCATGTATTCATCCGGGTACGGTGATATCCTTGCATATGCTCATCCAATTAAATACTTCCTCTCTCTCAAAATTAAGATCTTTTTTGACACTGTCATTGTGTCAGAAAGAAGCAAGAAAAAAAAAAGAGTACCTTCCGTGAAACTGAATTGCCAAAACCTGAACGCGTCTGATGCTTTGAAAGTTTCATACACTTTCGCTCGATTGTGTTACATTCATTGTTTTGAAGTTCTACAAACGCTTTTTTGTTTTCATTATTTTCTTAGTTTTGTATTTAAAATTGTTGAAAATTTTGCGTCTCGAAAAAACTTGTGCAAATGTAATTTAATGGTGGGCACAAAGTAGCCGAATTTTCTGAAAATTTTCAATCACATTTGTAGTCCTTTGGAAAAAAGTATTGCTGTGTAGACATTCATAAGATAAAAGGTCGAAATATGGACAATAGTAAGCAATTTTGACACAAGGAATATGTTAACCTCGGACTCTCGGGCAAGTGACGCAACCACACTAAGTATGTCACAGTCTTCACATAATCCATATATAAATAGGGGGAATAAGCACCACATGCACCATTAACCTATACAACAACGGGCCAACACCGCCTCACAATTCACAAATTTATGTATGGGAACAAAAAAAAGAGGGAAAAAAACAAGAAAAATAATAAGAATACCAAAGGTAGGCACTATTCAACTCCAAAATTTACCTACACACGCTTCACACACACCGGACTTATTCCCCTACACGTACCCCCACTATTCATCATCAACTCGATCGATCCATGACTCAAATCGCATCACCATCTTCCTCTTCTCATGGATGAACTGAACTTGCCTCTCATCAAACATGCATGTACAACCGTCTCCACCGTACGCACGTACGTCCTCGTCAAGAATCCAAACGCATCGAATATTTATGCACGCTCATTGCTGACCATGCAAGCAAAGCAGACGTCATTGACTGCAACAAAGATATGTATCGTGCCGGTCGACCGACGGACCGGACGATCAGTTGAACTGCTGATGATCCGCCCACGGCCAGAACGGCGGCGGCTCGTCGACGCCGCAGAGCAGGTTGCCGAAGCTGGCCGTGTCGGGGCCGCCGTGGTGGTGCTCCATCTTGGGGACGGAGGCGTGGAGGAGATGGTCGATGTCGACGCCGGCGGGGCGCGCGACGGAGGGGTAGAAGGGGATCATGCCCCCGCCCCCGCCGCCGCCGCCCCCCTGCTGGTGCGACGGCGGAGCGTCCATGGGGCCGTCGGACGGCGGCGTGCGCGAGATGTCGAGGTTGATCTCGGAGCTGTTCTCGCTGCGGTTGCTGCAGGACGCCTCCGTCTCCTTGTTGAGGTTGATCAGCTCCGACGCCGCCTCCCTGCAGCCCTTCAGTCCCAGTATCTGCATTCATCACCATACATCAGTATACATCAGCATTCAACAATCGAATCCATCTTGGTAGATTACTAGAGTCTCGCATTGGTTCATGCAGAAGCTCAGCAGTGAAACATGCATCTGTTTCTGCCTGAATGTTAGTATGAAGTCGGAGTACTAGCAGTACTACTAGCAACGAGGAGAAAGCAAGCTAAGCTACACTTGCTGACCTGCACATGCGCACCTAATCATGCTGGTACTAATGGTGTTTCCGGGCCGGCCCACACATAATTGCAAATCTGATCGCGGTGAAAAGGCACTCATGCAGCGGGGGAGTACGTCCCTGCGACCATGGCAGTCATCACAGAGATGCCACGACCGGGATGATGAAGCCATTGACTCCACTGCAATCGATCGATCGATGGATCGATCCTCCTCAAAAGACTCGGCGCAGCATGGGCATGGGCATGACCACGAGCATCTATCTGCGGACGCTGCCATATTCTGCTGGGCCTTTCCAAAAAGCTACTGTGCCTGCTCAGCTCGACGATGACGATTTCGCAGGTGTAGATGGAAAGGCGTGGGCATGGGCGCCGGTTCCAACAACCTTTCTGCAAGCACTGAAACCCACATGGATCCGAGCCGGACATCACCAACCAATCATTGAGCCGGGGAGGCCGCCCCGAGAAAGCGCAACCGAACGGCGGGCGCCCCTGCCCCCCAGATCGTCACTCGCGCGCGCAGATCTAGGCCAGCGGCGTGCTGCTCTACTGCCGCGGCCGGCCGCCGGCGACGGCCAGATGCATGCCGTCGCCGGGCTGAATTGACTACACTAATTTGCATTGTGGTCTAGTACAGTGGATAGGTACTGGTAGATGTGGAGTACGTAGGAGTACCTCGGACTGGAGCTTCTTGTTGTGGGAGAGGAGGGCGTCGTTCTCGGCCTTGACGGCGTCGAACTGGCGCTTGAGCACGTCGTAGTCCTTCTCCAGCTGCTTTGTCTTCCACCGGGCGCGGCGGTTCTGGAACCAGATGGCCACCTGCCGGGGCTGCAGCCCCAGCGCGCGGGCCAGCTGCATCTTGCGCTCCGGCTCCAGCTTGTTGGCCACCTCGAAGTTCTTCTCCAGCGTCCGCACCTGCTCCACGTTCAGCCGCCGCTTCTTCTCGCCGCCCAGCTGCGACCCGTCGTCCGACGTCTCCTCCTCGTTCGCGCCCCCGGTCACCTCGTCGCCGCCGCAGCCCCCGTCGCCGCCGCCCCCGTACATCGCCGGGCGCTTCCCCAGCATTGGCGACAGACCTGCAGCACACGTACGTACAGCATGTTAGCAAAGACGACCTGGATCGGCTCCGTTACCGGCGCATTGCGTGCACGATCCGTGCGAGGGTGGCGAATTAACTGACAAGGCATGAAGTTATGGATGTGCCTACCGCCGCGGAAGTCCTGGAGGGAGGGGCATTGGGGGGAGGGGAGGAAGGGGTTGTGCTGGGGATGGGGGGGAGGGAGGTGGTGCTCATGGTGGTGGTGGTGGTGCTGCTGCTGGTGGTGGTGTTCTTGGGGGTCATGCTGCGGCGGCGCTTGCTGCATGTGGAGGAGGAAATTGGGAGGGAAGAAGGCGGAGGGAGAGGACGCCATGCCATTGCTGGCCATTGGCTTCTTCAAAGGAGGACGGCGATGGGCATGGGGAGTATTTGAGAGAGAGATGGGGGAGAAGGAGAGAGAGAGCTGTGTGTGTGAGAGAGAGAAACTGAGAGGGGGAGAGAGGATGATGAGGAAAAGGAAATATAACAAGCTAGGTGTGCATGGTGGTTGTTTATCAAAAATAAATAAAATGGGAAAAAGGGTGTAGGAGTACTACTACTATGATATTTTCCAAAATAAAATGCTGCTTTGAAGCGTCAAACAGATATTCTAGGAGCTACTAGTAGCACTATGGCTCACAGTATTGCTATGATACAACAACTGTGCAAGCCCAGCGATCTTTTTTTCGGCGGTAATAATGATCTGTATTACCTCCGATCCATAAGAAGTGCCGAAGTTTTGAACTAACTCTTGTTCAAAACCGTCAAATTTATTTGGGTCGGAGGGAGTATGAGATTTTCTTAATTTTCTTCAAGTTTGGCATCTTGTTAAGTCTTCTGATCAGCATATGCAGTTATCCTTATTCTAGGTTCTTCCTATTTTTAACTTACTATAGACTAAAAATTCAGTAACATTTTGCTGAAACCCATACTACACCTTTTTCAGATATGCCCTGTGACAAAGACGTATAAATTAGAAATTACCATCACACTGGGGATTACCAAGTGGGCCCTGTGCACACTGATAAATTATACTACAATCAACTGCTCTAATTTGATGCGGCGCCATTCTCCGTTTTTAAAATTACCAGCAGACAACGTTGGCATGCACATTGCCTAGCTAAAATGGCCTGCCAGCGAAAGTGTACCACAAAGGACCATGCTTCCCAAAAGCTATGCCTCAGGCTGAGTAGGATAGTAGCTTCTACAGTGCCTTTAATTTTTCTGCATGTGCTAGCTAGCATCGACCTATGCATTTCTTGCTAGCGCCTTTTCAAACCTTTTTGTGTCCTTTCTTTTCCCTTTTTATTTATTTGATTTATAAAGATCAATGTTAATGTGAAGTTGATACTCCCTCCATTCCAATGAATAAGGCACACACACATTTTAAAATTTAAATTTGACAATAAACTAGACCTACCATTGCATTCGTATTCGAGAGAACTTTTCAATGATATAATTTGTAAGTCGCAAAAATATATATTATTGGTCCAATTTATGGTGGTGTTAGCTCGGGAAGCGGGGTAAGGGGGATAACAATGCGACATGCTGACATTGGGAACTAGTTGGTACATTTTAGGATGACATGCCAAATTATCTGTTATAAATTCCCATGGACAAGAAAAAAAAAACCTGACCGTTTATCTCATGGACCAAATTAGAGGAACAAAGCACAACCAATTGATCTTCATAACTAACCTAAATAGGTCGAAGCCACTAGATCATACTAATTGCGTTGAGACTTATCACAACCGATAGGTTATTATATGTATCTAGACAAAAATATACCGCAACTCTCTCCTTAAACTATGACAAGTAAGACTGATATTTACAGTTTTTCACCCTACATATCCAATTCTTCACCCATCCCTGATATTTTCTCCTTTGAAGCCTCACCCGCGTCGCTGCCCCGCTAGTATAAAGATCATATCAAGAAAACCATAGTGAACACCGATGAAACATGATAGAGAGCAAGGGAACCCCCCCCCCCCCAACGAGCAGAGGACATATGTGAATGACATGGAAGAAAGAGAGACGAAAAAGTCAACCCGACATGTATTATTATTTCAGTTTGGTTGTCAATGGCACGAATGTAAACATACATCAACACCTCCTAACGGTGGTGATTTCACTAGGGGGGCTTCAATAGGCTTAAGCCTACCCTTCGAAATTCTATTTCAGCTAAACATACCACTTGAAAATTATATTTGGTGCTTTACATGCAGCAATTGCAATGCATTTGCTAATTAGGCTTAGGAACTTGATGATTTAAGCTTCCATTGTCAAGCTAGATTCGCCACCGCCTCCCAACACTGTCAGCAGTACCCGGACAACAAGAAATGTTCTCGAAACAATGCCTCCAAAGAGGGCACGATGCACGCGAAGAATCTCTAGGCAATGCCTTCACCAAGGAAAGGCGCATAAACACTGCCATTGCCAAGTATAGGTACAGAAGGTTCGACCTAGATTTTTATCCCCGAATCTCTAACCATGGTGCTTGTAGAACAACACAAAGTCAAAATCTCCTTGTGCTACGCCCCTAACCCCGCTTTCCAAGCTAATTAACACCACCACACCTCCGAGTTTCGACAATGTCAAACACGAACTAGATACCCATATGCATGCTCAAGCGCCTCAGCAGACGCGATGGAATACCTACATGGATTGGCGAAGTTCGAGTGTCTATTCTCCAGGTCAAGGAATCTCTAGGACCATATGGCCATTGCTAACGCCCGATCACCGTTGTAATACTCCAACTGCCTTGCTAGGCAAGCACACGGCATGGACAAAGGAATCGAAATCTCCGGGCCGATCGACGGTGTACCCTGGAGACAATCGCTCTGAGCACACTCCTTATGTGATATTCACCATGCCAACGGACCATGTGTGGTGGCAATGCAAACCTAGCGACAGACTCCTCCGTGCTATGTCGGGACTGCGACCAACATCTACTATGCTCACGGTGTTTGAACTCTCCGGCTAATGCTGTCGAGAACTGTCCTAGGCAACGAGTCTCCACGTTGCTGAGGCAAAGAACGCTAGATCCCCTGAACCAAAGATGAAAAAAAGGACATCGCCCCATTGACTGCATGGGTTTTGCCTTGTAGTATCGTCCCGTGAAGGTGGTGAGAAAAGAAGCGCGGGAAAGGGGGCGGAGCGCGAGGTTAGGGGTGTCGCCCAATGAACCTCTTACATCGCCATCGAACATCCGTATACATGAAAACGGCTCGACGATTTGGCAAAGACTATGAGAACTACACTGATGATGACCGCATGATATTCTATACGTCATTCCGACTTGATGATCAAATGAGTGGCGTATCTCAGATGATGATAGGCAGTCGATCACGCAATTATGCTTTACCGCACGCATGGGTGCTTTTTGAGTGGTCTGATGATGCGTACATGGATTGGGACGATGTCAGGTGCAGTGGTGTAACTGTGTGTATCCTTGGAGAATCATTGGTTCCGACTATTCACTACGTACATCACGTCAAAGCTGAACTTCTTTCCCGGATGCATGGATGAATATTCCCTGTCATTTACGGCTCTGGCCGTGCATCATCCATCAATTACTCTCGAATCCTACCCCAGCTCTGATCATTAAAAATTGAGCAAGTTAAGAAAAGAAAAGTGATGAAAAACTCCATTTCTATGGGGTGGGTGAACAGACAAGAGGATCACGCGAAGCTCCACTCGACGGGCTAGATCCCAACGGCTGCTAGCTAGCTAGGCGGCTAGGCCCGAATGCCCGATCGCGTGTGGGAGGCGACGGACGGAGGGATGGAACAGCTAGCCTAGCCTAGCATAGCGTGGCCACGCGCGCACATACATGGCGTGCCAATCTGGACGCGCATATGGGTGACGCTGGCTTTTAGATTGCGGCTCGCGTTGCCTAGCTCACTCACTCACCCCGCCGGTCGTTGGAGGACCAAAAAAAAAAACAGAAAAAATCGTGGGCAGCTGAGAGAGAGAGAGGGAGGAGAAGCCAGCGTAGTGCCCACCACCCTGCCACCATGCGCGCGTACGTCGTCGTGTGCCTGCCTGCATGTGGGCTCGCCCGCTGGATCCAGCCAGCCCACGCCGACGCCGTGGATGTCGATCGACCCCTCCCGGCCGTCGATCCCATCCCCCGCAACCACCCCGTGCGTTTCACGCCAAGCCCTCGCCCGTACGTACGTGCGGGCGCCGCGCTGGCATCGGCATCGCCGGGGATGCATGTAGAGCGCCCGGGCGCGGGCTATACATGCATAGGCGCGCGGAGATGGACGGGCGGATGGGCGCGCACTGCCACTGCAGCGGGGAGAGGGAGAGGTGGTGGGTTGTGGGCCCCGCGCACAGCGAGACGTGCAACGGACATGGCTGCTCCGGCGGGCCCCGCCATTTCCCCTGCTCCCTGCCCAGCTCGCGCGCGCGACTGCTAGTGCGGGCCGGGTGGCCCTGCCGCTAGTTGGCCTTTGCGGGGAGGCCAGCCCGCACATGGCCGTGTTAGTTAGGAGAGATCCCCCAACGCAGCGCAACGCATCTCCCTCCCTCCCTCCCTTCCCCTTGGACCCTTCCATATTCCCTACCTCTCATGGTTGAAGCCTCGCACTTTCCCTCTGGTTTTGTTTAGTATCCCTCCACGATCCCGCCACTCGCGCATGGTCACCCCTCACACGCCCGTCGGTGCATGGCATGGATGCCGTGGCTCGTACGTACATGCCACGTACGTACATAATGCCATGTAACAATACCGGAGACTGCACGAGTTGTATGAGGGATGATCGATCGTCCCAAGAGGAAATTGGACTGGCCATAATTATCCCACGGTACATAATACAATGAGATGGACAAAAAAGGAGGCACGCGACATGGGTTGGCACGGTACGGGGATGTTCATATACGAGACTTGTGCACATACATGGCCAGCGACTCGCATTTTGCTGCTCGTCCAGAACTAGCAACTTGATGCATATGCTAAGCATATTTCTGGGTTTTTTGCATGGTGGTGGGTGCGTACACCGAGCCGTTTGGAACCTTCTCGCGCTCCCACTCTCACGTGCCACCCACATATGCTCCCTGCATGCATGTTCTCCGCCCCCTCCCCCGCCAATTTTCTACGCGACCCACTTGGACCCTTCCACTACCCATTATTCTTCTGTATTTTCCACATGGCCGGGAGCGAGCTAGACGGCGCGCCGCCGCGGTTGTTACCCGTGAAGAACACCGCTGCGCCAGTGACAAACGGTGGAATGTTTCGGGGTTAAATAATGAATCCAAGTATATCCGCCTCGATCGCGTTACCAAATCATATCGTTAGCCGTTGCATCATCAGATTGTTAAGAGGTAGTTGTCGATACGCAGATTTGCTTGCGTTGCGGTCGCAGTCGGCGGGTTTCTTCGTTTGCTCGCGCTGAGCAGCTCGGTTTTCTTGTGTGTACGTGATCTCCCTCAGCATTCGGCGCTCAATTTTATTTTATTTATAGGATCGGCGCTCAAATTCTCAACAAATGCATGACAAAATCAAAGATATTGCTGTGAGGGATTTCCACTTCTCACCATTTTTATTTTTTGATGATCAACTTGTCAATTAAACAAGCTGAAGGATTCCAGAAATTTTGGGAAAAAAGGACCACAGGAATGTTCACAGTACTATCCCAGGAGGACGGACTAACCATCTATGCCACACCGCAGCCTCGTATAAAGAATACCGAGTTAAAGCATGAGCTTCATGGTTTGTCGAACAGTGCTCGTAGAGTATAATTGTCGGGTATCTCCACTTCTTACTATGTGAATTCCCGATATAATTCGTGTTGTGTTAAGTTGTTACAAATACAAAATTAGGTCTTGGTCATGTTTTTTCTAAATAGTTTGGGTTGCTTACCGCATATGTAACGTGGTTCTGGGTCATGCATTTAGCTTGCTGGGCTGGTCTTCTGATGGAGAATCACATGCTACCAACAAGTTCATAAGCAACCCTATAGCAATCAAGTATTTCCTGGAAAATCTTGTTATACGCCTGAAGCGTAAAACCCAAAATCGCACAAAGCAGCCCATGTAGCGCTTTTCCCCTTTCTTTCCTCCAGTTTTTCAGCACTTTTGGTGATTGTTCTCCCGATTTTTTTTCTGTTTTCATTTACCTTTTCTCGTTTGGTTTTTTCTTTTACTTGTTTTATTTTTATTTCCTTTTTAATACATGAATTGTTTTTCATTCGTGACCATTTTTACATCTGTGAACATTTTTTAAATTCGTGATTGTTTTTTCAAATTCATGAATATTTTTTTTTTCAAAATCATGAATGTTTCTGAATTCATGAAAATTTTCAAAAATTTGAGATTTTTTCAAAATACATGCATTTTCATTTTTTTTACATTTTTAGAGATTTAATTTTTGTTTGAAAATAATAACATTGAACAATTTTTTTGAAGAATAAAAAAATCATAACACTAGGCTGGGCCACAAGGGGCACCGGGTGCATGATTTACCACGCTTAATGATGAATTATGAACACTCAATCGGCCTACTCGTAAGCGTCTTCCTCTTTCTATGTGGCTCCATGTTATCTTTTTCAAAGCAAGCAACCTAAGTTTATCGATTACCAAAAAAATACATCAGGGCAATTGGAGTTGGAGTCGGAGTTGTCGATGTGCAGATTTACTTTTATTGCAGTTGGAGTCAGGGGTTTTGGTGATTTTTTTGAGTGATCGACTTGTTATAAATTATAAACAAGCTGAAGGATTACATGATTTTTCACCGTACCATCCCGCGAAGATAGATTAACAATATATGCTCTTCGCCAAAAAAATATTGACCATATAAAGAATACCGAGCTAAAGAATGAGCTTCATGGTTCGTCGATCGGTGCTTGTAGAGATATAGTTGTTGGGTGTCTCCACTAATCACTACTATGTAAATACGCAATATAATCCATGTTGCATTTAGTTGTTCTTTTAGGTGACGCGCATTTAGTTGTTTTTTTAGAAGCGCATTTAGTTGTTAGGAGTGCAAAATTAGGCGGGTCATGCATTTAGTTCGCTGCAGACTGCAGTAAGCTCCCTGGGCTGTTTTTTTTTTTTTTGGGACAACCCTGGCTGGTATTCTGATGGAATCAGATGCTATCGAAAAGTTCATATAAGCAACCCAATAGCAATCAAATATGGGCCTCAGATAACGGAATTTCCTGTTATGGGGGGATGGCCTGGCAAATCTTATTATACGCCTTAAGCGTAAAACCCCAAATTGCACAAAACAGCTCATGCAATATTTTCTTCTTCTCTTTTCCTCGTTTTTTCAGCACTTTAGGTGATTTCTCTGCCGATTTTTTCTGTTTTCATTAAAGTATTCTCGTTCTTTTTAAAATTTTGTATTTCAATTTCTTGTTTTTTTAATGCATGCACATTTTTTAATTCATGACCATTTTTACATCTGTTAACAAATTTAAACTTGTGATATTCTTTTTTCAATTTCACGACATTTTTTTCCTGAATCATGAAATTTTATAAATTCATAATAATTTTAAGAATTATATATAAAATTAAATAATTCCACTAAGTTATGAAAAAATTTAAAATATTTGGTTGTTTTTAGAATAAAACATAACAATACTAGGCCGCCACACAAAAGGCATCGGGTGCGAGATTTACCTCGCTTAATACTAAGAATATGAATAGTGGCCCTATCGTAATCGTCTTCTACTTTCTATGTGGCTTCATGTTATCTTTTTCAAAGCAAACAATCCCGGTTTAATGGTTAACAAAAAGAAATACATCAGGGCAATAGATTGTTAGTGATAATGACATATTCGACAACAAGTATTCTGTGCTCCGAATGAAAACACAAGATGAAAACACAAGATCTTCCCTTTTCTGCTAGACCAAGCAATGTCGGTGTGTGAGCATCGTGTCCTTGTTGATGGTCACCGGCGGAGCGTCGTGGAGGCCAACCTAGGCCACGCCCCCCTTTTAGAAGTGCGAAAAACAATTTACTAGGTATATTTAACACTTCAACCCAACTCATTAATAGATAAATAAGAAAGCCCACACATTGAATCGTCGAAGCGTATCGTTGCATCGCTCTAGCCTAGTCACCTCGTGCTCATCCATGACCCCATCCTCCACCAGCCTCCAATGTTCCGTGACGTAATGGCTACCTGATTTATTGATATGGCTCATCATGGCCCCACCCGATAATGGATCTGCGTGGCCAACGCCTTGGAGGCTAGACTTCAATCCTTTCCTGGTTGCGTGTCTCGGCTTGACGATTGGAGTTACACCGCACGCCTACGCCGCCGACCGTCGACACGTCATGCGCCAACATGCTGGTTCGTTACACTAGTGGGTAGTTAGGTTATGCATATCCACTATGTATGTGTCATTTTATATTATTCGATTAAGAATTGAGATTTCAAGTAATTTGATGTCTACTCCAATGTTTTGATCGATTAATTGATATGCATATTTGTGTGTTTTTATGTGAAGTTACCCCCCCTCCTCTTGTAATTAGCCCACGCGCCTCCACCGTTGAAGGTGGTGGCTCAAAGCTTGGCTTCAGAGATGAAAAACCCATGTTCAACCTTTGGTTGAGGTCGTGAGTATCGACGCACACATGACAATCATGTTTTTGAAGGCTTTGTCTACACGTAGCACAATTTTTTTTTTCAAATTCGATCACATGACATAGGATTTTTCCTAGGATTGTGGTGATCTTATAGTGGGGAAGATCCTTTTGGACGGCCTCGATCTTTCTTATCTTTCTGCAGGGAAGATATCACATGATACCAGGGCCGGCCCTGGGGCATGGGCGGTGGGGCGGCGGCCCAGGGCCCAGGCGGGAGGGGGCCCATGATGTAGTACATATACATACTAATGCCCAGCAAAAAAAGGGTAAAAAAACGAGATGGGCTAGGGCGCGAGGCCCATGCGATCGATTCCGAAGCGTTACGCTAGCGCCAGCGATCGGTACCGGTTGCTCATTTTCTTTTCCTTCGTCTGGAGTCTGGACGGTTGGTCTCTAATCTCTTCGTCCTACCCGCCGCTCGGCGCTCGGCGCCTTGCCGTCTCGGCCGCCGCCGGCTTGCCGCTGCGCGCGCCGCATAGCAGTCCGGTAACCTAGTCTGCAACGAGCCAACGAGGTAATCCACGATCCATTCCATTCATCAGTTTCTTCAGCCCGTATATGTATCCATGATCCATCCATGTTCCTGATGACCTAATCCATCCCCCCAGATCCCAATTTGACAATTTCAGTAGTATGTACGTATTCAACTATCCACATGTATGTCTAGGGTTCCAATCATCAGATTATAAATTCTTAATTCTTTGTACCCTCTTTTCTTCATGATTTTAGGACATTATCCTGCCATGTTGCCTAAGAAGAAGATATTGGTGCTGAAAAAGGAGAAGAAAAAAAGAAAATATTATTGCATCAAGAAACGTCTGAAGAAATTTTTTTTGAAGCACTGAAGTATTATTGTTGTCGATGAAGTCAGTTGAATTTGGTTCTTATTTGAGGTAATCATAGCATGTTAGTTTTATTTTGTCATCTTTTTAGTATTATTGTTGTCGATGGAGTCGGTTCGAATTTAGTTATTATTGTTGTCAATGGAGTCAGTTGAATTATTATAGTCAAATTTGGTTGAAATTTTTGTAGGGGCCCATGTCACCGAGTTCGCCTAGGGCCTTACAAAACACAGGGCCGGCCCTGCATGATACCAACCATCACATGATACCATGATACCATGTTTAAAAACTCAAATTTTGGTATTTCAAAAAATTCCGAGAAAAATCATGAGTGTGTAGAAGACATGTTCCTACAAACCCTAAAAATTTCAGATCCAAAATCGAAATATACATGAAGAAGCAAAAAAGATAGATCCAAATGTGAATAGTGACATTTCTGGTTTTGTCTTTTTGTGACACTATTCATGTTGAATTTGTCTTTTTTAGTTCTCAATGTGTATTTCAAATTTGAATCTGAAATTTTTAGGGCTAGTAGACATATGCCTTGTGAACATTCACAATTTTTCTTAGAAAATGCAAATTTGATTTTTGTGACATGGTATCATGGTATCATGGGATATTTTCCCTCTTTCTGCAAGCCGGTTTGATGCTGGACTTGCTTGACATCATTAAATAATCAATAATATATGTGTGTGCATCATTTGAAGCAAAGGTTGTGGTTGTCATCCTTGTGGAAAAAAGTTAAAACGAGAATACAAACCCCCCAAATTTGCAGCTTATTTTAACAATTTTGTCCTCCCATAGCCGATGGCTCCATTCAATCATTTGCTTACTTTAGAATTTCTTTATATGCAAACCATTAGCTTGTTCCTAAAGTTGCAAGCCTATGCCTATATCTGTTTGTGTGCAAGTGCAACAAAAGAGGAGCTCCAAAGCTAGTGCCCCGTGAACAGGGCCCTAGAATCAAGGGGAACAGGTGAACGGTGATGCAAACGAAGAAAGGAATGCAAGAAAATGAAAGAGTACGTTGCTATTGCATTGGCGCTTAAAGTAGAGTGTGCATCCATCCAGCCCGCATTTTGATGCAGACAAGCAACTTGAACGGCGATGGTACTCTCTCCGGTCCTTTTTACTCTGCATATTAGGTTTGTCCGAAATCAATTTCAACCAACTTTGACCAAGTTTATATAAAAAATTATAGACATTCACATAACAACACCAATATCATTAGATTCATCTTGAAATATATTTTCATATTATATTTATAAGATATTATAGATGCTAATAATTTCTAATATAAATTTGGTCAAACTTAGCAAAGTTTGACTTTCAGCAAATCCAATGTACAGAGTAAAAAGGACCGGAGGGAGTACCACCAACAAAGTTCAAACAAAATCAACGGAATGAATAGTATTCACACCTACTCACGATCCATGAACTGGACCACAAACATCCGAACTTGGCTCCAAATGTCCAAAGTCCAAAGCATGAATGTTCCAAAGACCATTACTTTCATAAAAGGATGTTTGCAGAGAAAAATAGTATGGTTATCCTTTCTAGGACAGGTTACATAAACTAAATCACACTTGCCCACTAAATCTCACCACTTACCATCTCCCGCATGCTAGTTTTATCTCCCCAATGCCATATGTAAGATCCTAAACCTCAATCCCTAAAGATTAGCGTCCAGCTCAATCCATCCACTACTTAGAACCCCTCAAAAGCAGCACCGCTCGCTCCTGGCAAGTGATCACATTCACACAGTCACACACACGCTCCTCACGTTGCACATTTCGCACTGCCATAGCCATCATGGGGTGCACCACCTCGAGGCAAGCTCGGCATGACCTCCGGTACTGCCCGTCGCCGCTCCCGCTGCCGCGCTGCCAGTCGTTCCCCGCCCGCTTCGACGCCGGCGCCCACCTCGTGCGGCTCACGTCGTCCACGCTCGGGTCCCTCGAGGTCGACAAGGCCGCCGGACTGCGTGCGCCCGAGGCCGCCGACGCCGGCGTGTGCGCGCCCAGGAGGTTCGTGCCGCGCACGCCGACCATGACGCCGCCCAACGAGCCCGAGGACATCGACGCGTGGGCGCTCATGGCCGGCCTGGAGGAGCACTCGCCGTTGCTGGCCGCGCCGTTCGGGCGCCACTCCTTCTCGTTCCCGATCGCCGCCACGGCACAGCAGGAGTTCGCCGCGTCATCCAAGGTCACGCCGCTGCCCATGAGGATGCCTTCCGTGATCGACGAGGAGATGGCGAGCAAGGCCAAGGAGGCGCCGCCGCCGCCGCGTAAGGCCGTGCTCTACTTCACGTCGCTGCGCGGCGTGCGCGCCACGCACGAGGACTGCTCCCTGGCGCGCGCCATCCTCAAGGGCTACGGCGTGCGCATCGACGAGCGGGACGTGTCCATGCACCGCGGCTTCCGCGACGAGCTCCACGGCCTGCTCGGCCTCAGTGCTGGCGCCCTCGCCAAGTGCTGGGCGGCGGCCGCGCCGACCCTGCCGAGCCTGTTCGTGGACGGGGAGCTGGTGGGCAACGCGGAGGAGCTGAAGCGGCTGCACGAGACAGGGGAGCTGGCCGCGAGGCTCGCCGGGTGCGAGAGCGGGGGCCCCGGCGCGTGCGAAGCGTGCGGGGACGCCCGGTTCGTGCTCTGCGAGGCCTGCTCCGGCAGCTGCAAGGTGTACGTAGACGAAGAGGACGACGAGGACGGCGAAGGGACGGACGGCGGCGGCGCGGGGTTCCGACGGTGCACGGAGTGCAACGAGAACGGCATCGTGAGGTGCTCCGTCTGCTGCTGCTCCTGAGACGTTGCGGAATTTTGCCGGTGCGCCACTTGGATGTGGTGCTCAGCTCCTGTGATTTTGTGAATGCATGATCGTACGCGTGTGTGTTTTTCGCGTGATCAACGGTGCGTGACGCGCTTGTTGTTTCTTCATGTATGTCTGCCCTTCAGTGAGTAGAGATACCAACGCTGCATGCTTGACTCATGTGGTGTCCACTGTTCAGGATGTGATTTGAATTGAGCCAAATGTTCTACAGCAAAATTAAGATAGTTCCTGCCGGCCCCAGCGGCAGTGGACCGTTTCCTTTACGCGTCTCGCTGACTGGTCCGACTTGCTGCTAGCTAGTTCCAGGCTCTAGCTTAACATAGAGGGTGTTTGTTTCCATGGATTTATTGGCTTAGGGTCCCTATAAGTCCCATATAAACCAAACATGAAGGACTTATAGGGACTTAAAGTGGGCATTTGAGACTTATAAAATAAGACTCTCAAGGAGGGACTTATAGGGACTTATAGTTGTAATATGGTCTTATAGGGACTTATAAGTCCTAGGAACCGAACATGTAGGGACTTTTTAGGGACTTATGACTTATAAGTTGGGACTAAAAAAAATTCTAGGACTTATGAACCAAACAGGGCCATAGTGTATGCCTGCAAAAAAAAAGAGCTTAACATAGTGTAGGCGCGTAGCGCAGCCAGTGGTGGTCTCTGTTCAAACTTCAAAGCCGGCGCCGCATCGTAGGCTCCTTTTTTAAGAAAAGAAATGCAAAGCGAGCCACACGATCAGGACAATTGGAGCAAAACAGGGTACTCCAACCAAAAATTTCCAATGGAGTACATACATAGCCCCGTAGTTTGTAGATCAATCATCATCCAGCAGGGATGCGGACACACGTTTAGTGGAAACGGACAAGCCTTGTTTGGAGTAGTAATTTCAGAGGGCTAGATGATGCCCTGCGCGCTTGCTGTGGGATTAAAGTCATGCATGCGAGATGAGGTATCTAAATGACTGCTGCACTGAAACCAAATTATAAGTAACTAGAAGATATGTAATTATGTTTATTCGAAAGAAATGTGGATTGACAAGCCTTCCACATCATAATTATTGGAGTGCTGGCCCAATACATTGTAAACTTCCGTAACTGTCACTTCGCTGGACTTGTTGAAGGAGTCTGGAACCCCCTCCCCCCCATACCCGACCCCTCTCCCGTCGCCCTCCCGTGGCGACGGGGAGTGCGACCTAGATCCGCCGTGCGAGCCCTCTTTCTATTCTCCCCTTGCTTCGTCGGGCTTAGACGCCGGCGGCGGGGGCGTGCCCCTCGAGCCGGAGCGTGGTGGATGCGTGCGTTTGGCGGCGGCACCACGATGGCTCGTGCCGCGTGTCGGACATCGACTGGCGGGGCGTGCCTGGGCTGTGACGGCCAGATTTGGTCGTTGGGCGACGTGGGCTGCGGCGGCACGGGTTGAAGGCTGTTGTCCGGCCGGCTGGCGGCGACGATGGTTCCTGCTCGTGGGCGGTCTTCTCTGTGACCGCGGTGGGTGAGGACGGCGGTGCGGGCTTGGTGCAGCTTCGGCGCCGCAACAGTCGTGGTCTGGTTGGTGGCGCGGGGTGGCGGCTTGGTGGCCTCCCTTCTCCTAGGTTAGAGCCGGTGGCGTGCGGGTTGGTCTGCTACATGCACGAGGTGGCTCCCCCGACCTAGGGTTTATTCTCGGGCGGGCCGGATTTGCGCCCGAGGCAGATCGGGGTGTTCTCCGGGTAGGTGAGGTTTGGGCTTTGCGAGGGATGAACCCGTGAGCGTTGTCCTCACAGGTGCGGTGTGCTGTGGTGGTGGTCCTGACACGTCTTCCTCGTCGTGCCGTGCGGCACCAGTGATCTCGGATTTGGCGTCGTGAAAGCTGGGCTTGGCGGCGGCCGTCGACAATCCTAGGGTCATGTCCTGTTAGAAATATGCCCTAGAGGCAATAATATTGTATTATTATATTTCCATGTTCATAATTAAGAGTTTGTATTCTATGCTATAACTGCGATGGTCCTGAAATATGCGGTTCAATGGAAAACTCATATGCACGTGTGGAATGATAAACGGCAAAATAACATTCCTAGTCTCGTCTCTAAGATTAGCTCAAGTGTTATTTGTGATCATATTTTCCGGATATTAGGACATCATTAAGTGTAATGGTAGTCCTACAACAACTTTGAGAGTACAATGTTAGTAGAACAATTATATTGAATCGACCCAAACTTTTTTGATGTACTTTGAGATTATATCGCAGAAGTCAATCGTCATAATACGCAGTGTTAACGCGTGTTTGATTTCCTTAGACCAAGAGAGTATCGTAGTCACTTCTTACCTACGTTGGACTTTGGGGTTGCTCAAACGCCATCTATAACATGGTGATCATACCGACAACATACAAGTTCATTGATAATCCCCACGTGCAAGGAATCATTGTAGCAATTTCCAAAGGTGGAAGTGATAAGTATGGAGTGTCGAACCCACAAGGAGCTAAAGGTAAGATCAATATTCTCTCAAGTCCTACCTGCAACTAATACGACTCTATATACACCGAACGTTTGCTTCCATCTAGAAACGTGAAATAAAACTACGTTGTGGGTATGAAGAGGATAACATTGCATGATATCAGAGAACTAAAATATAAAAATAGATGTTGTTATTATAAATTTAGAATATATCACAATATATTACAAATAGCGAGTATGGAATAATGGTGGATCGGTGTGCGGAATTGTCCTAGGCAATTGTTAACAAGATTAGTCGTTATTGCAATTTCATATGAGGGAGAGACATAAGCTAACATAATTTCTCTGCTTGGATCATATGCACTTATGATTGGATCTCTAGCAAGCATCCGCAACTACTAAAGATCACTAAGGTAAAACCCAACCATAGCATTAAAGTATCAAGTCCCCTTTATCCCGTACGCAAAATCCCCCCTACTCGGGTTTAAACTTCTGTCACTCTAGCAACCCACTATAAGCGAACCATGAACGTATTGCAACACCCTACAACGGGAATCCTTCACGTGTGCGCGGCACGGAAGGCACCATATGACAATACCAAAATAAAACATGCAACTTAAACCAATCTAGATCATCAATCTACCCAAAAGACAAAAGAAATTTACTCAAAACATCATAGGATGTGTCGTGGATTTGTCACGGCAGTTGTCCTTAGTGTCAGGACTTAGTCGCGAGGCCAACGCATCCATGTGGTAGCTTGAGAGGGGTTGAGTGGGACGAGAGACGCAGGGCGGATCAACACGCAAGACAAGGGTTTAGACAGCTTCGGGCCCCGGGAAACATCATCCGGTAAAAACCCTACATGCTGTTTGAGGCTAGGTCTCATTATCATCCCGAGGGAGACGCCGTAAACCGGCTATTGTGTCTAGCCCTAGAGATTATTGATCGCTTGTAGCTTGTAGCTTCTAACTTCTAACCTCTCCCTCCTTTGGGGAGCCCCGCCCCTCCTTATATATGTTGAAGGGGCGGTTTACATGTGGAGTCCTATTAGGATTAGGACTAGTCTATCTCTAATACAAACCGGGTACAAGTCTCGTTCTTGACTCCTTGTAAGGTAAATATTCCTTTCCTCTTGAACCGGCCCACAATAGTTGAACCGGCCTTGATGAACCGCCAGATGGGCCACCTGGTCTTGTCGCTCCACTGACCCGTCCGTCGGGTTACCAGTGAGTTACAACGTCCCGACGGGTTGCTGGTAAACCGCCAGGTCTGGGCGGGTCACCAGACGAATATCGCCAAGTCCGGCCGGTTTAACTTCCGGCCGGTTTACACCGCGGGGTATATCCCCGACATTAGCCCCCAAGTTTAGCTTGGATTCATCCATGGTAAACTTATGCTACAAATAAACACCAGAACAATTTTGATAGGTTGTGCTCCGGGTTAAGAGTTCTTGTAGACCGGCACTGATCATCCTTAAGTCCTTGTTGTTCCCTCCTTCTAGAAAATCCAGGTTAATAACCAGCTTCATACTCAATTTGCTAACATTGGTTTCTCACAGAAAAATATTGTGAAGAAATAATCCACTTGAGTCGGCTTCCAAAACGCCGGTTTAAGAAATATTGGTCTTGAAATATTCATCTGATATTCAGCCGGTTTGAAGATGATCCCGGTCTTGAAAACTTGCCGGTTTAACATTACCAAATGGCCGGGTTATAAAAACTGATGACCCCGGATTATGATTGTTGCAGACACCGGTTCATGATTGTTGCCAACATCGGTTTATGATTATTGATGACACCGGGTTGCAGCCACAGGGTCATAATGATTGGTGACGCCGGGTCAATCTAACTTGCTCAACAGAGAATTTGAAAATCTTTCTTTGATAATAATATAATACCTGTAGCCCCCAAGTGCCGGGTTGTCATGCTTGCAGCAACCTGGGACTTGTAATTGACTGATGCCCATAAAACTTCAACCAATATAGCCCCCAAGGGCCGGGTCATTATGTAATAATCAGCAGGGACTTTGTAAGTATAATCTTGTTAAACTTTGAACAGCAATGTGTAGCCCCCAAGGGCCGGCTCAGTAAGACAATATTGAGCTGGGACTTTGATATATACTTCTAGAGTAGCTGACAGGAGCAATTGGTAGCCCCCAAGGGCCGGCTCATTACAATGTGATGAGTTGGGTCTTCAATAAGATGAGAAAAAATGACCTTGCATTAGCCCCCAAGCGTCATGGTGCATGCTTACAGCAACATGAGACTTGCATATTTGATGTAATCTCAATTCTGAATAATGTAGCCCCCAAGTGCCGGGTTGTAAGCCTGCAGCGACTCGGGACTATTCCTTCAGTTGTATAAAATGATAACCATTGCGCTAAAGCGACTTTGAAAAACCTTAATCATAATATTAATAACCGAAATAAAAATCCAGCCATGTTGGCCATTCAAGATAATATAATCTCGTATGAAAACCTTTATTCATCCAATATCATAATGAAGATTCAGCCAAGTTTGGCTATTTGAATAATATAATCCAATAATTTATAAGCGCATGATTCCAATGGCGCAATCCAAATATATACTGGCGACTTATAGTCCAAAGCCAGACCGGTTTAATAAACACTGGAGAATTTATCCTCATACTGGCGACTGATCGTCTTAAAGCCAGGCCGGTTTAATAAACACCGGATGAGTTATCCTCATACTGGCGACTTATCGTCTTTAAAGCCAGGCCGGTTTAATAACACCGGATAATTTATAACCATGCGTTATTCAACCTGTTTCTGCATACAACAAGTTTAAAGTGTCCTGGCGGTTTACCGCCGGACGGGTCATAATGCCCAACATATAACCCAGGTTTATAACCAAGGCTGCGCTTAAGAATAATCAAATATGAAATACATCATACCTGTAATATAGCCGGTTTACCAACTTTTTGTAGTAAGAGCGATAACCCCAATCTTGAGTAACGATAACTCCTTCCATATTATGCCGGTTTATGATAAAACCGTACCGGGCTGTGATAAACACCGGTTTAACAATATATAATACTGATGACTTGTAGTCAAACCAGACCGGGTTGATAATCTCCGGATTATAATTTGATCATGCCCTCGCAACTTGTAGTTGAAAGCCGAGCCGGGTTGATAAACACCGGTTTACTCCATGATGGTAATAGAAAATCAAACCGGGCAGATGGCCTCCGGATTAAGATTTTGATCGTGTTCCTTCAATTTATAATTTGACAATCGAACCGGTTCAAGAATTGTCGGCTTAAAATCGCAACAAAAGAAATAATTATAAAAACAAAATTTCAAGCAAAGGCAATGATAAAACCATTTGCAAAAAGAAAAACTCGACTGAGCTGGTCAGATGGTGTTACCATGGTCAGACGCAACCAAGCTCCCCGAAGGCGTAGCGATGGTGCCAGTCGGCCAGGTCCCCAAAAGACTCGTGGCATTACGCCGGCCAAGTGGCATTGCATTGGTTCGGATTCGACCAAGCCCCCAAGTGACTCAGTGGCCTAGGGCCGATCAAGTGGCATTGCATTGGTTCGGACACGACCAAGCCCCCAAATGATTCATTGGCTAAAAAGCCGACCAGAAGGCATTACCATCATCAAGACATGACCGAGCTCCCATAAGGTGTAACTACGGTTCAAGTCGATTAGGTCCCCAACTGATTCAGTGGCAAATATGCCAGCCAGAAGGCATTACCGTCGTCAAGACATGACCAAGCCCCCGGGAGGTGTAGCTACGGTTCAAGTCGACTAGGTCCCCAACTGACTTTGTAAGGATAGCTATGTTCTCTTTGGCTCGAATACGACCTATGTTTGAACAGGAAGCCCCATGTTTGAATAGCTATGTTCTCTTTGGTTCGAATACGACCTATGTTTGAACAGGAAGCCCCATGTTTGAATAGCTATGTTCTCTTTGGTTCGAATACGACCTATGTTTGAACAGGAAGCCCCATGTTTGAATAGCTATGTTCTCTTTGGTTCGAATACGACCTATGTTTGAACAGGAAGCCCCATGTTTGAATAGCTATGTTCTCTTTGGTTCGAATACGACCTATGTTTGAACAGGAAGCCCCATGTTTGAACCGCGCATCATGGCAGCAGGTCCTCTTCAGTGATTTTTAACCTTTTGCAAGAGATAAATTCTTCTTGAACCGGGATCTTGAACCGGATATTAAAAGCTTCAAAGCTGTGGGAGACATCTTCCCCTTGAACCGGATTTTAAACCGGAATCTTCATTTTCAGCCGGAAATTTTCTGACGGCCTTTAACCCTCGAACTTGCGAGAAGTTAATTCCTTTTTGAACCGGACATTGTCAAACCGGATCTGAGCGCTTCAGAACTTTGTGGGAGAATAGATTTCTTTTGAACCGGATTGTAAACCGGATATTTGAGAGCTTCAGTGATACTGACTTCCCTTCAGCCAGGTTTCAAACCGGAATCCTTTCTGATGATCCGAAACTTCATTGAGCCGGGATTTTGTAACTGTCATATACTTTCTAAGCCGGAAATTTTCTGACGGCCTTTAAATTTTTATCAACATAACAGTAGCCTCCGGGATCGGGTTATCTTTCCCTCCATCGTCCTCAGGTTCTTAAACCGGCTGAAACTGGCAAGCCTTGCTGCGTCATATCATCGTAGCCCCCAAGTCTCAAGGTGACTCGAGGAGTTGGCTTGAGATTCTCCATATTTGACCGTGATATAAACCGGTATAACTTGTATATCATTGGTGTTGATAACACGATGTGAATACACAAAAGGTTGAGGTGACTGCGGCGGGTTGTAAATGATCCCGTATGAACCGTGTCAGCAACTCGGCCAATGGTTCCTTCCAACTGGTGATTTATAGTTAGCCAAACTGTAGCGGCGGTGACTTGTGCGCCTGCCCATTGATCCATCCAGTGCAGACGGCGGTTGATGATAATTTTCCTCCAATTTGAAAGAAAACCGGGCTACCCAAGCTGTGACTTGTTCATACTCAATAAATGGCTCAATGCAGACAGGTGCGGCCCGGTATGTTGATGTGGACCGGACTGCGGGAGACGGCAGCCTGTGCACGCACTATTGGGTAATTCGCATGGTCCTGACGAGTTGACGCGGACAGGATCGCGATATAAACCGGCACGGGTTATCCAATAGCTCAGCGTTTCAATAATCCCTTTTTGCAATAGACAATTTGTCCTGCATTGGAAAATTTGCAAGCCAGAGTAATTGCTCTTTTTAAAGAAAGCAATATGTAATATGAAAATACAGTGGATGGTTTTCACCTGATATGTTAGCCAAAAAATATCCACCGCGGATTTGATGATCACCATAGTGAAACTTAGGTGTTGTAAGCCGGCGCAGATGGAGAACCGGCCGCGCGTTGACGTAAACCGGACCACCGGCGGTTTGCGCGCGTCCGTTAGCAGTGTGGAATGGTCAAAGCCAGTATATAATGACGTCGGTGCACGCTCCATACGCATGGTGTAACACCAATGTTGTGGCGAATAATTATCCTGCATATAAAAATATGCAAAACCAACGTAATTGTTCTCTTTACAAAAACAAAATATGTCAAAAAATAGATTTAGATGGATATCACCTGATTCGTTTGGGCCGGAAATAACCCGTCATGAAGTTGATGATAACTGTATGAAGCTGAAATCAATCACGGGTGAACCGGCCGCGGTGTGGTAAACCGGTGCGGACGGGTGAGTCGGCCTCCGTGTTGTAAACCGGCGCGGACGCATGAACCGGCGGCGAGGGCGGACGGGCGAGTCAACCGGCGTGTTGATGTAAACCGGACCGCGATACTCGTGTCTGATATTATTTGTCAGATGAACGTGGATACCAGGATCAAAAACATAATCTGATGTAGCCCTAGCGCCGTAGCCCATGTTCCTTTACCCACTGCCGCGTTGATTTTCACGTGCAGATACGGCAGTCTTCAGCGGGTCAACGTCCAAGGCAAACCTGGCGGGTCAGGGCGCAGTCGCGGCTGCAGCGGAGGCAGAGACCACGGCGAAGACTCACCCGAGTTCCTGTCTCCGGGTCGTACTAGTTGCTTTGACCAATCTTTTTTTTTTTGACTGGGTATATGATGATTGACTTTTCCATGGTTGCCCTCCATGTGCAGAACAGCGGCCACAGCCAATGGATTTTTCTTCTCGGGAACTTGGTCCTATAGTTGCTTGTAATGACAGTAGTAAGGTCGTATCTCAGTAGATCACGTGGTATGGAGTAGCAGCTTTAGCTTGGAACAGTGGCACGAACGGCCGATGACATCAACCCGCGATTGATTGTCTTGAGATGGTTGGACTAGCACTTCCCTCTCGTCTTGATGGTTCAACCTTGTCTTCCCATAAAAAATAACAACAACGAAACGCTTTCGGCTTTACCTGCCATCGCTGCTGTAGAATTTCCTTGGGACTTGTAGCGACGCAGTCGAAATTGTTTTTGACTCAGACTCGGCGGATCTCTGGTGCGTGCAGTGGTCACATAACACGTAACCCTAAAAAATCGCTTGCTCATAATTTTGTGCATGCTCAAACAGCCGGCTGTTAATTGATGATGTAGATCCCATCGTGCCGGTTCTTCATGAACTTCGTCGGCACGTGTCCAGCGTAGCGGAGTGAAACCAGCGAACGGGCGGATCTGGTGATAGCAGCTGGTGGTTTTAGTGCTGATTGCATCCGTAGGCAGCGACTTTTTTTCTTTCAACAGCGACGAGGCAGGGTGACTCGGAAGTGGCTTACTCAATCATGGCACGCTGAAACCTTCCTCTGATGTCTTCACATGATGGATAGGATTGTGATCTTTGTTCTGATTAGAGCTCCTGTGCTAGAAGTAGCAGCAGTACTACTCCAAAAACAGACCTCGTAAAACATGCAACTAGCACTAGTCCTTGACCGTGAATTTTCCGTGAGTGCAGTAATATCAATGATCAATCCAATTTTCTTGGGAGCTGCTCCCGTCGCTGCTTGTTGCCTTTGTTTATTCGGCGAGTACCAAAGAGTCCGGCCAGACACGGCTAATAACTTGCTAGGTCAGATATTATCTCGGATTGTACGGCAACCGATGCAACAGGTGTTGACCTGTCTTCTGATTTGACGGATCGTCAGGTCATGTCCGCTGCACAGAACGCAACCCTAGTTTTCCATGAAACTTTATACTGCCAATTCCAAAGTTAATTATGATCCAGACTGCAGAACAATGAATTTGCTGGTTTGGCACAATCTTCTATACACTGCTGCTGAAAATTTCTTCGATCTTGATTGACGATCTTCGTCGTTGATATTAATTCTTCCACGCCGGCTCTTGCTGATTCAGCGGGTCGCAGCTTCTCGATCCCAAAAAGAGATCCCTTCAAGAACTCAACACCACCGTGCGCAGGCCCCACGGTGGGCGCCAACTGTCGTGGATTTGTCACGGCAGTTGTCCTTAGTGTCAGGACTTAGTCGCGAGGCCAACGCATCCATGTGGTAGCTTGAGAGGGGTTGAGTGGGACGAGAGACGCAGGGCGGATCAACACGCAAGACAAGGGTTTAGACAGCTTCGGGCCCCGGGAAACATCATCCGGTAAAAACCCTACATGTTGTTTGAGGCTAGGTCTCATTATCATCCCGAGGGAGACGCCGTAAACCGGCTATTGTGTCTAGCCCTAGAGATTATTGATCGCTTGTAGCTTGTAGCTTCTAACTTCTAACCTCTCCCTCCTTTGGGGAGCCCCGCCCCTCCTTATATATGTTGAAGGGGCGGTTTACATGTGGAGTCCTATTAGGATTAGGACTAGTCTATCTCTAATACAAACCGGGTACAAGTCTCGTTCTTGACTCCTTGTAAGGTAAATATTCCTTTCCTCTTGAACCGGCCCACAATAGTTGAACCGGCCTTGATGAACCGCCAAACGGGCCACCTGGTCTTGTCGCTCCACTGACCCGTCCGTCGGGTTACCAGTGAGTTACAACGTCCCGACGGGTTGCTGGTAAACCGCCAGGTCTGGGCGGGTCACCAGACGAATATCGCCAAGTCCGGCCGGTTTAACTTCCGGCCGGTTTACACCGCGGGGTATATCCCCGACAGGATGGCAACACACCATGGGATCATAATATGTGGCATAAAGCACCATGTTCAAGTAGGGGATTACAACGGGTGCGAGATAGTGGACCGCATAAAAGAGATGAGGACGGTGATGAAGAAGGTGATGTTGATGAAGACGATCACCACGACGATGGTTCCCCCGGCGCCACACCGGCACCACCGAGAGAGAGTCTCCCCCCTGTGCTTACTCCTCCATGGCATCCCCCTAGATGGGGAGATCTTCTCCCTTTGGTCTTTGGCCTTCATGGTGATGATGCCCTCTCAGGGAACCTCCTCCATGGCCTCCGGTGATGATGGCCCCCTCCGGCAGGGTGCCAGAGAGGGCCTAGATTGATTTTTCGTGGCTATAGAGTCTTTCGGTGGCGGAACTCCAGATCTAGGTTTCTTTTCTGGGGTTTTGGCATTTATAGAAATTTTTGGCATCGGTCTCACGTCAAGGGGGTCCATGAGGCAGCGTCAAGACAGGGGGCGCACCCTAGGGGGTGGGCACGCCTTCCACCCTTACCGCTTCCTCGTGAAGTTTCTATTCCAACTCTTGTGCTTTGGTGGTTCTATTTTGGTCCATGAAAAATCACCGTAAAGTTTCAGCCCATTCCGAGAACTTTTATTTCTGCAGAAAAAACGACACCACGGTAGTTCTGCTGAAAATAACGTCAGTCCGGGTTAGTTCTAATCAAACCATACCAAAATCATATAAATTATTGTAAATATGGCATGAATACTTCATAAATTATAGATATGTTGGAGACCTATCAGCATCCCCAAGCTTAGTTCCTGCTCGTCCTCGAGTAGGTAAATGATAAAAGAAATAATTATGAAGTGTGAATGCTAGCAAGTGCACAAGTTTGATCAATGATAATTCCAATCACTTTTTCTAGCATCATTATATATCATAAACAGTAGCTCATCTCATAAAATTTCTCATGATAAGTAACATGCTATTCACATGTTAAAGTATAGACCATAAAGTTTCTTGAAAACTAGCAAACTATGTTCTTAGTCACCAAACATTTGCAATTCATCTTACATTCGGGAAGGGTTTATGTAAGAGCTTTGATTTAGCAAATTACACATACTCAACAATCATATAGTCTTCCATGATTGCTAACACTCAAAGCATATTTTTAGGACAAATAGCATCCGTCGAACACAGAGAAAGATAGGGGCTTAATGTTTCGCCTCCCAACTTATTTATCATATAGATAATTATCAAAAATAATAATCCATGATCGAATATATTTGAATGGCCATATAAGCTTGGATCTTTCCCCACCACATGATGCTTGCCAACTAAAGAATAATCGAGGTTTAAATAAGAAGGAATACTATTGACTCTTGCATAGAAGTAAATACATGAAAGTAAAAGATAGACCCTTCGCAGAGGAAGCATAAGTTGTCATGCCCTTTTTAGTTTTGGATGTGCAAACCCTTAATGCAAAGGAATGTCACGTTGTATTGTCCTTTGTGATAGCAACATTTATTATGCAGCCCATCGCTTTTATTCCTTTACCATCACAAGTTCGTACAACGCTTATTTTCCCTTACAATAAAAGATCATACATATTCAGGAGCAATTTTCATTGCTTTTTGCACCGATGACAACTTACTTGAATGATCTTATTCAATCCATAGGCAGGTATGGTGGACACTCATGGCATGAAACGGGGTTTAAGGGTTTTGGATGCACAAGTAGTATCTCTACTTAGTACAAAATTTTGGCTAGAAAAAGATCCTAAGCAAGCACCACATGTTAGAGGATCCATAACAATATAACTTCTATGCAAATATACCCAAACATAACTCATTACATTGTCTTCCTTGTCCAACTTCAACTAATTTTCTCAAGTTTGAAAATAATTAACGGGGCTCAGAATGATAGAAGATTTCCAAGAAATCTCTCTTCCTTCAATATTCTTTCATGAATTGTTCAAGTGACCAATGTTGTGTATGCTAACTTTCCATAAATTTTACCACCTATACTTCTTATATGTGAATTCATTACTCCCCATGGAATAAGCATATGAAGCATATATAATTTTAGATTTATGATATTCAATTCATTCAACCATTTAATCATAGGTATAAGTGAAGCATGAGAGTAAACGACAAAACTACTCCAGAAAGATATAAGTGAAGATCAATGAGTAGTCAAGTAGTTAAATAGCCATGTGAGGACTCTCCCTCATTCAAGATTTCAGATCCAATGATTTTATTCAAACAAAAAGTAAAATGAAAATATGCTCCAAGCAAAACACATATCATGTGACGAATAAAAATATAGCTCCGAGTAAGATATACCGATAGTTTTGAAGACGAAGCTTAGGCACTTGAGTATTCCTTGAATATTGCCTTGGGGTTCCTTGGGAATCCCCAATCTTAGGGTCTTTCCACTCCTTATTCTCCTCATATCGATATCTCACCCAAAACTTGAAAACTTCAATCACACAAAACTCAACGGAACTCCGTGTGATGGGTTAGTATGATAAAGAGCAAATCGTTCACTTTGGTACTATCAAGATAAGATTCATAATTGTTCTCACACAATGGCTACTGTACCATATAATTTCTATAATTTATATTGAGCAATATAAGCCATAGAAACTAGAAAACAAGCAAACTATGCATTGAAAACAGAATCTGCCAGAAACAGAACAATCTGTAATGATCTGAACAACAACTATACTTATGCTACTCCAAAAATTCTGAAAAATGTAGAAAACCTAGGAAATTTGTACATCAATCTTGTGTAAAAAATTCAGATCAAAATCACGCTTCTGTGATTTTTACAAATTCTGGCAATGACCGCAAAAGTTTCTGTTTTTCAGCAAGATCAAATCAACTACCACCATAGATCATCCCAAAGGTCTTACTTGGCACTTTATGGAAATAAAAGCTATAAAACATGATAACTACAGTAGCTTAATCATGTGAACATACAAAACAATAAGGATAAATATTGGGTTGTCTCCCAACAAGCGCTTTCATTTAATGCCTTTTTAGCTAGGCATGATATTTTAATGATACTCTTCCAAGCCCAATTTCGATGATAATTTTATTCATACTCTAAATGATATAAGTGAAGTTCATAGAGCATTCTACAATTAATATAGATTGACCAATATCCAAGCTCAAAATATATAAGTGAAGCACACGAAGCATTCTATCAAGCCATACCCAAAAGATTTAAGTGAAGCACAAAGAGCATTCTATAAAGCCATAATCAAAAGATTTAAGTGAAGTTGTAGCGACCCGACCTTAGACGGTCAAGTCTCTATGCTTAAGTGTCATCCCTGGCTCGGTATGCTGACACACACAGTACTCGAGGATTTATAACAGAGGTAAATCACATGTATAAAGTAACGTAAATACTATTACCTCAATCCAGATAGCGGAAGTAACAACAAGGTTGTGGATTCCCATCAACACCAACGACAAAGTTGAGTGTAGAAATCGTAACCCTAACGTATCACTTACTCATTGTAAGATTCCTACAACATGAGACGTTGCAGCCACAAAGGGTCAGCACATTGATTGTACTGGCAAATTCACACCATAGAGCAATCCTGAATAATTGCTATCACTACATGCATATATGGCTGGTGGAAAGCTCTAAGTTTATTTTTGCATAAAGCCAATTTTTCCCTACTACAAAGGCATATATTTTATTTAACTCCACAGTTGTTGAAAATATTGAGAAGGTTCCTCCAACTCAATCCCAAAATAATAATTAACCCAACAAATTAATTAAGTAAAGTGATGAGATCAACATGATAATCCAAATACCAGAGACTCAAGATGTCCATAACCGGGGACACGGCTAATCATGATTAGTTTGTACACTCTGCAGAGGTTTGCGCACTTTTTCCCACAAGACTCGATCTCCTCCGTTGGATTTCTCGCACTACATGGTGTTTGAGAAACGAATGACCGAGACACAGTCTTTCAGAAGAATGAACTCTTTACTCTGGGTAGACAGTACCAACCTACATCCCCTACATCTGCTAGTCTACCACTAAAAGAGGTCATGCAACATACTCAACTATGCTAGAGCTCATAATAGCTTGTGGTTGCACACGGAAGTTTCTAGCATGAATAATCTTATGATCCTTTGAGCCTGGGTGGCGAACCAAAGGACAACACTGGTATATCCCCAGGTGCCCGCAACCAATCCACCCAGATGTGTATTTAAATAGCCACCTTAAGTTAACCATTAATTAATAATCTCACATCTGTCATGGATCACTCAAACCAAACCACGTCTACGATCATAACATAGCAGTAAGCATAACGTAGTAGTACCCCGGGGTTGAATGCAAGACAATAGGTTCCTCCCTCATCAACTACTTCCCAATACCCACATGTTATCAATCCTACTCATGCAATGTTTGAGGGTTGAAAACTAATGCATAAAAACTAGGTAATGAAGGGATATGATCAAAGTGTGAACTTGCCTTGTACTGTTAATGTAGATGATTCGCACTCATAATTCCTGATAGTTCTACTCGTCACACTCCGGTCAATCTAGGTTGAAGCAATAGTAACCACACATAAGCAATCAAGCAAAAGAATCGAGGAAAAGATCTCGGAAAAAACTTCAAAACAAGCAATTAACTATTGCAACATAAAACAATTTCTAACAGTGCCAAAATTGTGTGGATTTGGCCTTATCAGAAAGTTTAGGTCAAGAGCTTTAATTTGCAAAAAGAATCAACTCAAACGGAGTTATAAAACTTGAGTTACGATCAAACGAAGTTAAAATACAAATCTGTTTGAATTCAAAGGTTAAAACTTTCAAAAATATGTTTAAGTTGTTTTACTGGATAGAGGGGATCATAACGAAGAAGTGGGCGTTGGTTTCGTTGGATTCAGACCAACGAGTAAAAAGTTGTGATCGATTGAAAACCAAGGGCTAATCTGTAAATAAAATATTCACGGATGGGTCCCTGGCCAAAATTAAAAAGAAAAGGAAAATCCTACCAAAAGTCTACATAAACTAAACCGATGAACTCGTTCGCTCCAGAGGCTAAACCAGCGAGCGTTCCCTAAATAAAAATAAAAAAATCGGTTTTTTTAAAGGAAATCGAGAAAAACCAGAAAACTGATCTAGGGTTTGGTTATACCGGTCCATGGAAAAGATCGGCGGGTCGGCGGAGTGGGACGAGTGGAGCGGGGTGTTGGAGCTCCGGCGAGTCGCGTCTCCGGTGGCGGCGGGGCACGACGGCAGCGGCGGAGTAGCTGGGGATGACGAGGCGGCGCGACGGTGAGGTGGGTGGTGGCCGCGGTGGTTGGGGAGGTGCGGGGCGACGGCGAGGAAGCTCGGCGACGGCGGCAACTCCGTCGAGGCGGGCGGCATCTGCTCGGGGCTCGGCGGCTTTGGTTTGAGTGGAAAACGGGGTCGGGTGCCTCGGTATATATAGGAGGGGAGGAGACTTGGAGGAAGGGGCGAGGTCGAGGCGGTGGCGAGGAATCCGGGGCAGAGACGGCAGCGGCCGGCAGACTCGTGCGGGGTTCGGTCTCCCGCTGGAGGTCGGGGATGACCGGGGTGGGCCGGCTGGGCTTCGACCCAGTCGGTCCAAGAAGAAGTTTTTTTCTTCTAAAAAAACATTTTTTCCACACAAATAAATAAATAAAAGTAAATAAATCAGAATATTATATAGGCATATAATATATCAAAATTTTCATAAAAATATTTTCTACATCATGAACATTTTACTAAAGTCAAATAGAATTCACAAAAATTTAAATAAAGCAAAGTGTGCCACTATTGCAATAAAGTCCAATAAAAATCATTTTAAAATACCAAAATGATTTCAATTTTATTTGTCTCCAATTTTTTGATGTAGGGAATCACTTTACCCTACTTTCCATATATTTTATTTTTGGAGAAAAATAATTTGAATAAAATCCATATAACTCTAAATTGCAAATAATTTTCAAAAGGACTTTGAATTTAATTATTTTAAAACTTCCAACTCATATTTCATATGTGTTGAATAAGTCATTTTATCTTCTCTCATGAAAATCATTGAGTTGCTTAAAGTTTCG
This sequence comes from Aegilops umbellulata, assembly GCA_032464435.1. Taxonomy (NCBI): domain Eukaryota; kingdom Viridiplantae; phylum Streptophyta; class Magnoliopsida; order Poales; family Poaceae; genus Aegilops; species Aegilops umbellulata. The sequence continues at coordinate 608,906,753 of CP136057.1, forward strand.
GAATTTGAAATATTTCCAAATGAAATTCAAATATTTTCACAAACCTTTTTCATTTATTTAAATGGAAGAAGTCATGTTATCTTCTCTCTAGGGTTTTGTATTTGAAAGGAAGTTGAATTCACGGAGATCATAAATGCAAAATGAAAGTTTGGGAAAGTCCTTTTATTCCCTCTCATTTAACTTTCAAAAAGTTTCGGATTTCACTTAATTTCACACAAGCAACAACACCATAATCAAACAATCAACCAAATCTATTTATTTATTATAACATTCCAAATTTAGAATTTTGGGATGTTACAAACCTACCACCCTTAAAATGAATCTTGTCCTCGAGATTCGGAGAGGCTAGAAAGAAATAAGTTAGGTTTGGGGGTCTTCTCAAAATCCATCGACCATCACAGGGGGTCTGGGTTGCTACCACCCTTAGAAACATCATTACGGTCCCATCAATACTCATATACAACATCCTTATTCTTGACAGGGCCGGTCTTCTCAGATCTTCAGTATAATTCCTTATCTGGCTCTTCCGGTAGCGCCAGAACCTTTTCCTCAATTCTTCTGTCCTTTCATCTTGGTAAGTTTATTTCGAGACTGGGTCTTCTTAGCTGACGGGTCTGGCGCCAATACTAATCAACTATCGATGTCTCATGGTGGTCAACCATTCATGGTTTCTCCTGCAGGAAATGGGCTGGGTTGAACCTCACCGTATGACCTACGGTTGGCAAAAGCTGCCTAGTACAACGGAAAATTGTCATACCATTCTAAGGTTTAAAATGGGTTTAATATCGTCGTCTCTCTACTATAGGCAAGTCACTCAGATTTACCATCCCATATAGCAAGGCGAATAATAAGAGTAACTCGGTATGGTGATCAATCCATCCCGCACCCAAATCATTATCTTGTATATGGTTTAGCGAATCTCGCATTCTAACACTCGGTCATCCTCACAAGCATTGCAGAATTTCTCTTGTCGACGAACTAAGTTCGAATAACTCCATTAATTCTGCAAGCCAAACAAACATCTATCGTCCCTTCAAAACTCTCAGGTTTTGCGTTACTCCTGTAAGATCGTCTCTTGATAAAATCATAACTTCTTCCAGGGTTTTTCCTTCAGCAAGAGTGTGCTTGCTTCTTGGCAGGTCCTGGTGTTGGAAATATGCCCTAGAGGCAATAGTAAATTGATTATTATTATATTTCCTTGTTCATGATAATCGTTTATTATCCATGCTAGAATTGTATTGATAGGAAACTCAGATACATGTGTGGATACATAGACAACACCATGTCCCTAGTAAGCCTCTAGTCGACTAGCTCGTTGATCAATAGATGGTTACGGTTTCCTGACCATGGACATTGGATGTCATTGATAACGGGATCACATCATTAGGAGAATGATGTGATGGACAAGACCCAATCCTAAGCCTAGCACAAGATCATGTAGTTCGTATGCTAAAGCTTTTCTAATGTCAAGTATCGTTTCCTTAGACCATGAGATTGTGCAACTCCCGGATACCGTAGGAGTGCTTTGGGTGTGCCAAACGTCACAACATAACTGGGTGGCTATAAAGGTACACTACAGGTATCTCCGAAAGTGTCTGTTGGGTTGGCACGAATCGAGACTGGGATTTGTCACTCCGTGTGACGGAGAGGTATCTCTGGGCCCACTCGGTAGGACATCATCATAATGTGCACAATGTGATCAAGGAGTTGATCACGGGATGATGTGTTGCGGAACGAGTAAAAGAGACTTGCCGGTAACAAGATTGAACAAGGTATCGGGATACCGACGATCGAATCTCGGGCAAGTATCGTACCGATAGACAAAGGGAATTGTATACGGGATTGATTAAGTCCTTGACATCGTGGTTCATCCGATGAGATCATCGTGGAACATGTGGGAGCCAACATGGGTATCCAGATCCCGCTGTTGGTTATTGACCGGAGAACGTCTCGGTCATGTCTGCATGTCTCCCGAACCCGTAGGGTCTACACACTTAAGGTTCGATGACACTAGGGTTATAAAGGAAGCTTGTATGTGGTTACCGAATGTTGTTCGGAGTCCCAGATGAGATCCCGGACATCACGAGGAGTTCCGGAATGGTCCGGAGGTAAAGATTTATATATAGGAAGTATGGTTTTGGCCACCGGAAGTGTTCTGGGCATCACCGGTAGTGTACCGGGACCACCGGAGGTGTCCGGGGGTCCACCAAGTGGGGCCACCATCCCCGGAGGCCTACTTGGGCTAAGTGTGGGAGAGGACCAGCCCCAGGTGGGCTGGTGCGCCCCCCCACAAGGCCCAAGGCGCAAGGAAGAGGGGAAAGGGGGCAAACCCTAGGGCAGATGGGCCCTAAGGCCCACTCCTGGTGCGCCTCCCTCTCCCCCTCCCCTTGGCCGCCTCCCTTAGATGGGATCTAGGCTGGCCGCCACCCCTAGGGGTGAAAACCCTAAAGGGGGCGCAGCCCCTCCCCTTCCCCTATATATAGTTGAGGTTTGGGCTGCCCACAACACAAGAGTTCCGATCTCTCCATGGCGCAGCCCTGCATCTCTCCTTCCTCCTCTCCCGCGGTGCTTGGCGAAGCCCTGCAGGATTGCCACGCTCCTCCACCACCACCACGCTATTGTGCTGCTGCTGGACGGAGTCTTCCTCAACCTCTCCCTCTCTCCTTGCTGGATCAAGGCATGGGAGACGTCACCGGGCTGTACGTGTGTTGAACGCGGAGGTGCCGTCCGTTCGGCACTTGGTCATCGGTGATTTGGATCACGGCGAGTACGACTCCATCAACCCCATTCACTTGAACGCTTCCGCTTAGCGATCTACAAGGGTATGTAGATGCACTCTTCTTCCCCTCGTTGCTGGTTTCTCCATAGATAGATCTTGGTGACACATAGGAAATTTTTTGAATTTCTGCTACGTTACCCAACAGTGGCATCATGAGCTAGGTCTATTGCGTAGATTCTATGCACGAGTAGAACACAAAGAAGTTGTGGGCGTCGATATTGTCAATTTACTTGCCGTTACTAGTCTTATCTTGATTCGGCGGCATTGTGGGATGAAGCGGCCCGGACCAACCTTACACGTACTCTTACGTGAGACCGGTTCCACCGACTGACATGCACTAGTTGCATAAGGTGGCTGGCGGGTGTCTGTCTCTCCTACTTTAGTCGGATCGGATTCGATGAAAAGGGTCCTTATGAAGGGTAAATAGCAATTGGCATATCACGTTGTGGTTTTGCGTAGGTAAGAAACGTTCTTGCTAGAAACCCATAGCAGCCACGTAAAACATGCAAACAACAATTAGAGGACGTCTAACTTGTTTTTGCAGGGTATGCCATGTGATGTGATATGGCCAAAAGGATGTGATGAATGATATATGTGATGTATGAGATTGATCATGTTCTTGTAATAGGAATCACGACTTGCATGTCGATGAGTATGACAACCGGCAGGAGCCATAGGAGTTGTCTTTAATTTATTTATGACCTGCGTGTCAACATAAACGTCATGTAATTACTTTACTTTATTGCTAAAGCGTTAACCATAGTAGTAGAAGTAATAGTTGACATGACAACTTCATGAAGACACGATGATGGAGATCATGATGATGGAGATCATGGTGTCATGCCGGTGACGACGATGATCATGGAGCCCCGAAGATGGAGATCAAAAGTAGCAAAGTGATGATGGCCATATCATGTCACTATTTGATTGCATGTGATGTTTATCATGTTTATACATCTTATTTGCTTAGAACGACGGTAGTAAATAAGATGATCCCTCATTAAAATTTCAAGAAAGTGTTCCCCCTAACTGTGCACCGTTGCGAAAGTTCGTCGTTTCGAAGCACCACGTGATCATCGGGTGTGATAGATTCTTACGTTCACATACAACGGGTGTAAGCCAGATTTACACACGTGAAACACTTAGGTTGACTTGACGAGCCTAGCATGTACAGACATGGCCTCGGAACACAAGAGACCGAAAGGTCGAGCATGAGTCGTATGGTAGATACGATCAACATGAAGATGTTCACCGATGATGACTAGTCCGTCTCACGTGATGATCGGACACGGCCTAGTTGACTCGGATCATGTAATCACTTGGATGACTAGAGGGATGTCTATCTGAGTGGGAGTTCATAAGATGAACTTAATTATCCTGAACATAGTCAAAAGATCTTTGCAAATTATGTCGTAAGCTCGCGCTTTAGTTCTACTGTTTTAGATATGTTCCTAGAGAAAATATAGTTGAAAGTTGATAGTAGCTATTATGCGGACAGTAGAAGGCTTGTGTCCTTAATGCACCGCTCGGTGTGCTGGACCTCGAACGTGGTCTGTGGATGTTGCGAACATCTGACATACACGTTTTGATGACTATATGATAGTTCGGTAATGATAAATGGTTTAGAATTGAGGCACCAAAGACATTTTTGAAATGTCGCGGAACATATGAGATGTTTCGAGGGCTGAAATTGGGATTTCAGGCTCGTGCCCATGTCAAGAGGTATAAGACCTCCGACGATTTTCTTGGCCTGCAAACTAAGGGAGAAAAGCTGAATTGTTGAGCTTGTGCTCAGATTGTCTGAGTACAACAATCACTTGAATCGAGTGGGAGTTGATCTTCCAGATAAGATAGTGATGTTTCACCAAAGTCATTGCCACCAAGCTGCTAGAGCTTCGTAATGAACTATAACATATCAGGGATAGATATGATGATCCTTGAAATATTCGCGATGTTTGACACCGCGAAAGTAGAAATCAAGAAGGAGCATCAATTGTTGATGGTTAGTAAAACCACTAGTTTCAAGAAGGGCAAGGGCAAGAAGGGATACTTCATGAAACGGCAAATCAGCTGCTGCTCTAGTGGAGAAACCCAAGGTTGAACCCAAACCCAAGACTGAGTGCTTCTGTAATAAGGGGAACAACCACTGGAGCAGAATTACCTTAGATACTTGGTAGATGAGAAGGCTGTCGATAGAAGTATATTGGATATACATTATGTGAATGTGTACTTTACTAGTACTCTTAGTAGCATCAGGGTATTAGATACTGGTTCGGTTGCTAAGTGTTAGTAACTCGAAATAAAAGCTACGGAATAAACGGAGACTAGCTAAAGGTGAGCTGACGAGATGTGTTGGAAGTGTTTCCAAGGTTGATATGATCAAGCATCACACGCTCCCTCTACCATCGAGATGAAGGAAATATGCCCTAGAGGCAATAATAAAGTTATTATTTATTTCCTTATATCATGATAAATGTTTATTATTCATGCTAGAATTGTATTAACTGGAAACATTATACATGTGTGAATACATAGACAAACAGAGTGTCACTAGTATGCCTCTACTTGACTAGCTCATTAATCAAAGATGGTTATGTTTCCTAACCATGAACAAAGAGTTGTTATTTGATTAAACGAGATCACATCATTAGTTGAATGATCTGATTGACATGACCCATTCCATTAGCATAGCACCCGATCGTTTAGTATGTTGCTATTGCTTTTATCCATGACTTATACATGTTCCTTTAACTATGAGATTATGCAACTCCCATTTACCGTAGGAACACTTTGTGTGCTACCAAACGTCACAACGTAACTGGGTGATTATAAAGGTGCTCTACAGGTGTCTCCGAAGGTACATATTGGGTTGGCGTATTTCGAGATTAGGATTTGTCAATCCGATTGTCGGAGAGGTATCTCAGGGCCTTCTCGGTAATGCACATCACATAAAGCCTTGCAAGCATTGCAACCAATGAGTTAGTTGCGAGATGATGTATTACAGAACGAGAAAAGAGACTTGCCGGTAACGAGATTGAACTAGGTATTGGATACCGACGATCGAATCTCGGGCAAGTAACATACCGATGACAAAGGGAACAACGTATGTTGTTATGCGGTCTGACCGATAAAGATCTTCGTAGAATATGTAGGAGCCAATATGGGCATCCAGGTCCCGCTATTGGTTATTGACCGGAGACGTGTCTCGGTCATGTCTACATTGTTCTCGAACCGTAGGGTCCGCACGCTTAACATTACGATGACAGTTATTATGAGTTTATGCATTTTGATGTACCGAAGGAGTTCGGAGTCCCGGATGTGATCACGGACATGATGAGGAGTCTCGAAATGGTCGAGACATAAAGAATGATATATTGGAAGCCTATGTTTGGACACCGGATGCATTCCAGGTGAAATCAGGATTTTACCGGAATACCGGGAGGGTTACCGGAAACCCCGAGGAGCATAATGGGCCAACATGGGCCTTGGAGGAGAGGTGAGAGGGCTGCCCTCATGGGCTGTGCGCCTCCCCCCTTCCCCTAGTCCTATTAGGACTAGGAGAGGTGGGCGCCCCCTCTCTCTCTCTCTCCCCCTTGGAGAATCCTAGTCCAACTAGGATTGGGGGGGGGGGGGGAATCCTACTCCCAGAGGGAGTAGGACTCTCTGGCGCGCCAAGGCTTGGCCGGCCAGCCCCTCCCCCTTGGCTCCTTTATATACGGGGGCAGGGGGCACCCCAAAGACACACAAGTTGATCTACGGATCGTTCCTTAGCCGTGTGCGGTGCCCCCTTCCACTAAATTCCACCTCGATCATATCGTTGCAGTGCTTAGGCGAAGCCCTGCGCTGGTAACACATCAAGATCGTCACCACGCCGTCGTGCCGACGGAACTCTTCCTCGACGCTTTGCTGGATCGGAGCCCGGGGATCGTCATCGAGCTGAACGTGTGCCAAGAACTCGGAGGTGCCGGAGTAACGGTGCTGTGATCGGTTGGATCGCGAGGAGAACGTACGACTACTTCCTCTACGTTGTGTCAACGCTTCCGCTTCGGTCTACGAGGGTACGTAGACAACACTCTCCCCTCTCGTTGCTATGCATCACCATGATCTTGCGTGTGCGTAGGAATTTTTTTGAAATTACTACGTTCCCCAACACGAGATTGGTGTTAAACCTAAATAATTGTTATTTGGTGTTTGCGTTGAGCATAGACATGATTGGATTATGTCTATCGCAATACGGTTATTCATTTAAGGAGAATTATGGTTACTCTATTTATTTGAATAATACCTTCAATGGTGTTGCACCTAAAATGAATGGTTTATTGAATCTCGATCATAGTGATACACATGTTCATGCCAAAAGATATAAGATAGTAATGATAGTACCACCTACTTGTGGCACTGCCATGTAAGTCATATTGGTATAAAACGCATGAAGAAGCTCCATGTTGATGGATCTTTGGACTCACTCATTTTTGAAAAGGATTGAGACATGTGAACCATGTCTATTGGTATATACGCATGAAGAAACTCCATGCAGATGGACCGTTTGGACTCACTTGATTTTGAATCGCTTGAGACATGCAGATCATACCACATGGGCAAGATGACTGAAAGCTTCGGTTTCAGTAAAATGGAACAAGAAAGCAACTTGTTGGAAGTAACACATTTTGATGTGTGCGGTCCAATGAGTGCTGAGGCACGCAGTGGATATCGTTATGCTCTTACTTCACAGATGATTTGAGTAGATACTGAGCATATTTACTTGATGAAACACAAGTCTAAATTATTGAATGGTTCAAGTAATTTCAGAGTGAAGTTGAATATCGTCGTGACAAGAGGATAAAATATCTATGATATGATCATAGAAATGAATATCTGAGTTACGAGTTTGGCACTGTGGAAATTGTTTCACGACTAGTACCTCCTGGAACACCATAGAGTGATGGTGTGTCCGAACATCATAACTATTGGATATGATGACGTCTCTTATCGAATTACCACTATCGTTCATGGGTTAGGCATTGGAGACAACCGCACTCACTTTAAATAGGGCACCACGTAATTCCGATGAGATGACACCGTATGAACTATGGTTTAGAGAAACCTAAGCTGTCATTTCTTAAAAGTTTGGGGCTGCGACGCTTATATGAAAAAGTTTCAGGCTGATAAGCTCGAACCCAAAGCGGATAACTGCATCTTCATAGGACACCCAAAACAGTTGGGTATACCTCCTGTCTCAGATCCGAAAGCAATAGGGGTTGTTTCTCAAATCGGGTCCTTTCTCGAGGAAAAGTTTCTCTCGAAAGAATTGAGTGGGAGGATGGTGGAGACTTGATGAGGTTATTGAACCGTCACTTCAACTAGTGTGTAGCAGGGCACAGGAGTTGTTCCTATGGCAGCTACACCAATTGAAGTGGAAGCTTATGATAGTGATCATGAGACTTCGAATCAAGTCACTCCCAAACCTCGTAGGATGACAAGGATGCGTACTACTTCAGAGTGGTACGTAATCCTGTCTTGGAAGTCATGTTGCTAGACAACAATGAACCTACGAGCTATGGAGAAGCGATGGTGGGCCCGGATTCCGATGAATGGCTCGAGGCCATAAAATCCGAGAGAGGATCCATGTATGAAAACAAAGTGTAGACTTTGGCAGAACGGCTCGATGGTCGTGAGGCTGTTGAGTACAGATGGATTTTAAAAGGAAGACGGACAATGATGGTAAATGTCACCATTAAGAAAGCTCGAATTGTCATTAAGATGTTTTCCGACAAGTTCAAGGAGTTGACTGCGATGAGGCTTTCTCACTCGTAGCGATGCTAAGAGTCTGTTGGAATTATGTTAGCGATTACTGCATTATTTATGAAATTGTGCAGATAGGATGTCAAAACATTGTTTCCTCGACGATTTTCTTGAGGAAAGGTTGTATGTGATACAACCAGAAGATTTTTGTCAATCCTGAAAGATGCTAACAAGTATGCAAAGCTCCAGCAATCCTTCTAAGGACTGGAGTAAGCATCTCGGAGTTGGAATGTACGCTTTGATGATCAAAGATTTGGGTTTATACAAATTTTATGAGAAACTTGTATTTCCAAAGAAGTGAGTGGGAGCACTATAGAATTTCTGATGAGTATATGTTGTTGACATATTGTTGATCAGAAATGATGTAGAATTTCTAGAAAGCATATAGGGTTATTTGAAAAGTGTTTTCAATGGAAAACCTGGATTAAGCTACTTAAACATTGAGCATCAAGATCTATAAGGATAGATCAAAATCGCTTAATAGTACTTTCAAACAAACACATACCACGACAAGATTTTGAAGGAGTTCAAAATAGATCAGCAAAGAAGGAGTTCTCGGCTGTGTGAGTATTGAGCAAGACTCAAGACATGACCACGGCAGAATAGAAAGGACGAAGGTTGTCCCCTATGCTTTAGTCGTAGGCTCTAAAGTATGCTATGTTATGTACCGCACCTGAAGTGTGCCAAACCATGAGTCAGTCAAGGGGTACAAGTGTGATCTAGAAATGGATCACAGGACAACGGTCAAAGTTATCCTTAGTAACTAGTGGACTAAGGAATTTTCTCGATTATGGAGGTGGTAAAAGAGTTCGTCGTAAAGGGTTACGCCGATGCAAGCTTTGACACTAATCCAGATTATTCTGAGTAGTAAACTGGATTCGTATAGTAGAACAGTTATTTGGAATAGCACCAAATAGAGCGTGGTAAGTGCATCTAGGAGATGACATAGATATTTGTAAAGCACACACGGATCTGAAAGATTCAGACCCGTTGACTATAACCTCTCTCACAAGCATAACATGATCAAACCCAGAACTCTTGGGTGTTAGTCACATATGGATGTGACCTTGAGTGTTAATCACATATCGATGTGAACTAGATTATTGACTCTAGTGCAAGTGGGAGACTGTTGGAAATATGCCCTAGAGGCAATAATAAATTGATTATTATTATATTTCCTTGTTCATGATAATCGTTTATTATCCATGCTAGAATTGTATTGATAGGAAACTCAGATACATGTGTGGATACATAGACAACACCATGTCCCTAGTAAGCCTCTAGTTGACTAGCTCGTTGATCAATAGATGGTTACGGTTTCCTGACCATGGACATTGGATGTCGTTGATAACGGGATCACATCATTAGGAGAATGATGTGATGACAAGACCCAATCCTAAGCCTAGCACAAGATCATGTAGTTCGTATGCTAAAGCTTTTCTAATGTCAAGTATCGTTTCCTTAGACCATGAGATTGTGCAACTCCCGGATACCGTAGGAGTGCTTTGGTTGTGCCAAACGTCACAACGTAACTGGGTGGCTATAAAGGTACACTACAGGTATCTCCAAAAGTGTCTGTTGGGTTGGCACGAATCGAGACTGGGATTTGTCACTCCGTGTGACGGAGAGGTATCTCTGGGCCCACTCGGTAGGACATCATCATAATGTGCACAATGTGATCAAGGAGTTGATCACGGGATGATGTGTTGCGGAACAAGTAAAAGAGACTTGCCGGTAACGAGATTGAACAAGGTATCGGTATACCGACGATCGAATCTCGGGCAAGTATCATACCGATAGACAAAGGGAATTGTATACGGGATTGATTGAGTCCTTGACATCGTGGTTCATCCTATGAGATCATCGTGGAACATGTGGGAGCCAACATGGGTATCCAGATCCCGCTGTTGGTTATTGACCGGAGAACGTCTCGGTCATGTCTGCATGTCTCCCGAACCCGTAGGGTCTACACACTTAAGGTTCGATGACGCTAGGGTTATAAAGGAAGCTTGTATGTGGTTACCGAATGTTGTTAGGAGTCCCGGATGAGATCCCGGACGTCACGAGGAGTTCCGGAATGGTCCGGAGGTAAAGATTTATATATAGGAAGTATGGTTTTGGCCACCGGAAGTGTTCTGGGCATCACCGGTAGTGTACCGGGACCACCGGAGGTGTCCGGGGGTCCACCAAGTGGGGCCACCATCCCCGGAGGGCTACTTGGGCTAAGTGTGGGAGAGGACCAGCCCCAGGTGGGCTGGTGCGCCCCCCACAAGGCCCAAGGTGCAAGGAAGAGGGGAAAGGGGGCAAACCCTAGGGCAGATGGGCCCTAAGGCCCACTCCTGGTGCGCCTCCCTCTCCCCCTCCCCTTGGCCGCCTCCCTTAGATGGGATCTAGGCTGGCCGCCACCCCTAGGGGTGAAAACCCTAAAGGGGGCGCAGCCCCTCCCCTTCCCCTATATATAGTTGAGGTTTGGGCTGCCCACAACACAAGAGTTCCGATCTCTCCATGGCGCAGCCCTGCATCTCTCCTTCCTCCTCTCCCGCGGTGCTTGGCGAAGCCCTGCAGGATTGCCACGCTCCTCCACCACCACCACGCTATTGTGCTGCTGCTGGACGGAGTCTTCCTCAACCTCTCCCTCTCTCCTTGCTGGATCAAGGCATGGGAGACGTCACCGGGCTGTACGTGTGTTGAACGCGGAGGTGCCGTCCGTTCGGCACTTGGTCATCGGTGATTTGGATCACGGCGAGTACGACTCCATCAACCCCATTCACTTGAACGCTTCCGCTTAGCGATCTACAAGGGTATGTAGATGCACTCTTCTTCCCCTCGTTGCTGGTTTCTCCATAGATAGATCTTGGTGACACGTAGGAATTTTTTTGAATTTCTGCTACGTTACCCAACACCTGGGGCCAGTGGGTTATGGCTCATCTCATCACTTGTAAACCTTGAACTCATCATCGGGGCAACTGCTCCTTATTTCAACGTCCAGCTTCCTACCATTCCTAAATCCATCCAATTGTACTGTCTCCCTTCCTTCTATTGGTACCAAACTAAGACGTGATTACTCAGACTCATCATGGATTTACAATTGCTCCATATTACCAACATTGTACCTCCTTTATATCCAATAATACTTCATCCCTTCATATTCTTGGGTATCCCACATATCGAGACAAAACTCGTACTTATTTTCTCCGAAGTCCACTCCGTGGAATAGCATTATATTTTCGAGGGGTCAAGTGTCTTCACAGGGAACTACCACCCTTCTTCCATAGACCATATTTCTCATATCCTCAAAAATGTTCAAAAATCTTTCTTCATTGAGTAACAACTCGTAAAATCCAAATCAGCACCAATGATGCTAACTTTATTGATTCTCCAATTATTACAATCTCCTGTATTTCCATTACATGCCTCAACTCAACGCCTCAATATAAAAGTAGTGTTCCCACTACTACTACTATATTTCTTCTGTTGCAAACTCAACTATTTAGCACAAGCCTCCTTCTCTTTGGGACAATCTCTGGCAAGGTGCCCTGCTTCATTACAATAGAAACATATTACTTCAGACAAGTCTCGAGGTTTCCTTTTTGGGCAACGGCTGAAGTAGTGCCCCGACTCATTGCACCTGAAACAGGTGATATGACTCAGGTCCTTCCTGGTATCCAATCTACTTCTCTTCCTAGAATTTTCCGTTCCAATCAGGGCTTCTATTTCCTATGGGTCATACTCTACTTCCTCTGTCAAGAATTCTACTAGATCCCCATTCAGACAATTTTGGGAGATGTGTCCTTCTTCTCCACATGAATAGCATGACTTAGTGCATGGTTTAATTGGGTCTTCTTTGGGTGTGTCCTCCACGTCTTCCTTCATCACAGGTTCTTCTAAAATTTCCATGAGGGCTCCTTTCATTACTTCTTTATTCCATGGGATAGTTCTTCAAACCATGGGGCAAATGTGACACTAAGCAGGGTAGTGGGTAGTCCCTTCACACAAGAAACAAGTAATCTGCCTAGTTGGGCATTCTTCAGTCGAGTGACTTCCTTCACAATTAGGGCATTCACCCTTGTGTTCTTTATGGTTGTGTCCTATTTCTCCATAGAGCTTGCACGCACAAGGCTTCTTCATATCATTTCCATAAGGCTTCATCTTCTGGGACACAAGCCGAGACTTTAGCAGAGTCAACTTAAATTCTTCCCAAGTGGTTACTCCTTGCCATCCATTGATGGTTTGGTACATCCTCCATCAAGTAGCAACACCACTTTCAAAGCACTGAAGAGCATGCTGGGTCATATCCTTTCTGGCTATAGTGTTATTCTCCATATGATCTTCCATGTTATGAATCCATCGGTCCGTCTCCAATTGAATTATCGGTCCCAGAAATGTGAGTTCATCTCCATTCATCCTCTATTGGGTCCATGGGTTTTGGGGTGGGATAAGAGAGATAGAGAGGGATACACACAATGCAAACAATAGTTTTGAAAAGACAGATTTTATGTTTGTGGCTGTCGGAAAAACATCAAACAAATGACAACTCATAATTGTCGCATCTAACGTAGCTATATAACAGAGGTTTGGTCTTCTAATGGTCAATAAATCTTCAAAGTCGCCAAACTCTTCAAGTCTTGTTCATGTCTCTGATGGCTTCTTCCGATCGTGCTTGTCCTTATCAAGTCCTTTTGCGAGTTCATCTCTGTTGACGCGAAGTCTCTCGTGACATCCTTTATTATTTCTGGAGTTGCGTTCCAAACTTCTGGGTTTTCAATATCTTTGGCCTGAAATATGGTCCTACTGTCCTTAAGTTCCTAAAAGATCTCTGGTATCTCGAGGTTTCGCTCCTCCAGCTTGGCTACTTTCAGCTTGTGGGTCCTGAGTTCTTCGCGAAATGATTCCTCGTCAAATACGACTTCCTGAAGGTCCATCAAATTCTTGATGTAATACTCCAAATCCTGGCGATACGCCAGCTAAGGTTAAAACTTCATCTTTTGCTAATTAGGTGCTCCACTAGCCCTTTTGTCATCCAATCCTTTCAAAGAATGCATGCTTAACTCAACACGGTGACAATAGCCTAAGCGGGCGATAACATCATGGATAGCCGTGCTTCTGCTCTTGTCATTTCCATGAACTATCATTCCATAGTTGATATCTCCTGCCTTAGGGTTTTCTTGACAAAATCTTGAGTTCTAATGCTCTATGTTCCGGTCTTTCAATGATACACCTTGATCTTGGGTATTACAGCTTCCATAGTCTTTCAAGTTCCATAAGGGTAGCCTTACTAGGTCATACTACATCTGGAAATTCTTCATAGCCTCCAATTCTCCTAGTCTTCAGAGTCTTCAACCGTTGTAGTTTCCATTATTCAGAGGCATGGTAAAATCTTCTTCATTCCGTAGTGGTCTTGGTTGTTCGATATCTTGTACTTCTTGGAGTGGTCTCATCAGTCGAATCTTCGTGGTCAAAAGGGGAAATGGGTATAGTCCCACTAAAAGGGAATATTTGAATAAGCTCAGAAGAGAAGAGAGGTAAAAGATCTTTTCAAAAATTAAGTTTATAGAGAAAATCTTTCCTATGGGCTTGCCAGTTTCAAGGGGTCACGTCCTACATTCAACATGTGCTCTGATACCATCTTGTAGCGACCCGACCTCAGACAGTCAAGTCTCTATGCTTAAGTGTCATCCCTGGCTCGGTATGCTGACACACACAGTACTCGAGGATTTATAACAGAGGTAAATCACATGTATAAAGTAACGTAAATACTATTACCTCAATCCAGATAGCGGAAGTAACAACAAGGTTGTGGATTCCCATCAACACCAACGACAAAGTTGAGTGTAGAAATCGTAACCCTAACGTATCACTTACTCATTGTAAGATTCCTACAACATGAGACGTTGCAGCCACAAAGGGTCAGCACATTGAATGTACTGGCAAATTCACACCATAGAGCAATCCTGAATAATTGCTATCACTACATGCATATATGGCTGGTGGAAAGCTCTAAGTTTATTTTTGCATAAAGCCAATTTTTCCCTACTACAAAGGAATATATTTTATTTAGCTCCACATTTGTTGAAAATATTGAGAAGGTTCCTCCAACTCAATCCCAAAAAAATAATTAACCCAACAAATTAATTAAGTAAAGTGATGAGATCAACATGATAATCCAAATACCAGAGAATCAAGATGTCCATAAACGGGGACACGGCTAATCATGATTAGTTTGTACACTCTACAGAGGTTTGCACACTTTTCCCCACAAGACTCGATCTCCTCCGTTGGATTTCTTGCACTACATGGTGTTTGAGAAACGGATGACCGAGACACAGTCTTTCAGAAGCATTAATTCTTTACTCTGGGTAGACAATACCAACCTACATCCCCTACATCTGCTAGTCTACCACTAAAAGAGGTCTTGCAACATACTCCCTCCGGTCCTTTTTACTCTGGATATAAGAATTGTCTAAAGTCAAACTTCGCAAAGTTTGACCATATTTATATGAAAAAATATCAACATCTACCATGCAAAAGTTATACAATATGAAACTTTAAGTCATGACGCATCTACCGGTATTGATTTCACATAGTAAATGTTGGTAGTTTTTTCTATAAAGTTGGTCAAACTTTACGAGGCTTGACTTCAGACAAATCTTATATGCGAACTAAAAAGGACCGGAGGGAGTACTTAACTATGCTAGATCCCATAATAGCTTGTGGATGCACACAGAAGTTTCTAGCATGAATAATCTTATGATCCCTTTGAGCCTGGGTGGCAAACCAAAGGACAACACTGGTATATCCCCAGGTGCCCGCAACTAATCCACATAGATGTGTATTTAAATAGCCACCTTAAGTTCACCATTAATTAATAATCTCACATCTATCATGGATCACTCAAACCAAACCACGTCTACGAGCATAGCATAGCAGTAAGCATAACGTAGTAGTACCAGGGGTTGAATGCAAGACAATAGGTTCCTACCTCATCAACTACTTCCCAATACCCACATGTTACCAATCCTACTCATGCAATGTTTGAGGGTTGAAAACTAATGCATAAAAACTGGGTAATGAAGGGATATGATCAAAGTGTGAACTTGCCTTGTACTGTTGATGTAGATGATTCGCACTCATAACTCCTGATAGTTCTACTCGTCACACTCCGGTCAATCTAGCGTGAAGCAATAGTAACCACACATAAGCAATCAAGCAAAAGAATCGAGGAAAAGATCTCGAAAAAACTTCAAAAACAAGCAATTAACTATTGCAACATAAAACAATTTCTAACAGTACCAAAATTGTGTGGGTTTGGCCTTATCAGAAAGTTTAGGTCAAGAGCTTTAATTTGCAAAAAGAATCAACTCAAACGGAGTTATAAAACTCGAGTTACGATCAAACGAAGTTCAAATACAAATCTATTTGAATTCAAATGTTAAAACTTCCAAAAATATGTTTAAGTTGTTTTACTGGATAGAGGGGATCATAACGAAGAAGTGGGCATTGGTTTCGTTGGATTCGGACCAACGAGTAAAAAGTTGTGATCGATTGAAAACCAGGGGCTAATCTGTAAATAAAATATTCACGGATGGGTCCTTGGCCGAAATTAGAAAGAAAAGGAAAATTCTACCGAAATAACGTTCGCTACAGAAACTAAACCAACGAACTCGTTCGCTCCAGAGGCTAAACCGGCGAGCGTTCCCTAAATAAAATTAAAAAATCGGGTTTTAAAGAAAATCGAGAAAAACCAGAAAACCGATCTAGGGTTTGGTTATACCGGTCCACGGAAAAGATCGGCGGGTCGGCGAAGCGGGTCGGGCGGATTGGGGCGGCGGAGCTCCAGCGAGTCGCGTCTCCGGGGGCGGCGGGGCGATGTGGCTCCGGCGGCGGCGGGGCACGTCGGCGGCGGCGAAGTAGCTGGGGAGGGCGGCGCGGCATGGCGGTGAGGTTGGTGGTGGCAGCGATGGTCGGGGAGGGCGGGGCGAGGACGAGGAAGCTCGGCGACGGCGGCAGCTCCGGCGAGGCGGGCGGCGGCTGCTCGGGGCTCGGCGGCTTCGGTTGGAGGGGAAAACGGGGCCGGGTGCCTCGGTATTTATAGGAGGGGATGAGACTTGGAGGAGGGGGCGAGGTCGAGGCGGTGGCGAGGAATCCAGGGCAGAGACGGCAGCGGCGGGCGGACTTGTGCGGGGTTCGGTCTCTCGCTGGAGGTCAGGGACGACCGGGGTGGGCCGGCCCGACGCTGGGCCGGTTGGGCTTCGGCCCAGTCGGTCCGAGAAGAAGTTTTTTTTCTCAAAAAAAAACATTTTTTCCAGACAAACAAAAATAATAAAACAAAATAAATCAAAATATTTTATAGGCATATAATATATCAAACTTTTCATAAAAAGTGCTACTGTTGCAATAAAATCCAATAAAAATCATTTTAAAAATACCAAAATGATTTCAATTTTATTTCTCCCCAATTTTGTGATGTAGGGAATCATTTTACCCTATTTTCCATATATTTTATTGTTGGAGAAAAATAATTTGAATAAAATCCTTATAACTCTAAATTGCAAATAATTTTCAAAGGAACTTTAATTTAATTATTTTAAAACTTCCAACTCAGATTTCATATGTGTTGAAGAAGTCATTTTATCTTCTCTCATGAAAATCATTGAGTTGCTTAAAGTTTTGGAATTTGAGATGTTTCCAAATGAAATTCAAATATTTTCAAAACCCTTTTTCATTTGTTTAAATGGAAGAAGTCATGTCATCTCCTCTCTAGGGTTTTTTATTTGAAAAGAAGTTGAATTCACGGAGATCATAAATGCAAAATGAAAGTTTGGGAAAGTCCTTTTATTCCCTCTCATTTCACTTCCAAAATGTTTCAAATTTCACTCAATTTCACACAAGCAACAACACCACAATCAAACAATCAATCAAATCTATTTATTTATTATAACATTCCAAATTAAATTTTTTGGGATGTTATAGAAGTACAAAGAGCATTTTACAAATCAATGAAGGGCTATATCATACTAGGATGGTTCATAAAGGAAAATAAAAAAAAATAAACACAAAAGACGCATATCATGTGAACAAAACAAAAACCAAGGTATTCCGATAAATGTTGAAGAAAAAAGATGGGATGCCAATCGGGGCATCCCCAAGCTTAGATGCGTGAGTATCCTTAAAATATTTACTTGGGGTGCCTTGGGCATCCCCAAGTTTGAACTCTTGCCTCTCCTTATTCTTCTCATATCGATAACTCCTCGTTCTTCGAACACTTCATCCACACAGAACTTAACAAAATACCTTGTAAGATCCATTAGTATAATAAAGCAAATCACTACCTTTAGGTACTGTTGTAAACTCATTCCAATTTCATATTAGCATTATATATCTACTGTATTCCAACTTAACCATGATTCATACCCCCCGATACTACCCATAGATTCATTAAAATAAACGAACAACACATAGAAAACAAAATCTGTAAAAAACAGGACAGTCTGTAGCAATCTGGAAACTTCGTATACCTCTTTAAATCCAAAAATTCTAAAAAATAGGAAATTTTTTTGATAGCAATACTGTGTAAAAATTTCTAGATTTTATCACGCTCCAGTAAAAAATTGTAAATTCAATTACTACAACAAAAGTTTCTGTTTTTTCTGCTGCACATTCCAAACAAGCAATTTAAACATTCTAAAGCCAAACCTTGGCACATTATTTTTATAATACAATGGATATATACAAGGGTATAATTATTTTTGAGAAACTTCCATGCAAAATTCTACATTGTTTCCATGAGCATGAACACAAGTGTTCAAGGTCGAATCTCGCATCCAATGCATAACTTTCCAATCACTTCTCTTTTTGAAAAAGTTTTTAGGCATAAGAGGCAAGTATTTTTTTTGTATTTTGCATTATTTTAGTTTTTTTGTTTGTTTCACCCACAACTAAACAGAAACAAAAGGGAAAATAAAATATACTTAGTTAAGAAAGCAAACAAGCATACACGAAAATATCAACCCCACGCTATTGCTCCCTGGCAATGGCGCTAGAAAAGAGCTTGATAATCCCCAAGTGCAAGGAATCATCGTAGCAATTTCCAAAGGTGGAAGTGATAATTATGGAGTGTCGAACTATGACACCCGGATAATTAAGCTACAGTAATCCCACAATAATGATGCTACGTCACCATGGTCACTATTGTTAACCTCGTGATGATTCAAAACCGTTTTAAAATTCAAATTCAAATTAATGTCAACAATAAAAGTTTTCAAAAGTTAAAACAAAGATGTTTGGGAGGTGCCATAATTTGCATATGTAAATATGGTGCAACAAACACATTTTTATAAAATGCCTAGATATTTTATAGTGGATGGAAGCAACAAAACAATTAAATAAATAGAAAAGCACAACCTAACTAAACTAAAAAGACAAAAGCCTGCCCCGTCCCCCCACTAGGCCTCGGCCCAGCTGGCCATCGGGCCAACCAGGCCGGCCACCCGCGCCTACTAACCTCCCAACCCCCGAAACCCTAGCGCACACACCCCACTTCCCCCCACGTTCCCCTCTCTCCCACGTCTCCTCCCGACCCCGATCTGGATTGGGCGCCAGCGCCCCTCCCCCGCGCTCGTCGCCGTTGCCGACCTGGTCCCCGTTGGCGCTGCCCCCCGCCTCACAGCCTCGCCTTCTCCCCGACGCGCCCCGACGCTGCTCGCCGTCCCTGGCACCACCTCGTCGACGCCGCATCGCCACCCCCTGGAGGACGACCTCGTCGGACCTCCCCGTCGGCTTGCCTCCTCCTCCCCACCGGCCTGCTTCCTCTCCGCCGTCGTCCCCTTCGGCCACCCTGACCCCCGCTGCCCCGTACCTATGAATCACAGTGAGGCCCCAGGCCTCTCCCTCCCCTGTCCCGGTGCGCGCGCACGCGCTCTCGCTCGCGCCGCGCGCCCCCCCTTTCCCCCGAGCGCCCCGCCCCTGTCCCTGCATCGCCGCACGCCACCTCGCCCGGCGTGCCCCCCCGCGCGCGAACCTCGACTCGCTCTGCCGCGACGCTGCTCGCCGCTCACGACCGCCCTGACGTGCTCCTCCGCGCGCACCCGTGCGTCGCCCCGGTCGCCACCACGCGCGCGCCGCCCGCCGGCCTCGCCGGCCGCTAGCTGCTGCCTCTGCATTGCCCGGGCCTGCCGCTCCCTCTCCCTGCTATGCCCAGCGCGTGCCTGGCCGCGCTCCTGCGTGCCCACGACCGCGCCTGCCTGCTCCGCCGCGGCCGTCCGTGCCCGCTCTCGCTGCCGCAACCGCTGCTGCACCGCGCCACTCCGACCGGCCGTGCCTCGCCGGCGCCGAACTCCGAGCCCCACCCCGCGCCGATGGCCTCGCCCAATCGGGCGCCCAACACCAGCGCCTGGCTCCGCCCGCAATGCCCCAACGGTCGCTCGCCCGTGCGCCTGTTAGGCCCCCTGGGCCTATGACAAACGGGGTCCATACCCATAACGAAAAATAAAAAAGGTTTTAATAAAAAAAGAATATATAAATGATAATAATAATAAAGGAAAATATTAATTAATTAATTAACTTAATTAATTGTGTTTAGTTAACATAATCAACTAATTAACTACTCTTACTTAATTGACCAGTCAATGACAGGTGGGTCCCACTGGACCCACATGTCAGGTTGATCAGGTCAACGGTCAACGTTGACTGCTGATGTGAGGCTGATGCATTAATTAATTTTCGAATTAAATTAATTTATTAAATCCAAAAATTGATTAAATCTTTTAAAATTAATATAAAATAAGCCGTAGCTCACATGAAAATGTTTTCTACATGAAAGTTGCTTAGAACGACGAGACGAATCCGAATATGTAGCCCGCTCGTCCGCCACACATCCCTAGCATAGCGAACATGCAACTTTTCCCCTCCGGTTCATCTGTCCGAAAACGCGAAACACCGAGGATACTTTCCCGGATGTCCCCCCCCCTCGGCGGTATCACCTCTTACCGCGTTAGGGAACACCTAGCATCGCTGTTTGCTTTGTCATGCATTGTTATGCATCTGTTTGCATTGCATTCATTATTTCTTCCCCCTCTTCTCTCCGGTAGACTACGAGACCGACACCGCTGCTGGTGCCCCGATCGACTACATTGTTGACGACCCTTCCTTCTTGCTAGAGCAACCAGGCAAGCCCCCCGGATCACCAGATATCGCCTATTCCTTCTCTCTACTGCTTGCATTAGAATAGTGTAGCATGTTACTGCTTTCGGTTAATCCTATTCTGCTGCATAGCCTGTCTTTGCCACTACTATAGTTACCTTTACCTGCGATCCTAAATGCTTAGTATAGGATGCTAGTATTCCATTAGTGGCCCTACACTCTTGTCCGTTTGCCATGCTATACTACTGGGCTGTGATCACTTTGGGAGGTGATCACGGGCATATGCTATATACTTTATACTGTTACATTACTTATGATACTGTTAGGAGATGGGGGCTGAAGGGGCAGGTGGCTCCATCCCGGTAGAGGTGGGCCTGGGTTCCCGATGGCCCCCGACTGTTACTTTGAGGCGGAGCGACAGGGCAGGTTGAGACTACCTAGGTGAGAGGTGGGCCTGGCCCGGGTCGGCGTCCGCGGTTACTTTAAAATAACATGCTTAACGAGATCTTGGTATTTGATCTGAGTCTAGGCATTGGCCTATACGCACTAACCAACTGCGCGGGAACAGTTATGGGCACTCGACGTCGTGGTATCAGTCGAAGCCTTCGTGACGTCAGCGACTGAGTGGCGCGCGCCGGGTTGGACCGCGTAACGCAACTTTGTTTGTAACGGATGTTGCTAGGACTACTCTCCGGCCGCGTACGCAACGTGCAGGTGTGCAATGGGCACAGACCCCTGCGCGCATAGGATTTAGACCGGTGTGCTGACCTCTCTGTTGTGCCTAGGTGGGGCTACGACGTGTTGATCTTCCGAGGCCATGCATGACCCAGGAAAGTGTGTCTGGCCAAATGGGATCGAGCGTGTTGGGTTATGTGGTGCACCCATGCAGGGAAGTTTATCTATTCGAATAGCCTTGATCTTCAGTAACAGGATGACTTGGAGTTGTACCTTCACCTTATGACAACTAGAACTGGATACTTAATAAAAATCACCCTTCCAAGTGCCAGATACCACCCGGTGATCACTCTCTCACATGTCGACAAGGAGAGGATCATTGGGTTAGGATTATGCTATGCAATGATACTTGGTGAACTTACCATCTACTCTCTTCTACATGCTGCAAGATGGAGGCTGCCAGAAGTGTAGTCTTCGACATGACTAGCTATCCTACTCTTATTCTGGCATTCTGCAGTTCAGTCCACCGATATTGCCTCTTTACACATATACCCATGCATATGTAGTGTAGATCCTTGCTTGCGAGTACTTTGGATGGGTACTCACGGTTGCTTTTCTCCCTCTTTTCCCCCTTTCCCTTCTACTTGGTTGTCGCAACCAGATGCTGGAGCCCAGGTGTCAGACGCCACCGTCGATGATGACTCCTACTACACTGGAGGTGCCTACTACTACGTGCAGGATGCTGACGACGGCCAGGAGTAGTTTAGGAGGATCCTATGCAGGAGGCCTGCGCCTCTTTTGTTCTGTATCCCAGTTTGTGCTAGCCATCTTAGGGCAACTTGTTTAACTTATGTCTGTACTCAGATATTGTTGCTTCCGCTGACTCGTCTATGATCGAGCACTTGTATTCGAGTCCTCGAGGTCCCTGGCTTGTAATATGATGCTTGTATGACTTATTTTATTTTTAGAGTTGTGTTGTGATATCTTCCTGTGAGTCCCTGATCTTGATCGTACACGTTTGTGTGTATGATTAGTGTATGATTGAATCGGGGGCGTCACAAGTTGGTATCGGAGACGACTACCTGTAGGAATCCCTCTTCCAAACTCCTTGGCCGAAGTCGAGTCTAGACATTGCAAAACTTTTACTAACATGGCTATGTGGCTTACGGGCCCACGTTGCCATTGGGCGGTATTAGGATCTTTTATTCCTTGTGTATACTCCGGGACTCTGATCTCTCTTCTATTTAGGTTAAAATGAAATTTTCTAAATCTAACATTAGGATCTCGTTATCACTTTCAACTAGACCTGGCCATCCTCCGGGCCAGGCCGGGCTTCGGGCCGGGCCTGACCAAGCCCGAGGTAGAAAACTCAGGCCCGAGCCCGGCCCGGCCCGTCCGTCGGGCCTAGTTTTTAGGCCCGAGCCCGGCCCATCACAACAAAAAACACGTCGGGCCTCAGGCCTCGGGTCGGGCCTCTTCAGTAAATGGCATAAGCAGCGGGCCCAGGCCCGACCCGACCTAGTCTTCGGGCTCAAAACCTAGG
This sequence comes from Aegilops umbellulata, assembly GCA_032464435.1. NCBI lineage: Eukaryota > Viridiplantae > Streptophyta > Magnoliopsida > Poales > Poaceae > Aegilops > Aegilops umbellulata. The sequence goes on from CP136057.1 coordinate 608,929,690, forward strand.
CCCAGGCCTGGCCCGGGAGCAGCGTCGGGCTGAGTCGGGCCGGGCTTTTTCGGGCCGGGTCGGGCCGGGCTGTTCGGGCCGGGCGGCCCATGGCCAGGACTACTTTCAGCCGGAGAGCACCTTATTACCGATGATCGTCTGCTGCACCAGAAGACCCTTAAGATACTCCCCGCTGTTAACCCGAGAACTTGTGTTCGTCGCGTTTGTAATTCTCCCTCCACCGTCAACCCTTAGGGATAACTACATGCAGTTGTCATTCTTACATTCATCCCCAGTTGGTCTTGTTATTACAAGATACCCCGAAATACTCGATGGTGTTCCAAGAATCCTTGTGCCTACTGCCTTGCAGCTCTTTTCCGCATTAATACCCCCACGAATAATTCCTCATACTTACCGGGGATCCGTCCATCCCCAGTTGTTCAGGTGTTTCACAAAATTCTTCGAAGTACGATCTGATCTTTCGAGAATCCTCTGCAGCCGATGGCTCTTGAAATTCTTGTTCGCCTGCATTATGGTTAATTCCAAATGCCTAGCAATATTCATTAACGTTCTTTGCCTTTATCATCTTGGGTCCCTTGATTCAATATGTTGCAAATGTTCGCAATCCTCAATCAGATCCTAGTGTTCATCCTTTCGGCTCAGACGTCATTTTAAACATGAGCTGGTTCTCAACCAATCCAATTGCCGTTGATTGTACCCTAAGCCTACTCAACTTATCCATCCTTAATCAGAGCGTTTGCTTCTGATCCTTTGATTTGGAAATCATAATTCCTTTACATGTGAGCTCTGAATTAGCCAGTTGCTTCTATAATCCAATGCCTTCGCATTGTTTCTTCTTCTAGTTGAGTACCGATGCTCACATCAGATCTCTTGTGGACCATCAAATCCTTTGTTGGATTTTATCCGACAATGTCCTTCATATTCAATAACTTTGTGAGTCTTTTCTCGGATACATAATGCCTTCGGTAAATTGTATCCTCTGCTTTGTCGAACATGCTCTGCTTTCGAGCTGGTGATATTTACTATTGAATCTTGTGGTATATGTTTCCACGATGCCCTGATGGGTTGACCTATGCCTTCTTTAATATGTGTGAACGTGAAAGTTTTCACTAGTCATACTCTTCTGGTATTTTGCCAGATAAAATTTCAACACTACAACTTCATCGAACATGAGAAGCGAATGAAAGGTTATGCATTGGAGAAGTGGGAGTCGACCTTGAACTTTGTGTTCATGCCCATGGACACGATGTAGATCCTATCATGGAAGCTTCTTGTAATAATGACTATTTCCTTGTTATAATATCATCTGGTATCTGTGAATTGATCCTTTGCAATCGTGGTTCCGACCATATATTCTCCTTGATTCCATTTCTCAGGCAAGTGAAAACACTTGTCTTCTACAGATAAATACATCTCCACAACCCATATGTCAATCTTCCTTCGAGTAATACCCTCCAGTATCTCAAGAATATCAAAGAACTGTGTTGCTCCCTATGAGTCTTCATCTAGTATTGCTTCTCACCGATTTCAGATTTCCCCCGGGTTATGAGTTATTTCACTCGAGAACACCGATAAGTGAATCGATTCCGCACTCCGATTCAATAACTCTAAGTAATTTTCATTGCTTATGAGTTTAATAATCTTTCAACTCATTCCTAGCCTGATCGGCTACATCATTATTGTGCCAATTTTAACTGTACTACCTGGTCCTTCACGGAGCACAACTTTCGATGATGAGCTAAACTTATGTCGATCTTCCTTGTCATATCATTTCGCCTTGAACATCAAGCTTTATTTCGAGTTCGTGTCGTACCCTTGGTTCCAATAACTTTCGCTTCATCAGCCCTTTGACTTGATGTCATGATGTTTGATTACATCTTCATGAAACCTCTCGACAAATGTGTTGTGATCATCATCTACATTCTGAGCGTTTCTAGGATATCAATCGAATTCATGATGTGAGGTATCATCCTTACCCCTTGATGATTTGGGTATCATCGACAATATTATTGCATTCCCTCCAACACGGAACTTGTTCTTGTTTTGTGTTGTATCTTGATTCCCTTGCTATCTAGCTTAGGTTATGTTCTACCTTGTAGTATTACTGTCTTCTGTATCAAGAACGTTGTGAGGATTGCTCCACCTCTTAAGAATTCTTGGTATAGTTATACTTCTCCCCATCATCGTTCTTTCTTGGTCCCCGTGTTGGTTCTAACCGGGGTACCAACAAGTGAACGGTGCTGTTTGGATTCTGCACTTGTAGCAACCCTATTGCTTTGAAGTTAATGATCGACAGTTCATTCCTAGCCTATCGGTTATTGGATCACCATTCTGATAATTGATCAGGCTACCTATGCCCATATTTCGGCGCACCTTTCAACCAAAGTTTAATTATGTATGTTTTTCCTCTAGCATACATCATTATATCATTTGATATGACAAATGTTATCTCCTTGTTCACATAATTGTGGAAATCCATCTTTTTTGGAAATCTCAATGATATGTCGCTAAGTCCATCAGCCTCCTCCTCATCCTCTCCTTGGTTTAAAGCTGAACTCTGGTTTCGGGACCTGCTTCCGTAGTCCCTTTCCCAAGAATCTTACAATGCCATCTCGTCAATTTGTGTTGCACCTTTTCTTTTCAGGAATCCCATGTCTGAGTTATCTTGACACCAATCAGATCTGAATCTCGGTCAGATATGATGGTTGGAACATATTTTCAAGAGTTATAACATTGATCCTCATATGACCCGGTAAGGTGATGTCATGCACACCTGACTGGAGGACCAAGTGTTATAGTTTCCTTTTTTAACAAGGTTAACCATTTTTCCATGAGGAAATTGAATGCCGTGTTTAATAAGTTTATCCCGATGGATCCTTTGTGTATCCAAAGTCTGACCTTTGCTTGAAGACCATGTCAATGCTATCTCGAAACATGTCTATGGTACTTTGATTTTCAATACAAACATTTAAAGCACAATGCTAAATTTTCCTTATCAATTATCCAAACACCGTTGTATGGGTAATGTCAGGAAATTTCTCTCCCCTTACCTAAATGGTTTTCTACCTTCTATCCTGTCATGGATATCATCTGCTTGTCCTTGGGAAGGATATACCCCTGAAATATGTGTTTAAACACATTTTCCTTTCCATTTTTCTGTTTAATGTGATGATCACATTTTCCTTTCCATTGTCTTGTTTAACCATTGTCATGGGTTATATGTTCTAAGCAGTAATGATTCGCTGCTTATGTAAACACCCCGGTGTACAACCTTGCCAGTATGACCGTGATACTATTGTGGATGACATTTCGGTAACCACCGATGGACGAGAACTTTGCCTATTGGTCCGCCTCGTTTCAACGAGCAGGAAAATGGTTCTCTTCACCCCTCGCCCTTAGTACCGATGTTGTTGCCGACATAACTAACAGTCTATTCTCTGACATGCCTTGCTATCATGATCGTGCATGATGAAAGCGCCCTCCCTACTTTGTAACCCATATGGTGGGCCCATAACCCACAGTTCCACAGGATCGAAACCTGACTCTCCTCTACACCCCTGTTCCCAAGGTTTTTCCTCGCGCTTGACTTTGTATGTAATTCACGGACCACGTGCCTAGTGATCTAATCTGGTATCAGACGCAATACTTATTCCCATTGCTCTGAACCCCTTTCACACTTCGTTCCAGGCAATGACCAATTGCCTATGCACTTGAAACTTCTATTTTGCACCTTCTTACTTTGCTCTCGATATTTTCTTAAGATTAGATTCGATAGTTACTTTCTGCCACCTTCCCTGATGTTATCTACTAGATAAGCAAACATTGTAGTGGTCCGTTCTTCCGTAATACCCCCTTATCCTTTCGTAAGTATGATGTTGTTCCCGAAGAAAGGACGACAACTTCATCATGATGTATTAGAATAAAGAATGGAAGACATCAATGAAAGGGATTAACTTCTTCGAGAAGATCCGTTAGAATATCGTAACCAGAACTTTCCCCCTTACTCCCCTCTTAAATCTCGGGACGAGATTTCTTGTAGTGGAGGAGATTTGTGATGCCTGGATAATTAAGCTACAGTAATCCCACGCTAACAATGCCACATCACCATGATCACTGTTGTTAACCTCGCGATGATTCGAAACCGTTTTAGAATTCAAATTCAAATTAATGTCAACAATAAAAGTTTTCAAAAGTTAAAACAAAAATGTTCGGGAGGTGCCATAATTTGCATATGTAAATATGGTGTAACAAACACATTTTTATAAAATGCCTAGATATTTATAGTGGATGGAAACAACAAAATAATTAAATAAAAAGAAAAGTAGAACCTAACTAAACTAAAAAGACCAAAGCCTGCCCCTCTCCCCACTAGGCCTCGGCCCAGCCGGCCATCGGGCCAACCAGGCCGGCCCACCCGCGCCTACTAACCTCCCCACCCCCAAAACCCTAGCGCACACACCCCACTTCCCCCCATGTCCCCCTCTCTCCCACGTCTCCTCCCGATCCCGATCTGGATCGGGCGCCGGTACCCCTCCTCCATGCTCGTCGCCGTCGTCGACCTGGTCCCCGTTGGCGCCGCCCCCGCCGCCTCACCGCCTCGCCTCCCCCCGACGCGCCCTGACGCTGATCGCCGTCCCCGGGGCCACCTCGTCGATGTCGCATCGCCACCCCCAGGAGGACGACCTCGCCGGACCTCCCCGCCGACCTGCCTCCTCCTCCCCACCGGCCTGCTTCCTCTCCGCCTTCGTCCCTGTCGACCACCCCGGCCCCCGCTCCCCTCGTCCCCATGAATCACGGTGAGGCCCCAGGCCTCTCCCTCCCCAGTCGCCGTGCGCGCGCACGCCCCCCGCTTTTCCCCCGTGTGCGCCGCGCGCCACCCCGCCCGGCATGCCCCCGCGCGCACCCGAGCCTCGACTCGCTCTGCCGCGACGCTGCTCGCCGCTCATGACCGCCCCGACGTGCTCCTCCGCGCGCACCCGTGTGTCGCCCCGGCTGCCACCGCGCGCGCGCCGCTCGCCGGCCTTGCCTGCCGCTAGCTGCTGCCTTTGCATCGCCCGCGCCCGCCGCTCCCTCTCCCTGCTACACCCAGCGCATGCCTGGCCGCACTCCCGCGTGCCCACGACCGCGCCTGCCTGCTCCGCCGTGGCCGTGCGTGCCCGCTCCCGCCGCCGCAACCGCTGCTGCACCGCTCCGCCGCCCTGCGCCACTCCGGCCGGCCGTGCCTCGTCGGCGCCGAACGCCGAGCCCCACCCCACGCCGATGGCCTCGCCCAATCGGGGGCCCAGCACCCACGCCTGGCTCCGCCCGCAACGCCCCAGCGCCCGCTCGCCCGTGCGCCCGTTAGGCCCCCTGGGCCTATGACAAAGGAGGCCCATGCCCAGAACGAAAAATAAAAAAAGGTTAAAAAAAGAATATATAAATGATAATAATAATAAAGAAAAATATTAATTAATAAATTAATTAACTTAATTAATTGTGATTAGTTAACCTAATTAACTAATTAAACTAATTAACTATTGTTACTTAACTGAACAGTCTATGACAGGTGGGTCCCACTGGACCCACATGTCAGGTAGACCAGGTGACCATTGACTGCTGACGTCATGCTGACGTCAGGCTGATGCATTAATTTATTTTTGAATTAAATTAATTTATTAAATCCAAAAATTGATTAAATCTTTTAAAATTAATATAAAATAAGCCGTAGCTTAGATGAAAATGTTTTCTACATGAAAGTAGCTCAGAACGACGAGACGAATCCGAATACGTAGCCCGTTCGTCCGCCACACATCCCTAGCATAGCGAGCACGCAACTTTTCCCCTCCGGTTCATCTGTCCGAAAACGCGAAACACCGAGAATACTTTCCCGGATGTCCCGCCGTTCGGCGGTATCACCTCTTACCGCGTTAGGGCACACCTAGCACCGCTGTTTGCTTTTCCATGCATTGTATTCATTGTTTCTTCCCCGTCTTCTCTCCGGTAGACTACGAGACCGACGTCGCTGCTGGGTCCCCGACCGACTATGTTGTTGACGACCCTTCCTTCTTGCCAGAGCAACCAGGCAAGCCCCCCCCTTGATCACCAGATATCGGCTATTCCTTCTCTCTACTGCTTGCATTAGAATAGTGTAGCATGTTACTGCTTTCGGTTAATCCTATTCTGCTGCATAGCCTGTCTTTGCCACTACTGTAGTTACCTTTACCTGCAATCCTAAATGCTTAGTATAGGATGCTAGTATTCCATTAGTGGCCCTACACTCTTGTCCGTCTGCCATGCTATACTACTGGGCCGTGATCACTTCGGGAGGTGATCACGGGCATATGCTATATACTTTATACTGTTACATTACTTATGATACTATTTGGAGATGGGGGCTGAAGGGGCAGGTGGCTCCATCCCAGTAGAGGTGGGCCTGGGTTCCCGACGGCCCCCAACTGTTACTTTGAGGCGGAGCGACATGGCAGGTTGAGACCACCTAGGTGAGAGGTGGGCCTGGCCATGGTCGGCATCTGCGGTTACTTTAAAAGAACACGCTTAACGAGATCTTGGTATTTGATCTGAGTCTGGCCACTGGCCTATACGCACTAACCAACTATGCGGGAACAATTATGGGCCCTCGACGTCGCGGTATCAGCCGAAGCCTTCGTGACGTCAGCGACTGAGCGGCACACGCCGGGTTGGACCGCGTAGCGCAACTTCCTTTGAAATGGAGGTTGCTAAGTCTGCTCTCTAGCCACGTACGCAACATGCAGGTGTGTAATGGCCGATGGGCCCAGACCCCTGCGCGCATAGGATTTAGGCCGGTGTGCTGACCTCTCTATTATGCCTAGGTGGGGCTGCGACGTGTTGATCTTCCGAGGCCGGGCATGATGCAGGAAAGTGTGTCCAGCCAAATGGGATCGAGCGTGTTGGGTTATTTGGTGCACCCCTGCAGGGAAGTTTATCTATTCGAATAGTCGTGATCTTTGGTAACAGGACGACTTGGAGTTGTACCTTCACCTTATGACAACTAGAACCGGATACTTAATAAAACACACCCTTCCAAGTGCCAGATACCACCCGGTGATCGCTCTCTCACGGGTCGACAAGGAGAGGATCGTTGGTTAGAATTATGCTATGCGATGATACTTGGTGAACTTACCATCTACTCTCTTCTACATGCTGCAAGATGGAGGCTGCTAGAAGCATAGTCTTCGACATGACTAGCTACCCCCTCTTATTCTGGCGCTCTGCAATTCAGTCCACCGATATTGCCTCTTTACACATATACCCATGCATATGTAGTGTAGCTCCTTGCTTGCGAGTACTTTGGATGAGTACTCACGGTTGCTTTTCTCCCTCTTTTCCCCCTTTCCCTTCTACCTGGTTGTCGCAACCAGATGTTGGAGCCTAGGAGCCAGACGCTACCGTCGACGACGACTCCTACTACACTGGAGGTGCCTACTACTACGTGCAGGCCGCTGACGACGGTCAGGAGTAGTTTAGGAGGCTCCCAGGCAGGAGGCCTGCGCCTCTTTCGATCTGTATCCCAGTTTGTGCTAGCCATCTTATGGCAACTTGTTTAACTTATGTCTGCACTCAGATATTGTTGCTTCCGCTGACTCGTCTATGATCGAGCACTTGTATTCTAGCCCTCGAGGCCCCTGGCTTGTATTATGATGCTTGTATGACTTATTTTATTTTTAGAGTTGTGTTGTGATATCTTCCCGTGAGTCCCTGATCTTATCATACACGTTTGCGTGTATGATTAGTGTACGATTGAATCGGGGGCGTCACAAGAACCCACAAGGAGCTAAAGGTAAGATCAATATTCTCTCAAGTCCTATATGCCACCGATACGGCTCTACGTACACCGAACGTTTGCTTCCATCTAGAAACGTGAAATAAAACTACGTTGTGGGTATGAAGAGGATAACTTTGCATGATATCGGAGAACTAAAATATAAAAATAGGTGATGTTATTATAAATTTAGAATATATCACAATATATTACAAATAGCAAGTGTGGAATAATGATGGATCGGTGTGTGGAATTTTCCTAGGCAATTGTTAACAAGATCAGTAGTCATTATTGCAATTTCATATGAGGGAGAGACATAAGCTAACATAATTTCTCTGCTTGGATCATATGCACTTATGATTGGAATTCTTGCAAGCATCCGCAACTACTAAAGATCATTAAGGTAAAACTCAACCATAGCATTAAAGTATCAAGTCCACTTTATCCCATACGCAACAACCCCCTTACTCAGGTTTAAGCTTCTATCACTCTAGCAACCCACTATAAGCGAATCATGAACGTATTGCAACACCCTACAGCGGGAATCCTTCACGTGTGCGCGGCAAGAAAGGCACCATAGGACAACACCAAAATAAAACATACAACTTAAACTAATCTAGATCATTAATCAACCCAAAAGACACAAGAAATCTACTCAAACCATCATAGGATGGCAACACATCATGGGATCATAATATGTGGCATAAAGCACCATGTTCAAGTAGGGGATTACAGCGGGGTGCGGGAGAGTGGACCGTGTAAAAGAGATGAGGATGGTAATGAAGAAGGTGATGTTGATGAAGACGATCACCATGGCGATGGTTCCCCCGGCAGTACTCCAGCGCCACCGAGAGAGAGGGGGAGAGAGTCTCCCCCTTGTGCTTCCTCCTCCATGGCCTCCCCCTGGATGGGGAGAGGTTCTCCCTCTGGTCCTTGGCCTCCATCGTGATGATGGCTCCCTCCAGGATCCTCCTCCATGGCCTCCGATGATGATGGCCTCCTATTGCAGGGTGCCGGAGAGGGCCTAGATTGATTTTTCATGGCTACAGAGACTTGCGGTGGTGGAACTCCCAATATATGTTTCTTTTCGGGTTTTTTTTGGTATTTATAGGAACTAGAAAATAGCTCGCGTGTTGCTGTGGGAACTTGTTGTGACTTTTCTTAATGGTGCATAGCAAAAAATATGAACTATGTCACGGTTCCATTAGCATGCCAAACTACTTATAGAGACAATATATTACAAATGAGAGAGGAGGCAAGGGGAAGAAAGCATAAAAACAATGGGTACATTGCGAAAGCTTCTGAACTTATCCATACAATTAACTTTTCTATTGAGCATACAAAGAAATTCCTTATTCTATTTCAAATTCATTATTCCATTGAGGGTCCCTTCTATTTACTATGAATGGCTATAGAGTCGAGAAGGTCTTCCATTTGTCAACTCACCAGAACAACAACGGATATGTAATGACTAAAAATATATGAACTTAGTTATGGAGCAAAGTTGCGCGCAAACACCATGAGAAAACCGTAAATATGTCATCTAGAGAAACCTAAGTTGAAGCAAAATAACATATTTTGACGACAACCTCTAACATCTTTTGACAGCAATCTCTGACAAAGTAGTTGACACAAAGTTATTCGATTGCAAAATTATGATGAGAGAAATATGAGTACTTTACATATGAGAAGATGGCAATAGGGATCAGTTAGAAGTTACTATTTGCTCGAGTGTAATTTTTATTAAAAAGGTATATGATATCGTAATACCTTTTGTCAGATATAGATATTAGACTTGATGCAATATCTTTTTGATGCAGATTGTGCGATAGTGAAAAAAGAACATGTTGTTTGCATCCCAAATAACTTCAAAGTGAATAGTCTTATTCATGTCAACTAAAACGATCTTAATCATGTCAACCGAAACCTAATATTAATGGTAAATATTATGATAAGCTAGGATTACCTGGCCCGGTGACTTCAGAATCAATAATGTAAAAGCTATGGTGAGCAGCCACTTACATTGGATAAATTGATGACCCCAGACGGTTGAATGCCAATATTTCCTTTTCTTTTTTTCTGAATCCAAAAGAGATAAAGATGAACATTCCCTAAAGAAATGCAAAGTATGATACCATGTGAGCCATGTGTCGATCCCCTATCGTACTGCCATATCTTTTGGATAACTCGGAATATCTCAACATGGTTCAAACCTGTAATATTTTGGATAAACTGCAATCAAAATAAACATGGTTTAAACCATGCACCTTTTCCTGAATGTGCCAAAACAAAACATTCGTCCGAATCTAAAAAGACAACATCAGAGCGCAGAGCACAATTATCAATTAGATATACTTGGAACATCAATATTTGGAAAGTAACATTGACTGAAAAAAGTAATCGGTAGCTTAATTAACTAATATATACTGTGACGGTAAAGCAGCTAAACAATAAGAATATTGGGATGATGAGGATCCGGATGAAACCTGATACAGTAGGGCATAATAAACAAACTTTGGTGTCCCTCAAACGGATGTATGGCACAGGAACAGTCAGCAGCCGATTATGATACGTCTTCGTTGTATCTACTTTTCCAAACACTTTTGCCCTTGTTTTGGACTCTAACTTGCATGATTTGAATGGAACTAACCCGGACTGACGCTATTTTCAGCAGAATTGCCATGATGTTGTTTTATGTGCAGAAAACAAAAGTTCTCGGAATGACCTGAAACTCCACGGAACGTCAAGTTAAAAATAATAAAATATCCTTGCCAAAGATGAAGACCAGGGGGCCCACACCCTATCCATGAGGGTGGGGGGCGCCCCCTACCTCGTGGCCCCCTGGAGCTCCTCCGACGCCAACTCCAACTCTATATATTTGCTTTCGGGGAGAAAAAAATCAAGGAGAAGAAATCATCGCGTTTTACGATACGGAGCCGCCGCCAAGCCCTAAAACCTCTCGGGAGGGCTGATCTGGAGTCCGTTCGGGGCTCCAGAGAGGGGCATTGCTCGCCATCGTCATCATCAACCATCCCCCATCACCAATTTCATGATGCTCACCACCGTGCGTGAGTAATCCATCGTAGGCTTGCTGGACGGTGATGGGTTGGATGAGATCTATCATGTAACCGAGTTAGTTTTGTTAGGGTTTGATCCCTAGTATCCACTATATTCTGAGATTGATGTTGCTATGAATTTGCTATGCTTAATGCTTGTCACTAGGGCCCGAGTGCCATGATTTCAGATCTGAACCTATTATGTTTTCATGAATATATGTGAGTTCTTGATCCTATCTTGCAAGTCTATAGTCACCTACTATGTGTTATGATCCGGCAACCCCGAAGTGATAATAATCGGGACTACTCCCGGTGATGACCATAGTTTGAGGAGTTCATGTATTCACTATGTGCTAATGCTTTGGTCCGGTTCTCTATTAAAAGGAGGCCTTAATATCCCTTAGTTTCCATTAGGACCCCGCTGCCACAGGAGGGTAGGGCAAAAGATGTCATGCAAGTTCTTTTCCATAAGCACATATGACTATATTCGGAATACATGCCTACATTACATTGATGAATTGGAGCTAGTTCTGTGTCACCCTATGTTATGACTGTTACATGATGAACTTCATCCGGCATAATTATCCATCACCGATCCAATGCCTACGAGCTTTCCATATACTGGTTTACGCTTATTTACTTTCCCGTTGCTACTGTTACAATCATTACAAAATACCAAAAATATTACTTTTGCTTTTTTTTTTTACTTTTGTTACCGTTACCACCACTATCATATTACTTTGCTACTAAACACTTTGCTGCAGATACTAAGTTTCCATGTGTGGTTGAATTGACAACTCAACTGCTAATACTTGAGAATATTCTTTGGCTCCCCTTTTGTCGAATCAATAAATTTGGGTTGAATACTTTACCCTCGAAAGCTATTGCGATCCCCTATATTTGTGGGTTATCAAGACTAATTTCTGGCGCCGTTGTCGGGGAGCATAGCTCTATTCTTCGAGTCACTTGGGATTTATATCTGCTGGACACTATGAAGAACTTGAAAGACGCTAAGACAACAATTTATCCCTCAACTATGAGGGGAGGTAAGGAACTGCCATCTAGCTCTGCACTTGATTCACCTTCTGTTATGAGTAAGCTTGCGACACCTAAACCTGCTTCTGCTATTCGTTCTGATATGTCGCATGTTATTGATGATTCCACTTCTGCTATGCATGATACTTATGATGAAACTACTTCTATGCCTGATACTACTGTGCCCCTTAGTGAATTTCTTGATGAACAAATTGCTAGGGCTAGAGAGAAAGAAATTATTGAATCCGATTATATTGATGAAAGTGATGATGAAGATAGGCCTGTTATTCCTGAAGGTTATGTTTTTTATATGGAATCTTCTGCCGCTATTTTAGCTTGCAGAGATAGCCGCGAACTCAAAAGGCTACTAATTAAATAGAACAAGGAATCACTTAGAGATAAAATGAGGCCTGACCCTGCTTTTGCTACTTCACCTATTTGTGTTCCTGATAAGGATTATGAATTCTCTGTTGATCCTGATATAATTACCTTGGTTGAATCTGATCCTTTTCATGGTTTTGAATCTGAAACTGTTGTGGCACATCTTACTGAATTAAATGATATAGCCACCCTGTTCACTAATGATGAGAGGTCTCGTTACTTTTATATCCTTAAAATATTTCCGTTCTCATTAAAGGGTGATGCTAAGATATGGTTTAATTCTCTTGATCCTTGTTGTGTGTGTAGGCCCCAGGATATGATTTATTACTTCTCTGCTAAATATTTCCATGCTCATAAGAAACAAGCTGCTTTAAAGGAAATATACAACTTTGTGCAAATTAAAGAAGAGAGTCTCCCACAAGCTTGGGGGAGGCTTCTCAAGTTACTTAATGCTTTGCGTGATCATCCTCTTAAGAAAAATGAAATACTTGATATCTTTTATAATAGACTAACCGATGCTTCCAGAGATTACCTGGATAGTTGTGCTGGTTCTCTTTTCAGGGAAAGAACACCGGATGAAGCTGAAATTTTATTGAATAATATGTTGACAAATGAGAATAATTGGGCACCTCCTGAGCCAGCTCCTGCTCCAATTAATGATCCTATTCCTAAACGAACTCCAAAGAAGAGAGGTGTTCTATTTCTCAGTCCTGAAGATATGCAAGAGGCAAAGAAATCTATGAAAGAAAAAGGTACTAAAGCTGAAGATGTTAAGAATTTACCTCCTATTGAAGAAATACATGGTCTTAATTTATCTCCTGTTGAAGAAACATATGATCTTGATCCATTACCTATTGAAGAACCTCCCGATCTTGATAACCCGACATAGGTAGTAAAGGTAAATTCTCTCTATAGATATGATAAGGCTGAAATCCCTCCTACTGAGATTGCTAGTCAGTGCTTGGATGAGTTTGATAACTTTATGTTTAAGCAAGAAGATTTTAATGCTTATTTTTGTAGACAATTAAAACGGAATACTTATATGATTAAGCACTTGGGTGATTATATGGCTAATATTAGAGGTGAACTTAAACTTGTTAGCGAACATGCTTCTATGGTTACCACTCAAGTAGAACAAGTACTTAAGGCTCAAAAAGAATTGCTCAATGAAACGAATAGTAAGAAAAATGATTATGCTGTTAGAGTGGCTACTAGAACTGGTAGAATGACTCAGGAACCTTTGTATCCCGAAGGCCACCCTAAGAGAATTGAGCAAGATTCTCAGAGAAATAATATTGATATACCTAGTTCTTCTAAAAAGAAGAAAAAGAAAAATGATAGGAGTTTGCAAACTTCTTGTGAACCTATTGTTAAACCACCTAATAATCCAAATGATATATCTATGTCTGATGCTGAAACACAATCTGGTAATGAACATGAACCTAATGAAAATGTTAATGATGATGTTCATGATGATGCTCAACCTAGTAATGATAATGATGTAGAAATTGAACCTGCTGTTGATCTTGATAGCCCACAATCAAAGAATCAATGTTATGATAAGAGAGACTTTGTTGCTAGGAAACATGGTAAAGAAAGAATCCTTATGCTAAATATATGAAAGATATTGTTACAAATAAAAGAAAGATACCGGAAGCTGAAATTTCCACCATGCTTGCTAATTATACTTTTAAGGGTGGAATACCAAAGAAACTTGGAGATCCAGGAGTACCTACTATACCATGCTCCATTAAAAGAAACTATGTTAAAACTGCTTTATGTGATCTTGGAGCTGGTGTTAGTGTTATGCCTCTTTCTTTATATCGTAGACTTGACTCGAATAAGTTGACACCTACTGAAATATATTTGCAAATGGCTGATAAATCAACTGCTATACCTGTCAGTATTTGTGAGGACGTGCCTGCTGTGGTTGCAAACGTCACTATTTTAACGGACTTTGTTATTCTTGATATTCCCGAGGACGATAGTACGTCTATTATTCTTGGAAGACCTTTTCTTAATACTGCAGGGGCTGTTATTGATTGCAACAAAGGCAATGTCACTTTTCATGTTAATGGTAATGAGCATATGGTCCACTTTCTGAGGAAAAAACCTCAAGTTCATAGTATCAACTCTATTGGAAAAATTCCATCGATTATATTTGGATGTTTTGAATTTCCTCTTCCTTCTGTCAAAAAGAAATATGATATTCTTATTATTGGGGATGTGCATATCCCCGTTGAGGTAACATAGTGTTATTCGAAATTTCTCCCGTTTCATGTTAATCGGAATGAGTTTGTTAACAAGACTTGATCAACCTTGTTAGTGGATTCCTTTTGATGAGCATGAGATGGATGAAACTAGAAGGCACAACCTTCTGTACCCTCTTTATACTTTCTGTTATTTAGTTGAAATAAAGTAAAAATAGTATTTTTCTGTCTGTTTCCTGATTTATCCGTGCAATATAAAAATATCCTGAAAATAAAAGTCCTCCAAATGCCATGCCAATTTAATATGATTTTTTGGGAATATTTAAGGATTTATGGTACTGAAATCACCGCGGGGGGAGCTGCCACCTGGCCACGAGGGTTGAGGGCGCGCCCTACCCCCCAGGGCGCGCCCCCTGCCTCATGGGCCCATGGTGTCCCTCCTCCACTTATTCCTGCACCCATCCTCTTCTTGTTCCTCCCACAAACACGAATATCTGGTTCAAGCACGAGTTCTAGCTCACTTTGCTGTGATTTTCGATCTCCTTGCTCAAAGCACCTCTCGCAAAACTGCTTGGGGAGATTGTTCCTTGGTATGTGACTCCTCCATTGGTCCAATTAGTTTTTGTTCTAGTGCTTTATTCTTTGCAAATTTGTGCTGCATAGGTGACCATGTTCTTGAGCTTGCATGTCAAATTTATATGGTTCCAAGTAGTTCTAATGCTTGATATAGGCTCTGGGCACTTGTAGGAGTTATTGCTATCAATTTTGTTTAGCTTTGTTCACTTTTGTTTGAAGTTACTAAAAATTTCAGAATTTTTTCAGAGAAACACAATATGCTTAGGAAGATGTTCCAGGGTGGTTCTTCAAGGAAGCAAGGCCCGAGGCTAGCAATGCGAGATGCTGATGATGAGCCCCCAAGGGACGCTCCCGTGAGGCCCTGTGAATGGCCTTCGGAAAATTTTATGGATCGAGCAGGAATCAAAGAAGAATTTAACGCATATTTGCGTAACACCGATCTTGTGGACTTTGAGGCAGATAAATGCCCCTAGTATCATGATCTCACTAGTTCATTTGTGAGGAGGTTTGAGTTTTCATCTTCTCGTAATTCTCCTTCAGTCATGTTTGATCTTTATGATAAATCTTATACAATGGACTTAGTGGATTTTACTTTCGCCTACAAACTCCCACAATGGGGTAGTACTATTGATCCCCGTAAATCTGAATTTAGAAACTTTCTTGCTAGTATAACTGTAGGGGAATCTAGAGACATAACACAAGCTACCATAGGGAGCATTCACTTTCCTCCTATACATTATTTTGCTCTCTTCATAGGTAGATGTATAAATGCTAAGGATGAAGCATGTCACATGTGTGTCCCTGACCTTAGCATTCTTAGGAGTGCTGTGTTAGGAGACCAATCTTATCATATGGGAGCCATTGTAGCACGTAGGTTGCATCATAATAGATATAATGGAGATTTCTTTGGAGGAATTTATGCAACCCGCTTAGCTAATTTTCTTGAGATAGACGTTCGTGAGGGAGATATGGAATTGCCTCCTGCTTATTTAGATTTTGATTCTATGGCCTCTCACCAGTTTGTTGAGAGGACTGAATCACCTCTCCAGTATCGACTAATCTTTAACAAACGGCATGTTGTCCGTATTACTCTCCCTGCTCCTGCCTTCTTTGATTCTCAGACAAAAGGAAGATATACCTACCAGAGAGGAGGCAGATGACACTACTAGGAAAAGGCCTACTAATGGCGCACCGGTTTTGCCTACTAATGGCGCACTACCGGTGCGCCATTAGCATCACGCCACTAGAATTTTTTTCTAATGGCGCACCTGTGGTGCGCCATTTGTATGGCCCACGGTGCACCATTAGTATCTGGTATACTAATGGCGCACCACATAGAAGTGCGCCATTAGTAACAATTTTTTTTAATTTTTTTTAATTTTTTTACGTTTTTTTCTTAATCTTAGGTCACTATGGCTTAATCTCGGGTCAATATGCTTAATCTCAGGTCAAATCGCACTCCATGGTCAAACTTTCCGAAAGGTCACCCATCCTCACACTACTCCAGCCCAAGCACGCTTAACTTCAGAGTTCTATCCAACCCCAGCAATAGCTCACTTCACAGGCAATTGTTGATATATCTAGCATATCAATCCTATTATACCTTGTTGATGTCTAGGACTTTGTTCATGTTCATGACTATGATGAAATTTTGAAAAATATTTCAAACTTCCCGGTTATACTACGTATCATTTTTTGAAAAAATTCAAATTTTATTTTACAAAACCTTTTTTTTTTGAATTTTTTAGCCTCTAGATCTTGAAAGCCCCATAACTTTTTTTGTGTTAGGTTTTTGGGGATTTTGAAAATGTTTAACAGGGTTCGTATGCAAAAGTTTTTAACTTTTCAAGTAGATGATTTTTCATATATAAAACTTTTTAATCCGAGTTCGTATGCAAAAGTTATGCCCATTTTACAAATTTCCAGAGAGATTTTGCAAATAAAGTCGAAATTTATATTTGTAAATTTTCCCAACAACTAGACCACATATGACATGGGAAACTTATTTTCTTTTATTTTTTTGACATTTTTATCATTTTTTATATTTTTTTTAAAACTGAAAAGCCGGTCCACGGGGGGGGGGGGGGGGGGTGTGCATTCGGTGGAAGCCGGGCAAACTAGTAATGGCGCACCACACCCATGGTGCGCCATTACTAGTTTTGAAATTTTTTTTTGATTTTTTTTGAAAAAAACTTAGTAATGACGCACCAGTGGACAGTGCGCCATTACTAGTTAAAACTAGTAATGGCGCACTGTCCACTGGTGCGCCATTACTAACAAGTTTTTTTATTTTTTTTACTTTTTTTTTCAAAACTTCTAATGGCGCACCGTGGGTGTGGTGCGCCATTACTATGTCAACTAGTAATGGCACACCACACCCACGGTGCGCCATTACTAACAATTTTTTTTATTTTTTTACTTTTTTTTTTCAAAACTTCTAATGGCGCACCGTGGGAGTGGTGCGCCATTACTATGTCAACTAGTAATGGCGCACCACACCCACGGTGCGCCATTAGTAACAATTTTTTTTCTTCAAAACTTCTAATGGCGCACCGCACACCAGGTGCGCCATTAGTAATATATTACTAATAGCGTACCTGTATGTGGTGCGCCATTGCTATATACTAATGGCACACCACACATGTGGTGCGCCATTAGTGTCCATTTCATCTATAGCCGTTTTCCTAGTAGTGTGAGTACGAAAGGGAAGTAGAGGCAGCCCGACGCCACGCTGCAGCTCAGGAGGCGATAGCCGCCGCGTCACAGTACGACCCCAACTACACCTATGGGTATCAGCCAGGCTATCCCTGGCAATAAACCAACTTAGGCCAAAAGCCTAAGCTTGAGAGAGTACGTATTTCTCACCGACATTACATTTATGTTCACACACACTCATTGCTAGATGTCGGTGCTCATACTCTTTCACTGTAATATCCATGCTAGTTTATTTTCTTTTTCCTGCTTTCTTCTTGTGTGTTTGTTAAACCTTAAAAAAAAAAATAGTAATAGCTTCTAGCTAGGTTTATTTTTCTGTTGTAGTAGTATTAAGTAAAAAAAAACCAAAAATATTTCCTGTTCTTCTTTTTCTTGTTGGGAGCTTTCCCGTGTAAATAGTTTTATTTCTTTTCTTTTCTTTGGGGGTCAATAGGAGAAGACCATGATTAAATGGTTGAAGTGGCTCTTATATGCATTATTGTTGATTTAACCAAGAGCCCATATTGCCTTGTCTTCTCCTGTTTATTGAATGCTCGCAGATTCCAGCTTAGTCCAATGCACGTGCACTCTTATTATTATTCACTTCGTTCGGTCATGCAAGTGAAAGGCAATTATGATGATATATGATGGACTGACTGAGATGAGAAAAGCTGGTATGAACTCGACCTCTCTTGTTTTTGTAAATATGATGAGTTCATCGTTCTTGATTCAACTTATTATGAATAAACATGTTTGCAATGACAATTAGAGCTCATAGTTGCTTGTGCCATGCTTGATTAGCTATGAGTTATAATGGTTTACCTTGCATGCCAACATGCTATCGAAATGGTTATGATGTGGTATGATGGGGTGGTATCCTCCTTTGAATGATTTAAGTGACTTGACTTGGCACATGTTCACGCATGTAGTTGAAACAAAATCAATATAACCTTCACGGTATTTATGTTCATGGTGGATTATATCCTACTCATGCTTGCATCCAATGTTTATTAATTTTAATGCATGTTCATGGCCGTTGTCGCTCTCTAGTTGGTCGCTTCCCAGTCTTTTGCTAGCCTTCACATGTACTAAGCGGGAATACTGCTTGTGCGTCCAATCCCTTAAACCCCAAAGTTATTCCAGATGAGTCCACTATACCTTCCTATATGCGGTATCTACCTGCCGTTCCAAGTAAATTTGTATGTGCCAAACTCTAAACCTTCAAATAAACATTCTGTTTTGTATGCTCGAATAGCTCATGTATCAACTAGGGCTGCCCTTATCTTCCATGTTAGGCGGGTTATTCTCAAGAGGAGTGGACTCCGCTCCTCACTCACGAGAAAATGGCTGGTCACTGGGATGCCCAGTCCCATGCTTTATGCAAACTAAATCAAAATTAATTGCAAACAAACCCCCTGGGACCTGATGTTAGTTGGAGGCACTCGTTGTTTCGAGCAAGCCATGGATTGATGCTTGTTGGTGGAGGGGGAGTATAAACTTTACCATTATGTTTGGGAACCGCCTATAATGTGTGTGGCATGGAAGATATCGCCATCTCTTAGTTGTTATGTTGACAATGAAAGTATGCCGCTCAAAATATTATTTATCTATATTTCAAAACCGAGCTCTGGCACCTCTACAAATCCCTGCTTCCCTCTGTGAAGGGCCTATCTATTTACTTTTATGTTGAGTTATCACCCTCTTATTAAAAGCACTAGCTAGATAGCGCAGCTGTCATTTGCATTCATTACTGTTAATTTATATTGGGTATGACTATGATTGGATCTCTTTTACCATAAATTACAATGTCTAGTCAGTCCTTGATCTTTAAAGGTGCTCTGCATTTATGTTTTGCGGTCTCAGAAAGGGCTAGCGAGATACCATCTTGTTATATCATATTATGATTGTTTTGAGAAAGAGTTGTCATCCGAGATTTATTATTATGGCTCGCTAGTTAATTATGCTATTGATATGGGTAAACATGAAACCTGAGAATGATTGCAAATGTGGTTAGTTATAATCTTTGCTGAAAACTTGAATGCTGGCTTGATATATTTACAACAACAAGAGAAAACAGAGTTTGTAAAAGTTTTTCTTTAACTTTCAGTTTGTCAACTGAATTGCTTGAGGACAAGCAATGGTTTAAGCTTGGGGGAGTTGATACGTCTCCGTCATATCTACTTTTCCAAACACTTTTGCCCTTGTTTTGGACTCTAACTTGCACGATTTGAATGGAACTAACACGGACTGACGCTGTTTTCAGCAGAATTGCCATGATGTTGTTTCATGTGCAGAAAACAAAATTTCTCGGAATGACCTGAAACTACACAGAACATCAAGTTAAAAATAATAAAAAATCCTTGCCAAAGATGAAGACCAGGGGCCCACACCCTGTCCACGAGGGTGGGGGCGCCCCCTAGGGCATGCCGCTACCTCGTGGGCCCCCTGGAGCTCCTCCGACGCCAACTCCAACTCTATATATTTGCTTTCG
This sequence comes from Aegilops umbellulata, assembly GCA_032464435.1. NCBI lineage: Eukaryota > Viridiplantae > Streptophyta > Magnoliopsida > Poales > Poaceae > Aegilops > Aegilops umbellulata. The sequence continues at coordinate 608,949,913 of CP136057.1, forward strand.
GGGAGAAAAAAATCAAGGAGAAGAAATCATCGCGTTTTACGATACAGAGCCGCCGCCAAGCAACCTCTCGGGAGGGCTGATCTGGAGTCTGTTCGGGGCTCCGGAGAGGGGGATTTGTCGCCGTCGTCATCATCAACCATCCTCCATCACCAATTTCATGATGCTCACCGCCGTGCGTGAGTAATTCCATCGTAGGCTTGCTGGATGGTGATGGGTTGGATGAGATCTATCATGTAATCGAGTTAGTTTTGTTAGGGTTTGATCCCTAGTATCCACTGTGTTCTGAGAGTGATGTTGCTATGACTTTGCTATGCTTAATGCTTGTCACTAGGGCCCGAGTGCCATGATTTCAGATCTGAACCTATTATGCTTTCATGAATATATGTGAGTTCTTGATCCTATATTGCAAGTCTATAGTCACCTACTATGTGTTATGATCCGGCAACCCCGAAGTGACAATAATCGGGACCACTCCCAGTGATACCATAGTTTGAGGAGTTCATGTATTCACTATGTGCTAATGCTTTGTTCCGGTTCTCTATTAAAAGGAGGCCTTAATATCCCTTAGTTTCCATTAGGACCCCGCTGCCACGGGAGGGTAGGACAAAAGATGTCATGCAAGTTCTTTTCCATAAGCACGTATGACTATATTCGGAATACATGCCTACATTACATTGATGAATTGGAGCTAGTTCTGTGTCACCCTATGTTATGACTGTTACATGATGAACCGCATCCGGCATAATTATCCATCACCGATCCAATGCCTATGAGCTTTCCATATACTGGTTTACGCTTATTTACTTTCCCGTTGCTACTGTTACAATCACTACAAAATACCAAAAATATTACTTTTGCTTTCTTTACTTTTGTTATCGTTACCACCACTATCATATTACTTTGCTACTAAACACTTTGCTGCAGATACTAAGTTTCCAGGTGTGCTTGAATTGACAACTCAGCTGCTAATACTTGAGAATATTCTTTGGCTCCCCTTGTGTCGAATCAATAAATTTGGGTTGAATACTCTACCCTCGAAAGCTGTTGCAATCCCCTATACTTGTGGGTTATCGGATTACACCTCCTTCCTCGTCATCAGTAATCCACTAACCCTTCAGAAGGGCTATATAGCTCGATTGAAGTGACGAAAAATTTCTTCATGCATTGAGTTGTTAGCATATCTGGTTAAGGGAGACCTCTGCCGGCCACCTGGCGCCCATGGGAGTGGCCTCCCCATGAATAGCAGCTTGAGTGATAGGTAGAAGAACGGACGCACAATTAGCAGGCGGGATCGCTGAAGCAACATGGCTCGTAGGGGTTCGCAGGGTGGCTCGGCGAGGTCTCACACGTGGCGGCGCCGATGGGGACGTGGGGTAGCGGGCTCATGGAGACATCACCGGGATCATGTGGCGGCTCACCGGGGTCACACCGGATGGCGTGCTGGCTCGCCGGGGATCGCTAGGCAGCGTCGCTGCACCTCGTCGGGTCACTCGAGTGTTGGCGAACCGGTTGCAGATGGGGAGGTGGTGGATATTAGATTGACTTGTCAGTTACATGTGGTGGAAGGGGAATCAAATGGACGATTTGTTTGAGGTGGAAGTGGAACAAGACATGGGGAGCGATGGCTTCGGCTGAATCAGGGAAAAAGGAGTACGTGGTCGCATATGGTGGGTCCTACTAATGGTAACTGAAAGCGCTGATGTGGTTGGCTGCTGATGTGGATAGCCTGCATGTTCAGATAAATAGGTTTGTGGGGGTGAACTTCTTAAGTATATAGGAGTTTTAGCGTCGGCCGTCTCACATCAAGGGGGTCCACGAGGCAGCGGCAAGATAGGGGGCGCGCCCCCACCCTTGCTGCTTCGTCGTGAAGCTTCTAGTCCAACTCTTGTGCTTCGGGGTTCTCTTTTGGTCCATAAAAAAACACCATAAATTTTCAGCCCATTCTGAGAACTTTTATTTATGCACAAAAAACTACACCACAGTAGTTCTGCTGAAAACAGCGTCAGTCCGGGTTAGTTCTAATCAAACCATACCAAAATCATATAAAATTGTGGTAAACATGACATGAATACTTCATAAACTAAAGATACGTTGGAGACGTATCATTCATCGGAAAGCTTGACAAAGGACTAGATAGCTCCAGAGTGGAGTTTGCTCCTCCGACGATGGAGAGATATTCTTACGGCCCTCTCCATGTGAAGACATCCATCATCGTCAGGTCAGACACATGTGACTATGTCAAGGGGAAGCCGGAACATGTCAATGAGAAAGAAGAACAAAACAGGTAACGAGGAGACCGGTATAGTGAGCATGTGTATGACTTAAAAGGATACCGGTACATCTCACCTCGGGTTTTATAAAGTATCATGAAGCAAAGGGAATAGAACATGATCACCAAAGGTTCACTCAAATTTCATTCATGTAATCACAGGGATCGATATGGATGTCCACGATTCCGCTATCAGTCATTAAGCAAAGAGTTTTCTTCATGTCTATGCTTTATCGAACCTATAGGGTCACAAGCTTAAGGTAATCATGATCTTCTGAGAGTTAGTAGAATGGGAGTAATGAGGAAATATTTTTCAGATAGTTTCTTTAATATTCGAAATATTTTCGAGAGGAACCGGATGTGTTTTGGGGTCACCGGAAGGGTTTCAGAGTTTATCGGGCAATACCAGGTATTACCGATAAATAATATATAGGTGGAAAGTATGTCTGGTGATGTTCAATTAATAATAAAAGGCTCTAATGATTGTTAGGAGGCTTTAATATTTAATTTAATATCAACGGGCCTTAAAATGCCAAGTAGTGGGAGGAGTATTGGGCCACCATAGCCCGATAAGGGAGGCGCCACCCTTTAGCCTTTTTGGAGCCCAAGGAGAGGCTGCATTGTTGATAACCACAAATATAGGGGATCGTGGCAGTCTTTGAGGGTAGTATTTCACCCAAATTTATTGATTCAACACAAGGGGAGCCAAAGAATATTTATGAGCCTTAGCAGTTGAGTTGTCAATTCAACCACACCTGGAGAACTAAATATCTGCAGCCATGTGTTTAGTAGCATAGTATTTTGATAGTTTTAATAGTAGGAACATTAATTGGGGCAGTAACAGTAGCAGTTTTGTAGTGATTGTAACAACAACAACAATAGTAATTTTGCAAAGATCAATATGAGAAACGTGTAGGCATTGAATCAGCGATGGATATTTGTTTTAGATGATATTCATGATATAATAGTCACAACCTAGAGCGATACACAATAGCTCCAATTCATCAATTCAATGTAGTCATGCATTCCGTATGTAGTCATACATGCTAATAGTAAGAACTTGCATAACATCTTTTGTCCTACCCTCCCGTGTCAGCAGGGTCCATAGGAAAACTAAGGGATATTAAGCCCTCCTTTTAACAGAGAACCGGAACAAAGCATTAACACTCAATGAATACATGAAATCCTCATACTACGGTCATCACCGGAGCGAATCCCAATTGTTAACACTTTTGGGTCTATAGATCAGAACACATAATAGGTGAATACAACTTGCAAGATATGGTCCATAATTGTCTTATATTTATGGAAACATAATAGGTTCAAATTTGAAATCATGACACTCGGGCCTGATGCGTCTTGACCTACGTCGGTATTTCCCCAAAGAGGAATGGATGATGCAGCACAACTACGGTAGGTATTTCCCTTAGTGATGACACCAAGGTTATCAAACCAGTAGGAGAACCATGCAACACCACGTAAACAGCTCAAGCACACGAAGAACAAATACTTGCAACCCGACGTAAGAGAGGGGTTGTCAATCCCTCACGGGTAAAAAGATAGGTAAAATTGTAGTAGATTGGATAAATAGATCTCGCGGGAACGCGAGATAAAATAAATTAATAAAAATTGCAGCAAGGTATTTTTGTATTTTTGGATTAATAGATCTGAAAATAAAGGCAAATAAAAATAGACCGTGAAGGCAAATATGATAAAGAAGAGACCCGGGGGCCATAGATTTTACTAGCAGCTTCTCTCGAGAAAAATAGCACACGATGGGTAAACAAATTACTGTTGGGCAATTGATAGAACTTCAAATAATCATGACGATATCCAGGCAATGATCATTATATAGGCATCACGTCCAAGATTAGTAGACCGACTCCTGCCTGCATCTACTACTATTACTCCACACATCGACCGCTATCCAACATGCATCTAGTGTATTAAGTTCATGGAGAAACGGAGTAATGCAATAAGAACGCTGACATGATGTAGACAAGATCTATTTATGTAGAAATAGACCCCATCTTGTTATCCTTAATAGCAATGATATATACATGTCAGTTCCCCTTCTGTCACTGGGATCAAGCACCGTAAGATCGAACCCATCACAAAGCACCTCTTCCCATGGCAAGAAAAATCGATCTAGTTGGCTTAACTAAACCAAAGTTTCGAAGAAGAAATACAAGGCTATAAGTAATCATGCATATACGCCATCAAAAGACTCAAATAACTTTCATGGATAAAAACATAGATCTGATCATAAACTCAAAGTTCATCGGATCCCAACAAACACATCGCAAAAAGAGTTACATCAAATAGATCTCCAAGAGACCATTGTATTGAGAATCAAAAGAGAGAGAGAGAGAGAGAGGAAGCCATCTAACTACTAACTACAGACCCGTAGGTCTACAATGAACTACTCACACATCATCGGAGAGGAACCAATGAGGATGATGAACCCCTCCGTGATGGTGTCTAGATTGGATCTGGTGGTTCTGGAACTTGCGGCGGCTGGAATTGATTATCGTCGACTCCCCTAGGGGTTCTAAATATTGGGGTATTTATAGAGCAAAGAGGAGGTGTGGGAGGCCACCGAGGTGGGCACAACCCACCTGGGTGCGCCCGGGCCCCCAGGCGCGCCCTGGTGGGTTGTGCTCCCCTCGGAGCTCCCCTTAGGTACTTTCTTGGCCCAACAGGTGTCTTCTGGTCCAAAAAAATCGCCAAAAAGTTTCGGTGCGTTTGGACTCCGTTTGGTATTGATTTTCTACAAAGTAAAAAACAAGGAAAATATAACAACTGGCACTAGGCACTAAGTCAGTAGGTTAGTCCCAAAAAATGATATAAAGCTGCTATAAAATGATTGTAAAACATCCAAGAATTATAATATAACAACATAGAACAATAAGAAAATATAGATACATTGGAGACGTATCAGCATCCCCAAGCTTAATTCCTGCTCGTCCTCGAGTAGGTAAATGATAAAAACAGAATGTTTGATGTGGAATGCTGCCTAACATGTTCATCACATATTCTTTTCTTTATAGCATGGACAATTGGACTTTTATATGATTCAAAGCAATAGTCTAGTTTTGACATGAGGACTTCAATACTCAAGCATATCAACAAGTAACCTTGTCTTTCAAAGTATCAACACTAAAGCAAGTTATCCCTAGCCTATTATGCTCAATCATTGATCCATTCATGAAACACACTCGCATATTAGCCACACCCAATGCTCAAGTACGATCTTAGTGCCCCTTAGTTCGTGCTTTATAAGACAAGATGGAGACTCAAGTAAAAATAAAAATTCCATAAAGTAAATGGAAAGGCCCTTCGTGGAGGGAAGTAGGGATTTGTAGAGGTGCCAGAGCTCAAAGCGAAAAAGATAGAGATAAAAACTTTTTGGGTGGCATGCTTTTCCTATCAATGAAAATGATCGAGTAGTTCCCAATACTTTCCATGCTAGATGTATCATAGGTGGTTCCCGAACAGAAGATAAAGTTTGTTCCTTTTTCCACCATACTTTCACTTTCCATGGCTAACCGTATCCACGGGTGCCTTCCATACCAACACTTTCCAAGGAATTTATTATTTGACAACATAAAGTAAATTCATTTTTCATTTCGGGACTGGGCATCCCTAATACCTTTGTCGTACTCTCGTGCAATGACAAGTGAATAAACACTCATTGTGAGAATAACACATCTAGCATGGAAATATATCAGCCACCCCCTACCATTTCATGAGCGGTACGAGCACACAAAAGAGAAATTTATTTTAAAAATTAGAGATGGCACATACAAATTTGCTTAGAACGACAAAAGAATACCACATATAGGTAGGTATAGTGGACTCATGTGGCAAAAACTGGCCGGAAGGGGCTGCTGCCTTCCCACCCACCTAGGTTCAAGGCATGGTACTTGCAATTTGGGTTTGTTGCACCAATTATACTGTGGGGGGTTCCCTTACAGTCTTTCTGTAAAAAAAAAAACAGGTTTAAAGGATTTTGGATGCTCAAGTAGTGATCATACATTACTAGGAAAATGGCTATAGATGGAATTGACACTAATGGCGCACCATACATGTGGTGCGCCATTACTATATACTAATGGCGCACCATGTGTTGGTACGCCATTAGTGTCCAAATACTAATGGCGCACCACATCCACGGTGCGCCATTAGTAAAAATATTTTTTTTCAATTTTTCTCAAAACTACTAATGGCGCACCGTGGCATGGTGCGCCATTACTAGTTGAACTAGTAATGGCGCACCACATCCACGGTGCGCCATTAGTAAAAAAAAATTTGTAAAACTTTTTTTTGATTTTTTTTCAAAACTACTAATGGCGCACCGTGGGGGTGGTGCGCCATTACTAGTTCAAACTAGTAATGGCGCACCATGCCACGATGCGCCATTAGTAACTTGGCCACCACTTCCACCGAATGCACCCCCCCTGTGGATCGCCTTTTCGGTTTAAAAAAAAATAAAAGAAAATGATGAAAATGTCAAAAAATAAAAGAAAATAAGTTTTCCATGTGATATGTGGTCTAGTTGTTGGGAAAATTTGCAAATATGAATTTCGACTTCATTTGCAAAATCTCGCGAGAATTTGTAAAAATGGGTATAACTTTTGCATACTAACTCGGATGAAAAAGTTTTTATATGAAAAATCATCTACTCGAAAAGTTACATCCAAATTTAACCGGGGGAACCCCGTTAAACATTTTCAAAATCCTCAAAAACCTAACAGAAAAAAAGATACGGGGCTTTTAAGATCTGGAGAGGCAAAAAAAATCAAAAAATTCAAACTTACTAATGGCGCACCTACCCATGGTGCGCCATTACTATCTTCCCGCCTTCAAGATTCAAAATAAATCAAAAAAAAATAAAAAAAGTTACTAATGGCGCACCTGCCCATGGTGCGCCATTAGTATCTTCCCGCCTTCAAAATTCAAAATAAATAAAAAAAATTAAAAAAAGTTACTAATGGCGCACCTGCCCATGGTGCGCCATTAGTATCTTCCCGCCTTCAAAATTCCAAAATAAATCAAAAAAATAAAAAAAAGTTACTAATGGCGCACCTGCCCGCGGTGCGCCATTAGTATGCCGTATATATGGCTCGCTGTGGTCCTCTCCTCCTTATCTCTTCATTTCACCTCTCCTACACTCCATCTCCTCCTCTCCTCCACTCCATCTTCCCTTCTCTCCTCCACCATATACTACCCTCCTCCTCTCCGGCGACCTCCTCCTCCTCTCCGGCGACCTCCTCCTCCCTCCTCTCCTCCCTTCCCCTCCCCTCCCCTCCCCTCCCCTCACGGTTTCTTCTCCCTCCTCTCCGGTGAGCTCCTCCTCCCTCCTCTCCGGTGAGCTCCTCCTCCCTTCTCTCCGGTGAGCTCCTCCTCCCTCCTCTCCGGTGAGCTCCTCCTCCCTCCTCTCCTCCCATCCTCTCATAGTTTCTCCTTCCTCCTCTCCGATGCTCCGGTGAACTCCTCTCCAGCGACCTCCTCCTCCTCCTCTCCGGCAATGTAGGCGAGCGCCTCTCCGGTGACCTCCTCCTCCTCCTCTCCGGCGAACTCCTCTCCGGCAAAAGAACACGACAAAAGAACGTACAAGATCCAAAAACAGGAACAAAATTTGAAATAATGTCGTGCCAAAAAACGAGCAAAAAAATCGAGCAAAAAATGGGCAAAAAATCACGATCCAGATCTAGATTCAAAATGGCGCATCACTAAACAGTGCGCCATTAGTATGCCGAAGTTACTAATGGCGAATCCCGTTGTCGTGCGCCATTAGTATGCCAAAGCACCTGGGTATACATGGCCCCTGGGAGGCATACTAATGGCGCACCGTGGCCTATACTAATGGCGCACCAGTGGTGCGCCATTAGTAAAAATTACTAATGGCGTGCTAGTAATGGCGCACCAGTGATGCGCCATTAATGGCCAAATTAGGTGCGCCATTAGTAGCGGTTTTTCTAGTAGTGATACTTAGTGAAAATGAAGTCCAACAAAAGATTGAGAAGCATCCAACCAAGAAACGAAAAATATCATAAGCGAGCATTAAGTATAACTAACACCAAATAATGCACCACAAGTAGGATGTATTCATTGCATAACTATTGACTTTCGTGCTTGCATAGGGAATCACAAACCTTAACACCAATATTCTTACGAAAGCATAATTACTCAGCAACATGACTCACATATCACTATCATCATATCTCAAAACTATTACAAAGAATCAAGTTTATTTTGTCCGATGATCTTCATGAAAGTTTTTATTATATCCTCCTTGGATATCTATCACTTTGGAACTAGTTTCATATGTTGCTTTTGATAAGCTCAAACAAATATAAGTGAAGAACATGAGCATCATATTTCTTTCTCTCAAATTAATCTAAGTGAAGCATGAGAGAATTTTTTCAAAGATAACAAAGGACACCATGCTCAAAAAGATATAAGTGAAGCACTAGAGCAATTCCAAGGCTCTAACAAATTTAAGTGAAGCATAGGAGCAAGCATAGCATAATTTGGCTCTCCAAAATAGGTGTGTACAGGAAGGATGCTTATTAAAAATTAAAAAAAAAAGCAAAGACTCATATCATACAAGACACTCCAAGAAAAACTCATAATATGTGACGAATAAAAATATAGTTTCAAGTAAAATACCGATGGTTATTAGAAGGAAGATGGGATGTCACTCGGGGGCATCCCCAAAGCTTAGTTGCTTGATACTTATTTAATATTATCTTGGGGTGCCTTGGGCATCCCCAAGCTTAGCCTTTTGCTGGTCCTTATTCCTTCATCCTTCGCAATCTCACCCAAAACTTGAAAACTTCAATCACACAAAACTCAACAAAATTTTGTGAGATCCGTTAGTATAAGAAAGCAAATCACTACTTTAAGTACTATTGCAAACCCATTCATATTTTGTTATTGTATTACATCTACTGTATTTTAACTTTTACATGGCAAAAACTCTTCAAAGAAAACCATAGAATCATCAAAACAAGCACATAATTCAATGAAAACAGAATCTGTCAAAAACAGAACAGTCTCTAGCAATCTGAATATTTCGAATACTTCTGTAACTCCAAAAATTCTGAAAAATTAGGACAATGCAGGAAATTTGTATATCAATCTTGTGTAAAAAAATCAGAGTTTTTAGTCGCTTCTGTGATTTCGAAAAATTATTTTATTGGACACAAAAGTTTCTATTTTTCAGCAAGATCAAATCAACTATCACCCAACATGACCCCAAAGGCTTTCCTTCGCACGAACACTAATTAAAACAAAAATACACATCTAAACAGAGGCATAATTGGGTAAACACTCAATAACAGAAAGAAAAAGACAAAAATAAATTTTATCCATTGGGTTGCCTCCTAACAAGCGCTATCGTTTTATGCCCCTAGCCAGGCATTGAGATTTCATTGATGCTCACATGAAAGATAATAATTGAAACACAAAGAGAGCATCATAATACATGTGACAAACACATTTAAGTCTAACATACTTCCGATGCATAGGGATTTTATAGGCAAACAAATTATTAAGACAAGAAATATATAACAAATGCAAGGAAGAAGAAAGAAACAAAAGCAATCTCAACATAACGGGAGGTAAATTACTAACATGAAAATTTCTGCAACCATATTTTCCTCTCTCATAATAATTACATGCAGGATCATAATCAAATTCAACAATATAGCTATCATATAAAATTTTCTCTTCATGATCCACATGCATGCGAAAGTTGACACTCTTCTAAAACAGTGGGATTATCATCAAATAAAGTCATGACCACTCCAAGCCCACTTTTATAAAAAAATTCATAAGATTGAACATACTCCAAAATAGTGGGATCATAATTACCTAGAGTTGGCACTCTTCCAAACCCACTTTCTATATTATCGCAAACATATTCATCATGAGGCTTAAATAAATTTTCAAGATCATAAGAAGAATCACCTCAATCATGATCATTGCAATCAATAGTGGACATATCAAAATTAGCATCCCCAAGCTTGGGGTTTTGCACGTTATTAGCACAATTGACATTAATAGAATTTATAATAAAATATTTGCAATCATGCTTCTCATTCAAGGAGCTATCATGAATCACTTCATAAATTTCTTCATCACAATTTTCAAATTCATGAATCTCAATCAAAACTTCATAAAGATAATCAAGTGCACTCAACTCACTAGCACTTGGTTCAACATAATCAGATCTTTTCAAAAGATTAGCAAGTGGATGGGGATCCATATCAATAGATTTTTAGCAAGCGAATATGCAAGAAAATACAAGGCACATGGTAACACAAGCAAAGGTAGCAAACAAGATTGTAACCAAAAAGATAGATCTGACGAGAAAACGGCGAACGAAAAAGAGGGCGAATAAAACGGCAAATTTTTGTGATGTGGGTGAGAGGAAAAGGAGAGGCAAATGGAAAATAATGTAAATTGCAAGGAGATGAGATTTGTGATTAGGAACCAGGTAGATGTTGGTGATGTCTCCTCGGCAACGACTCCAGAAATTCCTTTTGATGCGACTTGAAATACGTCGGTATTTCCCAAAAGAGGATGGGATGATGCAACACAACTATGGTAGGTATTTCCCTCAGTGCTGAGACCAAGGTTATCGAACCAGTAGGAGAACCACGCAACACCACCTAAATAGCTCCTGCACAGGAAGAACTAATACTTGCAACCCGAGGTAAGAGAGGGGTTGTCAATCCCTCACGGGTAAAAAGGTAGGTAAAATTGTAGTAGATTGGATAAATAGATCTCGCGGGAAGGCGAGATAAAATAAAATAATAAAAATTGCAGCAAGGTATTTTTGTATTTTTGGATTAATAGATCTGAAAATAATAGCAAATAAAATAGATCGCGAAGGCAAAATGATAAAGAAGAAACCCGGGGGCCGTAGATTTCATTAGTGCCTTCCAGAAAAATAGCATACGATGGGTAAACAAATTACTGTTGGGCAATTGATAGAACTTCAAATAATCATGAGAATATCCAGGCAATGATCATTATGTAGGCATCACGTCCAAGATTATTAGACCGACTCCTACCTGCATCTACTACTATTACTCCACACATTGACCGCTATCCGACATGCATCTAGAGTATTAAGTCATGGAGAAACGGAGTAATGCAATAAGAATGATGACATGATGTAGACAAGATCTATTTATGTAGAAATAGAACCCATCTTGTTATCCTTAATAGCAATGATACATACGCGTCGGTTGCCCTTCTGTCACTAGGATCAAGCACTGTAAGATCGAACCCATCACAAAGCACCTCTTCCCATGGCAAGAAAAACTGATCTAGTTGGCCTAACTAAACCAAAGATTCAAAGAAGAAATATGAGGCTTTAAGTAATCATGCATTTAAGAGATCAAAAGACTCAAATAACTTTCATGGATAAAAACATAGATCTGATCATAAACTCAAAGTTCATCGGATCCCAACAAACACATCGCAATAAGAGTTACATCAAATAGATCTCCAAGAGAACATTGTATTGAGAATCAAAAGAGGGAGAGGAAGCCATGTAGCTACTAACTACAGACCCGTAGGTCTACAATGAACTACTCACACATCATCGGTGTATGCCCTAAAATCCTCCAAAATTCCTTCAGAAATGGTAGTACATAGTCATTGTAAACTTGGGAAAAGGTGCAAAAAATTGAACTCCCTTATGGTTAACATTTAACAGGAAAGGAACATCACCTCGATATACAGCTTCTTCAGGCAGGAAAAGCATCTCAGGCAACTGAAAACTTGGTCCAGGTTGGGGACGACAGATTCTAGTGCTAAGACCTTCACTGTGCCCAGAGTCTGGGTGAAGCTTCTCTGGATGACAGACGAACATACATCTTCAAAACTAGAAATAACATTGATCTCAATAAGGAGAGGTATATAAGGCGACTGTTGTACCTGAAGTTGTAGTATTTGATAGACGAGTAGCCCACCACTTTCAATTTCGGCGCAGAAATGACATTGATTCTTGTTGGACCTTGTTGATCAACTACAAGTAGTCTCTCAAGTGAAGGTGTGTCCTGGATGACCATATTGTGGTCCGCCTTTTGTGATCTCTCATTGCAGCACCTGTTGGGGAACGTAGTAATTTCAAAAAAAAATTCCTACGTACACACAGGATCATGGTGATGCATAGCAACTAGAGGGGAGAGTGTGTCCACGTACCCTCGTAGACCGAAAGTGGAAGCGTTAGCACAACGCGGTTGATGTAGTCGTATGTCTTCACGATCCAACAGATCCAAGTACCGAACGCACGACACCTCCGAGTTCAGCACACTTCAGGTCGATGACGTCCCGCAAGCTCCGATCCAGCAGAGCTTCACCAGAGAGTTTCGCCAGCACGATGGCATGATAACGGTGATGATGATGCTACCAACGCAGGGCTTTGCCTAAGCACCGCTATGATATTATCGAGGTGGATTGTGGTGGAGGGGGGCACCGCACACGGCTAAGAGATTAATGATCAATTGTTGTGTCCCCAAGGGGTGCCTCCCTCCCCATATATAAAGGAGTGGAGGAGGGGGAGGAGGCCGACCTCCCTAGGGGCGCCCCATGAGGAGTCCTACTCCCACCGGGAGTAGGACTCCCCCTTCCAAGTAGGAATAGGAGTAGGAGAAGGGAAGGAAGGGAGAGAGGAAGAGAAGGAAAAAGAGGGGCGCCGCCCCCTCCTTGTCCAATTCGGACTAGAGGGGGAGCGGGTGCGCGGCTGCCCTGGCCGCCCCTCCTCTTCTCCCACTAGGGCCCATGAGGCCCAATTAACTCCCCGGGGGGTTCCGATAACCCCCCGGTACTCTAGTATATGCCCGAAACCTCCCGAAACCCTTGCAGTGTCCAAACATAGTCATCCAATATATCGATCTTTACGTCTCGACCATTTCGAGACTCCTCGTTATGTCTGTGATCATATCCGGGACTCTGAACTACCTTCGGTACATCAAAGCACTAAAACTCATAATACTGATCGTCACCGAACTTTAAGCGTGCGGACTCTACGGGTTCGAGAACAATGTAGACATGACCGAGACACGTCTCCGGTCAATAACCAATAGCGGAACCTGGATGCTCATATTGGCTCCTACATATTCTATGAAGATCTTTATCGGTCAAACCGCATAACAACATACGTTGTTTCCTTTGCCATCGGTATGTTACTTGCCCGAGATTCGATCGTCGGTATCTCAATACCTAGTTCAATCTCGTTACCGGCAAGTCTCTTTACTCGTTCCATAATACACCATTTTGCAACTAAATCATTAGTTACAATGCTTGCAAGGCTTATAATGATGTGTATTACTGAGTGGGCCCAGAGATACCTCTCCGACAATCAGAGTGACAAATCTTAATCTTGAAATACGCCAACCCAACAAGTACCTTTGGAGACACCTATAGAGCACCTTTATAATCACCTAGTTACGTTGTGACGTTTGGTAGCACACAAAGTGTTCCTTCGGTAAACGGGAGTTGCATATTGTCATAGTCATAGGAACATGTATAAGTCATGAAGAAAGCAATAGTAACATACTAAACGATCAAGTGCTAAGCTAACGGAATGGGTCAAGTCAATCACATCATTCTCCTAATGATGTGATCCCGTTAATTAAATGACAACTCATGTCTATGGTTAGGAAACATAACCATCTTTAATTAACAAGCTAGTCAAGTAGAGGCATACTAGTGACACTCTGTTTGTCTATGTATTCACACATGTATCATGTTTTCGGTTAATACAATTCTAGCATGAATAATAAACATTTATCATGATATAAGCAAACAAATAATAACTTTATTATTGCCTCTAGGGCATATTTCATTCAGTCTCCCACTTGCACTAGAGTCAATAATCTAGATTACACAGTAATGATTCTAACACCCATGGAGCCTTGGTGCTGATCATGTTTTGCTCGTAAGAGAGGCTTAGTCAACGGGTCTGCAACATTCAGATCCATATGTATCTTGCAAATCTCTATGTATCCCACCTGGACTTGACCCCGGATGGAGTTGAAGCGTCTCTTGATGTGCTTGGTTCTCTTGTGAAATCTGGATTCCTTTGCCAAGGCAATTTCTCCAGTATTGTCACAAAAGATTTTCATTGGACCTGATGCACAAGGTATGACACCTAGATCAGATATGAACTCCTTCATCAAGACTCCTTCATTTGCTGCTTCCGAAGCAACTATGTATTCTTCTTCACACGTAGATCCTGCCATGACGCTTTGTTTAGAACTGCTCCAACTGACAGCTCCACCGTTAAATATAAATACGTATCTGGTTTGCGATTTAGAATCGTCCGGATCAGTGTCAAAGCTTGCATCAACGTAACCATTGACGATGAGCTCTTTGTCACCTCCATAAACAAGAAACATATCCTTAGTCCTTTTCAGGTATTTCAGGATGTTCTTGACCACTGTCCAGTGATCCACTCCTGGATTACTTTGGTACCTCCCTGCTAAACTAATAGCAAGGCACACATCAGGTCTGGTACACAGCATTGCATACGTGATAGAGCCTATGGCTGAAGCATAGGGAACATCTTTCATTTTCTCTCTATCTTCTGCAGTGGTCGGGCATTGAGTCTTACTCAACTTCACACCTTGTAACACAGGTAAGAACCCTTTCTTTGCCTGATCCATTTTGAACTTCTTCAAAACTTTGTCAAGGTATGTGCTTTGTGAAAGTCCAATTAAGCATCTTGATCTATCTCTATAGATCTTGATGCCCAATATGTAAGCAGCTTCACCGAGGTCTTTCATTGAAAAATTCTTATTCAAGTATCCTTTTATGCTATCCAGAAATTCTATATCATTTCCAATCAACAATATGTCATCCACATATAAGATTAGAAATGCTACAGAGCTCCCACTCACTTTCTTGTAAATACAGGCTTCTCCAAAAGTATGTATAAAACCATATACTTTGATCACAGTATCAAAACGTTTATTCCAAATCTGAGAGGCTTGCACCAGTCCATAAATGGATCGCTGGAGCTTGCACACTTTGTTAGCACCCCTTGGATCGATAAAACCTTCAGGTTGCATCATATACAACTCTTCTTCCAGAAATCCATTCAGGAATGTAGTCTTTACATCCATTTGCCAAATTTCATAATCATAAAATGTGGCAATAGCTAACATGTTTCGGACGGACTTAAGCATCGCTACGAGTGAGAAGGTCTCATCGTAGTCAACTCCTTGAACTTGTCAAAAACCTCTCGCAACAAGTCGAGCTTTGTAGACAGTAACATTACTATCAACGTCTGTCTTTTTCTTGAAGATCCATTTATTCTCGATTGCTTGCCGATCATCGGGCAAGTCAACCAAAGTCCACACTTTGTTCTCATACATTGATCCCATCTAAGTTTTCATGGCCTCAAGCCATTTTGCGGAATCTGGGCTCATCATCGCTTCCTCGTAGTTCATAGGTTCGTCATGATCTAGTAACATGACTTCCAGAACAGGATTACTGTACCACTCTGGCACGGATCTTACTCTGGTTGACCTACAAGGTTTGGTAGTAACTTGATCTGAAGTTTCATGTCATCATCATTATCTTCCTCACTAATTGGTGTAGATGTCACAGGAACCGGTTTCTGTGATGAACTACTTTCTAATAAGGGAGCAGGTACAGTTACCTCATCAAGTTCTACTTTCCTCCCACTCACTTCTTTCGAGAGAAACTCCTTCTCTAGAAAGGATCCATTCTTAGCAACAAAAGTCTTGCCTTCGGATCTATGACAGAAGGTGTACGCAACTGTCTCTTTTGGGTATCCTATGAAGACACATTTTTTCTCCGATTTGGGTTCGAGCTTATCAGGTTGAAGCTTTTTCACATAAGCATCGCAGCCCCAAACTTTAAGAAACGAAAACTTTGGTTTCTTGCCAAACTACAGTTCATAAGGAGTCGTCTCAACGGATTTAGATGGTGCCCTATTTAACGTGAATGCAGCCGCCTCTAAAGCATAACCCCAAAACGATAGCGGTAGATCAGCAAGAGACATCATAGATCGCACCATATCTAGTAAAGTACGATTACAACGTTCGGACACACCATTACGCTGTGGTGTTCCGGGTGGCATGAGTTGTGAAACTATTCCGCATTGTTTCAAATGTAGACCAAACTCGTAACTCAAATATTCTCCTCCACGATCATATCGTAGAAACTTTATTTTCTTGTTACGATGATTTTCCACTTCACTCTGAAATTCTTTGAACTTTTCAAATGTTGACATATAGTGTTGCATTTTTAATTGGTTAAATATCATGATATTGTTTGTCATTATGATTATGCTTGTTGTGAGCTTGCAAGTAAATTCAATGTACTGACTTGGCATGTCATGCCAGATTTCAGGAAAGTCTCGTTGGAAAGGAGCGATGTTCGAGTCTAGATCGTGTCCACATCGATGGCCCTGTGATATGGAGCTTCCGCTACGATGTTATTCCGCTGCCACGTAGTTTCTTGGATCGAGGCCCCTTTATGTTCACTAAATAATGTACATATTGTTCAGGCGCACCGAGTGTGCCGCTTGGCCTCGACCGCTATTGTAATATGAACTTTGTTCCGCTAGCATCAATAAAGCGGTTGTTTTCTGTACCAATATGTTGTGTGTTGCCAGAAGACATGGTCTCTGGGCTGGCAATGTAGGGTAAACCGGTCGCTCTGAGCCGGGGTGCCACAACGATTGGTATCAGAGCCACGCTGACTGTAGGCCACACTAGACTACGACGTGTTAACTAGACGCTAGGCGGGAGTAAATTTGAGTGTCGGTAGCAGTTATAGCTGGTTGTTGCATTCTAGTCATTTGATTATTATTGTTATGCTAACCTGCTAATGGTTGTGAGTGTAGTTGGCTCTGGTGTCATATCCATGCCAGTTGCAGCTGATGCCGTACACGTCACCGCACCTTCTCCGCAACGTGTGGCGTCGACTGTACCCTCACAGAGATGAACCAGTCTACTGTGTGTACAGGGAGCGTCTAGCAGACTCAGTGTATGAGTATCACGCAGTGGTTACTCTGCGCACCAGTTCCGATTCCGGCTCTTACACTCGCACTTCTCGGAGCGGTTACGCCTCCACCACTTCTCAGGCTATCCAGTTTGCCGCATTTGAGGTCCTTGTCGAGCTTTGTTATACCGAAGTTCAAATGCAACACCACCCAGGTTTCTATTACTACCCATCTCTGCACGACAACGGCCGTGTCCGTTTTCCTCTCGTTGACCCGGAGTCTGATAGTGTTGCTAGCCATCTTGCTCGCTATATCACTGCTAGCTATCTGATGATCCACGAGTTGGCTCGAGAGTTGACTCATGCCCATACTACTTTAGCCGCTACCTTGGTCACTACTAGATCCACCACTACTCTGTCCTCACTGGGATTTACCCCTTATGTCCCAGTTAGCTCTAGCTCCCCTATTTCGCCGGTTACTCCCCCGAGTAGCACAGGCGTCTCGGCCGTGAACCCTCTCAGTGCTCCTGCTGAGTGGGTCTCACTTCTTGTTACTCCTGCAACCCCGATGCTTCATCCTACCCCTGCCCCTGAGGGAGAGCCCTCGAGGCAGTGTCGTCGCGTTACTTTTAACCCGGAGGTTTCCGTTAACCACGTCAGTTCGGGATCTGAGACCGCTTCAGGGGAGGACACCGCAGCACCAGCAGAGCAGTAGTGTCTTTGAGTATTCGCAGTCATCTAGATGGTGTACGGATGTAGTTGTAGGAGTCATGATGCTTCATTTATGAGAGTAGTGGAACCAGTCAGGTTTTTTAATTTTCATGTATGAGTCTATGTATAATTATGTTGGGACTTTAATCGCCGTATTTTCTTCGCTCTTTTGTCTTTTTCGAGATTTGTTGCTGGCTTTTCCCCAATTTTATTCTTGGATGTCTCTCATCTCGATTGCGTTGCCTTGGGAAAACTACTCAATAGGATTACGCGGGGAGGCAGCAGTAGAAACGTTCGTGAGGGAACTCCTATTCGTCGTTCCGCATGACAGGCAGGATATTCTCCCGAGCCATACGTTCAACCACCACCTCCATCGCCTGATCCTCCCTCCACCGAGCAAGTTATGCGTATGCTTGAAGAGAAAAGGAACAATGATCTGATCGAAATATTGAGAAGTGTGCAAGCTATAGTTGGACAAAATGGAAATCAGAATGGTCATTACTCAAAGCTGTCAGATTTTCAGAGGACCAATCCAGCCAGTTTCAGTCAGGTTGTTGACTCATTGGATGTAGACGATTGGTTGCGCACCATGGAGAAAAAGCTTGAGATCGCCCGTACTGAAGGAAATGATAAAGTCCCATTTGCAACTCATTACCTTGAAGGCGCAGCTGCCATATGGTGGGAAAATACAAAAGCCATGTGGCCGATTGATGAGGAAGTCACCTGGGAAAAATTCAAGGATAAGTTCTGCAAGTATCACATCCCTACTGGAGTTATGAAGGCCAAGCAGCGTGAATTTCTCGCGCTCGTCCAAGGAAATCAATCTGTGGCTGAGTATCTGCAAGAATTCAATCATTTGGCCCATTACTCTCTGTATGACGTGGCCACTGAAGACAGGAAGATTGACAGATTTCTTGGAGGTCTAACTCCGCAACTCCGGTGTGCTCTCAGCATGTTTGATTTCACCAATTTCCAAACTCTGGTAGATAAGGCGTTCATTGCTGAACGGGAGCACAAGCTTATATCAAATAATAGGCCTGTTAACAACGACAACAAGCACAAGTTTGAGCCAAAGAAGGATGGACAACCTGTGCAAAAGGCTCGTACCTGGCAACGGACTCAGGTGGAATACATGCCAAATTGGCAGCAAAATGTTAACAGGACCACCACTCAAGTCAAGAATATTGTAACCAGTCCAACACATGAGGAGCGCCAGTGCAATAATTCTTGTTTCATTTGCGGGCAGCCCGGACATTATGCCAAACAGTGCCTCAAGAACCACAAGGTGAATGCTCTGAGTAGGCCACAAGTCAACTTTATGGTGTCAGGGCCAACCCAGCAAAACTTCACTGGGCACGTTAATCATATCTCCGCCGATGAAGCCCATGAGAAGCCAGAAGTCGTCATTGGTATGTTTTATGTTAATGACATACCTGCAGTAATTTTATTTGACTCTGGGGCTTCCCATTCTTTTATTTCCCGGAGTTTTGCCGCCTGTCAGTGTCAAAACCGGCGGATCTTGGGTAGGGGGTCCCGAACTGTGCGTCTAGGATCGATGGTAACAGGAGGCAGGGGACACGATGTTTACCCAGGTTCGGGCCCTCTTGATGGAGGTAATACCCTACGTCCTGCTTGATTGATATTGATAATATGAGTATTACAAGAGTTGATCTACCACGAGATCGTAGAGGCTAAAACCCTAGAAGCTAGCCTATGGTATGATTGTTGTATATGATCTATCGACTAGCCTGGCCTCGGTTTATATAATGCACTAGAGGCCTAGGATAACAAGAGTCCTAGCTGAATACGCCGGTGGGGAGGAGTCCTTGTCTTGATTGCCAAGTCTTGTGGAATCTTCCTTGTATGTGGCAGCTGTCCGAACTGGCCCATGAGTATACGGCCATGGGGGTCCTCGACCCAATCTAACAGATCGGGAGATGACGTGGTGAGTACCCCCTAGTCCAGGACACCGTCAGTAGCCCCCTGAACCGGTCTTCAAGTTAGGGACGCTCCTCGATTCTTCTGAACTGTTCTTCATCTTCGGTCGTCGGTCTTGAAAACTGGTTCAACAAATCTTCTTTATCTTCGATCTTGAGGATCGCCGAAATGCATTCGACGGGTTTACACGTCGGGTATCCGAGGAGCCCCTTTATGTTTCCGGCCTTTATCAATGCCTTGTTTATTTTTATGCCACACCTCAGGTTTGAAGTTGTTCCCGAGAGGCAGTGTCCTCTTGCGTCCGAGCTCCAACGCCGGACTGCATTCGAGGTATCCTTTGCAGCCGAGCACCAACGCCAGACCGCTTCCCAGCTCTAATGCCGGAATGTATCCGAGGTCCAACGCCGGACTGTATCCGAGCAACAATGCCGGACTGTATACAAGGTGTCGTAAATCATCTTGGTTCAAGGAAGTTTGAAGGAGTTTAGCCGAGCTTAATGCCGGAAATGCCCTCTATGGAGCCAGCCACTAGCGCCCGAGCTTTATGCCGGACTGCTTCTGAGGTGGTGCACCACCCCGAATGTGGGCTGATTTTTGTCATTATTTTTGATTGGTGCAATTTATTCTCTGCCGAGATATATAGCCAGTAGCCCTCAAGGTGGGTATCGGTCTAAAACCCGAGATGCAGATGAAGGATGATATAAGACCGCTGATCCCAGTAGCCGCTGAGACTCAGGTTGATTTGCAAAATCGGCCTGAGGATCAAGTCCTAGCTCGGCAGAATACTTCGGGACACTAAAAGCGGCGTGCTCAGTCCTCGAAACTCAGGTTGGGTGCGGCCGACCAACCTGAGGATCAAAATCTCCTCGGAAAGTATATTGCACATAAAATTTTCTGCATTGAACAGGCAATGCAGTAGCCCCCGAGACACTGGTCGGGTGGCAACACCAGATCAGGGGATCGATGTGCCACTTTAATATTTGTAAATAATAAGCCCGAAGCCTAGTACCCCCGAGCCTTTATGCGGGCACGGGTGGCCGAATTAAGGATCGATATCCATAGTAAAATCACAAATTATGTGTAATGACTCTATGTATCCAAGTACTTTACGTCATTAATGCTTGGATCCACATTGTACAAAACTTTGTTGACCGACCATCGGCTTCCACCTCCTCGGCCAGTAGCCGAGGAGTGTTTGTCCTACTTTATAAATCCTTTATGAGGGCAAAGATTTATGACAAACAAGGCAATCTGGCCACACGGTTTTATAAACAAAGGTACGCGGAGAGATATGTTATATTACTATTTAACAGAAGAAATGTCTTCCAAAGAAAATAGTCCCGCTATCGGTTCCTTTCTTTGGGTTGTCATGCTAAACATGATCATAAAACCTCAGCTCCAATGTAAGAGCAAATTATCAAGGATTTAGTTTGGGAGGCTAGTTAATAGCCCCTAGTAGTGTTCGGCGACAGTCGAGGTCAAGCCGTAAACACTTCGGCCAATGTTATGAACGGCCTGTTATTTAACATAGTCATCGGATCGCTGACCAGTTTACACTTATTGTGACAGTCAGTTTTCGGCTTTCTCCACTGAGGTGCTTAACCATGTGAGCTGGAAGCACAATTGCAGTGGTTCTCCCTTTGCACGCCTAGCCGAACAAAACTGAACGTAGGAAGCAAGTGCAGGAGCCGGGCAACCCAACTATTGACCGAAGACACAATTCGAAACCGATGCATATATAGCAATATCTGAGAAAGTTTTTGCCGAATCCCTAAAAGGTGTCCGGAGTTGCACTGCGAGACTAATGCTGGAAAAGCACAAATAATTTAAAAGTGCCAAAAAGCTTGGAAAACCAGGAAACGTCAGTAAAAACATGACGTCCGAACAATATCAAGTGTTCGATGTCAATCCAAAAATTGGTCTTAGAAAAAGGAAGTTCTTCTGTCGTGCTTTAACATGATACATCCTATCTCAAGACTTCGAGCGGGTCAGCCTATGGCTTCAACCTCCTATCCCGAGGGCGGAGTACTTCTCATCAGGCCAGTTTAGCAAACTAAACTCTAGCGGCTTTGAGAGAGAAATTAGGCTCCCCGGCTAGTGACTGCACACTCGTGTCGAAGAAAGGAGTGATAAATAATAATAATAAAACTTTGCAACGACTAAGAAGAAGAACACTTATTATAAAAAGGCTCAAATAAACTTAAGAGCCCCCAAGTGACCTGGGTAGGAGAATGATTGCATGTACCGAAGTACTTATATCATATCTATGTTCAACCGAACTTTAAACGCGCCTTAACCGACCGTCGACTTCTCCCTCTTTGGTCAAGGACCGAAGAGTGTTATGTACTCCATCGATCGAGAATATCGACGGTGTTTCCAATAACCAGGCAATCAGGCCATAAGGCTGTAACAGACAAAACGCGCTCAGGGAACTTATGCTATATTACTGCGAAGTGTAAGAAGCATCTTCGAAGAAAATAGTACCCCCACCGATACCTTTCTTCGGTGCTCATTGTTATTATGAGACTTGTGCAATAGATTTTTTGTACTCATGAGTTCTGTTGTGTGCCGACCATCATTGAAAACTATAAGAGCGCTAGCTTTCGGCTTCACCCAGTCTGAGGTCCGGCTCGGGCGACCCGATCGTGACAATCGCAGAGGTGGTCCCTTTACTCCCTAGCCGAACAATCGGGAACATAGGGGTAAACACAGGAGCGAGGCAACCCAGCTTGCAAATCGCTTAAGTCAATATGGTGCATATTGTGGCGTAATACACGAACAAGGAACGAAGCCGTACAAGTATAATCATATGCAACAGGAAAAGCTTCATAAAGGAAGCCCCCAAGTAAACGGGGTATTTGAATTTATGCGTCACAAACAAAGTTTGGACAAGGAAAAAAAATTTACAAGCATTTTTTTCCAAAAACGTATAACGCTTGGTCGAATCGAACACAAGTTAGAAATTAAAGCTTTGAGCATGAAAGCGACTTAGCTGGTTAATGTGTTCGCACTCCGAGCTTGATGCGGGACAAGGTTCTATCCCCCAAGCCGGTCCCGAGGTGGCGGAGCGGAGAGCTCGACACACCGAAGTGGTGACATAGCACGGTCGATGCAGAACGGCAGAGTGACGCCGAAGTCCCCGGATCATTTTCCTGTGCACAAACATAGTGCAAATGGGAGATAATAGTAATAATGATAATTAAAAAAATCGTTGCATAATGAATAATTTATGCAAAGTGAGTAATAAAAGAAATATGGCCTTGCGCCGAAGTCAATGTCGATGCAGGGCGTCGGCGTGATGCGGTAAAGGCGTGACAAAGCCTGAATTCGCAGGTCGGTCCGAGCTCCGGATGCGGCGTTCGTCGGACTATGTACGGAAACTGACCGAACCACCATGCGACTGTCGTGAATGCGGCCACCATTTGATAGACCTATGTACATATGATGGACAAACCAGAGTAATAATTCCTTGGGAAAAATGAACCCAAACAAGCAAAAAATATTAGGGATTGATAGCACCTGGTTTATTTGTTGTAGCAATCCGAAGGAAGGTGATTCCCAGAATTGGGACTCGCTCCGCACACCCATTGCCTGATGGGTGATAAAACGATGGCATGGCAATGCTGGTAAAGGTTGGCTCGCCGAGGCAAAGCCCTCGGCCCAGCTAACGTGACGGAGCTGGTCGGCTAGTGACGCCGAAGTGTCCAGAGTAGGTTGATGAAGAGATGGCAAAGCCCCGGGTCCAGCCGAGATGTCGAAGTCCCGATGTCAGCCGATGAGTCGAAGTAGGTCGGCATCATGGACACCACCTTGAAGAAGCGATAGTGCGGCCCTGTCGATGCAGGTCGTGACGTGGTCGATGCCGGCTTGATGAAGCAACCGTGCGGCGATGCCGGTATGCCCGCTCCGTGTAATCCGTGGGGCGGCGATGTTGGTGATGTTTTATCCTTCGCGATGCCGGACTCTTGTTCGGCTTGCCGAGATGATGATCCGAAGAAGTTGAGCTCGGCTCAACAAAGTGACGTCGTGTCTTAGCGCAGGTCGACAGCCGTGGAGTAATATTGCCGGACTGGTTTGACACTAGCATGATGTTGAAGATCATGTTCAAAAGTTCTTAAAGTTAGTGGGATGTGTTCGGGAACAAAACACAATACCCCATACAAAACTTCCTTCAAAAGGGATGTCCGAAATCCCGTTCATAGAAAAGATGAACTCGGGTTGGATTCGTTTTCGCGTAGAAAACAGATCCGAAAAGTGATGCACTAATCGAAAGGTTTCCGGAGTTTGGACGGTCGGATCGAGCTGAAATTTTGAGAGGTGGTAGATACAGGAATTCCGCAGCCGATCAACGGTTGGATCTTCCAAAGGACGTCCGAGATAGAAGCTGGACACCACGCCCTAAACACATCCAAATTCCCGTCCAGATTTGACAGGGCTCCGGTATATCGTGGATTGCAAGAGATTCGTCCATTGGAACTCGAGGAAATTTTCCAGGGTTGTTGTAGACTCAATTCCGCACAATTCCACCAAAGCGATCGTCAAAGTGATACTCGAGGAGGTGGTGGCAGATACGAGTTCGCTGTCCAGAAAAACAGCACGGTCGCTTGAGGGCAATGTTGACGTTGAGCCCTCGAGCTACATGGATGATTCCTCTATGATCATGACAGAGATCGGAGTTGATGTTGAATAAGGCCTCCGTTCGATCATGACGATCCGAACATGGGGCGTAGTTCTTGGTTGAACCAAGGTGACCAGTCGAGCTGGTGACGAAGATGCCGAAGTCGTAGTTGATCTGCAGGCGAGCCATCGATTCTTTTGCCGATCACACGGCGGAACTCTCAATGAAAGCACCAATGTCGGTGTCAAAACCGGTGGATCTCGGGTAGGGGGTCCCGAACTGTGCGTCTAGGATCAATGGTAACAGGAGGCAGGGACACGATGTTTACCCAGGTTCGGGCCCTCTTGATGGAGGTAATACCCTACGTCCTGCTTGATTGATATTGATAATATGAGTATTACAAGAGTTGATCTACCACGAGATCGTAGAGGCTAAAACCCTAGAAGCTAGCCTATGGTATGATTGTTGTATATGATCTATCGACTAGCCTAGCCTTGGTTTATATAATGCACCAGAGGCCTAGGATAACAAGAGTCCTAGTCGAATACGCCGGTGGGAAGGAGTCCTTGTCTTGATTGACAAGTCTTGTGGAATCTTCCTTGTATGCGACAGCTGTCCGAACTGGCCCATGAGTATACGGCCATGGGGGTCCTCGACCCAATCTAACATATCGGGAGATGACGTGGTGAGTACCCCCTAGTCCAGGACACCGTCACCGTCCAAAACAATTTTCCTTGCACAATTTTGGGCAAAAATATGTTGGTACAAACCCCGGGATCTATAATCAAGAGCAATCTAGTCTGCCGTGATCTGGAGATCAATATCAACGGGGTCCACTTTCCAACATCTCTGATAATCATTGAGTCTGAACAGTTGGATATTATATTGGGTATGAATTGGCTGACCAAATATCAAGTTTGTATAAACTGCGCAACCCGAGAAGTCAGCTTGACCAGTCTGAATGGGCAGCTCACCCAATTCTATGCTCGCAAGCATGTACTCAAGCCAGAACTAGTTTGCACCGCTATGACTGAATTGGAATTTATTCCTATGGTCAGTGAGTACCCTGATGTGTTTCCAGAAGAACTGCCAGGCATGCTACCAGATCGGGAACTGGAATTTGCCATAGATCTTGTGCCTGGAACCGCACCATTATGCAAGAAGTATTACCGGATGTCCTCATCAGAATTAGTGGAACTAAGGAAACAACTTGACGAATTACTCCAGGAGGGTTATATTCGTTCCAGCTCTTCACCGTGGGGGTCACCTGCAATTTTCGTGGGCAAAAAGGATGGCAGTCTCCGTATGTGGATAGATTACCGTCAGCTGAATGAGGTCACCATCAAAAATAAATACCCACTGCCAAGGATTGATGATCTGTTTGATCAACTCAGTGGGGCTAAAGTATTCTCAAAAATCGATTTACGGACCGGATATCATCAGCTCAAGATTAAAAAGGAAGATATTCCTAAGACCGCATTCACTAAGCGATACGGTCTTTACGAATATACTGTGATGTCCTTTGGTCTCACTAATGCCCCTGCCTTCTTCATGCATATGATGAACAAAGTGTTCATGGACTTCCTCGACAAATTTGTGGGAGTCTTTATCGACGACATCCTCATTTACTCCAAGAGTGAAGAAGTGCATAAGGATCACCTCCGAGCAGTGTTACAACGGCTCTGCAACCATCAGTTATACGCCAAGTTCAGTAAGTGCGAATTTTGGCTCAAGCAAGTTGGATTTCTCGGACATGTACTCTCCGCCGAAGGTATAGCCATGGACCCGAGCAAAGTAAAGGATGTGCTCGATTGGGTACCGCCCACGACTGTAACACAGATCCGGAGTTTCCTCGGATTAGCTGGATACTATCGTCGTTTCATTGAAGGGTTTTCCAAAATTGCTAAACCTATGACGGAACTGCTGAAAAAGGATACAAAGTTTGAGTGGGCAGAGGACTTTGAGAAGAGTTTTAATGAGCTAAAGACGCGTCTGACAACCACAGCCGTATTGACTCTTCCAGACGTTTATCGCAGCTTTGATATGTACTGCGATGCCTCTAGACAAGGTATTGGTTGCGTATTGATGCAAGACCGCAAGGTAGTAGCCTATGCATCATGAAAACTACGACCACATGAGGGAAATTATCCTACTCATGATTTGGAATTGGCTGCAGTGGTTCATGCATTAAAATTTTGGAGACACTATCTCATTGGAAAAAGGTGCCAAATTTTTACCGACCACAAAAGCCTCAAGTACATCTTCACTCAGCCAGATTTAAATCTCCGTTAGCGAAGATGGTTAGAGTTGGTCAAGGATTATGACCTTGGAATAAATTACCATCCAGGCAAGGCCAACGTCGTTGCCGATGTGCTCAGTCGAAAGCCCGTCAGCTTAAATGTCATGTTAAAATCATTGCCTACCGAACTTCAGGAGGAGATCGCTCAGCTCAACTTGGTCATTGTGGATGCTGGCATCACTAATATTTTGGAAGTTACCCCCACAATTGAGATGGAAATCCGCAAGGCCCAGCTAGATGGCACCAAGCTAGAAAAACATGCAAGGCAGTCCCCAGATTTCTTCAAGGACAACTTCAGTACCCTCCGATTCCGTGGACGAATTTGTGTACCAAATCAACCGGACTTGAAGATGAAAATCTCATCAGAAGCACATGAATCCTCGTATTCCATTCATTCGGGAGGTATGAAAATGTATGAAGACCTTAAACAAATATTCTGGTGGGATGGGATGAAGAAAGACATTGCCTATTTTGTAGCCTGTTGCGACATATGCAACAAGGTGAAAGCAGATCATCAGAAGCCAGCCGGACTTCTCCAACCACTGCCTGTTTCACAATGGAAATGGGATGATGTTTGCATGGATTTCATCACCGGATTGCCTAGGACTCAGCGAGGCAAAGACGCAACCTGGGTTATAGTGGACACCCTCACCAAGGTTGCTCACTTCATCCTGATCAGCACCAGATACAGAGCAGATGAACTTGCATAACTGTATGTGTCCAAAATCGTCAGTCTGCATGGAGTACCCCGGACTATCACTTTCGACCGAGCTTCTTTGTTTACCTCCACTTTTTGGTCCCGTCTCCATCAAGCCTTGGGGACAACACTGAAATATAGTACTGCTTATCACCCTCAGACGGATGGTCAGACAGAGCGAGTAAATCAAATACTCGAAGATATGCTGCGAGCCTGTGTGCTAGCCAACGGGGCGAAATGGGAAGATTGCTTGCCATACACCGAGTTCTCGTATAACAACATTTTGCAGACCAGTCTAAAGATGTCACCATATGAAGCTCTATATGGTCGTAGGTGCCGCACTCCTCTAAATTGGTCTCAAGCTGGAGATAGCCATATCTTCGGAACCGATCTCATGATGGAAGCTGAGAGACAAGTTAGGGAAATCAGAGACCGACTGCAATTGGCGAAATCCCGTCAGAAGAGTTATTATGATGCAAAGCATCGGCAGGTCAGTTTTGAACCCGGAGAACACGTGTACCTCCGAGTCACTCCTATGAAAGGAGTTAAGTGATTTCAGAATCGTGGAAAGTTGGCACCCAGATTTATTGGTCCATTCCCAATTATGTCTCGAGTGGGTACGGTTACATACCAACTGGAACTACCCCCGGAGTTGTTAGATATACACAATGTGTTCCATGTTTCGCAATTGAGAAGATGCATATCCCCGCCTGAGAAAGGACTGCAATGGCTGAGATAGAATTGGCAAAGGATTTAACTTATGAAGAAAGACCGTTCAAAATTTTGGATCAAGTGGAAAGGGTCACTCGCAGCAAAGTCAGAAATTTTTTCAAAGTTCAGTGGGAGCATCACACAAATTTCGAAGCAACTTGGGAGCAGGAAGAATTCCTTAAGGTTCAGTACCCAGAGTGGTTTTCCCAGGTAATCGAATCTCGAGGACGAGATTCATTCTAAGTGGGGGAGGTTTGTGACAGCCTGGTTTTTTGCCCTCACTTATTTGTTTGAGTTTTCATTTGAACTTTTTTGAAACTTGGAGTTCTTGAGTATTTTCATTTGGACTTAAACACTTGGGCATCCTTGGCTTTCACCAAAGTGCTTCATTTCTCTCCCAAACCATCATTTCACTTCTGATCCACCTCAAAATAATCTTTGGAATATTTTTCTTAAATGAAAAATATTCATTTTCTCTCAAAAACCCCTAGGCAAATCTGTTTGCTCCAAAGCAACCCTAATTTTTATGGCTTAGAAAATTCTAAGATAATTCACAAATATTCTAGGGACCCTAGGGCACCTTCCTGAGCAAAAATATTTCATCACTTCTGGAATGTGTTTTCTATAGAAAATATTTTCTGTTCTGGACAAAAATGGTGGTTTCCACAGCAACTACAATTTTACTTGCTCCATTTGACTTAGTAACTCTAAGCTAGCTTCCAAAGCACAGCTTCAAACTCCTAGCCATTTGACCATAGTAACATCACAAGGTTACTGTCAAGAAACTTACCTGACCTGTAAAAATTTCTCTACTGCACCTGGATTTAAACCAAACCGTGGTAAACTTCAAAACCACCGCGAACAACATGCCAGACATAATTTTTGGATGAAGGCTGGCCTGAGGAGAGAGTTCGCGCGGTGACCACGCGTGTCCACGATGCCAGGCATGCATGTCGACGCGCTCTGGGAGCCGCCGAGTGCTTTGTTCGTGCGTGCTCGCTTCCCCCGCCTGCCAAACCTTGCCAAAACTCACCACCATCATCGTGTCGACACCCTTAACTCCTCCCTGGCACTCGCCGATGCCGGAGCTCGCCGCTGCAAGCACGAGCAAGGTCCGACCAGCCCAACAGTGCAGAGCGCACTGTGCTCGTCGTCACCCCCTTGATCCTGTGCTCGTCTCCGCTCACCCACAGTGGCCGCGTGACCTCCGTCGCCTTCTCCCCCTCTCACTGACGCTGCTCGTCGCCGGGCGCCGTGGACAGGTGTCCACCGGCGGAGCCCGAAGCACCCTCGCCGCTCGCCTATATATAGATCCCCTCCCCAACCTTCTTGAGCATCCTCCAGCACTCACACACACTCCACGATCGATTAGGAAGCCGTAGCCCGGCCGGGCAGGCCTCGGGCCGCCGTCCCCGAGCTCGAGCTCGCCGGCGATCCCCTCTAGTTGCTGCAGCAGCTCCAGCCCCTCCCAGGCCTGGGCAACCCCTCCAGGGCCTCCGCCTCTCTCCGGTGAGGCCGTCTTGGCCGCTTGGAGCCTCTGGAGTGGCCTCTGCTCGCCGCCTTCCTCAACTCCGACGACCTCCTCGTTCTGTCTCCGCTCGCGAGCTAGATTCCGACGCCGCCCGACCACCCCTAGCCACGCTATAGATACTGCAGGTGCGCCTCGACCTCCTCTTGCCATCCCTCCCTCTCGTTTTTGCAAAAGAGCCCTCGTCGCCGGCGAGAGCTCCGGCGAAGCCGCGGCCGTCTCTGTTTCTCTCTCCCTCTTCCCCCACCTAACTAGCGGGGCCCGCTAGTCAGCCACTCAGTACGCGCGCGAAGCGGTACGAGTGGTGGCGCCCCTGGGCTTTACGCCTTCGACGTCACCCCCCAGTCTTTTTCTGTTTATTCAAATTCATTTGAATTTACAGAACACTTCAAACAGTTATAACTTTTTGACCATAAGTCCAAATGAATTGATTATTTTTGCATTGGGTTGTTTGAAAGGAAATCAAACAGCTCACCAAAGATGAGATTTTTCTGAGCTGCTTAGAATTTCTGGTGAATTTCAGAAGTGTTCTTGATATTTTCTTTTTGTGTTTAAAATTATTTTCAGAAGGTGAGGCTTGCCTTGAGGATTACCAGGAGGCTTGAGAACCTCATCTGCACTAAGGCAAGCCACAACAACATTTTTATGATGCCATTTTGATATTTGTGATTTTCTCACTTGAATGAAATGATTAACCCATGCATTTAAATAATTATTGAATTATTTGTATTCTGTTAAATATTGGTCAGTTGTTATGCTTGATTTACAGAATGGTTGAAACTAGTTTAAGTGGGTAAAGTAAGTTAAGATTCATTTAAGGTGATGTTAGAAATAATTTTGTTATGCATGTTAGTAGTTATTTAGCTATGTTTTTGCCTTCCTAAAATTGATGAAAAATTGTTAGAAAATATTCTGTTAAATTATATTACTTGTTTTACAGAATGTTTGAACTTAATTTAGTGATAAAGAAAGTAAGAATTGTTGATAGTAAAATATTTTGTTATGCATATGAAGAAGTTATCGGAGTTGCTTTCTTGCATAAGAAATTAATGAAACTTGTTGCAAAATATTTTAGTTAAGTTGTGAGTCATTTTGAGCTAGTAGGGTAACGTAAGTTGTTGACGGTTATGCTTGGCGTATAGATGACATCGGTCATTTTTTTATTATATGATGCATGTGTTGTTTTGCATTTCATGGCATGCTATGACACCGGTCATTTTTAGTTTAAAGTTGAAACTGAAAATAACTCAACTTGAATACACCGTTGACTGGGTCATGGTGCCGCTGAATCGAGTTCTTTCCAGTGCAACCACATTTTCCTTTATAGGGGGCCTTGATTCGGTCCATTGACACGGCCTCTGGTCGGTTCCTCCATCTAGGGAAGGTTATGTCGTGTTTGCCCTGGCCCGGCAAGCAGACCTAATCTTGTGAGCTCGTTGATGAGATTATGGTACCGAGTCCCCGAGTGGGAGTGTCCTCGA
This sequence comes from Aegilops umbellulata, assembly GCA_032464435.1. NCBI lineage: Eukaryota > Viridiplantae > Streptophyta > Magnoliopsida > Poales > Poaceae > Aegilops > Aegilops umbellulata. Next base: position 608,981,162 of record CP136057.1, read on the forward strand.
GTGGGAGTTTGACCACGACGGTGGTTGGGGTGTCTTTGGTAGACACGGGGCCACTAGGACCAACCCGTTGGGGATTTGGGTCGGAGTGGCCGGGAGAGTGCTGTGGCAATGGAGGGGTTTCGTCGGAATGCCATTGGTCCACCCGAATGGGAGTGCGAGGCCATGGGTTCCGTGGTGTGGGTACAGTGTGCTACCTCTGCAGAGTGTATAATCTATCGATAGCCGTGTCCACGGTCACGGACACCTCGTAGTAGGTCCCACCATGAGTCAACGAATAATAAAAATTGCACACTAAGCTGTAAACTTTGCATTGTCGAGGATGGCAGAAAGGCCATCAAGGAATTTTGGACCAGATATTGGTCGTGGTTGTGATCGCCGTAAGGATCACGAGTCATGTTGTTAAAGACCATGTTGGTGGTGTGTTTGTGATCTGAGGATGATCACGGTTGGTAAGTTGTCCCGAGGGACGTCCGAGCATGATCACAGCATGTTGACATATAGTGTTGCATTTTTAATTGGTTAAATATCATGATATTGTTTGTCATTATGATTATGCTTGTTGTGAGCTTGCAAGTACATTCAATGTACTGACCTGGCGTGTCATGCCATATTTCAGGAAAGTCTCGTTGGAAAGGAGCGCTGTTCGAGTCTAGATCGTGTCCACATCGGTGTCCCTATGATACGGAGCTTCTGGTACGACGTTATTCCGCTGCCACATAGTTGTTCGGATCGAGGCCCCTTTATGTTCACTAAATAATGTACATATTGTTCAGCCGCAACGAGTGTGCCGCTTGGCCTCGACCTCTGTTGTAATATGAACACTGTTCCGCTAGCATCAATAAAGCGGTTGTTTTCTGTACCAATATGTTGTGTGTTGCCAGAAGACATGGTCTATGGGCTGGCAATGTAGGGTAAACCGGTCGCTCTGAGCCGGGGTGCCACACTGCCGGAGGGGGAAATCATCACCAGTGGCCATCTACATCATCCCGGCGGCCACCATGATGAGGAGGGAGTATCCAACCCTCTGGGCTGTGGGTTTGTACTAGTAGCTATGTGTTTAATCTCTCTCTCTCTCTCTCTCTCCCGTGTTCCTGATGGCACGGTCTTGATGTATTGGGGGCTTTGTTAATATAGTTGGATCATATGTTGTTTTCCCCTCTCTATCTTGTTGTGATGAATTGAGTTTTTCCTTTGAGATTTTGTTTTATCGGATTGGATACTTTTATGGATTTTAGAACACTTGATATATGTCTTGCATATGAATACCCGTGGTGACAATGGGGTATTATATTTATTCACTTGATATGTGTTTTGGCACTCAACTTGCGGATTCCCGAGGTGACATTGGGGTAATCTATGCATTGGGCTTGATGCACGTTCTCGTCTTTGTTTCTCCGCTAGAAATCTTTGGGCACTCTTTGAAGTTCTTTGTGTTGGATTGGGTATTATGAATCTGAAATTGTTTGATGCATATCATATAATCAACTTACAGATACTCGCGGTGACATTGGAGTATCTAGGTGTCGGTGGGAAACGACACCTATGGGATCACAAGAATCCCTACTGCGGTTGCGGGGCGCGGGGTTGAGAGAAGAGCGGGTCTGACAGAGAAGCACGCGGTTCATTTCTCTAGGTTCGGGCAGCGAGGATGCATAAAACCCTACTCCTGCTTTGGTGGATGTATTTTGTGTTCTTGAGCTAGCTACGGGGTGTAACGAGCTCCAAAAGCCGAATCCTTCTCATGGTCTCCTAGGGCCTACTTTTATAGGAAAAAGGGGTTGCCACAGTGGCACACAGGAGGTGGAAAGGTCTACAGTGGCACGGGGTTATCCCTCACATTACAGGACAAGGTGCATTTAATGCATCACTTAGGTGTCCTCTTACTTTATCGGGGACGTGGGCGAGGCCCGTCCCGTACGTCGCCGCTCCTCCAAACTTCGACACGCGCCCTGGCCAGCGGTGCATGGCGCCATGAAGGCTGGTAGGCAGCTGAGGTGGCGCGGTGGTGGAGCCTCCACGAAGGGCTGCTTGTAGCCACGCAGGTGCCTGCCCAGCTGGTTGGGTCGGCAGCTGCATGCAAACGGCGGTGGAGACTTGGCTGGTGCGGGCCTGACGGTGGCCCTGCAGGTGCGCTTGGCGAGGGCCTTGCCGGGTGGCCCAGCATGGGTCTTGCCGTGGCGCGCAGGCGTCCCCGGCAAGGATCTTGCCGGGGGTCTCGTGGGTTTCTTCGGTGAGGATGGCTGGCTTCCCATCCTCACTTGATCTTGACTGTCCTTTGTCTTTACAAAGATCTGCATGCCACCACAGAGGTGCCTTCCCGAGCCCTGGCCCCATGCTAATGATGGTGCTGGGGGCCGTGGGCTCAAGGGTGGCTCACTCCGTTGGTGTGGGGCGAGCGGCCCCGGCAAGGGTCTTGCCGGTGCTACCGAGGCTGCCCGGCAAGGGTCTTGCCAGGGGGGAACCTGTTTCATCCCTCTGCTCTTTGTGGCCTTGGCCTTGGTGTTGCTTCGCTCTGTCTTGTGTCTTCGATCTTACCTCGGCTCACCTCTTCCACTCTGCTTGGCGTGGCCGTGGGCGTGGCTCCGACTGCCCGTGCACAGGTAAAGGGGTATAAAAATGTGCCCCTAGTTTTGTACACCGACAGGAGCCCCTGGGTCTGGGCCACACATAACCGCGACACGTTGTTGGGTCAGGCCCAAGACGATGCACGTGCAGGCGCATCGTGGATGGGCACGCGTGACATGGGCGGCATGCGTGGTGTGGTTTTCACACGCGTGCGTCACATCACAGTAAAGAGACGGCTCGCGCCTTCCCCGTAAAGGGAGGAAGGCGTGGAGGCACAGCTCATTTACTGAATGGGGCCGAGGCGCGGTCTTTAGGGCGTCCACTCCCCACGATCACGGGGTGGGGAGAGATCGCCTTACCTGTCTCCTCGGTTCTGCACGTTTGCCACGCGTCCTTCATGCGCGCGGGGTGGCAAACGGAGGAGGCGGGAAACCGGGCCGTCGCTGGTTGGGGCAGCGGGTTGGTCCTGGTTCCCTGCGCCTCCCGTGTCTTGATTGGCCGAGCGGGGCGACCGAGCCCCCAACCCCGTTCCTTTATAAAGAGCGGGAAGGGGGGATGGCATTCCGCATTCTTCCATCTTCTCCCTCCTTCTGCTTCTGCTCCTTCCTTCCATTCATTATGGAGAAAGGAAATCCCGGTCCTTCGACGGTGGCGGCGAGGGTCGCCGCTCGACAACGCGTCCCTCCTCCTCCCTCGCCCATGGCAGCAGAGCCAGCCGTGAGGGGAAGGGGGAGGGGGTGAGGCCGTGGGCGAGGCCGGGGCAGAGGCCGCAGCGTTCGGGGAAGAGGAGGACGGGGTGGCGCGCCGGCCTCGCCCCCGCCAGCAGCTCCTCCTTCGATGGAGGGCCATGTTGGGGATAACCCTAGCAAATTCTTCATCAGGCTGCGCCGGCCGCCGCGCCGTCGCCTTCGCCTCCCGACTCCATTTGCGCGGGATATGTAGCTGGATCCGCCGCAATCGTTGCGGCTGCACATGAGGGGCTGCGGGATCAGCGGCACATGGGCCGACGTCGAGTTCCCCGCCCCTCACGTCATGTATCTCCATCAAGGGTGGAAGACCTTTGCTCGCCTCCATAGCTTGACGGAAGGGCTCACTCTCCATTTGAAACTAATGGAGGGTGGCCTCCTATCCGTCAAGATCTTCGGGCTCTTCGGGACTCGCGTAAGGTGCTGCGTGGAGAGCTCTTCTGACGACGAAGATCCTTCCTCGAGCGAGAGTGGCGAGGAGGACAGCGGCAGCGATGACGAGGCCAGCGGGCGGCAGGATGACGGGTCCGACTAGGCGTCGGGCGCCGCTCCGAGCGGTACCAGCGACCCCATCATCCGTGTCGCCGGCTCCTTGAACTTCTCGGGGTTGTCTCCTTGGGCGGATGGCGTTGGGAGGCTGCTGAAGAGGAAAAGGGCGGGCGGCAGGGCCGTCAAGTCGGAGTACGCGGGCACCGAAGCCTTCGACACGTACTGACGTCCTGCCGCCTCGTCTTCGAGCTCTGCCTCTAGCGCCACCATCACCATCCAGCCCTTATACGGCCACCAAGAAGTTCTCTTGGTGTCTTCTGCCACTCGTAGCTCGCCTAGGCGCCCCTTTTGCCCTTTTCGCCTCCTTGACCTGCCTCCTAAGGAGAGGGACAAGAAAAGGATTATGGACATCTTATCTCTTTTTAGTCTTGTAAGCCTTCGGGCCTTTGTTTACTTTAGAACTTGTAATCCCTTTGCTCATGTTTTTCATTTCGTATGGATTGTACCTGTACGGGATGTTTTTAATGAAAAAAGGATGTTTGCCGGGTCCTTCGTTCACAGGTAAAACCTACGACAAGGAGTAAATCCTTGTTACCTTTAATATAAAAGTTTTCTCGCCCGGCAACAGGTCTTGCCCCCCCCACTTCGCTCGACTTTTCTCACACCCTTCGCGGAGGTAGGGATGAGGTGGGCTTAGGCTCCTCGCTTCGTTTCCTTGCTGCCGCGACTACGACCAAACTCGGTCCCAGAAAACGAGTCCTGGGGTCCGGAGTGAGGGGAGCACGGTAGCCTAAGGATAAAACAAGGTTTCACATACCTCAGTCCATAACAAAACACATGATAAGGGATAAAGAACTTATCTGAATCAGGAGCACCTGGCAACCTTGGCGTGTCGCGGGTGGATCTTGGCTCTTCATAGCCCCCGGTAACATTGGCTTGCCGGGGCCCGGGTGCCGGTCCGTCCTCTTTCTTCCAAAGCAGCTCGGCAAGGATATTGTGTCCTACGAACCAAACAAGACAGAGAAGAACAGAAAGATGCGCACTCGACCTCTAAGCTAGGGGTTAGTCGCCGCTAAGCACTATCAACCCTAACCAAGGACGAGACTCGACCTAGCATGCATGCTATAACTTAGGGCGCCAACGCTTCATTTAATCTCGCTCAGGGTCTTCGCCTGGCTTTGTACAAAGGGTCACATGCCTTGCAGCAAAGCTCGTACAAAAGGTGGCTTGCCGGGAGGCCCGGCAAGCCGCGCCTTATTGGTAAAACTTGCGAAGATGCTCGATGTTCCAGGAGTTGCTCACTGGTATGGCATCCAAGGTCTCTAGGCGGATGGCGCCAGGCCTGGTGACTCGTATTACCCGATAAGGGCCTTCCCACTTCGGCATCAACTTGTTGGAATTCTTGGCCGACAAAACGCGCCGAAGAACAAGGTCGCCTTCCTCAAAGCTTCGGGCATGAATCTTGCGGCTATGGTAGCGGCGCTAGGCTTGCTGGTAGCGTGCCGCTCTTACAGCTGCCCGAAGACGATCTTCCTCAAGGAGCGTCGCGTCATCTTGGCGCAACAGCTGTTGCTCAAGCTCATCATAACTGAGCACTCGAGGTGACCCGTATATGAATTCCATGGGGAGAAGTGCTTATGCCCCGTATACCAGGGCAAAAGGTGTCTGGCCGGTGGCTCGATTTGGCGTCGTCCTAATCGACCAAAGAACCGCCGATAGTTCATCAATCCAGTGCCTTCCGCTCTTGTGCAGCTTGTCGAAAGTCTTTGTCCTCAGGCCTCGCAACACTTCAGCATTCGCCCTCTCTGCTTGGCCATTGCTCCGTGGGTGTGCCACGGAAGCAAAACAGACCTAGTTGCCGAGGTCTTGAATGTATTGCATGAAGGTGTGTGTCGGTGTCAAGACCGGCGGATCTTGGGTAGGGGGTCTCGAACAATGCGTCTAGGCGGATGGTAACAGGAGACAAGGGACACGATGTTTTTACCCAGGTACGGGCCCTCTCGATGGAGGTAAAACCCTACTCCTGCTTGATTAATATTGATGATATGGGTAGTACAAGAGTAGATGTACCATGAGATCAGAGAGGCTAAGCCCTAGAAGCTAGCCTATGGTTTGATTGTTGTTCGTCCAACGGACTAGAACCCTCCGGTTTATAGACACCGGAGAGGGCTAGGGTTACACAGAGTCGGTTACAATGGAAGGAGATCTACATATCCATATTGCCAAGCTTGCCTTCCACACCAAGGAAAGTCCCATCCGGACATGGCAAGAAGTCTTGAATCTTGTATCTTCATAGTCCAAGAGTCCGGCCAAAGGTTATAGTCCGACTATCCGGAGACCCCCTAATCCAGGACTCCCTCAGTAGCCCCTGAACCAGGCTTCAATGACGACGAGTCCGGCGCGCAGATTGTCTTCGGCATTGCAAGGCGGGTTCCTCCTCCGCATACTTCGTAGAAGATTTTGAACACAAGGATAGTGTCCGGCTCTGCAAAATAAGTTCCACGTACCACTGTAGAGAGAATAATATTTACACAAATCTAATCTGCTGACGTATTCTGTAGCACGACATCACACCACAGCCAAGCCTGTATTTGAATCGTTTTTACTGTCCCACGTCAGCGCGTTTTGCGAGGCGGTTTCCTTGGCACGTCTTTGTCAAAGCAGAGATCGTGTCCCCTTTATTTACGGGATCCTCATCATTACGGATGTGGGTAACCCAATCGTGCCCGTTGCTATATCCCCTCGATCAAAGGTAAGTCCCAAACAGTCACGGGGAGGGCTCTTGGTATTCAACCTCTTATAAAGAGACCAAGGCCTCACTCTTTTCTTTCGATCTCAATCGAATCCGCCTCTCGCCTCGAGTTCCAACACCCAAGGCCCCAGATTTTGGGTGCTTCGGACCTTCGATGATGTCCGGTTCCGACCTTCGAGGCCAATGGATGCCTTCCTCCGTCACGGAGGAAGACGTGCTAAAGCTGAGAGAGGCCAGGTTTTTGACAGGCGAAATCTCGCATAGGCTGCCTGCTCAAGGGCAGGTTATTCCCACTCCCAAGCCTGGTGAGAGCGTGGTGTTCGTGTCTCACTTCCTCCGAGGGCTAGGCTTCACGACAGATCCCTTCGTGAGGGGGCTCATGTTTTATTATGGGCTGGAGTTTCATGACTTAGCTCCGGAGTCCATCCTCCATATCTCGTCGTTCATCGTTGTGTGCGAAGCCTTCCTCCGTATTACTCCCCACTTCGGACTGTGGCTGAACACCTTTAAACTCGAACAGAAGATGATCGAGGGACAACACGCAGAGTGCGGAGGCGCTATTATAAGCAAGAACGCTGACGCTCCATGGCCCGAGGGCTCTTTTCAAGAGGAGTTCAGCTTATGGCAAAAGAGTGGCTTGATATCACAGCTCCCAGGGGTACCAAGTGGGTGGCGCCGCCTGTCGGATTCGGGGGTTCCGGCAGACCCTTAAGGTTCGAACTCTAGGGTGCGCGCGGAGATTGTGCCCTCTACCTCTCCGTCTCGTCAGGATCTAGCTACTGCAAGAACAACACAAGAGACACAAGATTTATACTAGTTTGGGCCACCATTGTGGTGTAATACCCTACTCTATTTTGTGGCGGGTGGATTGCCTCTTGGGCTGATGAGGAAGAACAGTACAAGGGGGAACGGCCTCGTGAGGGCCAGTTCTTGGCTAGGGGATGAACTGCTAGGGGGAGTTCGATCGCCCTTCTCTCTCTCTAGATGCTGGATTCAATATCCCCCCCTTCTCTGTGGGTGGCTAGTCCTATTTATAGGCAAAGGCCCTGGGCCTCTTCCCAAATATTGAGCGGGAAGGGCACCAACAATTGGCCAATTTGAAGGGGAACATCTGGTACACTTATCCTGACTAAAGTTGGTCTTCGCCTGCCAAAGGCCCTGTGGTGACGCAGTCCTGGGCTCCATGGTGACCTCCTTCCCACCGTTGGACTGGTCTTGGTCTCGTTGCACCGAAATAGATATCTTTGCTTGATCCTCTCGTCTGCGCTTGCCCCCTTTGCACCAAACAGGAAAGGGAAACGCTGCACGGGCTGGCGCCCGCCTGGCACCCTTGGTCGTCATGGCTTGCGTCACGGGCACCTCGTGAGGTACCCCACCTTGATCTCTCCGCCTCCTCATGAGCCAGCCTAAGGAGGCCGTGCTTGAGGAAGCGTTGTGTCGTCCGCCTCGCGAGGCTTGGCTCCCCGCGAGAGTCTTAAGCCCTGTGTTGATGAAGATGGGCCACGTTGGGCCCCCACTCGAGCCACGCCGCAGGCAGGCAAGTCTGGGGACCCCCGTTCCCAGAACGCCGACAGTAGCCCCCGGGCCCAAGGTGCGCGTGGACTTGGCCGTGCCGAGAGGTGAAAGGGCAAGGGTGAAGCGCCACGGGCCCTAACAGCCTGCGGCCTCGGGTGCTGCGTGGCAGTTGATTGGACGTGGGCGACACTGTTTACCCACGCTCCCTTATTCTGCGCCGCGCTAGGTTGCCCCGCAGTTGTACACAGCCACCCTTTCCCCTGTTGCTTGACTGTCTCCTGCTCTTCCTCCCTCCGAACTCTGACCCTCGCTTCCAATCCCATCTCGCATCTTCTCTTTTCCGCCCGCCGCCATGGCTCCAAAGAAAGGGAAGGGGAGGAAGCCTGCGGCTCCATCTCGTCCGCTGCCGCCGGTGGCGCCTGCTGTCGGCCGCTCAATCATACTCAACCTGGAGTGCCTGGACAAGCTCAATCCGGCTCTGGCCACCGCCTTCAACGAGTGCGGGAGGACGACGACGTGGCCTACGTGTCACCTCCCCACTGATATGATAATCATTGAGGTCCATTACTTCGCCGATGCCTTGTGGGCGGGTTTGGTGCCTCCCTTTTCCGATTTCTTCAACGCCGTCCTTGATCATTATCAGATCCACATGATGCATATGGGTTCTGAGTCCATTGCTCTTCTTTCAGTCTTCACTTTTGTTTGTGAGGCGATGGTGGGCATCCCCCCTTCTGTTGCCCTGCTGCGCCACTTCTTCTCCTTGCATCTTGCCGACCCCACACAATGCTCGACATGCGTGAGCTTCGTAGCTTCGCCTGAGGCCGCAGCCTCTGGTATCGACTTGAACCTTCCTCTGCCCTCAGCCGAGTTCCGCGAGCGGTGGTTGTACATTGATGTCGGGGTGCCCAGCCCCCGGCTCGCGAAGCCGACATCGCCTGCTGTGCCTAATTCGGGCTGGGGCCAGGAGACGCTCGTAAGTCCCGGGCTCGCCTACGTCTGGCACCGCTTCATGTCCTTGAAGAAGCTTGGCGTAACGGTGCCCAAAGTGGTGAAGGAGTTCCTATTGCGCCGCATTGCCCCTCTCCAATGCCATTCTCGTCGAATGTGGGCCTTCAGCGGGCATGGTGACCGTATGAGGCTTCAGGGAGAAGACCTGACGCCCGAGGTGCTGAGGAGGGTGCTCTTGGTTCTGACAGGCGATCCCAACCCCGGGGGTGTCCAGAAGGGGGGAGCCTTGTTGTACCTCTGCCACAATAGGGATGAATTCGTGAGGCAGATGGCCCCTTTCGACGAGTGGGGGCTACGCCCTGTCGGCCTCCAGGGGCCTCGCGAGAACCATGTGGTGGTGATTTCCCTTCCGGTCGGCCTGGGTGAATCCTCCTCGAGTGATGGCGTAGGGAGGCAGGAGACAGCGGGGGTCGAGGGAGCCACGGATGATGTGACCGCACCTGGCGATGCTCTTGATGGGGCAGCTCACGAGGTCCGCGCTCCCGAGGCCACGGGTGAGGCGCTGCCGCCTCCAGTGCTTGAGGCCGAGGCTCCTGAGCCCCCGGCCGGGATCTCTGACGAGGCAACTGCCCGTGCGTACCAGGCATGCACCCTCGACGCAAGTGGCCTTGGCGCTCCGTCCTCTTCGCAGGCTGGTTCCTGTGCATCTCTCCAGGGCCGTTTCCGTGTGGACTTTGAGGCCCTCCGGAGAAAAAGGGAGGCCTTGGGTGACGATTTCCCCTGCCGCTTGCTGAAGCGCCGGAAGTACTTCGCTGTCGATGAGTAAGTCTTCTCCTTTTCTGTTCCTTATCCTGCTTGCCGCATCAGCTGATCCTTGCCCTGCAGGCCTCTTCCTACTGAGCTCGATGAAGTCGTCGGGCCGACGCCCTCCTTGACTCCATCTCCTCCGCCACCCCTGGGTGTCTCGAGCAGCACTGCCCTTGTGGTTTGGGCAGGTGACGGCGCGAACCGCCGCGTAGCGCGCGGCGACTCTCCCGCCCCCACGATCTCCTTCCGCGGGCCTTCCCTCGACATAGGCAGCCTGCCGTGGGCTTCCCGTTTGGTCGCGGGCTGCGACCGGCTGAGGCATCTCCGGGGCCCTTCTCGTGAGGTCAGGTTGGACTCAGGTCGGGCTTCTGATGCGGCGCGGCCGGTCGTCGTGAAGGCGCCAGCCCCAGCCCCCTGCCCGGGGCCGGAGCGATGATCCGAGGTCCTCGACGCCTGCTTGGGGCGGATGATGGCGCGGCAGACGTGCTTGAGCATGCTCGGGAGCGCCATGCCCGTCGCCACGAATTCCTTCGGAGGGCGAGTGGCGCCGTAGACCTGCTTGGGCAGGAGCTCGCTGAGGAAGACGCGCGCCTGGAAGCTGAGGGCCTGCGCGTGGCTGCCGAGCGGCGCGAACTGGAGGCAGCCAGTGCCCTCGCGCGTCGTCAGCGCGTCCTTGATGACGAAGAGGCGAAGGCGTTGCTGGAGGCTTCTCTGGCGGCTCGGTCTCTGGCCGTTGAGGAGGCCCAAGGAGCAGACCGACTGCGAGGAGCAGCAGAAGAACAGGCTCGGGAGCTCTTGGCCTGGCATCGCTCGTTGGAGGAGCAAGCGGAGCTGTGCGAGGTAGCCCTTGCATCGATGGAGGTGGCTTCTGGCGACCCGGCTGAGCTTCGGAAGCGCGAGGAAGCGTTGGTGCTGGAGGCCGCCGAACGCGCTCGCGAGCTTGAGCAGCTGGAGACGAGGGAGCGCCTTGTGACGCAGGCGGAAAACGATGTCGCTGCGCGAGAAACGCGTGTCCTGGAGGAGGTTTGCCGTCGGGTGGCGACAGCACGCCAAGGCCTCGAGCGTGAGTTCGAGGGGAAGCTGGGGATGACCCGAGTCGAAGCTGAAGGTAGAACCGCCGCCTTGAGGGCCCAACGGGATGAGGCGACGCGACGAGCGGACACCTCCCGGGTTGCCCTTGATGCAGCGCAGAAAGAGCTGGCCTCCTCTCAGGCGAGGTGCTCCGCCTCCGCCAGCGTGTGGAAGAGGCCGTGGCCGTCGAGCATCAGAATGCCGACGAGATACGCCAGCGTCAAGTCCTGGAGCACGAGCACGGCCCCATGGTCACCAAGCTCCGGGAGAGGGCCAACATTGCCCTGGGCAACATCTATGAGGCTGCCGTGGGCGAGCCGCACACGATTAACTTGCCGGCAGCCTGCAGTTCTTCACCACCGTGGTGACACAGCTGGAGGCACGGTTGGCCAAAGCCGATAGGTTGGTGGAGGAGAGGAGCCGCGCCCTGCTCGGGCGCGCCTTCTCCCGCGTCTTCAGCCATCTTCGAAACATGGATCCCCATTTCGACTTCGACGCCGCCATCGCCCCAGTTCCCCAAGCTGTTCGAAGCGACCTGGCTGAATGGGTGGAGTGCAACGTAGATGCTCTTGTCCGGGCCTTCACTTCGGATGATGACGGCGTGATCGTGGGCGCCGACGAAGGTGGCGTGGTGGAAGACCCCAATGCCGCTGATGGGGGCGCAGACAACGAAGGTGAGTTCAGCGACAGCTCGGGAGGCGCCTCCGAGGATGCATTGGGGGATTTGTCAGATTGACCGTGTACTATCTTCGTCTTTTTACCCTGCATAGATAGAACTCAGGCGTTTGGCCCGGCGGTTGTGAGAGCATTTTGGGAGGGGAAGCCCCTCATGTGTGAACTTGTATCTAATGTATATGCAATGATTAAATCGTACGCGTGTCCAACAGTAGGCTGGTTCGCCCTTGCTCCTTGCTGGCTCCGGAGCTGCCTTCTGGAGGGCGTCACGTCCCGGGCGCTGGGTAGTTGAAACCTCGGGAGGCAGGATCGTTGCTGACAGGAAACCCCACAGGCGTGGGCCGTCTTCGCAGGCTCCGGGCCCTTTCTCGAGCGAGACGTCTTCACAGGCGTTCGCCCTCTTCACAGGCTCCGTGCCTTTTCCTCGAGCGAGACGTCTTCACAGGCATTTGCCTTCTTCACAGGCTCTGGGCCTTCTCCCGAGCGGGACGTCTTCACAGGCATTTGCCTTCTTCACAGGCTCTGGGCCTTCTCCTCGAGCAAGACATCTTCACAGGCATTTGCCTTCTTCACAGGCTCTGGGCCTTCTCCCGAGAGGGATGTCTTCACAGGCGTTCGCCTTCTTCACAGGCTCCGGGCCTTCTCCCGAGAGGGATGTCTTCACAGCCGTTCGCCTTCTTCACAGGCTCTAGGCCTTCTCCCGAGAGGGATGTCTTCACAGGCGTTCGCCTTCTTCACATGCTCTGGGCCTTCTCCCGAGAGGGATGTCTTCACATGCGTTCGCCTTCTTCACAGGCTCTGGGCCTTCTATGAGAAAGCAATCTCCGCAAGCACCAAAGGTCACCTCGCGAGGGAGCGACAGCGGTAGTCTGGGCTGTGCTCGAGCTGAGCCTGGCCCGGCTCGTGAGGGGCTCGCGAGGGGAGGCAGCTGCGGTGAGATGGTGACCAGAACGCGGGAAACGATTCAAACAGGACAAGGCACCCCTTCCCCGAATGCACGCAAAGCTCAAATTCGAATTCAACTTAAATCCAGCGGGGGAAAAAGGTTACAACCAAAGGAAGAAGGCAATGAAAGCAAACAAAAAGGCCGCGTCCGGCACCTAATCTAGTCTTCGACGTCTTCTCACCAGCACGGAGCTAAGTGTTGTCCACTGGGCATGGGAGGGAGCCCCAGGGCCTGAGGCCGGCACCCCTGAGACTCCGGGGCGTGTACAGCCCCACTCATTATTACGTGAGAGTGTCACGGGGCGGCGAGCTTCACAGGCACTGGGCCTTCTTCACAGGAACCGGCCTTGCTTCATATCGCCAGACGAGGGCCCCGCCTTGCGCCACACTCTAGTGCCACCAATGACGACCGGAAACCAGGACGCCGCCGGTGGGGTAGAGCGGTCGCCAGCGGTTCCCCCGACGACCACGGGTCCTCCGCCAGGGGCAGGCCCTCGGGCACCTCCCCAGCGGAGGGCCTATCTTCTAAGAACGCCTTGCTCCGAACGCTGCGGTGGTGAGGTAGGATCTCTGCCCCTTTCCTGCAGCCCCCTGCGTCCTCTTCCCGAGGGGTAGGAGCCTGCAGGGGCGGGGCAGCTGCTTGTCGTGGCGACCTGCATCTCCTGTGACCCATGATTAGTGTATGCCTGCTCTTGAGGAATTAATGGTACCCGATAGTCGTTGCCCCCAGTGTGACCGACGGAGCCGTCCTGGGGTTCCTGGAGGGGCTCGGCCTCTGGCGTCTCGTCCTCCCAGCTGGGGCTGAAGAGTGAGCCCTGTTCACCCCCGTGAGCGTGCCCTTGGTCCATCATGTGGGGCACGTATTCCTCTGGTGCCGCCACCCCGAATACTGCGCTGCAGTGCTCCATGCGCCATGCGGCGTTGCTTGTCGTGCCCACCGCGGGGTGGTAGCGCGCTTGGCCGCTGGCTCCGTGGGCCGCACTGAGCCCCTCTCCTTCGCGCGTCGGGGGAGGGGGTAGCGCCACCGCCAGTCTAGTGCCGGTGGATTCGCTGGTGCTGGGGTAGTCTCGAGGCCCGCGCGGGTGCGCGGGGCCCCCTCGTGTGCCGCCCTGAGCTTGAGGCAGAAGCTGGACGCAGAAGGGGTGCGCCCCTGAAGCGGCGAAGCCCAGGAGCTCGGCGACCCGCTCCAGCAGCACATCGCGTCCGCCCTCCAATAGCCTGCACTGCAGCAGCTCCCGCGCTACCGTGAGCGCGGCCCTTGAGTTCGCCTGTTCTCGGCGGGTGTACGGTGTCGTAGCTGCGGCGTGGTTGGAGGCCCTCGCTGCCGACCGCGCCTGTCGCGGTGTGAGGGTCGCAGAAGCTTGCCCGCGTCGCCCGCGGCCCGCAACGCCCTGCGGACCGCGAGCTGCCTGTGGCGCGGGGTCGCCCGGAGAGGGAGGCTCCGCGCAGATGGGCCGTGCCGCCCACGGGCCTTGGCTGCCCGCCTGGTTGCCGGACATGATGACGACGACGCAACGGGAGACGGAGCGATGGGAAGGCAGATTCCGGCGCACCCCTACCTGGCACGCCAAATGTCGGATTCAGGGGTTCCGGCAGACCCTTAAGGTTCGAACTCTGGGGTGCGCACGGAGATCGTTCCCTCTACCTCTCCGTCTCGCCAGGATCTAGCTACTGCAAGAACAACACAAGAGACACAAGATTTATACTAGTTCGGGCCACCATTGTGGTGTAATACCCTACTCTAGTTGGTGGCGGGTGGATTGCCTCTTGGGCTGATGAGGAAGAACAGTACAAGGGGGAACGGCCTCGCGAGGGCCAGTTCTTGGTTAGGGGATGAACTGCTAGGGGGAGTTCGATCGCCCTTCTCTCTCTCTAGATGCTGGATTCAATATCCCCCCCTTCTCTGTGGGTGGCTAGTCCTATTTATAGCAAAGGCCCTGGGCCTCTTCCCAAATATTGAGCGGGAAGGGCGCCAACAATTGGCCAATTTGAAGGGGAACATCTGGTACACTTATCCTGACTAAAGTTGGTCTTCGCCTGCCAAAGGCCCTGTGGTGACGCCGTCCTGGGCTCCATGGTGACCTCCTTCCCACCGTTGGACTGGTCTTGGTCTTGTTGCACCGAAATAGATACCTTTGCTTGATCCTCTCGCCTGCGCTTGCCCCCTTTGCACCAAAGAGGAAAGGGAAACGCTGCGCGGGCTGGCGCCCGCCTGGCACCCTTGGTCATCATGGCTTGCGTCACGGGCACCTCGTGAGGTACCCCACCTTGATCTCTCCGCCTCCTCGCGAGCCAGCCTAAGGAGGCCGTGCTTGAGGAAGCGCTGTGTCGTCCGCCTCGCGAGGCTTGGCTCCTCGCGAGGGTCTTGAGCCCTGTGTTGGTGAAGATGGGCCACGTTGGGCCCCCACTCGAGCCACGCCACAGGCCGCAGGCAGGCAAGTCTGGGCACCCCCGTTCCCAGAACGCCGACACCGCCTGCTTTCGCTCGGGTCCCCCGCCACGACTAGCGTCATGGGTCAATAAAGGGTTGGACTGGGGGCCGACAAAGGACGTGCCCCTGTTGCAGGGCCGCATCCGAGATCTCCTAGAAAGAGACATCAGTCTGGTCGTGGTGACGCAGGTTATGTTAATTCGCCGAGTTTTGCCCTGTAAACGTCGCCCCCTCCACCTGTGGGAGTTCAATCCGGAGGGACCGCGAGCTCTCCAACATTTTCTTGGCATGACGCCTGTGGAGATGTACAAATTGTTCTTCGGACCACAAGTAGTGTGTCCGGATTCTACGGAGGACGCAGGTCTGAGCTACAATCGTCTGGATACTCAAGTAAGTAGCCTTGTGCCCGGAACACCATCCGTTCATTTATCACAACATCACCCTTAAAAGAGTTGTCCTTGGAAAAGGAGTGGGTAGCGAAGGCGAAGTTAATCAGGTGTCCGGCCCCCCTTCCTGAGACCTCGCCGGATCCCATGTTAACCAGGATGCTGGAGATCGTGCCTTCGAAAGAAAGCGACGGGGGGGGGGGCAAGGAAGCTACTGCCTCCCCTAAGGAGGCTGTCCGAAAAGGAGGAATCGAAAATTCCTTTACTCAGGGGAAGAAGAGGACCGCCTCTGGAGACCCGGAGACCATGGTCTCAAAGAGGGGGAAGAAATCTTCGCCAGAGGGTCCTGTGCCGGGGGATACCTCGGCCATACTGTGCCCTCAAGGGGATCAGCCCTCCACCGAGCCGTAAGGAGAGAGGACGTTTTAATAATGAGAGAAATCTTTGCTTTTAATTCTGAGAGAATAACCGAAAATTTACCTTGTAGTTCGGACCTTAGCCCTTCTTAGCAGAGCTCATCTTCGGGGGATCTTCTTCCGGAGATGGTGGAGAGCGGAACGCCTCCCCTTGCCATACCTCCTCACTAGGATGGCGACCTTGAGGTGTCGTCGCGGAGGGTTTCTCCTGATTCGGTAAGGCCGGAAGGTAGTAATATGGCCACCCGAAGCCCTCCGAGTCCGGCTTTCGAAAAAGGCGATCGGACGAGTCCGGCATCGTCTGGTGCACGGTCGGAGGCAGTGAAGGATCTGCTAGGGCGAGTGCCTATCTCAGAGGAGCACCGTACGTTGATGGGTACAGTGATTGAAAAGATTTCATCCGCGGAAAGCGGGTTGCATGAAGCTGTGGCGAGTCTACTGACGGGCTTTGAGGTACGTGAAATGATGCATGTCGATGTCAAAATCGGCGGATCTCGGGTAGGGGGTCCCGAACTATGCGTCTAGGATCGATGGTAACATGTACACGGGGTTTTACCCAGCTTCGGGCTCTCTTGATGAGATAATACCCTACATGCTGCTTTTGATCGTATTCATATGGGTGTAATACAGAGTTGATCTACCTCGAGATCATATGTTGTGGTCTAAACCCTAGAGGTATGATGAGTCATCTCATAATGATCTATCGACTAGTCTGGCCTCGGTTTATATAATGCACCAGAGGCCCAGGATAACAAGAGTCCTAGCCGAATACGCCGGTGGGGGAGGAGTCCTTGTCTTGATCACCAAGTCTTGTGGAATCTTCCTTGTATGCGGCACCTGTCCGGACTGGCCCATGAGTATGCGGCCCTGGGGGTCCTCGGCCCAATCTAACCGATTGGGGGACGACGTGGTGAGTACCCCCTAGTCCAGGATACTGTCAGTAGCCCCCTGAACCGGTCTTCAAGTTAGGAACGCTCCTCGATTCTTCCGAACTATTCTTCATCTTCGGTCGTCGGTCTTGAAAACTGGTTCAACGAATCTTCTTTATCTTCAATCTTGAGGATCACCGAAATGCATTCGACGGGTTTACACGTCGGGTATCCGAGGAGCCCCTTTAAGTTTCCGGCCTTTATCAATGCCTTGTTATTTTTATGACACACCTCGGGTTTGAAGTTGTTCCCGGGAGGCAGTTCCCTCTTGCGTCCGAGCTCTAACGCTAGACTGCATTCGAGATATTTTTTGCAGCCGAGCACCAATGCCGGACTGCTTCCCAGCTCTAACGCTGGACTATGTATCTGAGCTCCAACGCCGGACTATGTATCCGAGCTCCAACGCCGGACTGTATCCGAGGTGTCGTAAATCACCTTGATTCAAAGAAGTTTGAAGGAGTTTAGCCGAGCTTAATGCCGGAAATGCCCTCTATGGAGCCAGCCACTAGCGCCCGAGCTTTATGCCGGACTGCTTTTGAGGTGGTGCACCACCCCGATTGTGGGCCGATTTTTGTCAATATTTTTTATTGGCGCAATTTATTCTCTGCCAAGATATATATCCAGTAGCCCTCAAGGTGGGTATCAGTCTAAAACCCGAGGTGCACATGAAGGATGACATAAGACCGCTGATCCCCGTAGCCGCTGAGACTCAGGTTGATTTGCAAAATCGGTTTGAGGATCAAGTCCTAGCTCGGCAGAATACTTCGGGACACAAAAAGCGGCGTGCTCAGTCCTCGAGACTCAGGTTGGGTGCGGCCGACCAACCTGAGGATCAAAATCTCCTCGGACACTATATTGCACATAAAATTTTCTGCATTGGACAAGCAATGCAGTAGCCCCCGAGACACTGGTCGAGTGGCAACACCAGATCAGGGGATCAATATGCCCCTTTAATATGTTTAAATAATAAGCCCGAAGCCCAGTAGCCCCCGACCTTAATGCGGGCACGGGTGGCCGAATTAAGGATCAGTATCCATAGTAAAATCACAAATTATGTGTAATGACTCTATGTATCCAAGTACTTTACGTCATTTAATGCTCGGATCCGCATTGTACAAACTTTGTTGACCGACCATCGGCTTCCACCTCCTCGGCCAGTAGCCGAGGAGTGTTTGTCTTACTTGATAAAGCCTTTATGAGGACGACAAACAAGGCAATCTGGCCATACGGTTTTATAAACAAAGTTACGTGGAGAGATATGTTATATTACCGTTTAACAGAAGAAATGTCTTCCAAAGAAAATAGTCCCGCTATCGGTTCCTTTCTTTGGGTTGTCATGCTAAGCATGATCATAAAACCTCAGCTCCAATGTAAGAGCAAAATATCGAGGATTTAGTTTGGGAGGCTAGTTAATAGCCCTCGGTAGTGTCCGGCGACAGTCGAGGTCAAGCCGTAAACACTTCGGCCAATGTTATGAACAGCTTGTTATTTAACACAGTCATCGGATCACTGACCAGTTTACGCTTATTGTGACAGTCAGTTTTCGGCTTTCTCCACTGAGGTGCTTAACCGTGTGAGCTGGAAGCACGATCATAGTGGTTCTCCCTTTGCACGCCTAGCCGAACAAAGCAGGAACGTAGGAAGCAAGTGCAGGAGTCGGGCAACCCAACTATTGACCGAAGACACAATTCGAAACCGATGCATATATAGCAGTATCCGAGAATATTTTTGCCGAATCTATAAAGGTGTCCGGCATTGCACTGCGAGACTTGTGCTGAAAAACCACAAATAGTTTACAAGTGCCAAAAAGCTTGGAAAACCAAGGAACGTCAGTAAAAACATGACGTCCGAACAATATCAAGTGTTCGGTGCCAACCCGAATATTGGTCTTAGAAAAAAAAGTGCTTCTGTCGTGCTTTAACATGATACATCCTATCTCAAGACTTCAAGCGGGTCAGCCTACGGCTTCAACCTCCTATCCCGAGGGCGGAGTACTTCTCATCAGGCCAGTTTAGCAAACTAAACTCTAGCGGCTTTTGAGAGAGAAATTAGGCTCCCCGGCTAGTGACCGCACACTCGTGTCGAAAAAAGGAGTGATAAATAATAATAATAAAACTTTGCAACGACTAAGAAGAAGAACACTTATTATAAAACGGCTCAAATAAACTTAAGAGCCCCCAAGTGACTTGGGTAGGAGAATGATTCCATGTACTGAAGTACTTATATCATATCTATGTTCAACCGAACTTTAAACGCATCTTAACCGACCGTCGGCTTCTCCGTCTTCGGTCAAGGACCGAAAAGTGTTATGTACTCCATCTGTCGAGAATATCGACAGTGTTTCCAATAACCAGGCAATCAAGCCATAAGGCTGTAACAGACAAAGCGCGCTCAGGGAACTTATGCTATATTACCGCGAAGTGTAAGAAGCATCTTCGAAGGAAATAGTACCCCCACCGATACCTTTCTTTGGTGCTCATTGTTATTATGAGACTTGTGCAATAGATTTTTTGTACCCATGAGTTCCGTTGTGGGCCGACCATTATTGAAAACTATAAGAGCGCTAGCTTTCGGCTTCACCCAGTCTGAGGTCCGGCTCGGGCGACCCGATCGTGACAATCGCAGAGGTGCTCCCTTTACTCGCTAGCCGAACAATCGGGAACGTAGGGGTAAACACAGGAGCGAGGCAACCCAGCTTGCAAATCGCTTAAGTCAATATGGTGCATATTGTGGCATAATACACGAACAAGGAACGAAGCCGTACAAGTATAATCATATGCAACAGGAAAAGCTTCATAAAGGAAGCCCCCAAGTAAACGGGGTATTCGAATTTATGTGTCACAAACAAAGTATTCCGAGTAGGACTGTAAATTAAACAGCCTGTTAGATGGTATTGAAGAGGAATACGAATAGTTAGAGTGACTATATAATTATAAGTGACATGTGTAATGCCTTCTAGCCGGATTGTAGATCGTTTGTCGTTGCCGACCTTTTCACTTCGACCTCGGGACCTGACGGTCCGGAGTGTGTCCGAATACCCTAACGGTTATATAAGAACCGGGGTATGCATGGAGACCAGGCGTAGGGGTCATTGGTGCTTTATCAGACACGTGCCCAACTAGTTATGTTATATTACATGGTTAGTAAGAAACATCTTCCAGAGAGAATAGTTCCGTTAGGGGTTCCTTTCTCTGGGAGGCATGCCCTAAAGTGCATGTCCGAACTGCAAACGCAGAAAAAACATCTGGGGGCATATAAATAAATAAGAAAAAAGGTCATCTTTAGTTCACCGACCGAATATTCCCTTAAGAACGCTAGCTTTCGGCTTCACCCAGTCTGAGGTACACATCCGGCTGTCCCGGCAGTAACAATTGCAGAGGTGCTCCCTTTACCACCTAGCCGAACAATCAGGAACGTAGGGGTAAGCATAGGAGCCAGGCAACCCAGCTTGGCCAAAACTTAAGTCATATCGATGCATATAATGGTGAACAAAAGGTGCATGTGGAAGTCTGACGCATGCGTTGGGCGTGAAACCCATATAAACAAGCTTCTGTTAAAGAAGCCCCCAGATTTAAGGAGCGCGGGTAGCGCGTCAAGTATGTGGAAACAAAGTTTGGACAAGAAAAATTTTTACAAGCAACTTTTTTTCTTTCAAAAAGGTATAACGCTTGGTCGAACCGAACACAAGTTAGAAATTAAAGCTTTGAGCATGAAAGCGACTTAGCTGGTTAATGTGTTCGCAATCCGAGCTTGATGCGGGACAAGGTTCTATCCCTTAAGACGGTCCCGAGGTGGCGGAGCGGAGAGCTCGACACGCCGAAGTGGTGACATAGCAAGGTCGATGCAGACTGGCAGAGTGACGACGAAGTCCCCGGATCATTTTCCTGTGCACAAAAAATAGTGCAAACGAGGGATAATAGTAATAATGATAAATAAAAAATCGTTGCATAATAAATAATTTATGCAAAGTGAGTAATAAAAGAAATATGGCCTGGCTTGAATTCACAGGTCGGTCCGCGCTCCGGATGCGGCGTTCGCCGGACTATGTACGGAGACTGACCGAACCAGCATGCGACCGTCGTTAATGCGGCCACCATTCGATAGACCTGTGAACATATGATGGACAAGCCAGAGTAATAATTCCTTGGAAAAAATGAACCCAAACATGCAAAAAATATTAGGATTAATAGCACCTGGTTTATTTGTTGTAGTAATCCAAAGGAAGATGACGCTGGCAAAGGTTGGCTCGCCGAGGCGAAGCCCTCGGTCCGGCCAATCATGACGAAGCTGGTCGGCTAGTGACGCCGAAGTGTCCGGAGTAGGTTGATGAAGAGATGATGAATCCTCCGATCCAGCCGAGATGTCGAAGCCTCGAGGCCAGTCGATGAGTCGAAGTAGTCCGGCGTGATGGACACCGGCTTGAAGGGGCAACAGTGCGGTCCTGCCGATGCAGGTCGTGACGTGGTAGATGCCGGCTTGATGAAGCGACCATGCGGTGATGCCGGTATGCCCGCTCCGTGTAATCCATGGGGCGGCGATGTTGGTGATGATTTGTACTTCGCGATGCCGGACTCTTGTTCGACTTGCCGAGATGATGATCCGAAGAAGTTGAGCTCGGCTCAACAAAGTGACGACGTGTCTAGCATAGGTCGACTGCCGTGGAGCAATATTGTCGGACTGGTTTGACACCAGCAATGATGTTGAAGACCATGTTCAAAAGATCTTAAAGTTAGTGGGATGTGTTCGGGAACAATACACAATATCCCATACAAAACTTCCTTCAAAAAGGATGTCCGAAATCCTGTTTATAAAAAAGATGAATTCGGGTCGGATTCGTTCTCGCGCAGAGAACAGATCCGAAAAGTGATGCACTAATCGGAAGGTTCCCAGAGTTTGGACGGTCGGATCGAGCTGAAATTTTGAAGGGTGGTAGATATAGTAATTCCGCAGCCGATCAACGGTTGAATCTTCCAAAGGACGCCCGAGCGAGAAGCTGGACACCACGCCCTAAACTCGTCCAGATTCCCGTCCAGATTTGACAGGGCTCCGGTATATTATGGATTGCCGGAGATTCCTCCATCGGAACTCGATGAAATTTTCCAGGGTTGTTGTAGACTCAATTCCGCACAATTCCACCAAAGCGATCGTCAAAGCGTTACTTGAGGAGGTGGCGGCAGAAGATACGAGTTTGCTGTCCAGAAAAACAGCACGGTCGCTTAAGGGCAATGTTGACGTTGAGCCCCCGAGCTTCATGGATGATTCCTCCGTGATCTTGATAGAGATTGGAGTTGATGTTTTATGAAGGCCCTCGTCCGAACATGGTGATCCGAACACGGGGCACAATTCTTGGTCGAACCAAGGTGACCAGTCGAGCTGGTGACGAAGATGCCGAAGTCGCAGTTGATCTGCAGGCGAGCCATCGATCCTTTTGTCGATCACACAGCGGAACTCTCAATGAAAGCACCAATGTCGGTGTCAAAACCGGCGGATCTCGGGTAGGGGGTCCCGAACTATGCATCTAGGATCGATGGTAACATGTACACGGGGTTTTACCCAGCTTCGGGCCCTCTTGATAAGATAATACCCTACATGCTGCTTTTGATTGTATTCATATGGGTGTAGTACAGAGTTGATCTACCTCGAAATCATATGTTGTGGTCTAAACCCTAGAGGTATGATGAGTCATCTCATAATGATCTATCGACTAGTCTGGCCTCGGTTTAAATAATGCACCAGAGGCCCAGGATAACAAGAGTCCTAGCCGAATACGCCGGTGGGGGAGGAGTCCTTGTCTTGATCGCCAAGTCTTGTGGAATCTTCCTTGTATGCGGCACCTGTCCGGACTGGCCCATGAGTATGCGGCCCTGGGGGTCCTCGGCCCAGTCTAACCGATTGGGGGACGACGTGGTGAGTACCCCCTAGTCCAGGATACTGTCAATGCACCTTTTTGGAAAGTGCCGCATATTTTAAGATGCGCCCTGTGTAGGTAGTAGTCCGTGAGACTCTAGGTTGTGTCGAAGACGACGACATATGGAGGATCATAGTCCCAGGTATAATTTGGCTGCCTTCATATGCAGGTGGCGAAGTGTCCAGTGGCCAGCCAGACTGATGAATTTGCCGAGCTAGAGCGGCAACTTGACGTGGCAGATGCCGACATCGCGCTTGTCAACAAGCGGCTTGATGAGGCACAAGGTATGTAAGTTCTCCGGAGACACCTAGTAAGAGGAGCTTGATGCCAGTATCTTATAACGCGTGTGCTTGACGCAGATGGGGCTGCCGCCGTGGAGAAACTTCGGGCAGAGCTTGCCAGAGCCAAGGAGCAAGCCAGAAAACATGATGCGGCTGCCTTAAAGGCGGTTGAAGAGCTGAAAGCCGAATAGGCTGCTCGCTGCTGACTGTTGCAAGCTTCTTGAAAAAGAAGATCAGGCGGAACGGACGGACCTGGAGAAGGCCACTACAGCGGCCAAGGAAGCTCGCTCTGGGATGAGGGCGATGAAGGAGGAGCTACGTCAAGCCAAAGATATCGCGGCTGGAAAGCCCTTTATGCTGTGGATGAAGTTCGGGGATCCTAAATATGCTCCGTTGGACCGGATGTGGAGTTCGGCGGACGCCTATCTGGACTTAGCGGCGAGTGCCGCTGATGCGGTCGAACACTTCCAAGATCAGGAGGGTCGCGAAGTGGAAAAGCTTTTCTGGTCGCAGTTCCACAATCCAGAGCCTCCGCTTCCATTAACCGATCGTTTGGCCGAGTGGGCCGAGCTGAATAGGTTATCCGGACTCGCCATGAAGTATGTCGTGGATCATCTGTGGCCGAAAAGGCCAAAGCCGAACAGTTATTTTAGCTTGGTGCAGCAGTTCCTTGGTGCGGTGCCGTATATCAACGCGATGAAGAGGTCAGCATGTGTGGAGGGTGCGCGGATGGCCCTTGCCCGTGTCAAGACATACTGGGCGGAGATGTAGGCCACCGCTGTTGCAGCCCAAGATTCGGGCGAAAGCCGAGTACCTACCAAGCACTACTTTCAAGAAGTCCTGGAGGGCGCTCGTTTAATAGAGACGCAGTGCTCGAAGGATATTATGTTCGAATAACATGTAGTTTCATTGAAAACAATATTTTGCTGAAATGTAGAAGCTTTTTATACTTGTGCTTGCAAGAATTATAGTGCGGCTGTTTACGTATATGTATATATAACCTGAAAGATTGCAGTCGTTGGCTTCAGCCCCCACGCATATAATGCGGGGGTGTTCGCAAAAGGCGCATCATCACACTTGATCCAACGTCTTGGTCCATTAAGGAGGTGGTAGCGCAGCGAACTAGGCAACCAGACTATAATGCTTTATCACTTTCACTTAGCTATAGGAGTTTGACCATGGAGCTACTATATAGCCCCTGGTGGCACCGCGCTCGCCCGAATTCGGGGCACGTGTGTGCCTGGCCGGGAAATGGCCCTTCGTTAATGCGGAGGAATCCCGAAGATTCCGATGGGTCATCGAGTGGTTGACCACTCTCACGCTATATATGACAGTCAGTTTTTGGCTTTCTCTACTGAGGTGCTCGCCTGGCTGAACCGGGGCATAATCGCAGTAGTTCTCCTGGTGCCGTCTTAGCCGATAGAGCGGAATGTAAGGCAGCAAAACACAGGAGCCGGGCAAACCCAACATTTGACCAAAGACATGATTCGGAGCTGATGCATATAAGGCCAAACTCGCGACACCGAACACTCCCTAAGGTGTTCGGTCTTTATGAAATGGGCTGAACAGTGCCGTTGGTAATAAGCCCCTGGTGTCCAGGTACGCGCAAAATTCTGACGTGGCCACATGCCAAGACGCCAGCCTCCTCCTCGGCTATACTGAGAATTCGGGGGATGTGTATCAACAAAAGACAGTAAAAAAGGTTTACACAGGGTCTTAATCTAAAAAGAATCCTTGGAACGGGTCCCTGCTGCACGTCTGCGCTTGTGTCTCCGTTGTGCCGTGTCCTGGACGGGTGTAGAATGGTGTTCATCTGAAAAAGAGAGGAACTTAGTTGAAAAAGGTCGTGCGAAATGTACGTTATACTAAATAAACAAAGTATAATTCAAAATGGGTAAAAGTTGAGCCTTATTGTCTCTTGTTTTACATGCGCGGAGCCCCTTGTACAGGGGTATGCGGTTATTAAGCCTTTATCAATGGTATGTTGACGCCGGACTCGTCGAGCCACGTCCGTGGTCTTAACGACCTGTTTAGGTGCTTTGATTGGTGAAGCCATTTTAATGTGTGCCTGTCAAGGCAGCCGCACAGTCCTCCACGCGGGAGAAACACTCAATATTTCCCTTTAGTGACATGATGCCCCGTGGACCAGGAATCTTAAGCGTGAGAGATGCATAATGTGGTATTGCATTAAACCGGGCGAACGCTTTGCGTCCCAGTAGTGCTTGATAGCCACTTGAAAATGGGGTGATGTGGAAGGTTAGCATTTCGCTACGGAAGTTATCAGGAGAGTCGAACATAACTTCTAGTAAGAGGGAACCCGTGCAATGGGCATCTGGACCTGGCGCTACTCCTTTAAAGGAAGTGTTGCTATGGCGAATTTTTGTTGGGTCCATCCCCATTTTGCGGATTGTGTCCTGATATAGCAGGTTTAAACCACTGCCGCCGTCCATTAGGACTCGTGTAAAGTGGAATCCGTCAATTATCGGATCTAATACCAAGGCAGCCCAGCCTACGTGCCGGATACTTCCGGAGTAATCATGATGGTCGAAGGTGATCGGCTTTAACAACCAGTGGCGATACTCCTTTGTGATAGGCCGTATGGCGCGTATCTCTATAGGTGCCGCTTCGTCTTTCCCTTTCGTCACGTGAAGTACATTTACTGTTTTAGCTTCTTGTGGGAAATTCTTTTGTTTCCCAGTGCTCTGTTTGTGGTTTCATCATCGGCCTCACTTGGTGTATCCAGCCCCTTGTGTTCAGCATTGAGTTTGCCGGATTGCTTGAAGACCCAACATTCTCTGTGGGTATGGTTTGCAGGCTTCCTAGGGGTGCTGTCTAGGATTTTATTTAAGTTGGACAGTTCGTCCCTGTTATCTTTGGGGGGCAGCTTTTGCTTACCCGGCCAAGAGCTTTTGAATCTGTCGTTAACTGCCGTGCTCTTCAGATTGTTTCCCTTATTCCGGCGCTGGTCTTTGCTGCGATGTCGCTTCTCGTTTCCATCCCTGACTTCGGACATGCTTGGGTCCCTAGTGCTGTGTCTTGCCAACCAACTGTCCTCTCCCGTGCAAAAGCAAGTCATGATGCTTGTTAATGCGGCCATTGTTCTTGGCTTTTCTTGGCTGAGGTGTCTGGCGAGCCATTCGTCTCGAACGCTGTGTTTGAAAGCTGCTAAGGCTTCGGCGTCCAGACAGTCGACTATCTGGTTCTTTTTAGTAAGAAACCTATTCTAGAGCTTCCGGGCTGACTCTCCGGGTTGTTGAGTTATATGAATTGAGTCGTCTGCATCCGGTGGTCGGACATAGGTCCCTTGAAAATTTGCCCGAAAGGCATCTCGAGCTCTTCCCAACTTCCATTGGTGTTTTCGGGAAGGCCTTTAAGCTAATGCCAGGCTGGCCCTTTGAGCTTGAGGGGTAAGTATTTTATGGCGTGGAGGTCGTCTCCTCTGGCCATATGGATATGGAGGATATAGTCCTCAATCCAGACTCCAGTGTCTGTCGTTCCGTCGTATGCCTCTATGTTTACGTATTGAATCCTACAGGAAATTCATGGTCCAGCACCTCATCGGTGAAACATAGGGGGTGTGCGGCACCCCTGTATTTGGGTGTGCCGTGTTGTTCGGATATTTGTTGCGTTGCATTGCTTACTAGAGCTTGCTTTCTTGGCCCGTAGATAGATCTGGCTGGGACATCCTTTTGATGCAAATCCTTGGGTGGATCGCGTGTTGGCTTGTGTGCGGCGCCGTTTGTCGCTCTATGTTGGCCATGGGGTCGTCTATCCGACCCGGTGGCTTCCTTATTTTTTGATTTCGGGGGCTCTAAGGCCTCCTCATCAAATTCTGGCAGTAGCTTTCGCTTCGGGTAGCTCTTTGTATGGCGACTGTCGCCGTATTTGTATGCGGTGTTGAGTACTTTGCTTCATCTGATTCGTAGTGCGTCTTCCGCAGTTTTGAGCTTCCGCTTCTGCTTTTTCAGGCTACACGCAGTGGCGACGAGCCTTTTGTGGAGGTTCTTCTGCTCCAGGAACTTGTCCGGCGTGAGGTTGTCCGGACTGTTATCTTCGCCGGGGAAGGGTTGTGCGGTTTGGTTATCTGAGTTGCCTTGTTCGGACGGATGCTTATTGCCATGTTCGTCATCCGCTGGCTCGCCCTACTCTATGGCTGGGTCTGTATGACTGCTTTCTCTGTCGAGGCGGGGTTTGGAGCGGCGCTTACGCCGCCGCTTTGACTGCTTCTCGAACGAAAAATCCTTCGTTGCGTCCTCCCGTTCCTCGTTATTGCTTCCTTTGGGTGTATCCACCATGTATACATCGTGGGATGAGGTGGTTGTCTAGTGCCCTATAGGCGCTGGTTCCTGTTCGGCTCCTGCATCCTCGTCCATACCGTTGATGTCTTCGGAGTTGAAGTCGAGCACGTCGGTTGAGTCATCAACGGTGGCTATGAAATGGGTGGTGGGTGGGCGTCGAATTTCTTCGTCGTCCGCATCCCAATCCTGCCGGTCATAATCCGGCCAGGACTCTCCTGACAAAGAGAGATACCTTAGTGAATTCAGGTTGTCACCGAAGGGCGAGTGCTGAAAGATATCTGCGGCGGTGAATTTCATGATAGGCGCCCAATCAGATTCGATTGGCAGGGGTGCGGAGGGTTCGGAGTCCGGAGAAGAGTCCGACACTTTGGAGTCACGGGCTTCGCAGAGGATAAGGCTGGTGTTCGGCTCGATCGCTATTGAGACTGCATTCCCCGCGGCGGGGTCTAGCCACCCGTCCTTGATCGGCGCAGTTGGCTCCGAGCTAAGGGTCGGAGCGGATGCGGGCGCGGCCTCCAGGGCACTGTTCGGCGGCAGAGCTAAATCATGCCCATCGTGATAGTGTGGCGCGCTCGGCTGCGGCTCGAATCCGTCGAAGATCAAGTCTCCGCGGATGTCAGCCGTGTAGTTCAAACTTTCAAATCTGACCTGATGGCCAGGGGCGTAGCTTTCAATCTGCTCCAGATGGCTAGACGAATTGGCCCGCAATGCAAAGCCGCCGAATACAAAGATCTGTCCGGGGAGAAAAGTCTCACCCTGGACTACATCGCCAACGATGATCGAAGGAGCCATCAAGCCTGATGACGACGACACAGAGGAACTCTCAATGAAAGCACCAATGTCGGTGTCAAGACCGGCGGATCTCGGGTAGTGGTCCCGAACTGTGCGTCTAGGCGAATGGTAACAGGAGACAAGGGACATGATGTTTTTACCCAGGTTCAGGCCCTCTCGATGGAGGTAAAACCCTACTCGTGCTTGATTAATATTGATGATATGGCTGGTACAAGAGTAGATCTACCACGAGATCAGAGAGGCTAAACCCGAGAAGCTAGCCTATGGTATGATTGTTGTTCGTCCTACGGACTAAAACCCTCCGGTTTATATAGACACCGGAGAGGGCTAGGGTTACACAGAGTCGGTTACAATGGAAGGAGATCTACATATACGTATTGCCAAGCTTGCCTTCCACGCCAAGGAAAGTCCCATCCGGCCACGGGACGAAGTCTTCAATCTTGTATATTCATAGTCCAAGAGTCCGGGCAAAGGTTATAGTTCGGCTATCCGGACACCCCCTAATCCAGGACTCCCTCAGTGTGGCTTGTGAACTGCGTGCCGTTATCGGTGATGACTCTATTTGGCACACCAAAACGGCAGACCAGTCCTTTGAAAAACTTGACAGCTGACTGAGCAGTTACCTTTCTCACTGCTTCCACCTCTGGCCACTTTGTGAACTTGTCGATTGCAACGTATAAGTACTCAAAGCCCCTGATGGCGCGGGGGATGGGGCTTAGTATGTCGAGCCCCCAGACCGAGAATGGCCAGGAGAGAGGGATTGTTTGAAGGGCTTGAGCTGGTTGATGAAGCTTGTTTTAATGGAACCGGCACGCTTCACACTTGGTGACTAGTGTCGTCGCATCCTGGAGGGCGGTGGGCCAGAAGAAACCTTGCCGGAACGCTTTCCCGGCAAGGGCAGAGGGAGTCCTGGATTAGGGGGTGTCCGGATAGCCGGACTATAACCTTTGACCGGTCTCTTGGACTATAAAGATACAAGATTGAAGACTTCGTCCTGTGTCCAGATGGGACTTTCCTTGGTGTGGAAGGAAAGCTTGGCATACAGATATGTAGATCTCCTTCCATTGTAACTGACTCTGTGTAACCCTAGCCCTTTCCAGTGTCTATATAAACCAGAGGGCTTTAGTCCATGGGACGAACAACAATCATACCATAGGCTAGCTTCTAGGGTTTAGCCTCTCTGATCTCGTGGTAGATCTACTCTTGTACTACCCATATCATCAATATTAATCAAGCAGGAGTAGGGTTTTACCTCCATCAAGAGGGCCCAAACCTGGGTAAAAACATCGTGTCCCTTGTCTCCTGTTACCATCCGCCTAGACGCACAGTTCGGGACCCCCTACCCGAGATCCGTCAGTTTTGACACCGACATTGGGCAAGGGACATCCGCGCACCCTCCACGCATGCTGACCTCTTCATCGCGTTGATATACGACACCGCACCAAGGAACTGCTGCACCAAGCTAAAATAACTGTTCGGCTTTGGCCTCTTCGGCCACAGATGATCCACAACATACTTCATGGCGAGTCTGGATAACCTATTCAGCTCGGCCCATTCGGCCAAACGATCGGTTAATGGAAGCGGATGCTCTGGATTGTGGAACTACGACCAGAAAAGCTTTTCCACTTCGCGACCCTCCTGATCTTAGAAGTGTTCGACCGCACCAGCGACACTCGCCGCTAAATCCAGATACGCGTCCGCCGAACTCCACATCCGGTCCAACGGAGCGTATTTAGGATCCCCGAACTTCATCCGCAGCATAAAGGGCTTTCCGGCGACGATATCTCCGGCTTGACGTAGCTCCTCCTTCATCGCCCTCATCGCAGAGCGAGCATCCTTGGCTGCTATAGTGGCCTTCTCCAGGTCCGTCCGTTCCGCCCGATCTTCCTTTTCAAGAAGCTGGCAACGGTCAACAGTGCTCTTCAACTGCAGAGCCATCTCGGCCATTTCATTCTTGCTTCGGCAGTGAGCAGCCTGTTCGTTTTTCAACTCTTCAACCGCCTTTATGGCAGCCGCATCACTTTTTCTGGCTTGCTCCTTGGCTCGGGCAAGTTCTGCCCGAAGTTTCTCCACGGCGGCAGCCCCATCTACGTCAAGCATACGCGTTATAAGATACTGGCATCAAGCTCCTCTTACCAGGTGTCTCCGGAGAACTTACATACCTTGTGCCTCGTCAAGCCGCTTGTTGACAAGCGCGATGTCGGCATCTGCCACGTCAAGTTGCCGCTTTAGCTCGGCAAATTTATTTGTCCGGCTGGCCACCGGACACTTCGCCACCTGCATATGAAGGCGACAAAATTATATTTGGGACTATGATCCTCCATGTGCCGTCGTCCTCGACACCACCTAGAGTCTCAGGGGCTACTATCTACACGGGACGCATCTTAAAGTATGCGGCACTTTCCAAAAAAAGGGGTGCATCATTTCACGTACCTCAAAGCCCGTAAGTAGACTCTTGACAGCTTCATGCAACCCGCTTTCTGCGGATGAAATCTTTTCAATCACCGTACCCATCAACGTACGGTGCTCCTCCGAGATAAGCGCTTGCCCTAGCAGATCCTTCAGTGCCTCCGACCATGCACCAGGCGGTGCCGGACTCGTCCGATCGTCTTTTTCGAAAGCCGGACTCGGAGGGCTTCGGGTGGCCATATCATTATCTTCCGGCCTTACCGGGTCAGGAGAAGCCCTCCGTGATGACTCCTCGGGGTCGCCCGCCTCATTAGGCGGTATGGCAGGCGGAGGCGTTCCGCTCTCAATCATCTACGGAAGAAGATCCCCCGAAGATGATCTCTGCTGAGAAGGGCTAAGGTCCGAACTGCAAGGTAAATTTTCCGTTACTTTCCTCAGGAATAAGGCAAAGATTTCTCTCATTATTAAAACGACCTCTCTACTTACAGCTCGGTGGAGGCCTGATCCCCTTGACGGCACAGTACGGCCGAGGTATCCCCCGGCACAGGACCCTCTGGTGAAGATTTCTTCCCCCGCTTTGAGACCATGGTCTCCGGGTCTTCAGAGGCGGTCCTCTTCTTCCCCTGAGTAAAGGGATTTTCGGTTCCTCCTTTCCGGACAACCTCCTTCAGGGAGGCAGTAGCTCCCTTGTCCTCCCCTTCGCTTTCTTTTGAAGGCACATTCTCCAGCATCTTGGTTAACACGGGAAACGGCGCGATCTCAGGAAGGGGAGCCGGACACCTGATTAACTTCGCCTTCGCTACCCACTCCTGTTTCAAGGACAACTCTTTTAAGGGTTATATTGTGATAAATGAATGGATGGAGTGTCCGGGCACAGGGCTACTTACTTGAGTATCCGGATGATTGCAGCTCATACCTGCGTCCTCCGTAGAATCCGGACACACTACTTGTGGTCCGAAGAACAATTTGTACATCTCCACAGGCGTCATGCCAAGAAAATGTTGGAGAGCTCGCGGTCCCTCCGGATTGAACTCCCACAGGCGGAGGGGGCGACGTTTGCAGGGCAGGACTCGGCGAATTAACATAACCCGCGTCACCACGATCAGACTAATGTCTCTTTCTAGGAGATCTCAGATGCGACTCTGCAACAGGGGCACGTCCTTTGCCGGCCCCCAGTCCAACCCCTTATTGACCCATGACGCTAGTCGTGGTGGGGGACCCGAGCGGAAAGCAGGCGTCGCTGCCCACTTGGTACCCCTGGGAGCTGTGATATAAAGCCACTCTTGTTGCCATAAGCTGAACTCTTCTTGAAAAGAGCCCTCGGGCCAGGGAGTGTCAGCATTCTTGCTTATAATAGTGCCTCCGCACTCCGCGTGCTGTCCCTCGATCATCTTCGGTTCTACTTTAAAGGTCTTAAGCCACAGCCCGAAGTGAGGAGTAATACGGAGGAAGGCTTCGCACACAACAATGAACGACGAAATATGGAGGATGGACTCCGGAGCCAAGTCATGAAATTCCAGCCCATAATAAAACATGAGTCTCCTCACGAAGGGATCCGTCACGAAGCCTAGCCCTCGGAGGAAGTGAGACACGAACACCACGCTCTCATCAGACTTGGGAGTGGGAATAACCTGCCCTTGAGCAGGCAGCCTATGCGAGATTTCGCCTGTCAAAAACCTGACCTCTCTCAGCTTTAGCACGTCTTCCTCCGTGATGGAGGAAGGCATCCATCGGCCTCGAAGGTTGGAACCGGACATTGCCGAAGGTCTGAAGCGCCTAAAATCTAGGGCCTTGGGTGTTGAAACTCGAGGCGAGAGGCGGATTCGGTTGAGATCGAAAGAAGGGAGTGAGGCCTTGGTCTCTTTATAAGAGGTTGAATACCAAGAGCCCTCCCCGTGACTGTTTGGGACTTACCTTCGATCGAGGAGATATACCGACGGGCACGATTGGGTTACCCATGTCCGTAATGATGAGGATCCCGTAAATAAAGGGGACATGATCTCTGCCTCGACAAGACGTGCCAAGGAAACCGCCTTGCAAAACGCGCTGAGGTGGGACAGTAAAAACGATTCGAATAAAGGCTTGGCTGTGGTGTGATGTCATACTACAGAATACGTCAGTAGATTAGATGTGTAAATATTATTCTCTCTACGGTGGTATGTCGAACTTATTTTGCAGAGCGGGACACTATCATTGTGTTCAAAATCTTCTATGAAGTATTCGGAGGAGGAACCCGCCTTGCAATGCTGAAGACAATCTGTGTGCCGGACTCATTGTCATTGAAGCCTGGTTCAGGGGCTACTGAGGGAGTCCTGGATTAGGGGGTGTCCGGATAGCCGGACTATAACCTTTGGCCGGACTCTTGGACTATGAAGATACAAGATTGAAGACTTCGTCCCGTGTCCGGATGAGACTTTCCTTGGCGTGGAAGGCAAGCTTGGCAATACGGATATGTAGATCTCCTTCCATTGTAACCGACTCTGTGTAACCCTTGCCCTTTCCGGTGTCTATATAAACCGGAGGGCTTTAGTCCATAGGATGAACAACAATCATACCATAGGCTAGCTTCTAGGGTTTAGCCTCTCTGATCTCGTGGTAGATCTACTCTTGTACTACCCATATCATCAATATTAATCAAGCAGGAATAGGGTTTTACCTCCATCGAGAGGGCCCGAACCTGGGTAAAAACATCGTGTCCCTTGTCTCCTGTTACCATCCGCCTAGACGCATAGTTCGGGACCCCTACCCGAGATCCGTCGGTTTTGACACCGACAAGGGCCCTTGACCCTATGTGGGAGCCACATATGCCTCCATGTATCTCTGCCAACAGCTCCAGTCCTTCCTCCCGGGGGATGCACTTGAGTTTCACACCGTTCGGCCTTCTCCGGTGCAGGACATCATCGACGAACTGGTACAGGGCGGACCGACGGGCTACTTTCTTCGCTTCTTCCTGCTCCTCAAGAAGCTCCCCCATCTAGAGGAATTGGACGGTATGCTACGCCCATGCCGGAGCCTGAGGCTCGACAGCAAGGACTAAAGGCGTCTCTTCCGCCATGGGAGCGACTGTCTCTACAGCCAGGGCCTAATGCCCTGCTGGAGTCAATTGCTCTTGGGTAGGCTCAGCGTCCGCGATAGTACCCTTGCCGGCGGCCCCGGGGGGCTCGGTAGGAAAGTACTTGTCGGGACCTGATTTTCTTCGCTTGTTCTACCCCACTAATGGGTCGACGGATGGTTGAGTTAACCGGAGCAAAAAGGTACCTCGTTCCACAGGTAGCTTGAATGCGGCACGCTTTGACAGGTAATCGGCGACGTCGTTCTCTGCTCGGGGGACGTGTTCCGCCTGGATACCGTCAAAGCGTTCCTCTAGTTTCCTCACCTCATCTACGTATGCTTCCATCAGTGGGCTCTAATAATCCTTGTTGACTTGCCTGACAACGAGCTGTGAGTCACCCCTGACGATGAGCTTCTTAACCCCGAGGTCTGCCGCGATCCTGAGACCGGTAAGCAAACCCTCGTACTCGGCGGTGTTATTGGTGGACATATCCCTGGGGAAGTGCATCTGGATCACATACTTGAGGTGCTCTCCGGTGGGTGCGACGAGCAGCACACCAGCACCGGCGCCTTGCAGCGTGAAGGCTCCATCAAAGTACATGATCCAGTTGCGGTCTGCTTCCTTGCCGGGGAGAGTAGTCCCTCGGATCTCTTCGTCAAGTGTCGAGGTCCATTCCGCAATGAACTCCGCCAAGACTCTGCTCTGAATTGTCGAGGTACTCTCAAAATTTAAGCCGAAGCTTGACAACTCCAAGGCCCATTCCACAATCCTTCCGGTTGCATATGGGTTGTGCAGTATCCGTTGCAACGGGAGGCGGGTGACGACAGTGATCTTGTGGGCCTGGAAGTAGTGACGCAGCTTCCTCGAGGCCATAAGGAGGCCAAAGAGCAATTTCTGCACACCGGAATACCTTGACCTAGCCCCCTGCAAGAGGGAGCTGACAAAGTAAACCGGGTGCTGCATCATCTTCTTCTTGGGCACCACTTCACTCGACCGCGCGGGCATCGCCTTGGTGGCGCTAGACTCCACCGGGGGCCGCACCTCTTCGGCACCGGGCCCTGCCAGGGGAATCTTCGGCTCGCCCTCCGTTGGCCTTGACGCCATTGCTGCCTCCTTGTCGACCTCCCTCTGCGCCCCTAGTGCGGCGCTGACCACTTGATTCGTCGCCGCTAGATACATCAGCAATGGCTCTTGTGGTTTAGGCGCAACTAGTGTTGCCGTGGAGGAAAGATATTTCTTCAGGTCCTGCAGTGCGGCCTCGGCTTCTGGGGTCCACTCCATTGGGCCCACCTTTTTCAAGATCTTGAAAAAGGGAAGGGCACGCTCGGCGGACTTGGACCTAGGGTAGGGTCATAGGCCTGCCCAAGGGTACCCTCCCCAAGGTCACTGACTAAAAGAGGCTGCTTACCAGTCGACCTGATAAGCATCGACTCGACAAATACAATAACACTCGACGAGCGCAGAGACACTCGACCATGAAGATTCGCTCGACCATAGGAAGCACAGGAGCCACACCGCATCCAAACGGTCTGAAGTTAAATAGCCTTTATAGCCTTAATAGCACTTTATATAGGGCGTTTCCAATAACGCCCTGCCTTAATGTACCTTAAGATCCTTCATTGCGTGGGCTGGCAGGGGTCCTGGCGAACTCTATATAAGCCACCCCCCTCCACAGGAAGAAGGGTTCGCATCTTTGTAACACACACACACATATAATCCAGTCGACCGCCTCCGGGCTCCGAGACGTAGGGCTATTACTTCTTCTGAGAAGGGCCTGAACTCGTAAAACTCTTGCGTGCACAACTACTCGAAAGCTAGGATCTTGCCTCTCCATTCCTACCCCCCATTCTACTGTCAGACTTAGAACCACGACAGTTGGCGCCCACCGTGGGGCAGGTGTTCTAGAGATTTGTTGGAGGAGTTGGGATTCTTTTGACATCTCCCATCATGTCGTCGAGCGGAGTCCTGGTCGAGGGGCGCGAGATCCGCCTCGGCGCCCTCACTTTCGTCGTCGATGACTCTGCTTGGCTCCAGGAGGCTCCACTCGACGTGGACGCGCTTCCCGCCCGCGGAGCAACGCACTTTCGCGCGTGCATTCGTGGCGTCCTCCTGCGGCAACCGTCGGCCCAGTACGGGTCGGCACCCGTTTCGTCCTCGCTCCCAGTTTCCCGCCGGCGCAAGCACTCCGGTCGGTCGAGGCTCCAACGGTGGGTGAGGCATGCATTGGCCCGCCAGTCGGCCATCCCCCAAGTCGCGGCGATTGAGCCCGACGAATCACTCTACGGCCTGTTCGATTTGTTGACTGGCTCCGCAGAGACTGCGTCCGAGTGCGACAGCAGCGATCCAGCGGCGGAGGTACTGATGGTCCACGGACCGCGCAGTCCCCCCGGATTCCCCCACACCGAAGAGGTTGTCGGGGGAGGAGTTCCGGCGCGGGGCCACGAAAAGTACAGACCTGAGCCTCTCACCTCGCTGCAGAGGGAGGAACTTCGTCGCCGGAACATGGACGCGCTTCACACTCCTATCATTGGAGAAACCCCCGAGGCACGTGCCTTGGAGGAGGCGCGCTTGGCCAACCTGGCTGAACGCACTCGACTGGAGAATCTCCAGAGAGTACTCGACGAGCGCACTCGACTGCCAGTTCCAGAATCCAGTCGACGTCGTCTCTTTTAGCCACCAACTCAAGTATACCGAACTCCGATTCAGAATTTAGCAGTTGCAGCCCGCATAGCAGAGTCGATCCAGCCTTCTCAGTCAGAGGCAGGGAGAGGTCTGCTACAGATCAGAGATTTGCTCCGGGCAGCAGGGGATCAGAACTCAGTTGTATCGCAGTCGCGTAACAGGATTCACAGCCGATCCGTCGCTGCGAATTCTGTACAGTCGGCTCACAGTCCAGGATCGCCCCTGAGGCGTGAGGAACGTAGAAGCCGGCATGATGATCAATATCAAGGCCGTGAGCGGTATGAACACTGATTCGATCGCAATGATCGACGTCGAGTGCCCACTCCTCCCCCAAGGGGTGGATCGTACGTCCCTCGGCAGCAAGATGACAGACGCCAACACAGTGCTGGGCGTAGGTTTCCAGTCGACCCCAGGGAGCCAGGCTTTGATGCGAGATCCATTATCGTTCAAGGTCTGGTCGACAGGAATAGAGCTCACCGAGAAGGCCATGACAGAGACGTTCCCTCCAGCAGCAGGGTTCCTGTATCAGGACTAGAATGTTTCAGTAGAGCGATCAGGGCCGCTGTAATTCCTCCCAACTTCAGGTTGGCGGCTGGAGTTAGTAAGTTCACCGGCGAGTCCAAGCCTGACACATGGCTTGAAGATTACCGAGTGGCTGTTCAGATGGGCGGCGGCAACGACCAAGTAGCCATGAAGCATTTGCCTCTTATGCTGGAGGGATCAGCCAGAGCATGGTTGAACAAGTTGGCACCCAGTAGTATTTACACTTGGGAAGATCTTGCCCTAGTGTTTGTCAGGACATTTGAAGGGACTTGCAATCGACCCGCAGGGTTGACAGAATTGCAGTCGTGTGTTCAGAAGTCAAGTGAAACTCTGAGGGATTATATCCAGAGATGGATCACTTTACATCACACAGTCGAGAATGTATTTGATCACCAGGCAGTTTGTGCCTTCAAAGAAGGCATCAAGAACAGAGTACTGAGTTTGAAATTCGGTCGAACCGGAGATATGACATTGAGTCGGATGATGGAAATTGCCACCAAGTATGCAAACGGTGAAGAAGAAGATAGGCTCCGGAGTGGCAAGTACAAAGCAGCCGCTAATGAGGCCGGCGTAGGAAACTCCAGTCGGAAGCAAAAGCGCAAAGCCGAGCCAGCTGCTCCTGGAGAGACCTTGGCTGTGACCCCAGGAAAGTTTAAGGGGAAACCCAAGGGTCCCTGGAATCCCAAGAAGGTGAAAGATCAGGATGGGAACGATGTGATGGACTTACCGTGTCACATTCACATGAAAAAAGACGAGGAGGGTAAACTCATTTACCCAAAGCATACCACTCGACAATGTCGACTCCTGATTCAGCAGTTTCAAGGGAAACAGGCCAAAGACAAAGAGAAAGAGCCAGACAAAGTTGTGGACAAAGAAGACAGCGGTGAGGAGTACCCCCAAGTCAACTCCACCCTGATGGTTTTCGCTGATGTCGAAAGCAAGAGTCGATTGAAGGTTATCAATCTGGAAGTGAACATGGTCGCTCCGACGACACCCAATTATCTGAAATGGTCTCAGACTGCCATCACCTTCGACCAGTCCGATCACCCAACTTATATTGCTACCCCAGGGAGGCAAGCGTTGGTGGTTGACCCAGTCATTGAAGGCACTCGACTGACCAAAGTGTTGATGGATGGTGGCAGTGGCTTGAATTTGCTGTATGCAGAGACGCTGAAAGGGATGGGCATTCCAATGTCCAGACTCAGCACCAGTAACATGAGCTTCCACGGAGTCATTCCTGGAAAGAAGGCTGAGTCACTCGGCCAAATCGCTCTTGATGTAGTTTTTGGTGACTCGAAGAATTTCCGGAAGGAAAAGTTGACCTTTGAGGTCATGGATTTTCAGAGTGCGTACCACGCCATACTTGGAAGGCCAGCGTACGCTCGTTTCATGGCCCGACCATGCTACGTGTACCTTAAATTGAAGATGCCCGGTCCCAGAGGTGTGATCACTATCACGGGCAATCGGAAGAAGGCAGAAGAATGCTTCCAGAAAGGATCCAAAATTGCTGACGCTCAGATGGCCGAAATGGAGTTACAAGAGTACCAGAAGACCGCAGACCCAAGTGATTTGTTGCGAGCCAAGAAGCCTGCCACAGAGTCAGCATTTCAGTCATTCGATGAGACAAAACAGGTTCACATCCACCCGACTGACCCCAATGCGGCTCCGACCAACATCTCCACTACACTCGACTCTAAATAGGAAGAAGCGCTCATCCAGTTCCTCCGTGAGAATTGGGACATCTTTGCATGGAAGCCTGCTGACATGCCAGGTGTTCCCAGGGGACTGGCTGAGCACCGCCTTCGAGTCGACTCAAAAGTCAAACCAGTTAAGGAACATCTTCGACGGTCCGCCGTCCAGAAGAGAAAGGCCATTGGCGAAGAGGTGGCTCGACTCTTAGCGGCAGAGTTCATTCGCGAGATCTACCACTCCGAGTGGCTCGCCAATGTTGTAATGGTCCCCAAGAAGGACAAGTCGTTGCGCATGTGCATCGATTTCAAACATATCAATCGGGCCTGCCCGAAAGATCATTTCCCTCTTCCTCGCATCGACCAAATAGTCGACTCGACCGCAGGATGCGAGAGGTTGTCTTTTTTAGATGCTTACTCCGGATACCATCAGATCCGTCTGTATGGACCAGATGAAATAAAAACAGCTTTCATCACCCCGTTCGGGTGCTTCTGCTATGTCACCATGCCTTTCGGTCTCAAGAATGCCGGAGCTACTTTCATGAGAATGATTCAGAAGTGCCTGATCACTCAAATCAGTCGGAATGTAGAAGCATACATGGATGATATAGTGGTCAAGTCGCGAAAAGGTTCCGACCTGCTGACTGACCTTGCTGAAACGTTTGCCAATCTCAGGAGGTATGATATCAAGCTTAATCCATCAAAATGCACATTCGGAGTTCCTGGAGGAAAGTTACTCGGTTTTCTTGTTTCCGAACGAGGAATCGACGCTAACCCTGAAAAAGTTGGCACCATACTCCGAATGAAATGCCCTGTGCGTGTGCACGATGTCCAGAAACTTACTGGATGCTTGGCCTCTTTAAGTCGACATCTCCAGACTCGGTGAAAAGGCATTGCCTCTTTACCGACTGATGAAGAAGTCAGACAAGTTTGAGTGGACTCCGGAAGCTGATGCAGCATTTGCAGAGCTAAAAGCTCTGCTCTCCACCCAGCCGGTGCTTGCTGCCCCTGTCAGCAAAGAGCCATTATTGATTTACATTGCAGCCACTGGACAAGTTGTTAGTACCGTACTTACGGTCGAGCGGGAAGAGGAAGGAAAAACATTCAAAGTTCAGCGCCCAGTTTATTACCTTTCTGAAGTTCTGACCCCATCAAAGCAAAGATACCCTCACTATCAGAAGCTTGTCTACGGGATTTACATGACCACGAAGAAGGTTGCTCATTATTTCTCTGATCACTCCATTACAGTCGTCAGCGACTCCCCGTTATCAGAGATCCTTCATAACAGAGATGCAACTGGTTGAGTGGCAAAATGGGCGATTGAACTTCTTCCCCTTGATATCAAGTTCGAGGCAAAGAAAGCTATCAAGTCCCAAGCAATAGCCGATTTCCTCGCCGAGTGGACTGAACAACAACTTCCGACTCAAGTTCACTCGGAGCACTGGACTATGTTTTTCGATGGCTCCAAGATGCTGAATGGGTCCGGTGCGGGGGTTGTATTGGTTTCCCCCCGAGGAGACAAGCTCAAATACGTCCTCCAGATTCACTTTGATTCCTCCAACAACGAGGCAGAATATGAAGCACTCCTATATGGACTGCGTATGGCCATTTCACTCGGCGTCCGTCGCCTTATGGTCTACGGCGACTCAGATCTGGTTGTTAATCAAGTGATGAAGGAGTGGGATGTTCGAAGCCCAGCCATGACGGGTTATTGCAATGCAGTAAGAAATTTGGAGAAGAGAGTCGAGGGGTTAGAGCTCCATCATATACCCCGACTGAAAAGCCAAGCTGCGGATGATTTGGCGAAAATAGGGTCCAAGAGAGAAGCCATCCCCATTGATGTGTGCTTGGAACACATTCGTGCGCCATCAATACAGGAAGATCCTTTCACAGAAGAACCTCTGCAACCAAGAAGCGCCAACGATCCAACTGAAGTGGAGATTCCAGCCGTGATCGACCTGATTATGGAAGTTGTAGTCATCACTCCCGACTGGACAGCGCCTTACA
This sequence comes from Aegilops umbellulata, assembly GCA_032464435.1. Taxonomy (NCBI): domain Eukaryota; kingdom Viridiplantae; phylum Streptophyta; class Magnoliopsida; order Poales; family Poaceae; genus Aegilops; species Aegilops umbellulata. Next base: position 609,021,497 of record CP136057.1, read on the forward strand.
TCACGTATATTATGAGGAAAGAGCTCCCAGAAGATGAAGAAGAGGCTCGACAGATCGTTCGTCGATCCAAGGCCTTTACAGTAATCAAAGGGCAGTTGTACAGAGAAAGCGCGACTGGAGTTGGCCAGAAGTGCATCACGCCAGAAGAAGATCAGGTAATTCTTTTTGTTGAAATTTCCCCCAGTGGGTGGCTTAGCCGCGAATCCGTTTCGCCTAAGTTTGTAAAAGTCCTGCCGAGTGAAGAGCCAGCCTCCCAC